>JACBOY010000033.1:0-600000 GCA_014706135.1 Phytophthora tubulina | reverse complement strand
CGGTCGAAATGTACTTGCGGTAATCGGTCTCGATATCAGCAAAATTTCGACCGTAGTAGTACACTGAGTCGAGCGTCAAGGGGGCGATATCAGCGTACACGACGTACGCAGAGGTGTTAAGATCGTCAGCGTTGACATCGACTTTCGTCATAAAGCGTTTTGTACCCACCCCTAACTTCCCTGCGACGACAAGTAGCTCCTCTTTCGAGACAACCGCTTGAATTTTCTCGAGCGTGTTCTGCAAAGGTTCGTTGCCAAGAGCATTCAACGTGTCGATGTCCATGCACGATTCCCATAGTTCCGTAAGCAGCGGTTTGCCTGCCTTGATGATGTCTTTGACGACGGTATTCGTTTGGTTCACAATGATGTCGTTCTCGTAGTCAATTTTTCTGGCTCCGTCACCAAGGGGGTTGTTCTTTAGCCACGTGCCGCACGTGTACTGGAAAAAGTCGTCGCACGGGTCGGCGGTTGAGTCCATAAGAGCCACGACAGACTCAGGGGATACAGCTACCACGCCATTGTTGCGCATAGCCCCTAATATGATGAGGACGGCCGACGCTGCAACCCCGAGTTTCATGGTGGAGACGTATATTTCAAGTGTAGGCTGCTGACAGGAAAGTGGCGAATTGGCAAATGAGTTGGTTCTTCTACTGTAGTACAGTCTGTACAGGCCCGAAGAGCATGGACCAAAGAGCTTTGAGGCGACTGTCGTGTGTTCGTAATGCTGGATACAAGCTTCTGGGTCGAGCATATCGTCGCATATTAATACCTGTATGGTATGGACATTCTTTATGGGCTTCGGCTACGGGGTTACGTACGAGTTTTGGGATACATGTACATGTACTGTAACAATGATTACTGTTGATTATTCTGGCTCATGAACGTTTACTCCTTTGCAATGCATGTAGGCCAATCGAGAGCTGTCTTTGTTGATTTGTCGATACGGTCACGTTTGCGTCCACCACATCAACACTATTGTCGTTATCGTTAGACGTTCATTCCTAATAATACAGTTAAACCCGTACTAAATGATCACTGAGAAACATGATATCCTGTTATACATGATACGATATCGATCCACCGACTTGGTAGTCAGTAAAATGTATGGGGCTTAAATGATACCTGCCAAATATCATTCTTGATACCGATTCTTTGCTGAAGTTATAGTATAATTGCTCAATATATAGGCGTGTGGTCGTTGTGTACGTTATTAAAAAAGGGGTGCGCACATTGATACAGCGTATTTTCAAGCGTGGGTGGCCCCCAAAATATGAATTGGGAGTGTGAAATACATGTATTGCAGCTTTCCCTATCCGCAGAGGTCCATATATAAACTATAAATAGATCTTTATATATTTCTTCATGAAGCAGTGCTATAGTACGCCCTACCAAAACAAAAAAAACTACACCAAAAGATATAATACGTCGTTAAGGCATGAATAAGAGTTGAAAAGATCGTTTGTCGATACAAGTAAGCAGTAAAAACTGTGCAATAACTTATTTCAGCTAGTTCATATACCAAGTCTGTCTTACTGGCACGGTGTGGCGTGGTTAGGAGCCACCCTTAAGTGTTAAAAGCCGTAACCGAATCGATTCGCCATGACGCCACAAACAATAATAGTCCAGCATGAGCTATTTGAGCATGTTTAGACAAGGAAAAGGACCGATGTTGGAGGATATGTTGAATGCACAACTTTCGAACTTAATATTACTGCTATATATGATTCGAGTTGCTGCCATGGGACTTATCATTTAGTACGGGTTAAACTGTAGACCAGTACAGACCCCATACTATTGTACCCCTCGCCAATTTAATGCTACAGCCCATGTTTTCTATCTGGGTTAGGTTAACCTACCATAATAAAACCAAGTGGTCAGGAAAACATGGGCAAACATGTTTGCATGTATGATTCGAGGACGGGTGGGCTTCAAATACTATGCAATTCTCAATGTAATCGTAGGCTACGATTCGTAGCTGGGAAACGTGGAAGCCGACAGAATCCCAAGCTGAGTGCTATTAGCCCATACTTGGTCCTGAGGTTAAACCTGCGTCCTGCGAACACACCTCTTATACCACAGGCATCGAATTCGGCTTGCCGAGCAAGATGGGTTCGGAATAGGTTTTCACCCCCCCTCTAGAAAATACCACCCGTGGAAGACATTGGAATCAAGTACAAGAACTTATTAGATTTCGAGGTGTTAAAATCTCCATTTATAGGCATTTAGTCCATATGTGTTCCCAAAAAATAAGAACGTTGTGTTTTAGAAAGGGTCATTTACCTATTTAGTGATATTTGGGGACAAACAGGGACCTAAAACGACGGAAACTGGGTCGATCGGGGAATATTTTTCGTATTAGCTTTGAGAAATGGGGACCTATCAGGTAAGCTTCATGGTAAAGCCTATCTACCGAGTCGGTGGACTGGCTTTTGTATTTTAAACTCAAAAATGTGAGCGATTATTAGTTTTCTCAGCTACTAATTTGGTGAGGGGTATCTGTACATGTACATGTACTTTGAATGTGTGAGAATGGATATCAACAGCGCTTGTGCTCACAGGGCTTACCAGTACTGGTACTTTTGGTCATCTACTACCAGTAACCAGGGCCTAAAGGGGTTAATGTGTTCTGGGACCAACTGAAGTATTTTAATACTGAGTATACTACTGTAGTAATGGAACCAATACACAAACTCTTGTGAGCTCTTTTCAGAGGCACTGCCAAATTATCTACCAACATTCAGACGAGCTTTGTATTGATGGCGACGAAGTTGTTGATATTCTTCGGCGACTGGGCTTCGATGGTCCTATCTCGCTGATACTACTGTCACGACCGCCTTTTATGGGACGTTCTTCGAGGTCTGGAAGCACGTCCAGGCAAGAGATCTCCAGAAGATGCTAGGCCAAGTTAATGCAATAAAGATCAACTTGTTAGCTAAAAGGCGAATTCGCCACTGACCTACCACTCGAACACTGCTCGCGCTTCGCTATCAGCGCACGTCTTAAGTTCCGGCACTCATGTAGCCACCGCTGCTCCATACAACACCTTCCTAGTACAAGCCGTGCCTTCACCATCAACACAACACCCCTCCTAGCAGCCTAACCTCTTTCCACACTGCTGTATAACACTTCGCGGCCATGCCTTCCATCCTAACACTTGACACCTGACTTGTCCGTCTCTACACTCAGAGTTGGTGCCGCCGCTTTGGCGTCAGCTCTGGCACGACTCTTCAGCCTTCGAAAGTCGGACTGAGCTTAACAACCAATAGGACGCCTGATCTCCGATTGAGCAACCGACAAAGGAGCAACCAGCTCATCTTCGGCCAACTGATCTTCAATGATCCCGTTGATGACTGTCCCAACCGCCGAGTACAGTCTTGAACCGTGTCCAAGACGGCAGCTGCCAAATCCACCCGGGGCATCCTCCCCGACTGAAGCTTGGCGTCCTCGTAAAGCACCTTGATCCTTGGCAGCACCTCGCTTGGCGCGTAGTGCGCGGCGTTCAGCGTGTAGTCCGCTCAGAGTTCTCACGGAAGGTCGTTCTACTCGATCCGTACCGCCATCCATGCACCAGAATGCCTCACACAGACGCTGAGCTTGCTCTTGCTCTTCCTTGTCCTGAAGCCATCCAGCATAATCGTCTTTCGCCATTTGTGTGAACGAACGCTCACCCACGTTGCTCTCGTACCAACGCCACAGGTGACTCACCGCACCGATGAGAGCGATCACACAGCTGAGGATCATTGTTTCGTTCGACGTGACCACCACCCCACTGATCGACCATCCCTCGTCGATGGCACCGTATCCGTTGATTGTCACCAGCAGTGCCAGCACGCACGACCATCCTTGACAGATCCTCTCCATCAATTCGTAGACGCACACGACAAAGCAGATGCTACCGAGCAATGCTGGCGTTGTTAGCGACCACAGCCACCCACTCATATTCCAGGCGCGGTTAACGGTTCGTCCCCATTGCATCTTCACGCCTCCGCCGTATTTCTTCGTGGATAGCTACCCGAACTCCATTGTGTTTGGCATGAAATCGCACCATAGCGTGTGGTATGCGGCAAGCCACTTGTGCAATAGTTGACCGAGGACATGTTCATGCTCCCCGCGGGCTTCGAGAACCACCATAGGTGTAGCCCACATTACTTCAAACATGAACCACGCACGGTCCTTCTCCTTCTGGGCACGACGGTTGACGAAGCGATGGTAGCGACGGAGGCACAGCTTGATCATCTACACCCAATTGTAGAGAAATTGACCAGTCGGGGCAGCCAATCTACCCCCATCTCCTTCCAGTAGGTACTTGGGAACCACACGCACCCAGGCCCAGCGCCTTGTACCGCCGACCAATCCAGACTAGCTCTAGTATCGCCGTTGTCATCACCTCCACCGAAAATAACCCAATTAACTCGAAACTTCACCGTTCTCATACGGTCTCGACCGCCCACATCATTTTCCATCAGACGTAAGAGTCTTAGCATCCGTCCCGTTGGTGGCCTCGAGACTCGGCCGTTGGACTTGTAACTAGCCATATGCCCCAGGGCCCTTCCCACTTCACGGCAAATTCAACCTAACCGTCGAGTCAAAATCCATCTATTGGTACTGAGAACCTTCCGGCTGCTTCTCATTTGCCAATCTGCAACCAGCAACTCAAGTCTCCGAGATCTAAACGCCACCATGCCCCGCAAAACACCGGCGTACCAGCAAGCTATCGAAGACCTTCAGTCGCTCCTCAATGAGGAGATGGAGGGTGCAGCTGAGTCCAGCGTCAGACTGTCCGCGCAGATCGCTCTATGGGCTCGTCTTCGTCAAGAGCTGTCCGTCAATAGCGAGTCGGCAGGCCTTGCGGCTTTCGACGAACTTGTCACCACCGCCCTCTTGGACGATGCTACCAATCCGGAGTCCCTGACCGAAGCCATCATCCTGTCACCAGCTCCTGACCAGATGATGACTGTCCAAGCGTCCACACACGCCTTATTCATCCCGGCCCCGGCTTCGGCGGCGGCTCCTGTTCCTGCCAAATCGTCCTCGCGTGCGTCGTCCAAACGTTCGGGTAAGGCGCCGTTGAAGTCTTCGCCGGCCAAGAAGCCTCGCCGCTCCAAGTCAAAGAAGTTGTACCCGCTCGTGCTTCCGATGAGCCTCGCGGCATGCATTCGCAAAGCCATCTTGAAGGGACTCGACGCAGCGCCGGCGCAGTGCAAGTTTCCTCACCGTATTGCCTACTGTTGGGCGGGCTTGCGTGTTTGGTACGACCCCGTGGAGTATCCTGACTTCCACTTGTTTCATTGGCGTTTATGGATGGCGAACCGATAGACCTTCTGGATCTGCGCGTTGTATGCACCCGCGGTGGACGCCGGGGCGCGACGTAAGTTGAAGTTCGCCGTTGCTCAAGCCCGTTTCAAGTTTCTCAGTGTCTGTATCGAAGGCTTCGGCTACTACGGTTTTTTTACAGCGCCTTAAGGACTGTACTCATGACACGCTCATGTGGTTGGGCGGTACGCCGGCCAAGCACTCCGTCGGGGCCAAGAACAATCAGGACACCGTCTCCCAAGAAGATCTGGCCAGGCTGTATCGCCGCGACAAGGCTCGCTACTCTCGGATTCTCGCTCGCGCTTTGGACCCGTTCAGTGTGAATGGGGACAGTTATGCGTCCATCCTGGAACTCCTCGAGCGAACCCAGGCTCTCAATCTGTCCAAGCACCGAGCTTTGGCTCGTGTTGCTCGTGATGTGCCCGGAGGCCGTCCCCCCAATCCATCCTGGGTCGGTAACAAGTCCATCGGAGTCTGGAATCGGGTCTTGATTGACAAGTCGCTCCGGACGGTCCAACTGGAGGTTCTGCAAAAGCTCAAGGATGGTTCATCGACCGTCTTCGACAACCTCCCTCCGTTTGACTCGACCGAGCAAGGCGACCAAGACTCCGATTTTGAAGATGACGAAGGTTACTACACCGTTCTTGCTCCGGAAGCCTCTCACCCTTAAGAAGGAGAACGAGGAGGAGGCCACGACGACCGCAAAGGCCCCACGGTCGACGACGAGTCCTCGTCCGACGAAACTCGTAAGTCAGGCGGCAAGAGTCCGGATGCTTCGGGCAACAAGTCCCCGACCAAGGCGTCTCCCAATGCGACGACGAGCTCTAAGGCAAAGAAGTCGCCGACCTCCCCCAAGCCCAAGTAACTTCCGTTCAGTTGCTTTTAGGGACGCTTCTCGTTTTAGCCTTTTGGACGTTCTTTTTGGCTCTAGCGTCCCGCGAAATTTACGTAAAGAAAAAAAAACATTCGCCCACCGTTCCGTTCATGACTCTCCACCCCTCTCCAGTCAATTTATGTTCATTCTCGACCCATGTACCATTCCACTCTACCCCCCTTGTTACACCATTGTTTTGGGGCGCGAAACTTGCTGTATTGACACTGCATCCTGCCTGGGTGCGGTGAGGGGGGGGTAAACTAATGGTAGGAACTTTTGGACTAGTGGAGTCGGAGGCAAATTGCAGAATGAGCTTGGTGAACGGAGAATTTTGGAGTCCTGACCTTCTTGAGCTGGTGGCCAACCGTCCAAATGACCGGCGCGAGGCGATGCCTTCGACGATGGCAGAGCGCCACGAAACGAGTCCGAACCCTCACCCAACCTCGGAAAAAGTTACTTTCACCAGCAAGCCATCAAACGTACACAAACCGCAAAGGACAATGTTACTGACACAGTCAGCATGCATAAAAAGAACTTATGTGTGGCGAGTGTGTGGCATCAAGTGATCACTCATAACAGAAATCCGAGCATGTGGGGGCAATAATATATTCTGTGCATATTTTGTTGCAAAGTTGCCTGAGGGAATCAAAAGAGGCAGAACTCGTGGTCTAAGTCGTGAGCCGTACGTGTTCATCACAAACAGAAGCAAACTAAGTCAAGCAAAGTGTTTTAGTCAACGCCACATCCGTTTTGACAGAAACACAGCCTAGATAGGACTCTCAAATTGTGAGTCTCAATAAGGCACGAACGCGGCAGAGTGATTCTTTCGCGATGATGACTGAAGGAACTGTATGTCTCCGTCTTTGACAGGTAGATCTTTCAACAGAAAAAAATGCTAGAAGATGTAAAAGTAAATATGAGAGGCTAGTAGCGCAGTTACAGATGATATCCTATTTTATCTTTTTAGAATGCTGTGTGTGGTGGGGCAATACTCGTCCACCATGACCCTTTACTTCTGCTTAAGCTTCGCGGGCTGAGCCAGCTAGAGCGCCGAGGCGTCGAAAGCCGCCCTGTCGGTCCACGAGCCTTTCGACTTCAGAACCTTCGCTGCCCCCGTCATCAGGATCTCCAAGCCGACCAACCGTTCTTCACGAACATTGCCTTGTTGACGCAGCCGCTTAGCATCGTGTCCCCGCATTAGCACCTGTACGGGAACATCCTCTTGCCCGCTCAGTATCCATCGATACAGACCTTCCGGCCACTCATGTTGACCAGATACACGTATGTATCGTACTCCAGCAGCTCACGCTGGTGTTGTAGTCGGGCGCAGCGTCGTGGATGCCACTGTGAAGCGTGTTGAGATAGTGGGCCTACGGCCCGGTCATTGCGCACCTTGGACGCATTGTCGTATGCGGCCTGCAGTCTGATCTTCTTCAGTAGTTAGCGAACTCGGGGGAGAATATCGTCATGGACGCCGCACCGAAGGTATTAAAAAAAGGACTCCCGCTCCGTCCCGCCATCTTGGTCGTGGCGCCCAACCGAATGTGGCACTACACTTGGTATACGGACAGTTTCGAAACGGGTGGCAGCACACCCCGTGAACACGTGAGGAAGATCACGACGTCCAGGCGCATGCCGCACGAGGCGGACTAGTGGCGTTAATGGTCTCCAGCCGAAGCCCGGCGTCGGGCTTGTCGACCGGAGCCCAAGAATCGCCGGTACCGCTGCCTGGCCAGGTGAGCACCAGCCAAGTGGAACAGGCGCTGTTCCCTCAACAAGGAACATACGTGCTTGGAGATGAAATCGGCCAATGATACGATTCGGGTTACGGCGGCACCTACATGGAACAGGAGACGGTTCCCCGACGATCGCCTAGGGGATTCATACCCATGTACACTGTAATAGAGAGTAGGCGAGCGGACCGTCCCGCGTTTGGTTGGAGTTGGAGTTCGCTCTGAGAAGCTGAACCGCAGAAGGGAAACCGTGGCCCGGTTGGAGGAAACGGTTCGAATATGACAACGCTTGGATCCACGACATCGGCAGGGCCCTTGAAAACCGGTGCTCAGGCGTCCGTGAAATTAGAAATGAGAAAGACCGGAGGGACGTTTACGCCTGCTACGAGACGCTCGGCTCCTAGTGCTCCCGTGACTATGACGGCTCCGTCGCTGGGGCAAGGGACGCTAGGGAATCACACGGGGGCCTCGACTGGTCCGTCCGCAATGGCTGGACTATCAATGAGCGCTCACTCGATATCGAACGTGATGACGCATGTTACCAAGGCGTTACCCCTGTTCTACTCGGACACAGTGTGACGAGGTCGGTGAACCTTAATCGCCCAAATGTATAGCGCTAGCCCTGACTTTAGATTAGACAGAGGGTCAGTCTCAGAACGCAGATGTTAATCCACTTGTAGACATCAATCCACTTCCTGCGTTGGCATGTGTCCCTTGTGATATCCTCTTTGGTGTCGTTATCTCTAGGGGTAGGCTGATGGAATCACCGTTGAGTTGCTGTCCACTGCGAAGCGTGAGTGTTCTGAGTTGGGTGTCACAATTCTCTATGAACCGTCTCAGTGCTCAGTTGGTTTGCTTCTGAACGCAGATCCAATATAGATAACCAATATAAAACAGGGTATACAAATATACAGCCACTCTTATTCTTTTAGACCCTTGAGTGGTGGGTCTGTACGCCAGTCAACTGGGACTACGCTTCAGGCACTGGTCAACCTGAAGGCTCCCTTTTTCTTTTCGCGCACCACCTCCCAAAAGAGGAATATACACTTCAATACAATACTTTCCTTTCAAACGCAGTCTAGTAATTAACTCTGGGGGACTGCAAACCAACCAGAGAAACAATCGTTAACATGAAATGGGTACCCGCCCTTACCAATACACGCAACGGGCCCAACTAGGATATGTAGTGCGCGGATCACCTCAAACGCTCGTGGCGAATGATCACCAACGCAGGGGGACTTGAGCGTTTGAGTGCTCCGCTCACCGGCTTGTCCTTATCGTCCGATGCGCCTCGACGAAGTCGACTTGTGCTTGTGACGGCAAAATGAACACTAAATTGGTAACCTACTCCTACTACATGCAAATATATACTCTGTTTCACTATACCAAGTGTCGGCTATCTTTGACTGCCAGTTCACTTCGTTTCGATCGTCTTCTGCGGTCTCAGATCTTCCATATTCCTTGGCGTTCTTCCCATCGCTCATCTCCCGGGCGTTTGATTTGACTTCAGTATGGACATGCGTAACATAATCACGATTGTGGGTACAGGTGCCACATGGTCGTGCGTTACGTAATCAGGATAGTGGGTGCAAATCACCCACCTTCAAGCGTCCCTTCGCGTGCTGGCTCCTTCGCATACTGCTTCTTCGTTTCAGTGCTGAGTTGAATATGTGATCCAGACTCAGAGTGGATGTACGTTTCGAAGTTAGAGTTGACCGCACTCAGACTTGTATAGAGTATCTCTGGGTAATAGTCACTTCGAGTTGGTACCCGAAAGTCCACTCAAAGGACTGGCCACTCTGAGTTGGGGTGCTCGAAAACACACTCGGAGGACTTAGGTGTTCTTGTGTTGGGGTACCCGAAAGTCCCCAACTCCGAAAGCATACACTCTCAAGTAGCTATATATAGAGAAGTGCTTCCCAACTGGGACACCTTCGTCGCAGAGGCTCTTGATCATCCACTTGTCATCACTTGGTCACTCGTAGTTCGGAAGTTACTTGGACTTTGGCGTCTTCGGGGTACAATTACTTTCACAACTGTGGAAAACATCGGTCCCGGGTACATGATATATTTGTGCCTTTGGTCAAGGCGATACGGGCCACCACGTGGGATACATTCCCAAGGGTGGTTACGACCTTAGAAGGTCTCCTGTAGTAAGGACGGGGGGCGACCTGGACTGAGTGCACATTGTGTTCAGAGTGTACAATTCTGAACACGCACTTCCAAGTCTAAGGGACCATCCTTGACCTAGGGCACCATCACTCCGCGGGCCAACTGCCACTCCAGCAGTCACCTTGTCTCTCCCAAAATAACCAGGTCTTCTTCCATAAATCACACAATCTCCACTGAGAACAATCCCGTTCGTAACGTATCCACATCCATCCGAGAAATTTCCAGATTCCATCGTCACAACAGCCCCGGTTGAAAGGGCGCGTGGCTTCTGGGAAGCTTTTGCAGTTCACACCGACGGCCTACCTGACCGTTCTCGCTTGTTGATATTCCGTCAGAAGCTGGAAAGACGCGAGGCTAAACGATGGTGGTACAACACAACCATCAATACTTTCGAGACGCTGAAAGTGAGGTTCCACAATCACGTTCTGTGTAGGACGGCTGACGAGCTATGGGAACTGATGCAATCAACCAAACGCCAACGAGGAGAGTCGATTGAAGAATGGGGCAACCGTGTATCAGCATTATGCGACTCCCTTGACTACTCGGACGCGAGAATGGATTATCAACTGTTCCGACGACGCTTACACAACAAGAGATGCTTGGCGACGCTGGGTTCGAGTGCTGCCAGTGACATCCCCTAAGCATGCTAGTGGCTGGTGCTCAAGGATATGCACCGTCCTATCGAGGAAGACGACGAATTTGAGAAGGGCCGGAAGCCCAGCCAGGAAGCGGCTGCGGCGCAGTCTTCGATAGACGTCTTGGCTTTGAAGCTAGCTTCCTTTATGGACGAGCAGAAGCAATGGCAAGTGACCCAGAACCGCTATCCGCAACTTCGTTCTCCTTGCTACCGCCCTCCCGCGGTGAACGCAGTGACGAGCGGGAACGGACAAGCAATGGAGAACGGATCGCGGACCCGTGGAATTCGCATGGGAGCGGACTTCCGTACCCAGGAAGGAGCAATTGTGTGTGGCCGTTGCCACTTCTCAGGCTGCAGCCGGGCGACTTGCCGTCGTCAGCAGATGAAGTGCCGGAACTGTGTCGTCATGGGTCACGTCCGTGCCGAGTGTGAGCATCCCGACAACCAAGGGAGCCGCGGTGGCTCCGGCTGCTACTCCTGTCACAGCTTCGAGCACGGTATCGTCAACTGTCCGACGTGCTGGGTTGCGCGGGATGGCTACGCAGACGGCCGGGTCAGACCGTCCTGCTCCGCGCCAATGAAGGGGGGCGGGAGGAAGGTGGGGAGAGGGCCACTCCTTCCTCTGGTTTAAGGGATGGCTTGGGTGGTCACCGTACGGAGGCAAAGCAGCACGAGATCGTCACGATTGCCAAATAAGTGGAAGCAGTAAGAGAAAAGGAGAGTGGAGAAGATGGAGAAGGAACGGTTGTCGAGTCCGTGGAAGGGAAAACAGAGGCACCGGCTGGGAAGGAAGAGGAAGAGGAAAAAGGAGTGAGTGCTGCGAAGAAGACGGCGGCAGAACCCGAACAGACGGTTGCCGCTCTGCGAGTCCAGAAATAAGCAATAGACACTGGCGAAGAAACGATCGCAGCTCTTACCCGGACAGTGATCGTACCCGAAAAAACGGAAAACCTCGGCACAGACAAAAGTAGGACAGTGGAAGTCGGCCGGAGGAGCTCCGGGACCAAGACGGTTGCCGAAGAAGAGAAAACGCGGGAAACGGCCGACAAGGAGAAAAAAGGAACGTACGGTTGGACCTGTTCTGAAGTCGATCCTCGAGTAATCAAAGAGATACGAGAGCCAAGACGAAGACCGCTTCTCGGCTGGGCTCGACATTGACGTCGGAGAACGCCTGTTTGCGACGTGGGCAGAAGCACCCCGAAAAGACGCGACATCAGTCGGGTAGCGGGAGGAAGATGAGCGAGACACAACTGTCGGGGGACCAGACGACACACTGAAGGAGAATAACACGACCGTCGAAGAAGAAAAGAAAGAAGATTGCATTCAAAACGAAACACCTTTCAAATACGCTCACCTCTTCACTGACGATGAGTTGGACGCCATGGGAGCGAGCCCCCCTGGTAAGGAGGGAGGGTACAGTACTGGCAGGGACGAACATCGCGGTGGAAGAGGAAGAATACGACAAAGATCGGTTGCGCCCGCTAGACGAGGTGGGGCTACTGAGGCACCGCAATCTGAACGCTGGGGCTCAAAAGGAAACTGTCCTGGTGGATCGGAAATAGAGAACAAATCTGGTATATCTTGATGACTGTGTGGTCTTCAACAAGGATTTCCCCTCGCACCTGTTGCGGGTTCGACGAGTCCTGACGCGGTCCAGACAGGCCGGCTTCAGGTTAAAAATGAAGAAGTGTTACTGGAGACGGGTTCAAGCGGCGTTCTTAGGACATATAGTGACGCCTACGGGGGTCCTGCCCAATCCTGAGAAAGCCAAAGCAGTGACGAATGTAAAGAGGCCTAGAGATTTGCACGAAATACGTTCGATTTTGGGGTTAACCAGCTACTTTCAACGTTACATCCCGGGGTACGCTGTGATCTCACTGCCCTTGGAACTGTTAGTGAAGGACTATCTGTTCGTGTGGGACGATGACTTCGAGGCCGCGTTTAAGCAGCTGAAGCGCGCTTTGATGAAACCGTCGATTCTGGTTTATCCAGGCTACAAGAAACGATTCCTGTTGTACGTGGACTCGTCGCGGTACGAAGTGGGAGGCTGCTTAATGCAGAAGGTGAACGGTATGAACCGTGTCGTGGCTTACGCGAGCAAGCTACTGATAGGCTCTCAAAAGAACTGAATCAACAAAGAAGACGGTATTTCGGAAATCGTGTGTTGGGGAGTGGTGAGGGCAACTAGGAAGTTTCGGTGTTAGCGGGATAAGCGAGAATTCGACCTTTTCACGGATCACCAGGCTCTAACCTGGGTGTTCAGCCCTGAGAACCGCACCGCGAACGCCAAGTTGGCGCGGTGGGTCATGGAACGCTCAAACCTACAGTTCAAAGTACACCTCAAACCAGCAACCTCGATGGGGCATGTGGATGGACTATCACGGTTACCGATGGACCGAGTGGACGCTTCAACGATGACGGATCTTCTGAATCCGTCCGGGGAGGACGGAAACAAAGTCACGGGGGCGGAGGAGGACTTGCCGGAAATTCGGAACGGAACGGACGCAAAGGAGGAAGGAGACCACTGGGAGGGCGAGCCTGACACTGCAGAGGTTGAAGAATACCCCACTTTGATCGCTCCTGTTGACGAGTTCAGGCTGGACACAGAACAGTTCAAGGGGGAACAACAGAGTGTCTCGTGGATTAAGGCGTTGGGAGCGTCCTTACTAGACGGTGCTTTGCCGCTAGATCCGTTCTTACCAGCTCGGGAGGTGAAGATGGCTCCTAGAGATCGCATGGACGACGATGTGCTAAAGAGGCGTATACATTTGCCTGCCCGAGCGGGACAAGCTCGGACGAGATACGTTCCGGTAGTGCCGCCGTCCTACGTGGACACGGTTCTTCACTTTTGTCACGGAGATGCTATGTCGGCTCACTTAGGTGTCTCGAAGACCATGGAACGTGTCCGACAGCAGACGTTTTGGCCCGGGTGGAGGAAGAATGTGCCGGAATTCATCAAAGAATGCTGGCGGGGAGGGTCCGGGAAGGGTTCCCGACCGTGGCGAGCCGGATTTATGCAGATGATGCCTGTGGTTGATCTTACAGGACCATTCTCGCTGTTGGTGGTTGATGCGATCGGTCCCCTGATATGGACTGAGAGAGGCAACCGTCATATTTTGGTGTTTGTTGATTACTTTACCCGCTGCGCCGAAGTGTTCGCAGTCCGAAGAGTGGACACGGTGACGTTCGTGGAAGTCACGATGGACGGTTGAGTATCCCGGCATGGTATCCCGTCGAAACGGCTGAGTGACCAGGGGCCGAACTTCACGTCAGACCTAGCCAAGGTTTTTTATGAAACACTCGGAATCCAGAAACCGTTCGGGTCGGCTTACCATCGACAAACGCGAGGATTGGTGGAACGGTTTAACGGGCCTCTAATCGGGATGCTGAAAATGTATGTCAGTGAAGATCAGATGGACTGGGACGTATACCTGCCAAGAGTTCTATTTGCCTCCCGAACGGCCTACCACGAAGCTCTGGGCGATTCCCCGTTCTTCTCGTTGTAAGGACGGGACCCCGTGCTCCCACTGTATGTTTCGTTCCTGAACTTGGGCGAGAAATGGAAGAGCAACAAGGTCGCCCAGTACAGTCGAGAACTACACCGTTCGTTGAGAGAATCGCGACACCTAGTGGAGCGGCAACTGATCAAGGCCCAAGGTAAGCGCGAAAGAAGGTTGCATATGCAAGTAGCGGTACATTGCGAGATTGGAGATCCGGTTTGGGTCTACCAATTCTTCAGGGGATCGGAGGGTCGAAAAGGAGGACTAAGATGCTTGCATTCTCCTGGCACGGTCCGTACCGTATCGTCAGCCAAGTCGGGGAGAATTCGTACAAGATCAACACCCCTTCCCACCCTAACCGAGTAGTGGCGGCGAACGTGAATGGGCTGAAACGGTTCCGAGGGCGGTGAACGACACCATACTTGGATGAGGTCACGCCGGATCTGAACGACGAGGATGACCAAGCCGAGGAAGGGTCTCTTGAAGAGTCCGACCTTCCGCCTTCCAGCTTCATGGAACGATTATCCGTGGCTCAAGTAGACACCGCGTTAGCTTGGACAAACGCTCCGTTGCTGGAAGTGGTAACTAAGAGAGTGATGGACCGTTCGGTGGGGTATCTAGCGTTGGCTACGAACTACGAGACTTTTTGGCTATCTAGAAAGGGCTTAATGCCGGCCTACGGGGCTTTGGTGACGGTGTTCGAACGGTCGGAGCGGAAGAAAAAGAGTTTGCCTGAATTACATAGGAGTGCTCGGTTGGCAGATGCAAATGCAGAAGTCGACGAAGACGAACTCCTTGTTGAGAGCATCAACGGTATGTGAACGAGGCTTGTAGTAGTCGATGTGAGTGGATGAATGGAAATCCGAAAGGGAGCTTTATTGATGTCTTTATCTAGCTTCTCAATCCCTCCTAGAGCGCTGGTCCAAATGCCATCAACTAATTCATCGTATCAACGAAGTTATACAATACCCAAATCAAACCCAAGGGAAGTATGTAGCAACGGGAATAGTCCCTGCAACGGGAAGGTCCACTTGCAGATCCCAAGATTAGTCAGTTGACGGTATCGACCAATCGTTTTCCATGATCCCTAAAGATCCGCCAATCAGATCGCACCATTCGGTCAATTTCAACTGTTACCCCCCCCCCCATGTCACGCGCCCAGCATGTGTGTCTAACGGTAGGGACCAAGTGAAGCAGACGACGAAGTGCAATCGCAATACCCCCACTCAATTCGACATCTCGAGCTTGGGGCCGATGTTGCTGCGTGTCATCAAGTAGCGGAGCGTCTTCGACGACATGCCGTTGGTTAAGAAGTCCGCGAGTTGGTTCTTGGACTCCTCGTAGACCAGTTCAACCTCGCCGCTTGCAACCTTCGCTCTGATGAAGTGGTAGCTAATGTCGATGTGCTTGATGCGCGATTGGTAACCGACGTTCTTCGCCAAAGCCATTGCGTCCTGGTTATCCTCGTAGACCACCGTGGGGTCAGCTTGTTTAGCCCCGATGTCATTGAGCGGTTGACGCGTCCACATCACCTCTTTGATGCGCTCACTGAGAGCCATGTACTCGGCTTCAGTCGAACCCAGCGCGACCGGCTTCTGGAACGTCGAGCGCCGCATCACAGGAGCACTGCACATCATGAGCAGCATTCCACTCACCGAGCATCTGTCGTCGCGGTTGCCGGCCCAGTCGGCGTCCGAATAAGCGATCAGCTCCTTTCCCAGTAGACCGCCGTACGTGATGCCCATGTCATTCGTCTTTAACAGGTAGCGCACCACCTTAACCCCAGAAATCCGGTGCGTCTCACTTGGGTTCTTCAGGAAGCGACTCAACTTGGCGACAGCAACCGAGATGTCGGGTCGCGTTCTGCATGCCAGGTACATCAGACTGCCAACGGGTGAATGGTACGGCTTCGACTTCATCTTGGCCTTGTTCTCGTCAGTCTGTGGTCCGTCGTCCTTGGTTAGGTGAATTGACACGATGGAAATCTGGATTATTGTGTGGATAGGTCGACGTTATGATTGACTGGAGATAGCGCCAGGTTTGGGACAGGCGTACCGACCTGGACGTCTGACTTGGAGTGATCGGAGGCCGGCTGAGCTCAAGCTCAGCCGTGCATGGGCATTGTATTCCTGGATGGAGATCCCCGATAGGGACCCCCAGATGCAACTATGAACCCGACGAGGCAATTGCCCTAGGGTGCGACAAAGAGCTTCTACGATTGAGAGCCGCCTTCTCTAGGCGGGGCTTAGAGCGCGAAGAAGCCTGAGCGGCCTACCAAGAACCCAAGAATACACCCCAGACGTACCAAGTACCCTGAACGGAGATCTCCAAGTGACCCTGAATCCTGAATCGAGATCCTCAAGAAAGCGTGAACCCTGAATGGAGAACCCCAGTGCTCCTGGATCCTGAATGGAGATATACCCAAGATCCCTGAACGTCAAGATTCCAGTATACTAAACACAAGTGATTAACCACCGACCAAGCCGACCAGCCAAGGATCTGGAGAGATGAGTGGTACCTTGAACATCAGTCAGGTGCCCGAAGACTCTACACTACGCATTTGTATGGAGTGCAGATCCCGGCCGTCGTCGACGTCAACAAGACCATAGTGAGACCGAGTCAAGGCCAGAGAGCATGTGAGACCTAGCAAGTAGATAGCCAGATAGCAAACAGAAAAGATAACAGACAAACAGATTCCGATTTACCGACAAACCCGCAAGCCGTTGGACAAGCCCGACAGGGAGAGACATACCCGGGGCCCGACTAGAAGCTACGGTGTGAAGGCCACTCAGAAGCAGGACGACTGGGTGTGTGATTCCAATACTGAGTCCAAGCAAAATTGAGGTGAGTACCGGGTGTGGAGCCCAGGGTTGATCCATTTCATTTCCCCAATGTGGGCGATACCCGAGAGGGGTCTCGCATTTCATATTACCGTTTACTACTCTTCCCGGACGAAGTTGCCTCCGGTTGAGTACTGATTTAAGAGTTATTTGTGGTTCGATTGTATTTATATGTGTTAATTATCCTCCGTACATCTGAGGTGGTGCGCGATTGTAAGGCCGCCCAGGATATACCAGTATCCTGGGGTAAGGCTAACTGACTGGAGTTAGTGACCGACTCTTCCACGGTCCAAAAGAATAAGGAAGAGCTGCATATTGTGTGGATTCTGTATTTGTGTGTTATCTGGTTATATAAGCTGTTAAGGCAACGTCCCGAAGGTTACGTTCTGCCCCACGCTTTAAGACCGAATAGTACAAAACAACTCATCCACGGTTGGGATTCCTAAGTTACGAAGGTAAACGGACCCAAGACGATAGATCACAAGAACACACGCCACCCCGGGCGGAGATACTCTGTATCACCGGCTAGGGTTGTTCTTTTCTACCAACGACATAGGGCACAAGCTATACTACCTGTGCGATAAATGCGTTCACCCGCCTCGCGTCAGAATGCTTGGGTCAAGTGGGGACAGGCTCGGCTTCGCGTTCTCTTGGCCAAACTGCTTGATGATCGACTCGGTATATGCATGCTGACTGATGGTCAATGTCTTGCGATCCATGTCGTAGTCGATCGCGATGCAGAGAATGAAGCAAGCACGTCCGAGGTCTTTGATCCGAAACTTCTCCGCAATTCCTGCCTTCACCAACGCGATAACAGCCTTCTCGCGTGATGCAATCAGCATGTCGTCCACGTACAGGCACACGATATATATCCCTTTTTTGGGTCAAACTCTGCGCAGGTCAACTCCTGCGCAACTCGCTTTTTGGGTCAACTGTGGGTCAACTTGATCACAGTTTGACCCATGGCAAGACTGTATTTTACCACATGTGATATCACTCCCAAACTTAATTTTCCTACTATGATAAACTATTTAATTTTGAAGGTGAAAATTTAAATTGCTTTACTTTTGCATTGAATTCTAGTATGCCTGTAGGGCGTGCGCTTAGATAGGCCGTTGCTTATCGGGTGGCATGGGTCCAAATCGCACACTTGTAGCGGAGCTCGATGCTTGAGGTAAGTGTCGTGTGCAAACCCTCCGTCAGATCTGAGACATAACCAAGGATTTCGGTCGTCCGGCACGCTCTTCAGAGTGAGTCTCCTATGGATCAGGCTGATTGAATGCTCACGAGTAATAACCCACCGTGACGATTCGGTCGTCCGGCACGCTCTTCAGAGTGAGTCTCCTATGGATCAGGCTGATTGAATGCTCACGAGTAATAACCCACCGTGACGATTCGGTCGTTAAGTCGTTTGGCGGACGGTAAATGGGATCATTCCCTGGGCACAAACGTTCTCGGTTGGCAAGAGCACCTACTTTTAAATTATTTTTCAACAACAATACAGCATAGTGTATCATCGTCCGAATCTGAATCACCTCAGTCTTCGCTGTCCGAGTCAGAGTCCAATAACCCAATCAGAGTCGGACTGAAATCCTGGCGCTTGTTGAGGTTCAACATGGTTCGGAGCACGAGCCCTGCGGTTTGAAATGTCGTCAATGAGTCGGACATTTTCACGGCTCTGCTCCTCGATGACGCTGATGAACTCTGTCACACCTGGGTGCGGTACCGAAAAGGCTTCGTTGAGTGTACGGTTGTACCGTTCGAGGGGATCATTCGTCCTGTTGACGATGTCTTCATTCAGACCATTCACATTTCACCGGGCATAAATTTCTTGATCCAGGTTTTCTTGGAATATTCCCAGAATTTCTTCCTGTTGTTCCTTGAATAGGTGATACCTTGGTCGCCACAGTCACGTTTAATCATACGCCGGACATCGCGGATACCACGGAAAGCGATGTCGCATCGACGGATCGCGGTAAGACGGTCGATGCACCCTTCACGCATGGCCAAACTTACTTCGTCATCGGTGATCTTTAGCTTGAGCATTTTCCGGCGTAAGGCTTGCTTGAAGTGAAAGAGACAGACCACAATTCTAGCATCTGGAAACGGGTACTTGACTGCCTTGATCATTGCGCACTCAAAATCACAGAAGACGTGAGCCGGGTCGAGACGTTTTTTAGACGCAACACAGATGTAGTGAAGGTGGTGCTCATAAATGTGAGATGTCTTCCCAGACGTCAACGCGTACCAAACAGGAAGGCAGAGCTATGAAATGGGGTCGTACAGCATCACAATCACCAATTGGTAGAACCGAGTTGGTACAAACCGGTATGTTGCGTCGATGAAAATGGAGCATTGGCGCTGTTTCATGCGGTCCATCAGCTTCGGATGAGCCCAGCCAATCACCCTGTGTAAGACTTCATCCTCGTAATACGTGAAGTGGAACTTGAAGAACTTGAGACCCGGGCTGTGTTTAACATCACACAAAGGTTCCGTTTCCAGGCGCCCAAAAATCTCCCGTCCAAAATGGTTTCTTCTGGTCCGGTACAGTCGACCCAAAATCTGCTTTTTGGTTGCACCCTGGATCATGATGTGGTCGTCGCTGTAGAACCGTTCGCGGATAAGCCGCCAAACGTCTCCCAGAGTGAGGGTCACATCGCGAATACCGATTGCATCGGTCGCCAGCAACATTTGCTGCTTCAAACTCACGAAAGTAGGAGTAGGTCCGGTTGGAACTTGGCGCAATTCTGGAACGCAATCAGACTTGTGTCTCCCATGTACGACGACACCCATTCTTGAGATGTACAGTTTCACTAAGCACCTGGTGCGGCGGTACACATTGCAGCGATTGTTCCTTGTGGTCCCTCTTCCATGGTAGAAGGCGTTAGTATGTCCCTGATAGGTCATCGATTTTGATCCCGGCACAGCCTCGACACAGTCTAGGAATTCAGACTCGACGCATTCATCGCCATCTTCAACTTGACGACCTTCTCTCTCTTGATCAAAGCCGTCACCACCTTCAGCTTCATGACCATAAGTATATTGCGAATCAGAACTCGATGACCGCCTTGATATCATCTCGGTGTCGCGTGTATCGCGGTCTTCAACTTGATGGTCATCACTCCATTGGGAATCAGAGGCTGATGACTGACTCGGAATGATCTCAGTGTGACCAGACGATACATCGCTCTTGGCGGAGCCTTGGGTTGAGCCTTCGTAGCCACTGTAATCTGAGTGAAATGTGTCAGAGTGGTTGTCGGTGGAGTCGTCGGGTCGATACATGACGCCGAAGTGGGACGTGGTACTTGTCTTGGTAGCCGGAAGTAGTGGTGCTCGCTTCGTAGAATTGAAAATGAAATTCGTGCAAGCGCTGGAGGAAGCACCATTGCCTTCACTAGGTGGCAAATGGGACGTGTAAAGCTCTTCCACATCGCACCTCGTT
Organism: Phytophthora tubulina; assembly: GCA_014706135.1. NCBI lineage: Eukaryota > Oomycota > Peronosporomycetes > Peronosporales > Peronosporaceae > Phytophthora > Phytophthora tubulina. Next base: position 579,489 of record JACBOY010000033.1, on the reverse strand, counting down.
ATTGCTACATATGTACTACTATAGGCCACACTGTAGAGAATCTTACCCACGGCTAATATTCATTTTTATATCGAGCAGAACGCGAATCCATTATTTAAAGTATTGTAGCAATGCAAAATGATTGGCTAAAATTGGAGATCTAATCATAATACCTGACGGTCGTGATATTTTTTGATCATCAGTTGACCCAAAAGGTGAGTTGCGCAGGAGTTGACCTGCGCAGAATTTGACCCAAAAAAATCACTCCATACTAGGATTTCAATGCAAAAGTAAAGCAATTTAAATTTTCACCTTCAAAATTAAATAGTTTATCATAGTAGGCAAAAAGTTAAGTTTGGGAGCGATATCACATGTGGTAAAGTACAGTCTTGCCATGGGTCAAACTGTGATCAAGTTGACCCACAGTTGACCCAAAAAGCGAGTTGCGCAGGAGTTGACCTGCGCAGAGTTTGACCCAAAAAAAGGGATAACCTCACTACATCTAGCCTCTTACCTTACAGACTTAGGAAGATAAAACTAAAGCTGATGTGTAATAGTTAGCCTGTCACGTTGACCCCCAGCTCATGTACACGCTTCACAGCTCGGGCAAGCTCTTGCGGTTCGTAGTCGTGGAGGTCACCACCAGCAAAGCGGACCGACCAAACGAAAAACCGTCAGAAAGCCGCAGCCCGACGACCTCCCCAATGACTATGCTGCTCTCTGTGCCCCCTTCTACTTCCACATCTGTATCGACGACCACCTTCCACTTGAGGGGTTGCCCTGGTTTTGCCAAGAAAAGGCGCACAAGGCGATCCTCGTTGAATTACCCTTCCTGAATAGATTCCCTGGTGAGAGCAGGGCGGCGATTCGGTGGCCTTCCAGGTGCACGTCGTACTCGGACACATGCCATGGCAGCCTGTAGGTCTAGCAGCCCTTGAAGTGACAAACTTGCTAGAACATGAGAGCGCACCCAGCCGGTCCGCATGTAAGATTCGCAGTCGCACTGTGCATAGTTCCGTACACTGAGCACATTTTCAGTGGACCACATTGGATCCAAGTGGAAAGGGTCCTGTGATGTGTTGGGTCCGATCGCCACCCGGTGTAGTGATAGCAACGCGAACTCGATCTCATTGCTTTTAGGCCACGAGGAAATCGCCCCTCAAGGGACCGAACGAACTTTTCAGCACGGCGAGCGTCCACATCTGTGCCCAGTATACCGACACCTCCCACCATGCACTTGCTCGAGTTGAATATGATGGCTACTGGTCGCCTTGCCCGACCTCTGCCTTTGTTCAGGTAGTTGCAGGTCGACGAAACTAGACGCTGCGCGTTTGCAATCATCTCGGGAGGTACTGGACTTTCACAGTAGTGGGCGACAGAAACCAAGCACAGGCTTTCGCCGTCTGACTTTAGAATTCTTGGTAGTATTCCTTTCAGAACACCGTTGGTTAAAGCTCTGGGACTCGGTGCACACGTCTTTTTAATCACGCCGTGGTGGGCTTCGATGCCCTGCTGGCTGGGAGTGAATCCACCAACACCAGACCCCGTGATGTGCCAGCGATTCCACCGAGGCGATAGATACACCGAGAGAAACCAGTCTGCGTATGCATGTTCTCCGTAGCGACCCCAGAACTCTACCACAATCACACTCATCTTGAGGAACTGCTCATGAGTTCGGGCACGGCGCAACAATTGGAGGTACGGTTGATCGGCTCTTCGTAGTTAGCGCTGTACTCCAGCAGGTTTTTTCTTACGACAATTGCAAACGAGATGAGGCCAACAGGTAAGGAGTGATACCTGTGGCCACTCGGTCAAAAATGCCGAAGCAATTGCTTCGCAATGATCCAACGTGCCGAACGAGACATTTACATCAACGTCGAAAAATGCTGCAGCTCTCTCTCGAATGACGCTAAAAAGCCTCGCGTACGCGTCTGTAGACTCGCTGCGGACAAACATGTAGGCCCATGGCATGAAGTGGTGGACGAATGTGTTTCGATCCCAACACACCGCGGTGGTCCCACAATCCACAATAGTCCACCCGCCGAAGTGCAATTTGTAGGTTCCGTCTGTGCTACACACGAGCTGGTCGCCTTGATCTCGGACGGAAGTGATCACGTTGCGAAAGACCCGTCGTGACGTGACAATTATCCCGAACGAGGTGCCGCCCTCAACGTCTGGCAATGCAAACGAGAACGTATCCAAAACTACCATGTCATCCATTCTCCGATCGGCAGTATCGGTCACGCTGTTGAATTGCTCCAGGGTCGTACACAGTCGATAGCTAGCCTACGCGATGAATGTTGCATGATTCCTCACTTCCCAGCCGGCTGCGGATTTCCGCACAAGAAACGCCTTTCGGTTCTCTAGTTGCTTGCACGAAGGTATCAACCGAATAGTACGAGGCTCGCTCCGGTACTTACGGTTCAGCAAATTCCTGAGCTGCTTCGCCCCCCGAACCTCAATTCCAATACACTTGCTGATTTTTTTTGTCAGTGCAACTTGTGCTAACACATTGCCTATGATCGCTCCCACACCGAAAGATGCATCGCCTCCATCGTGGCAGCAATGCCGGACGGAAGAATCTCTCCGGCATTGAGCTACATTCGTCCCGCCGGCTGACGAATATCTTCCGCACTAACGTCGGAGAAATTTGAAGCGACAACGGGTATCGCTTCGGTCAGCGTAAGCAGCATGCAACGCGAGAATTCGATATCTTCTGCGGCCTGCGACTTGGGCGAATCCGTCTCCTTCACCGTTAGAACTTGAGTGGGCTCCTCCTGCACTGCACCCCGACCTGGACTCGTTTCTATCGGCACAGTCACTTGGGAAACCTGTTTCATTTTCGGATTCACCACGCGTGCTCGAACGGGCGGCGGTAGTTATGTGTGAGGTGGAACGCGCGATGAAGCCGTTGTGAAACATGGAATCACAGGACGTACTCGCCCAACCGGAGAAAAGAAGCATGGAGGGGAGATGCTGATAATTTTGCCGTAGGTCCTTACGAGGCGGGTTAAACTATGCCGGTGTCCGCTTGGATTTTGACATACGGCGCGCGACGTAGTCCCATGTTACTCGGATGCCCTGAATCTCGAACCGCAGGGCAATCTGCGCTTACTGCTGGCCTTCCTAGGCCTGGAAACTAGTCCTCATGAAGAGAGAATTGTCTGTATGTGACTTGATTTGGTTAGTGCGACTCGGACGCTCCGTAGTGCATTCGTCTTGTGGTTAGTATATGCAGAAAATGACAGGCGGCTAGTGGCCAGAAGGGAGAGGTCAAGTTCGATCGAGATGACATTTAAGATGGGATACCTGTGATGCAGGCTACGTGGCACCATATATTTCAGTTGGCTGGTATTTTATTCCCCTGCATCCGACTCGTAAACTTATCCCTTCGTTTTGATTGGTAGTAACAAAGCACGATTGTCTGTGACAAAACACGGTAGCTCAAAATCTAAAAGGGTTCATCATGCGCCCTTTTACTCAATTCCCACCAGGTTGTGAAAAGGGGCTGAATTGGCGAAAAATGTGTCCTTCTACCGCATAAGGGTTAAAACACCGATCAACCAATCAGAGCGATTTGTGGTTATGCCGTTATGCCAAAAAATTCTTGACTCTAAAATCGAGTCAAACCGACCTAAGGGACTAATGAAACGCGACCTCGGAGGCGCTCATCAATGCCGCATCGAGTACTAGCCGCCAGTGCACTGCAGTCATGTCTCTTAGAGCTTCAGAATGAAAGCGCCAGGTGAGCTAAGATATAGACGGCATTGTTGATAGCGTGGTGAAACCGTTGAAGGCAAGACAAAAAAGGTTTTGGCTTCAGATCACGGATCTGATCAAAGCGATGGGCATCGTATTTGTAAGTTAATACATGTGATAAGGAGTTAGATGATTTTTGATCGGACTGGATTCGGTGATGACGCCAGAGATTGATGGAATGTGTTTGGTGGATTGTGGATGTGGATGCGTGTGCCATGGATGATGGAAAGAGCGCATGGGTCTGTGGAATGATGGCGTTTGGAGAGTCAAGGATTGGCCCTTAGGTCTGGAAGCGCACATTCAGAGACGTACACTCTGATACGCAGATGCGCTCGGTTCAGAATCGCTTCCGTCCTCGCTGGGGGTAGTCAAATGGAGCCCGAAACTGCACTGGCGAATGTATCGCCTATGGCAGCCCACACCCCTTGACTCTGAAGCGCAATGACATCAAGAGAACAGACCCAGAAAGCGTTCGAGTATAGCCGCTAAACAAGGTTACACATTTACCCAAGATATGAGAAGACACCAAGAGATGAAAACCTCAATGTATGATGTCCCCAGACTCCGAGAACTCTGATTCCAAGCCTTGAAGTCTGATACGAGATGATCCAAATCCGAAACCAAGAGTCTACAACCAAGAATTATGTGATTAATGACTGAAGACAGAGTCTATGACTCTGTATCAGGACGTTACGATCATGGCCACTATGTTTACGACTATGGAGAACCAACCCCAATACGAAGAACCCTGACACTGACGATTCCGAAGCTGTACGACTCCGAACCTGACTCTGCTGAGCATGGAACTCTGAACCGAGTGCGGTTTCAGAGAATCCCTAACTGCTGTGCCCCCTACGACTCGGACGCTCACTGATTATGGCCTGAAGACTTCGGATCCACGTCCTAGACGTGTGATTGTGGCAGATACAAGCCAGTCCCAGAGCAGACGAGACGACTTGGCGGTTGCCAATCGTGCCAATGGACCGTGCAAGCTTTGCAGATGGTGTACCCACACTACTTGTGCATACTGAGATTAAGAGGAAAAACCCGAAAGTATAAACACAATATAATACCGGAGATATCAAAAGAGAAAGAATGAAGAAGAGAGAAGATAGATAGCGAAGTCAGAGATAAGATATTCAGAGAGATTTTACCTCGTAGCGCGCAAGTCGAGTCTTCGGTGAAATGCGGGTGCTGGGGCGCAGAAGCCAGAAGAAGGCACGCGTGGTTCTCCCACAAATGATCAAGTCCGGATTGTCGTGGGGATCGTGCGCGACGGCGTTCTGAGTTGATCCACGGCATATCAAATCCCAATTGAGCCCATTGCGTGATAAGGTAAGGGTGGTGTCCTATTTCATATTAATACGTTTCTCTAGGGGTTATTTGCAGCCCCCTTAGAGTTTATTAGTAGACTGCGTTTGAGAAAGGAAGTGTATTGGAAGGTCACTCCCTCTTAGAGGGTGGTGCGCGTGAAAGGGTGGTTTCAGACTTTTCAGTGTCTGAGGCGATTTCCCTAATTGACTGACTGCATATTTGTACATACAAGCTCTCTGCATTTGATTTGTATTTAGTTATCGAGAGAGGGGAGTGTGTTCTGGAGTTTAGTTCCTGATTTCAGAGTTGTGTATTCAGAGAAGTGAATTACACGCTCGACACGCTTACTTCCTATAAATACTACAAGACGGTTATCTATCAGGTTTCCCACCAAGTCAATGGATCACAGAGGGTAGCACAAACGCCACACGCCAAACTTTGAACGTAGTGCGTTTAGGGTTCTGGCCCTCTCTCCGGAGACTTATTGGCAGGGTGCATTGAGCAATAAACTTGGGCGAAAAGGGTTCACCAACCGTGCGCGTGCCCGGATTTTGGTATCCTCGATATCACCGGTGTAGTAAAAGAAGTGAGTGTATTGGGCTCTAGTTAACCTTGAACGAGTTACTATAGCAGGATCTAAGCGTACGCAGAAGGAAGGACGTGGAGACGACGGAGAAGAGGATGAAGACCTGCAAGGAAGAAGGCAGTCAGAGATGCGGCGAAGGCTGCGACGCTGGAACAACCTACTTCTGAATCCACCGAAGACGACGAACGAGCGTTGTCAGAAACGGCGAATACGGAGACCCCAGTCTCAGAGTCGGGATCGACTCACGTCGAAGAGGAGCGGGTTCAAGCTGAGTCTGTTTCAGTGTCTGAGGGAAGCACAAATGTGGTTGAGTTTTCGGCGAAGGAGAACGCGCCACAGCCGGTTCAAGCTTCGGAACCGCCCGAGGAGAAGAGGTCGATTCCAGTATCGGAGTCCAAGATGGAGACGGCAGTGGAAGCACAGTCGAAACCAGTTCAAGACTCGTCGTTGGCAGAACCTGTGCAGCAGCTGGGGTCTGAAACTGTGTCTTCGGATGCGGCTCAGGCCCCACGCACGAAGAGTGCAGAGGTGAACACAATCTCTGCAGCTTAAGTCGAGGAAGAAGCGGTGGCGAATGCATACGTCGCGCACCAAGTTCAGCGTTGGGAGCAAGTGCCCTCTGGGTATGTGCTGCCCTGAACGTGGTCTATGCCCGACCGGAGAATCCTCTGGATCACACTACGTTGCTGGTAGCGGCTCAGGCTGTGTCAGACTGTTTGTGCGCCAAGCGGCTGCAGACAACTCGGTGATGGCTTGGATTGGTGAGCTGCGCTCTCAATATCAAGGCTTTGGACGTGTCCAGGATCTGGTCGCATTCCGGATTCCAGTAAACGCGTTCAGAGCCCGGGAGTGTGCGACAGTGATCCAAAGCCTCCTCTTTGAGGCAGGCTTCAAGTTCGACAACGTCTTTCCTAAGTAGTTCAAAGCTCGCGCTTCACAGATCGCTGTCCGGAGTGTTGGTGTCGTGGAGAATGTCCAATGGCTCTTCGCGGTGGAGTTCACCGAGTGGAGGGAGTTGGTGGCCAACGTAATGTGTGTGGAAAGATAAGTCTTAGAGTTGCAAGAGGCTTCTGAACAACAAGCGTCTCCGAAATCGCATTCACAACCGGCGGCGGCTCTGGTACCATCTCAGGTTCAGAGTGATTCGGTAATGACAGATGCTGAGGCCAGACGTCTTGGGCCGCATTCGCAGACTTCATTCGGCTGCCTGGTGTCGTCCGGACTGCACGGAGTGCGCAAGGATCATCAGACAGTGAACCACAAGCCAAGCGGTCTCAGACCGCACCACTGTTGCTGGCGGGGAGCGTGTATATGCCGTCTTCAAGATCGTTCACTCTGTCTGCGCCGTCTTCGGGGGCGTCAAGTCTAAATATGGCTGTCGAACAACTCCGGATCCAAGGCTCGGAGTCGGGGGTAATCTCTGACTCTGTCCCCTGTGTAGTTTGCCCTTCAGGATCTTCTGAGGGTGACCAGCGCAGTGCTTCGTCTGGAGCACAAGCGTCCAGAGAGAGTTCGGCGTCTTCTTCGATGTTGTCAACTCCTGAAGGCTATTCTTCTGCCATTATCCTAGCGGTAACCTGGTCATGAACGCTCAAGCACAAGGCGTTCAGAACGTTGGAGGTGGCATGGACATGTATTTGTTTAGAGAAGTTTTCCCGGCGCAACCAGAAACCGTGGATCCTGACGATGTTGGCATACCCGAACCTGATGCCATAAAGTCTGAGCCTCGGTTCAAACGAGAGCCCAGGTACTACGGAGATGACGAACAACTTGGTGACTCTGAAGCGCGTTCCCGACGCACACGTTCCACTTCCAGGTCCTCGGGGCGTAGTCACAATTCTGGGCGTGTCAGCCGTTCAAATCGTTCGAGTGGCTCTGGAATGCCATAGGCATCGCCTGGAGCTGCTTAAGCTGCTCTCAATGTTCTGCATCAACACCAAGAGAGCTTTGTACGGATGCGTGCAGAGCAACAAGGTGCCTTGGCGCAGATACCAGAACAGCAGGAAGCGCTCCACGCGCAGCAGTTCCAGAACCAAGTCGATGTTCGCCTCGAGACGCAACGCCAACTCCAAGATGCCGCTCACGGTATCAGAGTCCTGACCGAGCGCCTAGCGCAAGTAGAATACGCCCGCCAACATGAGTTTGCTCCAGTGCCAGAGGCCAAACCATTCGTGGAAGAAGTCAAGAAGGAACCAGTTCAAGTTACGCACCCGAGTGTAGCGGAGATTCAAGCGCGCATGCGTGCTGAAGTCGAAGAGACCGTGCGTCGTGAGCGGGGGCGCGTGCAGCGAGTATCACAAGCGCTGGCAACAGCGCCTAGCGGAGCTGGACGCGGAGCTCGCTCGCTGGGCGGGAGACGCGGAGAAGGCCATGAGCGTGCAGCAGGAGTCGATGGCCGTGCAACACGCGAACCTCCAGCAACAGATCCTGGAGAACCAGGAAGAACGCCGGCGAACTCTGGAAACGCAACGTCTCCAATCGCAGGTGATTCATAACCTGCAATCGGCGATGAGTGTACAACATTCCCCTGATTCAGCAACTGAGTCTAATGCGAAGCCGGTATTATACCCTGATTCTGCAACCAGAAATCATGTACCCAGTGGTGCAATCAGTGATGAGGTAACGGCCGGTCCCGTTTCTGTCCCCGTTTCTGTACCCTTCAAGAACCCAAATGAAGTCGGCGTCGCCCAGTATCGAGCGACGATTCCACAAGTACCGGGAGTGAAGAGGGAAGTCGTTTCGAAGAGTGGCTGTTCCGAGCGAAGTGCGACGGTCGCGCAGACCGAGACCGTTTCAGAGTTCAGGCCAGACTAAGTCTGAATCCGGTTACTAGAGAATCGTCATCTAAGAGACCTGACGCCGAGAAGGACAAGTCCTAACGGGATGAGTCTAAAGAAGATGGCTCCAAAGACGGCTCATAATCGAGGAAGTCTTCGAACCGTAAGAACAAGAAGGACCCAGACCCTCCACCTTCGGACCTTGAAGACTCTGAAAGTAGTGATGGTGACGATGATGGTGCCGACAGTTCTGACGACTCGTCAAGCAGCCTCAGTGACAGCGGAGACCTTGGCATGACGACATCCACTAGGACGAAGGAGGGAACCACGACCTGGGACCGTCGGCCGTACATCAACTACAATGCGGTTGAGAAGTTCGATGAACGTACGTCCAGAGAAGACCGAGTCAAGTGGTGGGAGCGCTATACGGACATGGCAGCCCAAGGTTCGTGGCCAGATGCTATGAAGATCTGCCAGTTCAGAGGCCCCATGCCAGCGACTTTCTGAGATTGGTATACTCAGCTGCCCAAGTCGGCTCGTCATAACTGGAAGCTCCTATCTCGCCGTTTCAGAAAGTTGTATTGCCGTACGACGGGATCGTACTCAGCGCGTTCCTTCATAATGAAGATGCGGAGCTCTGAAACTCCAGTTCTTCTACCGTCTGAACACAGCTGCGGTCAAGGCCGTAGTGGAGTTTCAGGAAAGTTCGCACAGGTGTGAGTTGCACATCCGTCGTTTCATCAAGAAGCTAAAGGATAACCAGCTCAAGATTGCAGAGTATCGCTGAGTTAGAGCGCGCGCTCAGATGCCATGAAGCTGCCTGGCGCGAGAAGGGCTATTATACTCTGCCGCACTAGCCGCGCGATTGCCATGTTGGCAATGTGCATACGGGACGTTATAAGCCTCGCTGCACTGGACGTACATTTGTGGTTCAAAACGCCGAGTCGGATTCGGATGTGGAGTCTTGAAATCACGTCAAGTCTTATAATGTCGTCGACGTTGACGCTAGGAGCAGAACCGCTCCAATATCGTCTGGATCTAGACTCGTAGAGCAGACACATTCAGAGTCTGAAGCGAAAGCCAACTCCGGAGAGGTCTACCGCATGGCAAAGAATCCTGGAGGACGTCCTCAGAGTCCGCACCCCGAGCAGAATCGCACACGCTCAGACAGCTGGGAGGTGTTCTGCGAGAATTGCAAGAAGTGGGGTCACTTTGAAACCAACTGCTGGTCGCACCTGACCTGTGAGCAGTGTGGCAAACTTGGACATCCCACTTGATTCTGCCGATAACAGCCGTGTTCAGAGTGTGGTGACCATCATCGGGGAACTCTGCGCGCCGAATGGAGAGCGTTTCAAGCTGTGAAATCTCTCGTGCACCAAGGGGCGCTCAAAGAAGTACCAAGTCAGGTCCTGACTTAACTGCAGACGAAGGACACCGGTTCAGGGGCGCAATCGTTAAACCACTAAGCCCGCTTAATGGGGATCCAGTACGTGACGGGCTCTAGAAACCCCCTGAATTGTGTGTGCTATTCTGTGTCGGACCAGAACGAAGAACAAACCAACACCAAGATAACCAAAAATGCATGCCCCTAATTCAAGACGAGATCATCTACCCTGAGTGGCTATACTCTGAATATCAGCGTTCTGACGAACCAAAACCAGAGTTAGCTGCACCTGGAGACCCAGTGGAAGTTCCACTAGGTCCGGGTCAGACTTATGGGTGGTAGGAAGATCACGACTCGGAGGTGGCGACGGTGCATGGTGCGGTGAATGATGTGTGGACCCAGATCTTTCTGGACACGGGTGCTTCAGTAAGTATTGTGATTTTGGATTTAGCGCGTAAACTCAAGCTCAGACTCCGAACCCATCGTCAGATTAGAGCGTCTGGTCTAGGCAGTGTACCGACTTATATCACCGCCCACGCTCAAGTGAAGATTACTCTTGGCTGGAACGTGGTTAATGTTCTGAATGTCTGGGTCGGGAACATTGTCGAAGGTGTGGACGTGTTGCTTAGCATGAACTTCACGTATTCAGCTGGAGTTCGTTTGTGTATCCGGGAAGGATTGATCAAGCTCCCAGACAAGGAGACGATTGTGAGTACGATGATACTCCACGGAACCGGCAAGGTCAGCGACTACAAGTGACTTTAGATGAAGCTCAATATCTAAGTCCAGGACAAGCTACTGTGGTCAGGATCCGGTACGGTCATCTGAATCCTCATAAGATGCTCGTGTGGGCTGGACGAGGTATAAACTGGGTGGCGGAGGTCATTTACGGAGCAAGATCCTGGGTAACTGGGGTCAGAGTCGTGAATGTTTCGGACAAACAAGTCTGGATCGACCGACGGACAGTGGTTGCCTGGGTTGTTGAGTATGGATACTTTCCAGACCAAGCTGGTTTTGTTCGGCCTGGGAAGCCTAGGTACCAGGAGTGACAGAAGGTCATTTACGAGGACACGGTGTCTCGTCGGATGAGGCTCCGCGATGAATATCTGGAACAACTCGGGAGATCTTATGAGCCACCGAGTGTCCAGACTCCGGAGTACAAGTGGCTGACGAAGCTGTTGTTGCGTCCGTCGTCTCAGAGTGCGGAAGTCCGAATGGTCCGGTTGCAGAGGCAACCGATGCCTGGTCAGACGGCTTCCCTGGAGCCATCACCAGCGCCCTCTCAACATTCTGAGGTGAGTTTCGGAGTGTTGAAGTACAAGTGGGTCCTACCGAATTGGTGGAGACGCGGTCACGTACTGATCAGGTATGCTAAGGTCCAAGTCAATTTGGTTGATGAAGAAGAGGCTGGAGTTGTGACGGCAGAGGTGGAATTTCAGACGTCTGAGTTGTCGGTGGTGAGACCTGTACCTACTATAGCTACGGTGGAACCAGACGACGCCGAGGACGAATGCCCTGAAGCAGACTTGCCCCCAGAAGTTACTGACTCAGGAGGAGGCGAGGTGGTCTCGGACTTACTAGTTTCGGAGACCCCTCAAGATCCACCAGAGTCGCCGGTTCAGAAGTTGGAGCGGATGTTCCTCTTAGTCATGCGCGTCACAGCTCAGGATTTATAGTTGGAACCGGAAGTATTCATGGGTGAAGGCACTGAAATGATGGCAAAGCTACGTGATCAACTGGTCGTGCTGCCAGATCTTCAGAATCTGAGTCCGGAGTGTGTTATCGACGCAGCCGATGTTGGAGAGCCTACCGTCTTGACCTTAGAATTGAATACTAAGATGAAAAGGATACTGAAAAGGCATCGTCGGATATTTCTAGGCGACGGCTATGCAGCACCGGCTCCGCCCCGCGGAGTAGTTCGTGACTTAGATGTCGGAGACGCTCGGCCGATTGCACAGCGTTCACAAACCGATTGCCCCGCGGTTCCTGAAGAAGGTCTATGAGCAGCTGAAAAAACAGCTGGAGACCGGTCTTATTGAACCCTCTGAATCTGAGTGGGCGTCACCAATTGTGATCATTCTGAAGAAGGACGGAGTCGATATCAGAATGTGTATCGACTACTGGCTTGTAAATGAACCGATCAAGCTGTCGCGATACCCGTTGCCGTTGATTGGCGACCTGTGCATAGGTGATGTATGAGTCAGGGTATGGCGAGCGGTTTCTAGGCTATACTCATGACGGAGCGTACCAAAGAGATTTCCGCTTTCGTGTGTCCATTCGGGTATGTTCATATGTCTACCGTGCTCTTCGCAGTGACACGGCCCTGAATGAACGAGTTAGTGGCCAGCGTGTCATCGAATTCGTTTATCTCGGTCGTTTGCGGTGCCGATCCGCTAGATTTTGCGCATGGCTACTTCGCATTTTCGCCTCTGATCTGTATTCTCTTCTCACCAAGGTATATATTCGCAGCTCGAGCTTTACTCGCACCTCCGGCTTGACGATTAATAGGAACTGGCGAGACGTTATTAGCTGTGGTGGAGATGGTGTCGACAGACAATTTTATCTCAATACTGGAAAACGTGTCGTGGACTGTCTTGGCTAAGTAAGCATGGTGATAATACTGCAACATGTTGTAAACCGGGTTACAACAGGGGTTCCGCCGCACCAACCCATACAGGACAGCTTGTATATGACGACATGGTATTCGAAGTTGCTCCAATACTCTGCGTGGCCTACACGCATTCGTAGACATGTTCGTCTCGAACATCTTTGTCGATGATGGCACATTGCTCCTATCGAATGGGTCGAAATATAGAAGTAACCCTTTTTTTTTAAAAGGAGGAACAGTAGGATTGGTCACGTGCTTCTTCTCAGCGTTAAACAGCTTCAAGGCGTGTGAAATGATGGCAAAGTTGTTCGCAATCCAGACTACTAATTCCTTCAACAATGTATTGCACGTACTAACCAGCCCTAAGGCAGTACGCCCTCAGGGCATGAAAAACGAGATTGCTTTCAGCTCGCCTCCACAGCAAGCTGTTGTTATTCCCTTCTACACCACCGGTAGAGCGATATTGGGATCCCATCACCGTATGATGGCTCCGTTTCCAAGTTATCCTCGATCCATTTGGTTTCTTCAGCTAATACCGAGACCCATCCAGCTAATGGGATGGATAGAGCGTAGATAAGACCACACCAATTATTCGCATAGATAGCCATCCATAATCGAGACCAGAGGAGCAGGAAAACCTATGCGTATTTTTTTTATTTCGCTCATATTCATGGACCGTCCGCGAGGATTGAAAATTCATGATATGGTCATTCACGTTGTCCTTTGTCACCATTAGCTGTTTAACCTTATCCACGGTGTTAAAGCGGATATGAAGGGCACAAAACCGGGGGTGAGAGGGAATTTAATTAGTGAAAGTGATTATTGGGCGGATAAATGTTTTTTATGGTTGGTTGTAAAAATAGAGTTATCCCAACAGCGATGTAGTTGGAAAGGACCACGCAAATTTATCGGTAGTTTCGTTTTGGATGTAGGCCACTGCAACAGGTACAATACTCTTTTTACTATCCTTTCTAACTAATGTGACGCAAACTCCGTTGTACTTAGGGTGCTTCATGTGGGTCACGTCGTGCTCCCACATACAATCCTGAGCCCGAAAAGCAGCTCTAATCGAAAGGAAACATCGAGAAAAAAATGCCGCAAGTATCCTACTGACGACGGACACGTGATCCGGGTTTTTCGTCGGCGAACAACTCCAAACATGCTATAACAGATTTGGATTCTGCGTCACCACCGCTCTTCATTCGGCCGAGAGCAGCAGAAATTATTATGTACAACCCAGAAATGCTATGCAAGACATTCTCCGCGTACCCATACTCTCCAAGTAAATCGATGCGTATTCTCCATGTTATGCGAATAGCAACTTCTGTTGTACGGGAGCGGGCATTGGTTTCAACACATTCTAAAAACGCTTTATGAAACTACCCCAATTATAGCCTATCAAAACGTGTTTGTTCGTTGTGAAGTCTGACGTCCTTCGTTGTGCAGCCTGGCGATAAATATTCCCGTCGCATACATGGATTGCATAGTAGAGTCAAGTCAAAAAGAGAAATACTAGGCGGTACGTGTAGGAGCAAGGAAGAAGGACTAGAACTTCTAACTTAATGGAACTCACTTTCAAATATATTTCCTTCTACTCGCATCAACTACAAGCCTTGTCCGCAAGACCTGCCTCCGAATTGAATATATCCGTCATTTCGTTGTCATCGGGGACACTGCAATTCTTTGTTAAGCGATCCCGGCCAGCTACTCAAAGAATCGCTATCTACGCGTACACGGACGCGTGGGCAGAGACTTGGGCGGGTAAGTATGTTATTCCATTGTGCTACATCTTAGTTCAGGTTGAAAACAGGTTATCCAAAGTGGATTTATGTCGGTCAATAGTGTGAGTTCCTGACGGTATTGGCCAAGGGCGTTCGCACTGCCAGTGAAACCTAACATGGGTCTGATGCACCCCTCAGGGTTGCTCGAAAATCAAGTGCACCATAAATTATTCCAATTAAATCAGTCGAAACAATTGTTTGAGCAAGCTCTCAATCACGTCCAAATAAAGGTTTCTTCTGCCGTGGTCGTCTACGTCGAATGCCGCACGGTAATCTTGCACTTCAGTCTTCGCACAGCATTGCAGCACGCCTATTGGTTGCAGGCAAACGGGCTTTTTACGTCCGAATCGCCTAGACGTGAGCTGTGTCTGGATAGTCGTGAGCGGTGACTTGCCTCGATATTCTGATCGTCGTTCTGAAATTTCCTGCCAACCCCACAAACACCAATACCCTTTCTCTCAAGCATTCGCCGCTACCCCCATCACGATGGAGAACCACAGGACACGCCCCTCTTCTCGTCAGCTGTGTAAAGTGCTGTTTGAAGACCGCGGTGATCGCTACCAATGTCGACTGGGTCGAGGGAGTCGCGCTAAGGTGGTTACACGTCGGTGCTGGACAACCTCGCCAGGCACCATGGTTGCGTGTACCTCGACGCGTACTACGTCCTTGCTTGTTCCAAACACGCTGAACGCGCTCGTTCGGGTCACGGTTGACCCAGCAATCATGAATGGCTACCATAGGATGGATTGGGTCGTGATGAAGCACCATGAGCTCTCGTTTTGCGAGGAAAACGAACTCGCAAGTATTCGTTACTCCAACCCATCCCCATAGCTCAGCTAAAACGTTATCTCGACGCTATTGAGCCAGTCGTGCGAGCCCAAATTTGACAGAAACTCGCGGGGCAGTCCTTCTGCGTTTTGACCGACGCATGGACGGAGGGAGGAACACACGACGCAGTAATCGTCGTAGATACCCTGTCGTTGCCGGATAGAAGCTTTGGCGATAAGTTCGTGCTCGTCTTCTCCCCGTTTGCTCATGAAGGGGACATGGGGGCGGACCCTTTTATTGATCTGCTAGACTACGCAATGGACGTATACCATCTAAGCGTAGAGCTGCTGATGTTCTACGTCTGTAATCATGCTTCTGTAAATGGTGTGGTAGCATCGCGAACGAGCGTGCCGATGATCGGCTGCGCCAGTCATCACCTGAAGCCTGCTCTGCAATGGCTCCTTGAACCCGAAGCTAACCGACGGGTCATACCGAAAGTGCACGAGTTAATGACGCGGCTCAATACTAGCTAGAACCACCACACCCTACGTCAAGCTGGGGCACTGATGCTGCTGATG
Organism: Phytophthora tubulina; assembly: GCA_014706135.1. NCBI lineage: Eukaryota > Oomycota > Peronosporomycetes > Peronosporales > Peronosporaceae > Phytophthora > Phytophthora tubulina. The sequence goes on along the minus strand of JACBOY010000033.1, from coordinate 563,955 downwards.
AACAACGACACGCGCTGGAGCAGTACGTATGAAATACAGGACCGTTGTTTCGACATTGCGGAGCTAATAGATCACTCAAACCGCAAGCTTTGGCTGTATTGCTTATGCCAAGAGAGGAGACCAAACTGGGGAGCATTTCCGACTGGATGAAAAAATTGGAGAGCGTCAGCAAGCGTCTCCAGGCGGGAGGTGTTGGTTAATCGGAAGTCACGCCACTCGATGTCTGACGCTTTTTCGATGTTCTCATCGAGGAGTTCCCCGTCATAACCAGGTATTAAAGTGAAAGTGTGTCTACAGTGGTGAAGGCGCCTCATTTTGAGTCTGGTACCATCAAAGTGCTGTCAGGATAGGAGCGGATATTAAAGCCTGCCGAGATTATTGCTCTTAGCCGTCTAGAGACGTGGGCCACCACGGCGATGAAGATGGAGAAGATGAAGCCCTTTCGCTTGCTGAACGCGCGCTTCGTCAAAGCAACATGCAACCACGATCTCGCTACATTGACCTCAGATGGATAACGTCAACCTCCAACGAAGATGAGAGATTGTTCTAAGGAGCTGTCCTAGTTCTTAGCGCTAATCGTCGAACACCCCACGACACTGGAGACACTACTCTTCCTCGAGTACAATAGAGACATGTGGTAACCTCAGCTTGTAGCAGCAGCCATTCACCAGGAGTCGCGCCGTACAAGGTAGCGTATTGTTTGAAAAATAGTTGGCAATTAACAAATCATTGTTTGACCCGGTGCTTGGGCCGCAATTAAAATACAACATGATTTAGAGAAACCCTGGCACTCCTCCTTTGCATCATATCGTGGGTGTGCGCTGAATGAAGCAGCGTTAACGTTATCTTGTACGTCCATTTATGTAAAAAAAAAAAAGATGTCAACCTAGCCTGTGAAAATAAAATTAAATTTCGCGCAACTCTGGTTCACATTGAAATATAAAATTCTCTAGTGGAGAACTTTAGTTCCGGGAATAACTCCGTGTCTGGAATAACGAAAAATACGCGAAAATCTGAATAGCCTATGGATAAATTGCCAGTGGATATTCCAATACTTAGTTCCTGTGGAATAACGAAGGGTCACGGTACTCCACAGATTTTTTAGCATCGGGTTTTCATATGTTTTTTGTCATTTCTTATTCCAAAACGCCGAGAACTGAAGTTCTCTAATGCCTTATTTGTGTCCACCATATTGAGGCTGCACCTAACGAATCCTACCATCGAGTTTCAGTACAGTGCTCGAGCTCAAAACTAAAGATACGATCCACTTTGCCATTACGAATATGGTGGGTTTGCATTACAACCGACCTAGGTTCATAGTGATCGGCAGCCTGGGAAAAGCCTCGACAATCACCTCAGCGGGGGCCGTTTCAGCAGCCAAATTCGATAACGCCGACTGCTGCTTCTACATTTTGCATTTTTTGCATAGCCGTTTCGCTAGACTTTTGTATATCTGACCCGTGGAATTCTTCGTTCACTATGTACGACGATATTCAAGCGAACGCACCCTAGAAGTGTTCACGTGACGTAGTTATTTGCACATAGTATTGTGCGTTCTACTCGATATTTCTGGGGCCGGTTGGTTGAACCCATCCGGCTAAACCGGGCCTGAAATCGACAGACCCTTGTAAAATTATAAAGTATAACTTCTGACAAGTGCTTTTTTTGACCGAGAACTACCAGCAAGCAAAGTGCAATGTTGCCGCTCACACCAAACCGATCATCCCGCGAGCGCAGCCACCCGCGTGTCGTCCCGTACCCTCCACCTGGTCGCAGAGTACGTTGCGAGAGCTCGCCATCGAGCTCCCTTGTGTGCTCTCCGCCGCCGCCGACAACAGACGCACTCTGTCGATGATGCCTCCAACAGAGTGAACCCTGGTGTTGCTGCCTTCAACCGAGGAAGGACTACCGTTGCTGTCTTTGGCTGAGGAAGGCCTTTAACCGCACCTTGAGGAAGCTGCCCCATCACTGTCTTCGGCCGAGGGGAACCTTCCGACACAGACTTCAACTCAGCATCTTTACCAGCTTCTGGTACAACCGATTGTGAAAGAAACCATTGGGCAGCGCGACACGTCCAGTAACATGCTTGAGACCGCTGTGGTGAATGGAGACTCATTTAGTGAGGTCATTTTGAAGATTTGGTAACAGTACGGCGCTCGTGTGAAGTGTCGAGCAGTGAGGACCGACGGTGTTTGGTCTACGGCGCAGCCTGAAGCGGCTGAATGGGCCAAAGTGAAGCAATTTAAGGTGAAGAAGCATATCGTGGACAGCACCAAGCTCGAGCAAGCATGGGATCGATGGATGGTCAAGATGCGTGGGCAAACGGTGACGCTGTTGATCTACGAGTATGGCACTGGTATTACCCGCGCTCAAGACCTCGAAGAATTCAAGGCGGCACACATTTTGCCAGAGCAAGTGGATAGATCTGGTGCGACAGCTGAAGTCTCTCTAAGAGAGATAGTGGCAAGCCTCCAGGGGCATTGGGGGCAACATTTGAAGCTGAAGCTGTCGTCTGGTGAATGTGGGGGCAACCACATCGCCAGAAATCTCAACCGCTCCACATGCACTACTTCTAATGAGCAGCCCCCGCCCAGCTATGTCGCACATTTGCTGCGTTCTGCCGGTTCGACTTTGGAGAGTCACTTATCCAGTGTAATGCAGTCAGCGAATGTAGCATTGGACTGCGTCGAAGGGAGTATCCGAGCTTGTAGTATGCGAACAGGCAGTGGTAGACTGTGTTCGGGTGTGCATGATGCCTTGTTACTGCTTCCTCAATTGCGCACTTCAATGCGATCACTTCAACTTGATCAGTGACAAACACTCTGAAGGTCACAATATTAACCAATAAAATCGTAATGTCGATTCATCGAGGATTTTTTGTGACAAGCAAAACCCATCCAGATTGACAAATTTGGCCGGAACAGACAATACAACAACAAAAAACTGAACGAAAACAGTACAGATGCGAACCAGCTTATTTGGCGGTGAAAAAACGCATTAAATGCGTTTTTCTGAGACGACGGCGAACCAAAAATTACTATTTAACCTAAGTACGAATCGAGGTTTAGCAGCACCATAGGAAAGAGGATCGTCTCGCGCATATTTTGAGCCCTTGCATGTTGAATACTCGATCAGCAATGGAATGTTGAAAAAAAAAAATTCTCCATTTTCAGGGTGTCAAAATGGCGCTACATTTTCGTGACGTGTGGATAGAGTTCGCATTCAATTTTGGTAAATTGTACATTATATGAAAGCTCTCATTAAACGAAATCTAATAGGGGTGTTTTTATGCTTTCTACGAGCAAAAGTCACTCCAAAAAAATTTGATGCCCGGTTAGGTACGAGATTTGACTGGTCAACTTTAGGGGCGATTATCTCGATAACTCTGAATGGTTCATGGGTTCGCCGCAGTCTCTACTCTCTTGTGTGATTCCTCAATGCAACTGTGTTCATCGGTGCTATCCTTTTCACTTCCGTCTTACCACAACTGACATTGTCGCGCGGATTCATCTTCGTGCCCACCTTGCATTTGAACACATCGCCAAAGTCAGGACTGTTCATAACTGCACCATTGACACGCCACTTGGGTGGTGAATGCGTGTCGGTGGCCACGAGAAACTCCATCGATCCATCGTCCATCTTAGCACACCACGATTGGCCGTACGCAATGAAATAGAGCTGTTCACCATCCGAGGTCGACAACTGTGAGTCTTTCGAGACTGAGGCATTGTGCATGTACGTACGGTACGCATCAAACACCAGGTTCAAGCCACCATTGTCCGCAATATTTTCCGTGATAGTGTAGTTGCCGTCCACATTGCGCAGGAAAGTACCGTTATTACCGTCAACCTCAAAACCGCTGTACCGGTCGGAAAGGCATCGAGCCCGTTTCTCGAAGTCTGCACTTGATTGTTCGCTCCACCAGTTCGCACGGTTCCCGTCCCCGTCGAACCGGCGGCCCCAACTGTCGAATCCGTGAGTGAGCTCGTGGCCAATGGTGGCGCCGATAGAACCAAAATTTTGCGCAGCGTGAAAGGATCCGTTGAACATTGGCGACTGGAGTCCTGCTGCTGGAAGAACAATCTGATTCCGTAAGGTCACGTAGTATGCATTGTTTTCCGTCGCAGCCGCCATCCATTCCGACTTGTCGACGGGCTGGCCGATCTTCTTTAGTTTCGTATCCAATGAATTGAGCTCGATTGTGTTCACGTTTTCGAAATACGTTTTCGAGTCAAGTGTGAATGGGTAGGATCTGTTATTCTTCGGACCACCAATCAGTTTAGTCACCTTGGCTAGCTTCGCCTCAGCCTCCCTGCGAGTCGATGCGTCAAGCCATGTGAGCTTGTTCATGTGGTCTTCCAATGCGTTTTTAATCAGTTGAACCATGCGCTCGACGTCTTCCTCGAGTTTTGTGCCCAGCATCTTTTGAATGTAGTATTTGCCTACCAAATCTGGGAGATTGGTCGTCTCGACACCGAGACAAATGTCAGAGCGAGTTGACATGTTCCTTTGGTCCCCAAGCCGTCTCCCAAACAGGTCGAAGTACGCCTGATAGAACTGATCGTTCAGGAATGTAGATGACCAATCCACGTAGACATAGCCGAGATACAACTTCAGATCCTCTAGATCGGTTTCCTGGATAATATCTTCGACGGCGTCGAAGTTGCCAGAACTGAAGATGATTTTGGAGTCGCTCGTCATCGCAGAGTTACTCGTGATTCCGGAGCCAGTAGCCGCCAGACCAAAGCTGAGCGGATAGGTCTGAAGTGCTTCACCAAAGGGGGTCCATGGATTTGAATCAGAGGCGCTACGATTCCTGCTATATGTCGCGTTTACAAGCTTCATCTGCAAGTCGATGACGACATCCTCCGTATCTAAAGCGCTTCGATTGACGAGATCAAGATACCCCGAGAGATTCATGACCGTTGAAATGTACTTGCGGTAATCTATCTCGATCTCAGCAAACGTATTTTTGTCGTAGTAGTACCCTGCGGCGAGCGTTAAGGGGACGATATCAACGTACACGACGTTCGTAGAGGTGTTCACATCGTCAATATAGACATCGAGTTGAGTCATAAATCGTTGTCCACCCACTCTCAACTTCCCTGCAACGGCAAATAGTTCCTCTTTCGAGATATCCGATTGGATTTTCTCGAGCGTGTTCTACAAAGGTTTGTTACCCAGAGCGTTCAACGTGTTGGTGTCCATGCACGACTCCCATAATTCCGTGAGCAGCGGTTTGCCTTCTTCGATGATGTCTTTGATGACGGCATTCGTCTGGTTCACAATGATGTCGTTCTCATAGTCAATAGTGCTGGCACTGTCACCAAGGGGGTTGTTCTTTAGCCACGTCCCGCACGTATACTGGAAAAAGTCGTCGCATGGGTCAGCAGTCGAGTCCATAACAGCCACGACAGACTCGGGGAAAGCTGCCATAACGCCATTGTTGGACATAATTTCCAGCACGAGGACGACGGCCGACGCTGCAACCGCAAGTTTCATGTGAGACGTGGATTCCAAGTGAAAGTAGTGGGCTTGTGGTGAAATGGTAAATGAGGGTTCCTTTTGGTTCTGGCGAACTCCTTTGCAGGCCCGAGGAGCATGGCCAGACAGCTTTGAGGCGACTGTCGTATGTTCGTAATGCTGGATGCCATTATTTAGATCGAGCATATCATCACATATGAGCATTATTTATGGGCTTTGGCTACTGGCTCACGTACGAGTGACGGGAACAGTGAAGTATTCTAGTACTGGTACATGTACTCCTGTGCAATTTGCCTCAGGGCTCTCTCGCTGTATTTGCTGATGTAAACCGTATTGTCGATACGCTCACCTTTGCGCCCACCACATTGTCGATATGTTTTTCACTGTGTCAACCCCTTTGTCGTTATCCTTAGCTGCATCATAAACAAGACAGTAATCCCCAGGCCAATAAATGTTGGGGAAATGGACATTATTAAAAACAGCGCGTGGGCTCATACACGAGACAACAGCACCGTATCTATCTACATGTTCAACTAGTCGTCGTACGACAGGATCTATGTACCCACATGCTGTGGATAATAATGGCATACTTGCCTTATAGCAGACGAGTTGTTGCGACGGAATCTTTCGCAAAATTTAACCACAAGGCTTTCTAAGCAAAGTTCACAAGCTCTGTTTGATAAAAAAAAATGAGTCAGTACGACGCAAAACGCAATCTGTTGGGTGCTCTTGATTTTTTATAAACTTCTTGCGCGTACAATACTTTCTTCCAGATTAGGTTATTATTAAGTATAATAGTACCGGTAGTATTTTTTTTATCTTCACGAACTTTTTAGCGTATTTCCTCTCCAACGAAGACGAATTCGACTAAGCATCTCAGTCTCCACCTTGCCAGCGAGAGTATTCATTCTTGAGTTCTCTTGATTGATCCCCTTTATTAGAATCGCATCATCGTATTATCAAGTTATATTGTCCCCGTGCTTTATTATTTGACGTACGTCGTTATAGTCATTCAACGCATTCAGTAGCTGCACATCAGGCTGATAAACAGATTATCGGTAGCATTAAGCATTCTCAACGTGTCGTCCTGGATATATGGGGGAGTCATCCAGGTTTGATCCCATCATTCGCGTGGCAGTCTTTTGAAATCTTCTTCGTAATTTTTACGTCAAAATTGGGAAATACCTGTTTTTCTATTATTTGGGTTGCTGGAGCGCGAGGTGATACACCAAGAGAACAGCGTGACCCATTTCCATTATTCATGTAAACTATGACGACCAGTGCTCGGACATTACACTAAAGAAATGTATTAGCTGTCAGAATATCTGCGAGCTGTATGTACGTAAGATACGTGAGTGCAGATAGCTAGCTCTAATCGACATTTTTTATTCCTAATATCATTGCTTGTGCATCCACACTGTCCCCCCTTCCGCCGTCTGGATCTCCAAACCCGCACCGTCAAAGATATTGGAGAACATGTACCGCATGAACCTCCAAAATGCACGGCGCTTAGACAACAAGTGTAATGTCTTGAAGCCTCTTCAAGCAGCGCTCGTGTCATTGAGTTTCGTTGCATGTTGCTGAGGTTGCCACGTCAACAGCGCGTAGTAAAAGTGTAGCGGTGATAGTTGGGCTTAGCCCTAAACAATCAACTCAAGGTTCTGGATTTCAAACGCGCGACATGTTATCGTCTTCATCGATGCTTCTCTGTCAACGACTGTTACTCTTTAGGTGTTGACGATGTCCATGCTGCGCATGTAAAACCTGTCAACTTGTACTAAAACCCATTGTTAGTTAGAGCGGCGCAGATTTCTGGTTGTCTCTGCAAACTCTAGTGGCCGTTACGTTCCTGCTTCTGCTGCAGCGCGAGGTCCTCTGCTTATTGTCGCTCGAGTTTACGTGCCTTTTCCTCCATCAGCTGTTGGTGAAGAAGTGCTTCGCGAGCTGCGCGTTGTTCTTCCTGCTCTTCTCGCTTCTACTGGTCAATCCCCGATACAGTCACACCTCTATAACTGACACCCCATTTGAATGGGCCAAGAGGCACTTTCAGCTAAAGAATTGGTCAGATATAGAGATGGCTACATTGGCCGTTCTTTACGCTTTACATATCGTCGTTATTCTGGTTGACATCCAGACCTTATCAAAGCAACGATTGAAAAGAGCACTCACATCAAGATATTACTGTACATGTAGATATCGTAGGGCAGATAGTAATTTCCAGAAGAATGCAGCGTGCTGATTACAGTTCTAAATCACTGACAATAATAGCTAGATGCCACGAAGAGATATCGTAAAACTTAAACAGGATTGAGTCCATGGTGCTATCTTAGGGTGCTTAGGACATAAAGTGCTTCAGTATGAGGAAATCAGGGTGGGCATTGTGGGAATTGATGGCAACATCATCATTTATAGAGTCTGTGACACGTTCATATAGGGAGTCCAGCTGGCCATCTCGGCGTCCATTTAGAGAATAAAGAGGTTTTTGGTCAGTTAGAGAACTCGGTATAGTGAAACTCATATAGTCCCGTTTGCATGCGAAGGTTGGTAGTCAGATAAAGATCACGTAGTCACTTATAGAGGCTCATTTAAGGAGGTGTGACTGTACTGGTATGTGGTACGATTGTTAGCCGAAGTTGAATGTTGACTGAGGTTACGCGTTACGCAATACCGTGGAATTAATCCGTTGAGAGCCTCATTCCGAGATATCCCAGTATAAATACGTTGTAAATATCGCGACCTTCATCTTCAATCGTTTTGCGGTCTTCACCTTAGTTAGGAGAGTTTTTGCACCCCCTGGTATCTGTAGGACACCAAAACTGCCGTACTGTAGTATGGTTTATCTCACAATTCTTTGGCGTCGTTGGGGGACTGGTCTTGTAGGGTTCGGAATAAAATCTAGTGTCAAAAGGATGAATTGCTCGTGTGCGCTAGTTAACCATTGATTCCAGCGAAGCTAGGCAAAGGAAAGAGACCTAACTTGGCGAGCCAGCAAGCGGCAGATCTTGTTATCACATATGAAGCGTGGTTTACGTAAGGCGCAATCGCGTGGTGAAATATGCGGAAGATTTTTAAACAGGTCACCCATTGATCTGGTCTTTTTTGGTCTTACCAATTTAGACGGACCAGATCACGGACCAACACCAAAATAGTCATGTCCGGGTCATTCCATGGGGACCTAAAAAAGATCCTACACAAATATAAATATTTCAAAACCTCCCATAATTCAAGTCAAAGGAAATGTCGTATTATTGTATATTAGAGGTATCGCTATATATTATATAGTGCTGTGATATGTGATAACTATGTAAATAAAAGTTATCACATATCACAGCATGAAGATTCTTTATTTTACAAAATAAAGAGAGGTTGGATACAGAGCATCGATGTACGGTGAAAATAAGTAATTTTGGTAGGGTTTGAAGAAATAAGTAATGTCTGCGTCGGTGCGGGCGATGGTTTGTGCAGTGGATATAATTATTAGCTGAAAATGGTTCGTGCAGTGGATAAAACTTATTATAGCTGAAAGAAACCTAGCAGAGCATCGGAGTATATAAGCGCTCGACTTGACAATGACGATTGAAGGAACTGACAATACTTGGCACTCTAGGAACTTTTGCTTGAGTTTCGCGAAAAGTATGTCGTTTCGCAGACGCCACGTGGCGTGAAACACAATAGCTGTATGAATTCGCCAAAGCAACTTGTTAACTTATCGCTATATAATGAAGTCTCTAAAAATGTCTAAAAATGTCTTAGTATTTAGTGATGCCGGTTTTGGATCACACCAGCGATGCGATCTACACGAGGTCGTTCAGAAAAACACAGTGTATTTTCGCGTTGGTCCTAAATTTGTACCGTAGGACCCAATCAGGACCAGATCAATGGGTAACCTGTTTAAAACCTTACCAAGTATGCATCGTCGATTGAAGGTTCTTTGAAATCCCGTGAATTTACCTCATGTGGACCTCGCTTGCCTCCCCGCTCCCCATCCAGGTATTGATACGGGTTCTAATCATTGCCTGGAGTAAGCTAAAGGTGCTACACTGCACCTTGTTGCAGCTAGGGAACTTGCGTGGATGATATGTTTGGAAATGTGAGTGTTTACACTAGGAAGTCATCTCTTTTACACTAGGTTTTAATCTTTTCTCGGTCTTGTAGCGTTTTAAGAAAACCCACGCTGATGGTTATCGCTACTGCAAAGGAGAACGTTGCAGTTCCAAACATTTGCAAAGCCACTGCGTGTTGGTAGACTTTTCTTTTTTTTTACCGGAGGGCCTGGTCCTGTTTAGGTCCGCAGGACCTGAACCAAGACCTTCTCGAAAATTGGCCCTGTGGGAGGATGGATCCTCGTTTTGGGTCACCATATAACAGGACCCAGAATGAGATCTCCCTAGCACATTAACGATTGTATATAATTGTATTTTTCAAACATGATATGATATTATGCAGCAGTAATTTGGCAAAGCATGAGCCACTACTGATGCGTTTGAATTTGGAGAATAATACGTGCTCGTGCATACGGTGTTTTATGCGTTATAAAATTGCGTTTCGTTTGGTTTATTGGATGTAACGATGGGGTCGCATAGGATCATTTCTACACTGTTGGGATGTGGATCCGAGCCGGACCATTTGCCATGTAGATAGAAAAATGAAGACTGATTGACTTCTGGGTGTTAGCTGCCCTCCACTTGAGCTCCTACCAACACTAACGGGTTCAAGCCCGCTCTCATGCAACGACCTGGTCTCTGTACGTCTCAGCTCTCTTCCCAATCACCGTTGAGCCAGGTCTTGAACTTGAATGTGCATTCCAACACACACTGCCTTCGATTTCGTGAAGAATTTCAACGACTTAAGAACATAGCAGAAGTAAGAATTTGCTTTGGGTTGGTGATTGGGGGAATTTAAGAATTGTGAACCTCATAGCGCGCCAAGGAACTCAGCGTCGCCAATCAGGCCGAGCAAGACGACAGACTCGTCATGCCCAGCGTGCAACCAACACCAGATCTTCGCAACGCTGCCGTAGAACAACCAGATCTACCGCAGCTTAGGCTTAGTGATCTATTTGATCAACCTACGCCCGCATAAGCACCGCTTAGGCTAAACCTCTATTTCTCAATATATATTTCGTATCCCATAACATTAGTTATTACAAGTTTGTTTATTACAATTAGCGTTATGAAAGGTCACGTATTTGGTCCTGCGTATGTTCGCGTTGGTCTCATTTTTGGGTCTATTTTAGACTGGTCTCCCTTTTGGGTCACGGACCCAAAAATGACCAGGCCCACCGGTGACCCGTTTTAATTTCTTCCTGCGTGTTTACCTGCATAGTACAATAGGAGAAGACTTTGAGGATTTCCTCTGGAACATCCTAGAAACACGAACGCAAGTTCCTTGCAAGGCTCCTCCTGTCATTAGGACAGGTTGAGATCGACTCGAGAGCGATGTGGTATCTGGGTCAAAGGGGGTTTTCTGTCGTGGACTTTCCTCCTCGTGCTTCGGTTGTGTAAAACGTATTGATAATGAACTCACTTTGGAACTGGAATCCTGCTGCTCAAGTGGCTTCTCTACTTTGACTAACCTCACTATTGCACACAGAAACAAGATCCTAGACGCACTCTGGAACTCTAAAGCTGTTAAAGACGGTATAGGGATATAAGCGGCAACAGTCTCAGCTCAACAGAGCGAGAGAATGAGTTATTTTTTTAGAAACTTATTCAATATGATTATGTGTGCACTTCCGAACGAGTTGATTACTTGAAATTTATATATATGTCTGTACTGGGCTTTCGGATAGATAAATAGAGCTATCGCCCGGTGAAGAGATCATCTATATGTGCGTTTACATGGGAAATATAGTTCTGGAAACGTTGAGGCTCTTTGAGGCTCTGTTGTATGGGTTTCACAACCATGATCTCTATATAGCTGGTCTTCCGCTCGATTCTGTTGCTAGGTGTATTATCTCAGTTGATATTCAGAGATTAACGTACCTTTCGCAATTTTTCGATGGTCTTTAAATATTAAAGTAGTCCTTACAAGTTTAAGTCTTTTAAACGCGCTAAACCATGACATTACCGGCCATTTGCAACCGGGGTTGTATTTCTGAAAATCAAGGCCCTTGATTGGCTAGACGCAGCGTATTGGCCACGATTATTCCAAATCGTGGCTGATACTGTGCCTAAACATGGGGTGCCGTTTGCAATAGGGCTGTCGACGTCGAGGGTCTGAATGTCGACTCGACGTCCGTTGGCTACGACGTCTGGTGGTGTCAGGTGACGTCTTACCGACGCCAGGCTGACATCGGGCCTCTTTAAGCTGTTGATTGGTCAAAATGACTTCAGTAAAACCAATCAGAGAGCTCAATCTTGCAGGGTCGCGCAATGCCTCATTGCCTCATCCCATTTGTGCTTTGGGACTCAAGTAAGCTCGCAATGGAACTCAGATCCACGCCAATAATGCCCTCCTCTGACTGCGAGGCAGCCTTCACCAACGCCTTAACATCAACCGGTTTGTCGTCTTTCATGTGAGCAACGCCCTTGCTCGGCTGGTAGCCAAACGCAAGCACCTTGGGCTCAGTCCATGTCTTGAATAAAGCAGTAAATAGAGGATTCTCACCCTCTTCGACCACGCGGGTGATGGTCGTGTGCGAGGGGCGTACTCCATCCATTCATCTAGCGTGAAACCGCCCAGTTTACCACAATGAGCCTGTCAAATATGGTCATTCGGTTATCATCATGGTCAAATTGTAGCAAGTCTGTGTTGGATCACACGATCTATGCAAGTGCTGGTGCCTCAGTTGTGCGCGGCAGCTTCCCGATTCACGCACGCGAATGTCAGCACACCACAAGCAATAGTCGTTCACAGTATGCTCGCCTGGAAGAGAAATGAAGCATCTGTGGCCTTGATCATCGAAGCAGGAGGCTAGCATACATGTACCCATTGGTAACTGAAGTGCCCTCACCGAGGTGCTCGAGTACATCTCTTAATTCGAAATAGTGACAATGAGCACGATGTTGAGGGTCGTCAGCAGCGACGTCGGCTGACAACATTCGACGTCTGACCGTTAGACGGGCCGACGACCCGACGTCGACAGCCCTAGTTTGCAACGTGGGTTGCAAGCACGGTAGCACATTTGAGTCAGATTTGCAACCCAATCCGATACAAAAGCCAAGTCAGGTTGCAAACGGACGGAGTGCCTATGTGCGATGAAAGTTTGCTGAGTGCTAGGCCACTACGAGGAGGCCGAGCGTGCTGTATTCTTACACAGAGGTTTATAGGAGCTGTACTAGCGAGATGGATTTGTTAACCTAACAGGGATTGTCGCGATCGGCGTGTATCCGACACGATGCCCTTCCGTTTGCAGCAACCTCGATGCTGCTCCCCTCCCCTTCATTAGAGTACCAGTACCTATTGTTGCTGCTAGCTGAACAGCAGCACACCGCTGGTGGTAATGGTTATTGCACTCCGCTCAATAATATGCTGCTACCACTGATACTCACCAGCAGCAGCGGCGGCGACGTACTGTTGACAACAATACGCCGCCGCCGCACGATTTGTTGTAGGCAGAATGTTGCTGCTGACCGTCATTTGGATGCGGTCTAGCCAGTCCTGACGTCATGTGCGCTAGTCCCTCATAGTGTGTTGTGATTAAGAAGGCGAACATGTCTGTGCCTCGGCCTCCGTTATTCTCATAGCTGCGGGGCAGAATTGTGCTACTTTATTGAGAGGAAACTATCTACACTATCCATCGACGTCAAGCCATTGTGTCGCGTATCCACCAACCATCTTTTCATTCGTTGCTGCTCGGATACATGAAGTATGTGCAGTCAAATCTCACGGCAAAATGCTAATTGCAGCCGACACAGAGTCAACACTAAGTTAATCTATGATCAATTAATAGCCAATCATATCATAGTTGCAAACAGTGTTGCACAAATGGCCTGTATTTATACAGTGTGTAAAAGTTTTACAGTAAAACCAATGAATAATTCTAGATTTCATCAAGTGAACTTGGTCCAAGCGTTTGGATCCAAGCGGGACACTGCCAAGTGAAGCAATATTTCGGCCCGTCGCCGACAAGCGGCTGCTCGACATTGTGGACCCAAAACATGCTCTCCTCCAACAGATCGTCGAGTTCTCTCCGTGTACATTCGTAACGTGGCGGCCGGATATATTTGTTCGTGTGATTACGATACTATAAACCACATAATCTTGTGCGCATCTCCTGAAAACAAACGAAGTTTGAGCTGTTCGTAGGTTGCGTGACCCGTCCCAGGTTTTACTGTCTGAGGAGAATGGAGTCTCTGTCTTTTTGTCTACAGTCCACAATTTTCGTCGCCGACCACAAGCAGATCCTTTTCCTTCCAACTGGCACGCTCGATTTTGTACTCTGAGAATAAACACCATGCGGTCGCCTCAGTTCCTGTCGTTTCTCGTTGTGGCCATCTTGTTTGGGTTTTCAATTGCCGTCCAGGACTCCAGTTCTGCATTGGTCTGGGGAAACTCGTCAACCTCTGCGGATAAGGCCGTCAGTGTCAAGAAGAATCTACTAAGATCTCCCAAAGCGGTTGATAAGGTCAAGAGCAACGACGACGACAAGGATGTGGAAGAGAGAAGTATCAACTTCTCGTTTCCTTATCTCACTCAACGTGTTCAGGGGGCAATAGTTTTATTGACCTGCTGCTGCCAGCTCATTCTGAAGGGCGTGGTTGAGGCGGGTTTGCGCTGCGAGGAAACTTGGAAAGTGAGGAGCCCACAGCCTGCTTCTACTCCTACCGCTAATCTACCGTTGGTTTCGTCTTCTTGCCTGTCTTGTCTCGTGCGAAGTGTGAAACTCCTGGGATACTGAACACTACTCGTGCATCCGGAAACCACAACATCCTGCGGCTGTTCAACATTTCTGAAAAAATTGAAACAGAAGGTGCCAGGAGTGGAGGCTTTCAAGGCGATGGCTTCTGCACGGGCTGCAGCAGCACAAGCAAAGAAGGCCGAAGCACTAAAGAAGGCAGACCTTTTTAAGTCGATCAGCTTTTTCTGAAATTCGCAGAGTGGAGGAAAATGGGTATATCACCCGGTCAAGCTGCTGAAGGTGTAGCCAAGGCAATGGGTATCTCGCTGAAGCAAGCTAACCGGTTCGCAAACGACTACCAGAGGTGGAGCAGCGTCTTTTGACGAGCGTGGAACTTGTTTGAACACTGGAAGTTCACAGTGGCGTGTATGCGTATAAGCACTGCATTAATCATGCCTGGAATTCGGGGTTCTTGGATGAGTTGTTCGCGAACTTGGGTAGTTGAAATAGTGGAAACCTGATACAAGAGCTAGCATCCTTTTTTTTAATGCAGATCGAGTCTTTTAGACGCAGCTCTTTCGCAAAACTACATGTAGGAGACAACGCGTCGCTACGCGTATATTTACTCGATATTAAGTCGTGATGCCTCTAATATGGTACTTGTGGTAGTCTTGCATGTACTTTTTCCAACGCTTCCAGTTCGGGTCAGTCTTTTCGTTCACGTTCAATAACGTGGCCACATATTTCGGCTGCTTTTCATCAAGAATAAACTGGAAGAGCATCTCCTTTTCCACCTTTTCGGCGACAGTCTTCGTGCTCGGATTCTTTTTTGCATCGTCGATCATCTTTACGAGAGTTTTATCGTCGTAAGTCGATGTCAAGATCGATCTGTAAGTATTCTTCCCCGGACTCACCTTGTTGTAGTCATCCAGGAACTTAGTCCAAAAGCTTAGCATCGGGTTCTCAAATAATGCGTCCCCTGACGAGGTAAGTTTTAGCGCCCTGAACGCGTCGTCCGGAGTTTCGGGGGGAGCCATCCAACTTTTGAATAGTTCTCCCTCCATTCGTGCGGCAGCTTTTTGCGTACTCGGAACCTTCTCCCCCGCCATGATCATTTTTGCCACGTCAAAGTCGGTATAATATGCTCGCACCGTCCACATCGTAGTCATTTTCTCGTCGAGGTTCTTGGCATGAAATTCATTTGTGTACTTGATAAAAGTAGCGAACTGAGGGCTGGAGAGCAGGTTATCGCCTGCTTTGTCAAGGCTCAACGCCTTGAAGACCTTGTTGGGGCCTCTATCACTGCTCAGCCAGTACTGGTACTGTGCAGCCTCCAGATCGGTGGCCATTCTTTTCGTATTCGGGACAGTTTTCGCCGTTTGAAGCATCGTCCACAACTTGTTGTCTCCGTATCCAGTCGTCATCGCTGCAATCAAAGTTGTTTGCTTATCGTTTTCCTTGTTGAACGAATTCATGTACTTGGTGAAAGTATTCAACTGTGGACTGGTGAAAAGATCATCCCCTGCCTTGTTGAGCATCAGAGCTTTGAAAACATCGTCTGGGGATTTTTTATTCTTCAGCCAAAGCTGAAGCTGCTCCGTCTCCAATCTCTTTGCCGTCTTCGCTGTACTTGGCACCAGCTTCGCCCCTTCCAGTATCGTTACCACGCCTTCGTCACCGTAGCTCTTCGTCATGGCTGAAACCAACGTAGTTTGCTGTTTAGGGTTGTTCTTGTTGAAGAGCTTCAGGTAATTCATCCAGGTAGCTAGTTGCGGGCTTGTCAGAAGATCATCTCCTGCCTTGTCGAGCAGGAACCAGTTGAAAACATCGTCGGGAGATTTTGCAGCAGTCAGCCAGCTCTGTACTTGTTCGGTCTGTAGGTTAGTGGCAACTTTCTTCGTGTTCTGGACTTTCATCGCGGCAATGATCATCTCTGACAACACGTCGTCGCTGTATCGTGAAGTTAACGTTGCAAGCATTGCAGTTTCTGGGTTACTCTTCGAAACGGCGTTTGCGTATGCAGTCCACACATTGATGTCCGGGTTGTCGAAGAGCTTATTCCCTGTCTTGTCGAGCTTTAGCTTGAGGAAGACGTAGTCCGATGACTTTTCCTTGTTGGCCCAACCTATCAGCGTGCCTGGTGTGATTTTCGTCTTGAACAGGTTTGTGAGCTTCTCGAGACCAGGAATGGCTTTGATATTGATTCCTCGCTCTTCGTCATCCTCTGCTGCAGTCTTGTCAGCCCTCAGGAACCGCTTGAAAGTGGCGACGTTTTCACTCGCAGTTAGCGAGTTAGCTGACTCGGAGATGGTCAACTGAGAATCTGCAGCGGCTAACTGAGCATCAGTGACGTGAGTCAGCACGGCGACAGCGACGAGCAGCGCAAAGTAGCTAATGCGCATGACTGGACTCGACTCAATCAACAGGTTGTTGAACACCGGAGTAATTGCGAAATGGCACAGGAGACGACAGCGCATTTCCTTGAACATAGTCGAGATAACAAGCGGGCCTTAATCACCGGATGGGATGGTGAACTTATAATATTACCGAATTCCCTATGTCAAGGCAGAGACCTGTGACACCCTGTCCCGGCTAAATGGACTTGCACTACATGTACCTCTAAGAAAAAAAATATTTTGACATGGAGTTTATTGCATTTCAGTTAACTGAGGCTACAGCGTGAAAAATGTCGTCGGTGCTTCTGCCAGCACCAAGAGCCCTCAAATTGCGTGATACCTGCGAGTACTGCTACTTCTTCTGCCTGAATACGTAGCATAGTTGATGTAACGGGTACTCCTTCCTCTCGTATTTCATTTACCCACCGCACTAGTTTTTCCTCTTCTCTCCCGGGCAATATTGTGCCTAGACCAACACTTCGCGACTTACATTTGCTTGCCCCGCCTGGTTGGGCGAAAAGCTCTTCAATTTTGGCACGGTTACGACGCCATGAGTAAATTAGTGTTCGGCGACTCTCGAATTTGTCAGATGCCAAGTCGGGGTAGAAGCGATGAATTGTGCTGTCGATGTCTTTGTGCTCCTCCGAATGGTTTAGAACGCGCAACTTCTATTCCGCTGGGTAGGATGAGATTTTGAACTGTTTCTCGGTTCGTCCTTTGCCTCCCGGTAGCCGTGGCCGCCCTTTTGGGCTTTTCTTTTGAGCTAAAGCCATCAAATGGCAGACTAAATGGCAGCTGGACGTGCGAGGTTGCATTTGCTGTATGCGATGACATAGGGTGCACAGTATTTTGGCACGCTTGGCAAACTCTGACTTCTGATTGGCTGAAGGGGTGGTGTATGCCTTGACATATCCTATGTCTTGACATAGGGAATTCGGTATGAGAGTTCCGTCTCATTTTGTGGAGTCCTGCAAGGAACGAGCAAAGAGTTGGTTTGCTCGAGTATCAATACTGTAGTTGGTGTCGCTATGACAACACCAATTTCAGTTAAATAGTTGCTTTAGTGACGTGTAGTCTACAGTAGTTGGTTGCGAAGGCCAACTTGCGGAAGGTATAAGTTATGTCTTTATGCCGCAGACTTCGAAACACATGAGCATTTAGAATTTCGTCCAGCCTATCCCAAATACAGATCTCCATCCGGGCAGCAGGAAAGGGTTTGGGATCCGGTGATTTAAGAGAACATCATTGATGATGTCTACAATCGTGTACTAGTACGTTGCCGGTAGCTGGACGATGAAGATTTCATTGGTATCAATAGTGCTAGTAAGCCTTAGGCTTAACGAGATGGACGCATTCAATACCATAGCACATCGTGCTTGGTTGAGTACATCGATAAATGTAAATGTACATGTAGATTATATTCAAGCACCCAGTTGAATCTGTACCGATAAGCTTAGATTACGCAGGCATGAGCCCGTTGTAAACGTTCAACCGTTAGGGTGCTTTCTGTTCATAAAAAAAAGAAAACATCATTAATGGAGCACCGTTATTATAAAAATACACTTAACTCAAGATTAGCCGTGTATAATAGGATATTCTCCACCACGAAGTTTTGATAGGGACGTCACATACTCTACCACCCCCAGAGCATGTTTTGGCCGTAACACAGACATGTGTCCTTGTACTGTATTTCGAAGGAGGAACAAAAAACACCACGAGTCACTCGCTGGCAGCATAAATAATGGAAGACGTAGGTGCTAGTAGCATTCTACTCGGGCATTGTATTGTGTGTTGTGAACGGTTAGTGCGCCTTTCGGGCATGTCCAATAGTAATACACGTGTGCCATGATGATTACAACCAGCACATACCGAGCGAGTCGCACTGTGCTGTACATGTGTTATATTACAATCGCTCAACAGTATCTTGGAGTGAGCTGCCAGATAAGGACGCACGCAGACAATCCTCTCGGCCGTGATATCCTAAATAGAGCTGTTTAGTGCATTGCCCGAAAGTGCATTGAAATGCACTTTCGTGTTACGGCCAAAACATGCTCTGGGGGTGGTAGAGTATGTGACGTCCCTATCAAAACTTCGTGGTGGAGAATATCCTATTATACACGGCTAATCTTGAGTTAAGTGTATTTTTATAATAACGGTGCTCCATTAATGATGTTTTCTTTTTTTTATGAACAGAAAGCACCCTAACGGTTGAACGTTTACAACGGGCTCATGCCTGCGTAATCTAAGCTTATCGGTACAGATTCAACTGGGTGCTTGAATATAATCTACATGTACATTTACATTTATCGATGTACTCAACCAAGCACGATGTGCTATGGTATTGAATGCGTCCATCTCGTTAAGCCTAAGGCTTACTAGCACTATTGATACCAATGAAATCTTCATCGTCCAGTACTTTAAAAAAAATACTTTAATGCACTTTAGTGCTGGGTGATGGACTTTAATGCAGATTGCTGACATTGTTAATTACAAAACTAGCCCCAACCAAAAGCTAAGAGCAAATTGGTCGCTGTGCATGCAATACACGCATCAAGACATCCACAGCTACATTGTGGGCCTTTATCGCGGTGTCCCGAAGCTAAAGCACTCGTCCCGCGACACGTGCGTTGATATTGGCGTGTTTGACATGTGAAGAATGAACTTCCCTTCAAAAGGCACTACAACGACAATCTTCTTTTTATTACAGGTCATGGCCATGGCCCGGCTTTCGTGCACAGTGCACGAAACAGCTCTAATCCTAAATAGTGATTCACTCCACACAGGGATATAAGGTGGGTTCCCCATGACCAGTGGTATACAACCTCAAGTCAAATATGCCTCTATCCTCTCGTCAGTAGTTTTGTGATACGAAAAGCTGCACTATCACTGAACGAAGGTGCTTAAATATATAAATGAACAGTTTGTAGAAGGATGGACGAAGAAGTCCAGCATTGACTTTGCTGATTGCGGACCTACGGTAGTTTCGTCATAACTCCTCCCTAAACGCTCGCTGCATTGAATGCAGCCCGTTTACCGTTCTAGAGGGCACCCTCTTTGCATCAGCACTGGTTAAAAAGCTGCGCCATCCACATCAGGCGCTCCTTCAGCTCTTCCGAAGTCAAACTGGCTGGGGTGGTGCCCCGAGGGGACTTGTGCCTTTGGCGCTGTCATCGATGTGACCGAACGGACGATGACGCTGAAGCGTACCGGTGAAGTGTTGGAGTTGGGTGCCACGGTGGTGCAGGACACGTACATGGCTTCTATGGACTGTTCGTTACGCCTACCTCCGCGAGGTCAGGCGCTCGTCGTGGTTAACGTGTTGGGTCAAGTTTATAACAAAGCTACGGTTCTCGAGGAGGGTTCGATGGGATTACCCCCTACTTTGTGTGTGGCACGGTCGTTAGGAACGGTTGATAGTGGCAAGATCATTATGGAGATATGCAATGCTAGCACGGACGAGTGGTGGGTCCGAAGAGGAGCGGTTGTGGCGTCTGCAACCATGATCCCTGGATCGGCTTTTGACGTCCAATAACCGTCCGTGAATGTGGTCTCAACGAAAGCAGGAGTACCCTCGGAAGCGGTAGGAGAGAGGAACGACGAAGAAAAGAAGGATAATACCGGCGAGCGACCGGAAGTGAGTGAAGGCGAGAAAGTGAAGGCTTCGAAGCCCGAAATCCCGCCGGATAATGGCGTAGAAGCGGACTTTTCGGAGTCGAAGTTGACGAAGGAACTGTTCCAGGCTGAGCTGGACCGGTTCCGTGGCCTGTTTGTAGAATCATCGAAGCGTCCTGGACGGACGGACTTGTTGCGCTTTAAGATTGACAAGGGCGACAGTGCGCCCATAAAGCAGCAGCCATACAGAGTGTCGTTGGCCGAGGGTGAAGTGATGGATGCTGAAAGTCAGCAGTACTTGGAATTGGAGCTGATTAGACCGTCCAAAAGCCCTTAGGCTAGCCCGGTCCTAATGATCCGCAGACCGGACGGTGGGATCCGTTTTTGCATAGATTATCGCAAGTTGAATGCGGTAACCGTGAAAGATTGCTATCCAATGCCTCTTATCGACGACATTTTGGATGCTTTGGGAGACACACCGTTGTTCCGACCATGGACATCGCATCAGGATACTGGAACGTGCCGATGGACGAAGGTAGCGTGTTCAGGACCGCGTTTACCTGCAAGTATGGATTGTACAAGTGGTTGGTAATGCCGTTTGGCTTGTGTAATCCAGTGCCTGCATTTGAACCGTTGATGGAAACGGTGCTAGTGGATCTTAAGTGGCGCATTTGCCTGGTGTACCTTGATGACTGTGTCATCTTCAGCAAGGACTTTTCGTCCCCTTTGGTTCGTGTGCGCCAGGTGCTGACACGGTTTCAACAAGCAGGCTTCAAATTGAAGAGGAAGGCATGTCATTGGGGTAGAACTCAAGTCGCATTTTCGGGTCATATTGTTACGCCTACTGGTATCCTACCAAACCCGGAGAAGGTGAAAGCCGTGATGACCGTGCAGCGTCCGCAGGGTCTGCACGGAATACGGTCATTTTTGGGTCTTACGAGTTATTGCCGCCGGTACATACCTGAGTACGCTCAGATATCGGCGCCTTTAGAACGGTTGAAAGAGAAGGACGCTCCATTTGTGTGGAGTGAGGACTGTAAGACGGCTTTTCGATAACTCAAGCGTGCATTAGTGAAGCCGCCAATCTTGGTGTATCTTGATGGCAAGAAGAGTTCAAGTTATATGTGGATTCGTCACGCTACGTTGTGGGAGCGTGTCTTATACAGGAGGTGGGCGGTCGAGACCGTGGAGTCGCCTACGCTAGCAAGCTGCTTACAGGCTCTCAAAAGAACTGGATTAGCAATCAAGATGGAATTTAGGAGATTGAATGTTGGGGTGTAATGTGTGCAACACGCAAGTTTCGCTGTTACCTAGACAAGAAGGAGTTTGACTTGTTTACGGACCACCAGGCGCTGAAGTGGGTTTTCAGTCCTGGGAACCGTACCAGCAACGCTAAGCTGGCACGGTGGGCGATGGAGTTATCGAGTCTTCAGTTTAAAGTTCATCACAAACCGGGAACGTCGATGGGCCACGTGGATGGGTTGTCTCGACTTCCGGCGGACAGAGTAAACGCTTTGACTATGGAAGATTTGCTAAATCCGGAGGACCCGTTCGAGGACGAGGCTTCGAATTTAGTCGGGGAGCGGGAAGGCACGGTTGAGGGTGAAGGTGACTTAGAGTACGGTTCGAGTGGTACGGATGCTGAGGGGCTCGAGACGGAGTCCACGGACGTTTAGACCGCAATTACAACGCAGAATGTGGAAATGGCGTCACGGTGTGAAGTTGCGAACGGTCTGTTAATGAGGCGTGTAGATCTATCTGCACGGGTGGGGCCTGCACGGTCTGTGACCGTTCCGGTGGTTCCACTACCGTACGTGGAAACCGTCCTTTATTATAGTTATGCTGATTTGTTGTCGTCGCACTTGTGACTGACGAAGACGTTGGAGAAAGTTCGAAGCCATGCGTATTGGCCGGGTTGGCATAGGGATGTGGCGGAGTACATACGAGCCTGTGGCAAGTGCGGCGGAGGGAAAGGACCAATACCGTGACGTGCGGGACGGATGCAGAGGATGCCTGTGGAAGACCTGCACGGTCCCTTCTCTACTGGTAGTTAAGCTATTGGGCCATTACCGGTAACAGAACGTGGAAATCGCTATATTATCGCTTTTGTTGACTATTTTACGCGCTGGGCTGACGTTTTTGCAGTCGAGAGCATGGATAACGTGACTTTCGTGGAAGTAATGGTCAATGGAGTAGTTGCTCGTGACGGAGTGCCGTCACGGTTGCTCAGTGACGACGGACCGAACTTCGCATCGGAACTTGCGAAGTCCTTCTATCAACCGTTGGGCATTAAGAAGTTATTTGGTGCAGCGTACCACCCACAGGCCCAAGGTCTCGTGGAACGGTTTAATGGCACGTTTATCGGAATGAGTGAAGCACAGACGGACTGGGAAGTCTACTTGCCCAGGGTGTTATTTGTGTACAGGACGGCGTTTCACGAGGCGTTGGGTGACACCCCGTTCTTGTCATTGTGCGGACGTGACCCCGTGTTGCCGCTGGATGTGGCATTTTTGAATCTTGGGAAGAAATGGAAGAGCAATGAGGTGACACGCTATAGGTGTGAACTGTTCAAGCCGTTAAAGAATTATCGTGATTTGGTTGAGCGGCAGTTAGTGAAGGCTCAAGATCGACATGAGCAGAGGTCGAGTGATCAGCAGGAGGTGCAGTATGAAGTTGGCGACCCGGTCTGGGTGTACCAATACTTCAGGGCCAAGAGAGGTGGAGCACGGTCGATGAAGTTGGCGTTCTCCTGGCACGGTCCGTACCGTGTTCTGAGCAAAGTCGGGGAGAACGCCTACAGAATCGACATTCCGTCTCACCCTGATAAGGTGGTTACGGTTATTGTGAACCGCTTGAAGAAGTTTCGCGGGAGATGGACACGTCCTTACATGGACGAAGTTCCTGATGGAGTCGCTGAGAACGCTGAAGATAACGGATCACTTGAAGCGACGGATCTACCGTCGACAAGTTTTGCTGAACGGTTAACCGTGGGCCGAGATGACTCCGTGATCACGGGAGTGCGTTCGCCTATCTTGGAAGTTGTGGATAAACTGGCGGTGAACCATGAAGTGGAGTACTTGGCGTTGACTGCTAATTTTGAGACGTTTTGATTGCCTAGGGTCGCGCTAATGCCGGAGTATGGAGCTTTAGTTACTGCTCTCAAGCAAACAGAGCGCAAGGAACTCGGTTTGCCAGCGCTACGAAGAAGAACTCGATTGTCGGACGCTAACGCCGAGGAGGCGGACGACGAATTGTTGATGGTGTAAACCGTGTGGAGGGACGGTTGGTTTTGAGTTTCCTGAAAGTATACCAGAAAGAAGTGAATCAGAGATGAACTCAAGAACGGAACGGTGGAGGAAAGTGGAAACTACATGTTTTTATTTGAGGGTGAACGGAACGCTTACTGATAAAAAAAGAAAACTGAAGAAGAGCGTTCCTATGGAGTCATCGGGCGCATCACTTGGATTTGGATGAACTTCGGGACTTAGTGGAGGACCTGGTGTTGGACTTGGGAGCGGACTTTGGGGGCGACTTCTTCTCGGTGTCGCTGTCGGCCTTGTCAGAGGTCTCGCCCTCGTCGTTGGTCTTGTCGGAAGTCTGGTCGTCGTTGTTGGTATCAGAGGTCGCGTCGTCGTTGTTTTCGTGATCGTTGTCGTCATCAGGGTCGTTTGCTTGGTCGGCGTCGGTTTTGCCGTCGTCGTCGTCCGTGAGACCGATGTGAGAGTCGTCGTCTTTGTCGCTGTTGGCCTTCGAGGGCTGGGCCCCGATGACTGGAGGGGACGGTGGCAGGACTGTGTACGTGCCGTTGTCTTCGAAGTCGGAGTCGTTGTCACCGACCTCGGACGACTTGAAGGGCTTCTCGTCTGCTGTTAGTTCGTAGTTGGGGTCGGCACGCTGGTTTCTCGAGGGAAAGCCAAAGCGAAGGCTCCACCCGCCAAGAAACAACGAACAACTAAGAAATCCAAGACCCGGCAACCGTACGAGATTCCGCTACCCGACGACGTCCCTGCCCGTATCAAGAAGGACATTTTGCGCCTGATCAAGATCGCCACCAAACAAGGCGTCGCTCCGTTCCGTCTACCATTTCCGTGGCACCAACAGCGAGCTTGGTACGACCTGTCCAAGTACGAAGACCTTCCCCTGACCCACTACCACTTTTTCATGAAGCATCGCGAGTTCTTCTTCCTCTGCGCACTCTACCCGCCGCCTGTTGACTCCGAAGCCCACCGTAAGAAGAAGTCTACCGCTCTACAAGCGTGTCTCAGATTCCTCGCCAAGAACAGCATCACCTTCGGGTACTTCGGGTCCCTCGACAAGTATGAGAACAACGTCCATGACACGTTGATGTGGCTTGGCGGCAAGCCGGCCAAGCACGCAACGAATCCCAAAGACCAACAACACGCATCCGGCCCAGCACCCGAAGACCTCGCTTCGCTACTTCGACACGACCCCGACCGGTACGATCACGTGGTCGCACGGTCCCTCAATCCGTATGAGGTGGATGACGACGGTTTCTCGTCCATCCGTGAACTCCTCGAGCAAACACGCGCCCTCGACCCCTCTCGTCCTGTTTACCTTCTACTGTCCGACCAAGCTCTTGCCCATATCGCACTCGACGTGACCACCAAGACCCCCTCTAATCCAAAGTGGGTGGGCAACAAGTCCACCGGCGTGTGGAAGCAGCTGCTCGCCAACAAGGACCTCCGCAAGTTACAGACGGAGATCACCAGCCTTACGCTTGGGAGCCCGAGTTGCGGGTGCGGGTTCGAAGATGTCGTGTTGAGCGGTCTGATTGGGCGCCATCTTTCCGGAGGAGGCAGCAGTAGCACAGCGCCGGGAAGTGCCATCGGAGCTGCGTCTTGGTCGCCCAAGACGGCGAGAGCGAGATCATCGAGGATGTTGAGTCCGACGGAGGAATCGTTACCGGCGAGCAGGGGTCGCAGGCGAGCCCAGAATTCGACTTGAGCACGATATGCCGTGATGGAGCTGGAAGTGTCGTCTTCGAGACGGTCACGGATACGGTTGACAACCGTGTTCTTGGCGGGTGACTTTGACTACTTGGTCATGATGGAGGCGGAAATGAAAGCAGGAGCGATTCTCTTGTGCACTTGGGCGCTAAATGGCGAATGAGCCATTGGGTGGTTGCTTGCAACGAGAAAGTGATTGATGTGGGTCGATATGGGGTGTCAGACTCCAACCATCTGGTCAGAGTCTCTCGCGTCATTGATGGGACCGGACGTCACGGTTGAAACCGTTGATTACTTCAAGGACACAAGAGAATTGGAGGATTCACGAAGGAAGAAGACTACTTTGGACGTGTGTGGAAAGGATACGGGCGTCTCTGCGTGCTGAGAACGAGCGTGAAGATGCGTTCATTTCGAGTTTTGCCGAAGACAGGATGGAGTACGCAGTGGAAGCTGCACATTTAAGTGTCACGGTGGTGACCGTCGTGCGTGAGGGCGTAAGTGTGACAATCACGGAGTGTTGGAAAGAGCTCTTGTGGCTCATGTGCGGTGCTATATTGTGGACAATCACGCAGTCAGCGCGTGACGTGCTGGTGAGAATGTTTACATCTGCTAGCTACTTTATCTACAAGTGGTACGGTCTTGCGAAGGTGAGTGTACGCCGCTACCGTCGTTTTGTGCGAGGAACGGCTTTGAAGGCAAGTTACGTGGTGACCAGTGGTGGTGCATGTACGAAGCGCTGTGGGCGACGCCTATAGTGGTGTTAGGGGCCCGTCAGGAGCATTTGGACAGTTTGGGTCGTCTACTTCACAAGTGGATCGACGCGTTGCACGCTTGCTGGTGCGTATTCCTGCCCAACGCGATGGAAGAGGGCTGGGAGACAGACGACCGTAAAGTACTGGAAGGGCATTGAATTTGCCGGAAGTCGTACGGTGAGCCGTACTTGGTGTGGTGTGCGGTGGAGCTGGGCGTTCGTGTGGCTACTGGTATACGTGACGGTCTACGTGGCCGTGCTTGGCTACGATGGTTTGGAATGGGCGTGTCGAGGTTGGCCTGGAGTGGCCGTGTTGTTGGCTGTGCTGAATTACTATTTCGCGGCTCATGGTGATTTGCACTTTCGAATCTGGACTGTTGACAGTGAGTCTGTCATGGCTGGTGGTGCTGTGGTCCTGTGTGGACTTGCTAGTCACGTGAGACTTTGGTACGCGCAAGTGGCGGACGGTCGAAGTCCAATGAAGTTGGTAGAGGACGGTTATGCTTCATTGCTGCGTGACCTAGAAGAACAAGAACAAGCGGAACGGTTGACAGAAGCCTTCAGGAGGGCAGACGGAGCCGTGGAAGGAACACCCAGGGTGCGCGCAAGGACGCTGAGCAGTTTGCATGTGCACCGTCGTGAACTGCAGGCCAAGATGCGGGAAGCTCGAGATGCAGAGGGTCGACGAGGACGCCGACAGGTAGTCGGGGAGGATGTCCCGAGTAAACTTGATCGGCACGGTGGAAACCGTCTTGGGCACAGTTACAGTGGTACTGTGGCTGGCGACGTCCTGAGTGAGAAGATCCTCGAGGACCAGCTTGACGAAGATGAGCAAAGAGCACGTTCGCGGAAGGTGCGGACGGAAGCGGGTCGGGTCAGTTAGCTACCGTAAGCCATGGAGTTTGTACGGCCCGGGTTCAAGTGACTATCTACGGAACGGTGACTGCTCTCGAGAGAGCAGGATTCTCGCTAAGGCACGATGTTGGCGACGACGAGGAGCGGCGGTGGCAGGACGGATGTCGTGGACGGTGGCCAAGGTGAGCGTGAATCGGACGCTGCGAAGGGCTCGGTAGGGGTAAAGGTGTAGCCAAGGAGAGTGCCTGACGTTGAAGTGCGTACAGGATCATGGAGAAAGAGCACGAAGAAGGAAGGAGCGGCAGCGGAGCAGCGTTTGCCGTTCAGGAAGAGAAGGTCAGTCGTGAATTTAGCTGGTAAACCTCAAGTCAATTGTATTTTGCCTCAATTACGCTAAAATCGCTGGCTTGCTACCTGTCAACTTAAGTGTTCGCCTCTTCGATACTACGCTGAACCATCCCTTTGCCAGGACCACTCGCGACAGTTGGCGCAACCTATGCTGCTTCTTCAATATCGCCTTCGCTGTTGCCAACTGCGCCGCACCTTTTTTGTCCTACTTGTGCTCAACGCGACAGAAGCTCGACCGTCGGTCCAAACCTCTGTATGAACCTCAAAGTTGGTACACGAGGCACGTACCGTAAAACTGGTACACTCTTGATTGTAATGATTCTAGATAGTAATAATTTTCTGGTTCCCAAAGCTATTACAGCCGAGAGGATTGTCTGTATGTACCGACATCCATGTCATAGAGGCACACCCAGATGCATCTGAGTGTAGGATTATTCACCACATGTGTCCTAACCGAAATGCATCGCACTTAAT
Organism: Phytophthora tubulina; assembly: GCA_014706135.1. NCBI lineage: Eukaryota > Oomycota > Peronosporomycetes > Peronosporales > Peronosporaceae > Phytophthora > Phytophthora tubulina. The sequence goes on along the minus strand of JACBOY010000033.1, from coordinate 536,286 downwards.
CGAGACGCACCTAACCGAACAAGACTGGACCAGTCGACAACCAGACGGAGACAAGAAAGGAGGGAGGACGGCAGGCGACTACACAACTTAAACGCCGCGACTGCGCCCAAGCGTCTGTGACCACCGAGGTATCCACATGTACTTGCTCATCCGTGAGTTTTGTCGTCGTCGTACCTTTCCATTACTCATCGTGTGGTGTTGATCTGTGCATGTTTGAAGAATCTGGTTTTGCAGAGAAGGTTGCTGGTCGACTGGCCACCGTTCAGTCGCTGCTTTGAGCTGCAGGATGCCCTCTCGCAGGAACATCAATTGGTGCGCTGACTTGGTGCTCAACGTGTTGGTTTGCTGTGAAGTGCTTGTGGAGACTAACTGTATGCTGTTGCTAACCGTATGTACAGAGTAATATCGATCTTCGCTTTGAATGCGGTACCGCGGTATTACCGGCTACAACTTGGTCGCTAGTTTAAGCTGCAGCACGACCTCTAACAGGAACGTCTATTGGTGCGTCAGCTTGGTGTACAACGAGTTAGCTGCTGTGAAGTGCATGTGAAGCTAACTGTATGCCGCACGCTGTCTCTTTTTGCAGGTACAGGTTAAGATTGATCTTAGTGATGACGACTGTGCTACCATCCACAATTCGGCTGATTTTTTGAGCTGCAGCGTGCTCGCTAACATTAATGCAGTTTGGTGAGTTGGCTCGGTGTAAAACACTTGCATTTGCTGTGAGGTGTTTGCGAGGCTGACCGTACACTATTGATCGTTGCGTTCACAGATTGAATGTCGAAATAAAACCCTGCGAAATGAAGTGTATTGAACTCTACTCTGAGCTACTCCCTGAGCCGTCGCTTGTTTCGCCTGCTGTGGGGATGTCGTCCGCTGAGCTTACCCATGTGCGCCGGCTTGCTTTCAGAGAGATGCCCGCAGTCGAGTCCAGAAGTGCGTTGATTTCTGAAGTCATGTCGGTCGTGATGTCTCGAGCTGGGCGCGTGTCATTTAGGAGGCCGATATGCGAGAAGCCACCAACTATCGTCGCAGCTGTCAGGTTCTGCCATGCTTCTGCAATCCAAGAGGCAATGTCAGAGCGCGATGGCGCAGCGAGTTCTAACCCTGTTCCCTTCGTTTTTTGTGCTCGACGTCGTTTGGGAGGCGGACACACAGACTCGTCGGGAGTATCAGACGCAGATCCCTCACACTCTCGGTACGTTGACAAGCAGAACGAGTGCGCTTCTGGGGCGGCAACAATCTCTTGTGCTTGACGGCCGTCATTGTCATGTTGTAGGTGCGGCGTCTGATGCTGAGCAGGTGACAGGACGAGACTTGGGCAAAATGAAGCAGTTGGAATTGCGGATTGCGCTTGGTCACCTCTTGCGTTAACGGACAATGATATTGTAGAGTCATGGCGGTCCCTTCTTGCAGTGCGTGCTGACATCAAGTGGTGACTAGCACGTTCACTGGTGTCTTTCCCGAGACGACTAGCATCGTTACCCCACCACCACCACCACCACCTCAGGTTGTACAACGTGCCGCTGCCTTGATTCTTCGAGCTCCCTGGCCAATGCTACTTGCCGAGCAAGTGCTGCCTGTCGGTCCGCCTCCGAGCGCGCTGCTGCTGCCGCCGTACGTGACGCTTCCTCGCGATGATGCTTGGATATCTGCTCACGCATTTGAGCAACCCAGGATCGACGGAGTTGATCCTTCAGCGGCTTGTTCCAAGATATATCGGCCGGCTGACACACGTGTATCGAGGTGGAACTTTCAACAATACAACGTTAATGGATTCCGCGTACTGGGTGACCTTTTCGGTCCAATGACCGGAAAAGTCATCCCAGAGCAACAAGATGGGCTCACTACAGTTTTCCCGCTCAGAGAAATGAAATTTTAAGAACTCAATTGAGAGTTCTGAATCCCACCAACCTTTAGTATTGCCGTAGGTCTTACATCCTGTTGCCTTTTGAAGCGGAGCAATCAATTTCCATAGCGTGCGGCCAAACCCATTCCGATACTTGGTATTGGCGACTCGCTCGTCAGGTTTAGATGAAGGCCGGGTTTTGAAAACCAAGAACGGGATTCGCTTGCTCCCGTCGGCAGACGCTAGTAGCATTGCCGTGGCTCGTTCTTTCTCTTTTCCCGCGCATTGCGCTGATCAATTGACTTCCGGGGCAAATACTCAAAGCACACAGCTACAAAAGCGTCAGAAAATTGTTTGAAAATCATTTAAACCATACATGTGCATACAAAATACCCGTTTGATCTGCATTGTAGACCTCTGTGATACCCTGGTCGACCATAGTCTGGCGCACTGTGGCGGTGAACGCTGCTGCAACTTGCGCGGCGTCATCTGGGGTCGTCTGTCCTTTCCTTGTTCGTGCTCCAATTGAGAACCTGTGACGCCGGGGGAAAAACCGGGCCCAAGAACCCGAAGCCCGAAAAGCGCGAGGTGGCATGCCCGCCTCCTTTGCAACTTCCAAAGCCTTTTGAGTTAGCATTCCTGTTGAAACAGGAATGCCGTCTCGACGAGACGAATTGATCCACAAAACAATTTGATCTTCCGCTTCGGCTGACAGAGTTGTACCTTGGCCACGGTGACGGGATCTTTGCATACGCCCTTTACCTTTAAGCACATGTCCTTAAGATGAGCGCGCTCTCGATGCCATCTACCATCTGGTTTCTTCAGCCGCTTCAGTTCCATTGGATTAGCAATTTCACCAAAAACCTCTTTAACACTCACATCAAGACTACTGGACGCATCGTATCGATCTGCTGCTCTCAACTTATCTGCTTTTGAATAAGCCGTCCGGGCATACAACTTCTGTTTTCGCCCTTCGCCTCCTACCCGGGGACGGGCCATTGCTGGATGGACGCAAAGTGATAAGTGTACCCCGCCCCAGTCGCTCACTTTTCGCACTTAAGAAACAGCTTTACTGTAAGTGTGCCTCAATGACAAAGAATAGTTGTACTTTCCAGAGTAGAGCCATCTGATTGGTCAGCTGAAGATTGCCTTTATGACAAAGAGCGCCTCTATGACAAGGGAATGTCGGTGCTTACAGACGATCCCCTTGGTATAATAATTGAGAGTATCAAAGGTATGCGAACGAGTCTTGTAGTAGTCGATGTGAGTGAATGAATGGAAATCCGAAAGTGAGCTCAATTGATGTCTTTATCTTGCTACTCAACCTCTCCTAAAGCGTTGGTCCAAATACCATCAACTAACTCCTCCTACAAACGAAGTTATGCAATAAACAAAGTCAGATGTAGCGGGAAGGATGCATGTGGCGGGAATGTTCCCTGTAACGGGAAGGATGCATGTAGCGGGAATGTTCCCTGTAACGGGAAGGTCCATTTGCAGATCCCGTGATTGGTCCAGTTGAAGTTCTCGACCAATCGTATTCCACGATCCCTAAAGATCCGCCAATCAGATCGCACCATTCGGTCAATTTCAACTGTTACCCCCACATGCCACGCGCCCAGCATGTGTGTCTAGCGGTAGGGACCAAGTGAAGCAGACGACGAAGTGCATCCACAACATACCCACTCAATTCGACGTCTCGAGCTTTGGGCCGATGCTGCTGCGCGCCATCAAGTAGCGTAGCGTCTTCGACGACAGGCCCTTGGTTAGGAAATCCGCGAGTTGGTTCTTGGACTCCTCGTAGACCAGTTCGACCTCGCCACTTGCGACCTTCTCTCTGATGAAATGGTAGGGAATGTCGATGTGCTTGGTGCGCGCTTGGTAACCGACGTTCTTCGCCAAAGCCATTGCGCCTTGGTTATCATAAAGAGAGCCCCGGGGTCAGATTGTTTAGCACCGATGTCCTTGCGCAGTCGACGCATCCACACCACCTCCTTAATGCACTCACTGAGAGCCATGTATTCGGCCTCAGTCGAACTCAGGGCGACCGTCTTTTGGAACGTCGAGCGCCACACCACAGGAGCACCGCACACCATGAGCAGCATTCCGCTCACCGAGCGTCTGTCGTCGCGGTTGCCGGCCCAGTCGGCGTCCGAGTAAGCGACCAACGCCGTTCCCAGCAGTCCGTCGTACGTTATGCTCACGTCCTTCGTCTTCAACAGGTAGCGCACCACCTTGATCCCAGCATTCCAGTGCGCCTCACCTGGGTTCTCCAGGAAGCGACTCAACTTGGCAACAGCAACGGAAATGTCAGGTCGCGTTCCACATGCCAGGTACATGAGACTGCCAACCAGCGAACGGTACGGCTTCGACTTCATCTTGGCCTTGTCCTCGTTGATTTGTGGTCCGTCGTCTTTGGTTAGGTGAATGCTTGGGTCAAGTGGGGACAGGCTTGGCTTCGCGTTTTCTTGGCCAAACTTCTTGATGATCGACTCGGTGTATGCACGCTGGCTGATGGCTAATGTCTTGCGCTCCATGTCGTTGTCGATCTCGATGCCAAGAATAAAGCGAGCACGGCCGAGGTCCTTGATACGGAACTTCTCCGCGATTCCAGCCTTCACCGACGCGATGGCAGCCATCTCGCGTGACGCGATTAGCATGTCGTCCACGTACAGGCACACGATACACTCTTCTTCGCCTTCACCTCGTGTGTAGATACAGGGATCGGCATCGGTAGCCTTGAACCCCATGTTCTTGAGATGGTTGTCGGTGGTTTCGTTCCACACTCGGGAGGCCTGCTTGAGTCCGTAGAGACTCTGTAGCAACAAGCATACGACGTCATCCTCGCCCTCGGTCTCTGCCAAGGCAAGTAGCTCGCGAAGTCCCTCAGGCAGCTCCATGTAGATGTCCTCTTCGAGCTTGCCGTACAGGAACGCTGTGTCGATGTCGCACTGCTCGATTACGAATCCTTCGGCAACATACTTGGCCAGGTTCACACGGATCGAGTTCATGTAAGCCACAGGCGCGTACGTCTCTTCATAGTTGATGCCGTGTTTCTGCGTGTATCCCTTTGCCACGAGACGAACCTTGTGTCTGATGACTTCTCCCTCCTCGTTGCGCTTGAGCGCGAATATCCAACGGCAACCGATCGGGCGCTGATGTGTGGGTCGCGGCACCAGCTTCCAGGTCTTGTTCGCAATCAGCGACTCCAGCTCACCTGCAATAGCCTTGTTCCACTCGATACAGTCTGCGCAAGTCGTCGCCTCAGTGTACGACTTGGGGACATTCTCCGCTGCAACCATGGCTTGGACGCCTTCAATAGCGAGCTGGTCGTTGTTCGCCGTAGCTCTGCCTTGTATCATCTTCTGACGTTTCGTCCCAATTGCCGACGGCGCCACCACTTTCTTCTTCCTTGCACCTGCCTCTTCAGGATCTTCAGCCTCGCCAATATGACGAGTGCGCGAGCGAGTAATCACGGGATGGGTCGACTCATACGGCACGATCGAACTGTTTACGCTCGTGTCACGTTGAAGTGGGGTCACGTCACCACCTTCCGTAACGGCTGGAACAATCTGCCTTGAGTCCGTTGATGGTTGATCACCTCGTGTAGGCACCGTAGCAGCAGGTTCATCTCCGTCAGTTTCTGCCATTAACCGCTCCGGTGTTGTCGTTTCCGTGAACTTCACGGTGCGTACGATTTGCATCTTTCCCGTTGACACGTTGAGGACTCGGTACCCCTTTACGCCATCCTCGTAGCCCATGAAACGACACTTGAACGCCTTTGCGTCGAGCTTTCGGCGTTTCTCGTCGGGGAGTGTGCGTAGCCAAGGGCACCGAACACCTTCACGTTCTCGAGCTGTGGCGTGGTCTTGTGCATAATCTCGAAGGGTGTCTTGACTGTCACCGAGTTGGGAATCCTGTTGATGATCCACGCAGCCGTATTGACAGCTTCAGCCCACCACTTCCTCTCGATGTTTTCATGGTAGAGCATGCAGCGAGCCATCTCCACGAGGCTCCGGTTCTGCACTCAGCGAGTCCGTTCTGCTGAGGCGTTTATGGCACCGTCTTCTCATGCTTGACGCCGCTGCGGTTGAGGTAGTCCTTGAACCGACGACCCGTGTATTCACCGCCGTTGTCGGAACGCAGGCGCTTGATCGTCTTGCCCGTCGCGTTCTCCATTGCTGCCTTGAAGATCTTGAGCTTCGACAGCACTTCTGACTTCGTCTTCATGAAGTAGACGGTCATGTGGCGTGAGTAGTCGTCGATGAACGTGACGACGTACGTGCAGCCATCAGGTGTCCTAGTCTGCATAGGACCCATTACGTCCGAGTGTACCAGGTCAAGTACACCTGCACTCTTGACGAGCTTCTCCGGGTGTCACGGAAAGTCGTCAGCTCTCATCTTGCCCATGCAGCAGCCTGCACACACGTGGTCACCAATGACGCCATCCGTGATGCGAGGCACTCCATCTGCCGCGGCAAATAGCTGTTCGTAGCGCTTGAATAGGATGTGGCCGAGACGGGCGTGCACAACGGCCCATGGCTCCTTACGAGGCGTCGTCGCAACATGGCACACCTCGCCCCCCACTGTCTTCAGCTTGTAGACGTTTCCACAGTGCTTGGCCTCCATGACGGTAGCGTCACCATAGCGAAAGACACACTTGTCCTTGCTGAACTGCGCGACGACGTCCTTCTCGGCCAGCTTCGACACCGAGATGAGGCTTCCTTCAACTTCAGGGATGTACAGAACATCCGACAGCGTGACGGACGTGCAGTCCATCAGTTTCATACCGACGGTGCCCTTTGCAACGGCGTCGATCTTCGTGCCATCCGCGATCGTGATGCGAATTGGCGTCTTCAGCTCCTTCATGGACGTGAACTTGTCCCGGACGCTGGTCATGTGCGAGCTTGCACCTGAGTCGACGAGCCATTCCGACTTGTCCATCGCACTCGCAGCCGTGAACGCAAAGTCGGTCGCTTCTTCCTGCGCCGCTTGCTCACGTCCTTCATCGGCCTTCTTCTTCCGGCACTCAAACTCTTTGTGCCCAGACTTCTTGCAGTAGAAGCACTTGCCACTGAAGCGACGTTTACCGGAGTCCTTCTTCTTCGTAGCGAAAGCCTTCTCTTGAGCCGACGATGATTCATCCGAGTCTGCAACACCAGCGAGAGCTTGGATTGCGTAGGCGAGGGTGATGTTCGGCGTATCTCGAGCACAGCGCTGAACATCTTGTACTCGTCAGTCAGACTGCCAAGGAGTAACACGAGCTGGCGAGTCTCGTCGAGAGGCTCACCGATCATCTCCATCTGGAGGACGATCTCCTTGAACTGGTCGACGTGGGTGGTGAAGCGAGTACCGGGCTCCATCTTGAAGTTGTTCAACTTCTTGGTGACGAGGAGCCGGTTCTTCGGCGTCTTCCTATTGAATTGCTCCTCGAGCATCGTCCACGCGTCAGCGGCAGTCAGTGCTCCACGGATGAGACTTGGTAGGTGAGGCTCACGTCCCCATCAATCACACCAAGTGCCTTCAGATCGTTTGTCTTCCATCGCGCCGTGGAGCGATCACTCAGTTGGTCGTACTCAGCATTGACAATCTGCGGGAGCAAACCCTTGCGAGCAAGCTTCATCCGCATGTTGAACTCCCAGTGGAAGTAGTTGTCTTTCACGAGCTTGACGGTGTCTGCGTAGCTTGGGCTCATAACCAATTGAGAGTATCAAAGGTATGCGAACGAGTCTTGTAGTAGTCGATGTGAGTGAATGAATGGAAATCCGAAAGTGAGCTCAATTGATGTCTTTATCTTGCTACTCAACCTCTCCTAAAGCGTTGGTCCAAATACCATCAACTAACTCCTCCTACAAACGAAGTTATGCAATAAACAAAGTCAGATGTAGCGGGAAGGATGCATGTGGCGGGAATGTTCCCTGTAACGGGAAGGTCCATTTGCAGATCCCGTGATTGGTCCAGTTGAAGTTCTCGACCAATCATGTTTCATGATCCCAAAAGATCCGCCAATCAGATCGCACCATTCGGTCAACTTCAACTGTTACCCCCACAGGCCACGCGCCCAGCACGCGCAGGCCGTGTGTCTAGCGGTAGGGACCAAGTGAAGCAGACGACGAAGTGCATCCACAACAAAAATAACAGTCATAGCGCTCGAAACCCACGTTTATTGCTAAGGGAGTTCGATGAGCCGAAATAGTGGCTTGTACTGTACAGTTTGTTTGCAACCAACAACGCTGTTACATGTATTTGCTGTTGCGTACGCGTAATCCATTGCACAATGCAAAGCACCTCTTTCTGTATTTCAACTCACGTTAATCAGTGAACCTTCATTTTAAAAAATAGTGTTCAAAATGGAAAAACAACTATGCAACGAGAAGAATGAGGCAAGAAGCAGTAATAACACAAAAGCATTGTTATTCGATTATTTTGGACGTCCCATGACTTCCTTAATCTCTAAAAAAAATCAGATTCAAATTTTTCAGCATCTTTAAATAGGTAAGGCAATTGTATTCCAGCGAGACCTGCGATCATCTACAAAATAACGCGCCGTTCCTACTCCATTGATACATGTACTTCTTTAATATTGTATTTTGAAAACTGTCTTTACATAATTCCATAATGACTGATAACTTATCAGTGATAAATCTCTGTGGCAGATTTTTCGTTGATGCACATGCATTTAGTGCAAGTCAAGTAATTGTCGATGCATGTGTAATATTGATAGTAGTGGCCTACGGACTGTAGTCCGTGTTTCCACGACCCGCTTGGGGATCCCAATTTTAATTTCTTTAAAAAGAACTCTCGAGGATCTGTCATGATGTATAATAAACTCTAAACTGTTCACAAGACAAAGTTTTTCTTGTGCAGAAGGAATTCAATCTCTCAATAGTGCCACCTGCTGTAGGGCGATTTTCGCCTGTAGCTTAGAACCTTGCCAGCAAAGAGAAAAGGTTCTTAACTTCTGATAAGGCCCCAACAGGGGACGACAATTTGGACGAAAGGTCATAAACCTTTGAAGAATCTCAAGAAACACATACCGAGGCCAGATACATTCAACAAAGCAGCGATCGTGCGAGCTGCAGCATCACAAGTGAAGAGAGCGGAAGGAGCTGCTTAGATCTGAAAGACTGATAACCTGTTCAAGATCACTCGGTTACGTATAATATGGTAAGTGTAGGATTTTTACAGATATATTAAGTGTTCAAAACTATGTCGACAATAGGACCACAGTGAAATCAAATCTATTCGACTCGCCAAAAAAACTAATGCCGTGTTTCACACGGGGAAGCTCTGGATTTTACAGAATTTAAATGCCTTCGCCGAATAAAATCAGGCATATTTTTTAATCGCTAGTATTTTAAAATAGTTTTACCGAAAATGTTGCTACTTGCGGACGCCTAGACTTGATCATCTTTTCTCGGTTTGGTATAATAGGACATCTCGATGCATCTCCAGAGGAGATGTTGGGTTATTCGCTTTCAAAACCCCGTGGGTGTTTTGACTTCATCACCTCATGAACCTTTAACCCTGTCGCGTTCGCGCAACATCCACGGGTGATGGGTTTTTGATGTTACCGGTACCCGTGCGGACGCTACAAACGACATCATCTGTGTTTTTTCGTTGTCTTCAGGCTACATGTACCAGTATGTACATGTATCATAGTATCAAAGGTTAATAGTATTAACTTAATACTGAATTATCCTTGGGATTGTGATCGAAGTTTGTATGAACTTCGTATGGAACTCCCACAAACACCGCAGAGAACCAGGGAACCAGCTCGGCAATCGAGTACATGTAGGGTTCTCTAGATTTGCATAAGCTTAACACGTCTTCGGCCAATCACAGGCAACTTGTAACCTTACCCTATTTGGAACTCCAAACCGAGAACGAGCGCGACCAGCCCCTAACTGAGTCTAAGTACCAATGTGGTACAGTCATTTACGATTGAGTACACGATAATACGAGTAAAGAGAGACTCCCCCCAAATTCGTCTGTGATACATGTATAAGAAATTGGATATGTGATAACAGGTTATCCAGTTACATGATAATTTATACGAACCTTCCCACCAGAAACAATTCTTCGTAAGGAACTTACATAAAAATAGTTGTTGTTTTTAGTTTCGAGTCCCCTCTCTGCAGAAACGCTGGATTAAAATCCAGAGAACAGATTGTGGCACTGCACCCAATCTGTACGGGCACTGCATCAAGAAGACCTGAGGAGGCCTCTTGGAATAGCTGGAGGTAAATTCAGAATGCGAAAGACGTACGTGGGGAAGGTGCTCGCGACAAGGATATGATGCACTCAACTTTGCGTGGGATCGCGACGCAGCAGCTTTGGAACCAACAGATTGTTCCTAGTGTAGTTTGAGATTTTCAAGAATGGCAAGATCCCGAACAAGTTTGTAGTTCCAAGTGAAGAACCTTGGCCAAGGAGTGTTTGTGGGGCGAATTTAGGAATGTCACTCGGTGACATGAGGAACCTATTTTGGATACTTCGGTCGTGACGGAGATGCTGGATGATGGGCATCCTGCTCGACATTTACGTGACGCAACGTCGTAGTGGCACAGACATTCCAGACGATTTCGTTATTTCGTCGGGAGTTCCTGGCCTGAGGACATGTGTGTGGGGGGGAGGGGGGAGGGTAGGGCTCATTGTGGCTCAAAACTTTCACTTGCAGTAAGGACCTGTAGAACGATGGTAAGTATTGATTGAAGCTCATCCAGCGTGTCAGGTCAAGTGCCAACTAGTTTGGCCAGTTCATCAAAAACGCGGCACGGAGAAGAATACCACACACTTCGGTAATACTGATCCAGGTATGGCCCGCCATGCGTGAATCTGGTGAGCGACATAGGAGGTGTTCAACTTGCCGTTAAGCCCTATGAAAAACTGAGGCGATACTTAAGTAAGCTTGAGTACTGAACAGATGGCTACAATCCAAAAATGGTTTTGAAATTCCAAAAAAACAAACAAAAAACTTTATTCCAGTTATATTTTTTTAACCCTGATGGCGTCGACGCCGCCACTCGCACTCATGGGCTCCCTGCTGCTCCCGGAAATGAAGGTGGTCAGCACCGAGAACTCGCGGCAGCTAGAGAAGCGCTTCGCCTTCCTCTGGAGCACGGCGCATCGTCTGCCGCCCACCAACGCCACGCTGGCCAACCACATGATGTACGTGTCGAAAATGTGAATAACTGTCAAAAATAGATCTAACATTTTTGACAGTGCATCTATGATGCAGCTAGCTCGATCCAGCCGTGCTCAACTGCCGCAACAAGTGCTGGACTACATCTGTGAGAATTGCGGCGGCCTCTTGGTGCCCGGCGTGTCGGCAGACGTGCGCGTGATGCCGCAGACCCGCAAGTCCTCGGCAAATCGTCGACTGGCCCGGCAGCAGCGCCGTGCTCAATTGCAGAACGGCAGCAATGGGCCACGTCTCGTGCGTGAGGCTCTCTCGACCATTCTGGTGGGTTTACAGGCTGCAGGAGATGCTGGAAGATGATATTGCACATTTTTGACAGTATTTTTGACATGTACTATTAAATGCAGAGGGTGACATGCCAACGGTGCCAGCATGCCATTGACCGACCAGGTGCGTCGGTGGTGCACAAGGCCAAGACCAAGAAACGAGCACGAGAAGAGGAGAAAGAGACGAGTGATGCCTGTACTGTTCCGGAGACGAAGAAATTGAAAGCAGATAGTGGTGAAGCTGCTAAAAAAGAAGACACGAAGTCTCCTGCTCCTGCTGCTTCAATTGAGCTGAAGGTGGCACCTATGAGTGTGTTTGCACCACCTCCGAGTCCTCCACGGAAGTTGCTGGACGGTCCTAAGAGAAAGAAGAAGAAGAAAAAGGCACAGCCGGATGCAGCTGTGGTAGCTGTCAAAAGCAGCCTGAGCTCATTCCTGCAGGGTCTCAACTCGCGTAAGTGAGAGTGGATGCTGTAAACATGCTTGGTTGGTTTTACTGCTACGTGTGTGTTGCGATTTACTTTACATGTGTGACGAGTTCAGCGAGAACGAAGCGGTGAGTGAGTCGAGTTTGTTGAGCTGCGTACGGAAGTCGTCGGCGCTGTTTTGCATGCTCCAAGACTGCATCGTCGACGGATATCGCGCACTGGTCGGTCTAGAGTAGCTCTTGCGAGCAGAATTGTAGCCGTCGACGTCTTCTTCTCCGTCCACGAAGGTTGCCAGCTTGGGGGAGGGACACCTCTCCAGTGCCAATCCTGCTGACTCCAGGTCATATTTGATCTCAACATCGATGGGATCTTCCATCTTTTTCGCTGAAGCTTCGCTGCATACCTTACTGGGCTCCGAATTCTGGTCTGGATTCGGGTGGACAGGTATTCCCTGTTCACTAACTTTATGTTCTCGAGAACTTCGTGCTTCAGCTTTCCTCTCCTTCGTCCCCCTTGCCAAGATTTGATTTCTTTCTGTGGTTTTGAATATTTTTCCCAGGATACTGAAGAGCTTTTCGCGTGGTGGGTCCTTCTGCTCTTCCAAGATCTACGCAACGGTGAAACACAAGTTAGCGACAAGCAAACTATCCATCCATTTGTCAAGCACCTTGCTCACGTACCCGACGAGTATCTTGGATTGGCATTTGTACCATGACAAGCGTATGGTTCTTCAAGAGTCCGTCGTAGAACTGAAGAAAGCCGTCAACGGTGATACAATTTCCATCCCAGAACAAGGCTTGCAGACTCTTGTTCTTCGGCAACACATCGCCAAGAACTTGAGCCAATGCGTCTCCACACTCGTTACCCGTGACATCAAGCATCTGCAGGTGCGCATGAGGCTTAGCTAGAGCCTGAACTGCTGCTGTAATGATATGTGTCCCAAAGACATAGGAGCCTTCACATTTTAAGCAGAGCTCCTTCAGACGTAGAGGCTTTGCAGCTGATGAGTACGACAAGAAAGATGCCGACGCAACTCCGGCATCGTTGGTTCCGAACCAGTTCTGCAACTGGTTATCATTGCAGTCCAAGGCACCTCCTAGCAAAAGAGCCAAGGCATTTGCTCCAGCCTGTTCAATCACACTCGGATCGGACGGCGCAATACCATCGCTGTAGCATTTCTCGTTCTGCCGCTTGCGTTTGCGGTGTACTTCACGCTTAACGAAGCCATTGCCTTCGAGACTTAGTGAGTCCAGAGTCTTGCATCCTCGAATCGAGTGGAGCAGCAGCAGTGCCTGAAGCCATAAGCAAACAACAGTCAAGAACAAGTTTTTGGCTCGTGTACAAGCCAAGATGAACGCACCGATTTGTCGTGGAGATGCGTGTGATCCAGTCGCAGTGACGTCCGCGTAGCCCAAGACGATTCATCAAGAAGCTGAGCTAAGACTTCGGCTCGATGGCCACTCAAATCATTATCACTCAGGTCTACCATGCAAGCCCAACTTCGATCAGTATTTGCAAACATCGGCGCTAGGATGTTACGAAGAAAGTTTTTGCGAAGGCCATCGGCACGATGCACTTTTCTTCCGTTCCTGCGTGCAGCTGCTGTTTGTGCCACGACGGCAGCTTCAGAGAGTGCCAAGAGGGTGCCTTCTTTCTGAAGTTGTGGAGGTAACAGTCTGTGAAAATGGCGATAGCGCTTCATGCCACGCAGGAAAACAGTCGCCAGACTTTGTGATTTCCCCAGGATGACACCGAGATCTTGACTTGCCTGTGTACGCATCTGGTTGTATGACAAGTCAAGCTGCAGAAGTGAGGATTCGTGAAGCAATGTGTTCTGCTTGAGAGCTTGGACGAATATGTTGATGTCGAGCTGTGTCCGTGAGACATCGAGTCGTTGAAGAGCAAATGTTCCTATGACCCAGGCGGCAAGAGATTTAGTTCCTTCAAGACCAAGACGATTCCCCGCGATGTTTAACTCCAGCAATGATGCAGAAAAAGCTGTGCTAGTCGTCAATGCCTCAACGACCCGGCAGCAGGATACAGTTGTTAGGCCGCATCGCTCAAGCTGGAGTAGTTCCAGACCATTTGGCAGTAATTGGAGTATGGTTGCTAGTTCCGTGGCCATGGTAACAGTGAAGCGGTTGAAGGAGAAGTCGAGGCGCCGTAGCTTCATCTTCTTCAGTTCACCGCCATTCTGTCGCATCGTGGATTGCAGAACAACTTGACGTAGAATACGCAGTGCTCGTACAGATAGCTGAACGTTGGTGAGTGTAAAGCCTTCGATGGTGCAGAATGGAGAATGCAAAGCTTGGAAAAGCACCGTCAAGCTTGCTTGCCCCATTGCAAGGTCACTAATGATGATGTCAGTGAAACAACGCGAGCGTTCGAGTGTTCGTGCCAGAGCTTGGATCTCTTTAGACTGGAAGCTGGCTACTGATCGGGACGAGGAAGGGAAGCATACATCAATAACTGAGCGGGCGAAAGCGTGCAACGGAGCCGCTAAGCGGTCATGTTGATCGTAGCCGTCAACTCCAGGTGGAAATCCAAGACAGTACTGAAAATCCATGCATCCAGACGTCATAGCACATTCTTCCAGTCGGGTTGGTACGCTGTCTCGAAAGCGAACACCTAGGTCATCGCAGAAGGCATGGTACGCGGTCGACATAGCAGCAAAAAATGGATTTTGGTTAGCGGGCTCAGCCGAGTCTGTAATTGCCCACTCTTCGGTTTGGTTTTGACTGCCTGGGTGTGGTTCGCCTTGGTCCGGAAAGAACTCGTGCCAGTGGCAATCAGGTGGAAGCTTCACCGGTGGAGTCTGCTGCTGTGGAAAAGTTAATCGAAGAGCGTACAATAATCGCTGCAGCAGTCGCACGAAGTTCTCTGTGTGTACACCTGGGTCAAAATGCAGCATTATGGGAACTTCACTGTTTCCGTTGGACTGCTTGGGCAAAATGACAAGCCGAATGGAGACTATGGAAGAGTTATCTGGTGTCGCGATCTTGGGGTCTGGCCGTAGCGCTGTGAGCTTCTGGATGTGCATCAGTTGGTACTCTCGACGTAGTGTAAGCGCCTTGCTGAAGGCTTTCTTGTGTTTTAAAACCCACAAGCGTAGCGCTGAGATCACTAAAAGCCTTGGACGAAAGTTGGATCCAGACTTGTGGATCATGGCCCATTTCATCAGCAAAGGTGTGTCACTTCGTCCTGTAAAGAGTTTCTCGATTACCGTTGTGTCTTGTAGGCTCAGCTCGATGTAGCTGAGTCGGTTAATGGGCCATGATGTCGAGTCGATTGTGGTATCTTCCTCGCCACAGGCTACTGCAGTCTTCATGTTTAGGCTGAGCCGACCAGCTCAAGCTCGGGTAGTGATAAAAGACTAATGACGATCGAGTCAGTGGCAGCTTTTGGTCAGCATTCAGTGGCGTTATCTATCATAAATATAGCGGGAATTCCAGTAGATGTGAGGATAACGGACCAACTTACATTGCTCCCAGGACCAGAACATGTTGATCTGCATTCATCATATACATCACAGCTTACTTCACAAATGCACATAACAAAACAGCGGTCGGACTCTGCAGCTGCTTACAGTCAGCTACAGCAGCTATCCATCACCTCCTCTCTGTAGCCCGTGGTGCTTGCTACAGATGCCAGCAATATCAAGGAAGTAGGTGGTTCAGCCTTCATCGCCAATACACATTTCGCGGAACGAGGCGACATGTTGGCCATTGGGTATTTGTCAAGCTTCGTTGGCATTTGCGTGGTGGTTCCATTCGATTGCAGCACAATCTCAGCACACCCTTGTAGTGTGTAGCGGGTTTTCTTCGCGAGCTGCAGCAAGTTGTCCTTTTCGCTAATGACAGGCTTGGGCTCGGCACTCGTGTGACGCGAAGCCTGAAGTCGTTGAGAAGTGATTTTGGTCGCGAACTTCTTCTTGAAAAACCATTTTGGGAAATTCTCGAGGCTGCGGCCGTGTGTGCGCTTGAGAGTCTTGAGACGCTGTCGGAGCGCTTCCTTGCGCTTCTTAGTGCCTTTCATCTGCTGTGTGAGTTTATCCCATTGTATTTTCCGGCCATTGCGTGAGAACTTCTGCGCCCACTGGACAAGCTGTCGATCTTCGTCGTCAGTGAAGTCGGACATCGTATCTGGGGGTCGTAACTTTACACTGCAACAGAAACATTGACGGCACCCGAGTCATTGATAGTTCTTGACTAGCTGTGGTCACTCTCCATCAGCTTGAAAGAAACCAGAAAATGGGCGCACTAACCGTCCCAAGATGTTTGCACCCTGCAGGCCAGTTGCCGCCCTGAAGTTGAAGTAGCTGCCTTGCATCAGTTCTGATTGGCTGGTCAACCAGTGGTTGAACCACTTGTTGCCGCGTCTCAGTGATGACACCGTTGCCTTCAAACAACATGAAAGTACAACACTCAAGCACAAGTGGGTTGAGTTTAATATGAGTTGAACACCATTTTCTATGCATTGCTACAACACAACCAAACCGAGCGCTGATAGATCTGGGATGATACCTATCCTTATGTGAACAGCGTCTGCCAGATGGAGGGTTTGACCCAGGTGTAGTCATCGCGGTGGACAGCCTGCAGTTGACAGAGTAAGAAGCAGCAACGAGTTAGGATCAAGCAATGCATCGGGGCCAAATAATAAAATTGGCGTACCTCTTCAGCTTGGGAAAGCAGTTTCTGCAGGACAGCACGGTGGCGTTCGGAAAGCTGGGGAGGCTCTGTTGTAGTAGTCGCACTTGATGCGCGCTCCTTCTGTTCTCGGATCTTCTGTTGTGCACGTTCGACGTCGAACAGGGACTCGAAGTACTTGAGCTGAGTGTACAAAGCGCTGTCCGGGTACTCGAGAGTGGTCGTTGCCCTGCAACCTGCAGCGGAGCAGATATTTCCGTTACCACGAAGCGATTGTTTCTGTGTCCGCGTCTTGCACGTGACGTCAGAGCAGATCGTCCACGCCTCATAATACTTCTTCGTAGCTTGCCGAGTCGCGATGTGGAGACGGTTAGAAAGCACCGCCTGGAGGTCATCGCCTACGTTTCCGTAAATGCCCTCCTTGTCGAAACCCCAGAAGTCTGCCTTGCACACTGGGCAAAGCAGTCCACTCGCGAGTGAGGCGTCCTTGTCGGACGTCCCGAACACGCCAGGGAAAGCGCTGGCCATCTTGCATCGGTCGCAAGTGATCTCAAGAGGAACACAGTCCTTGAATCGGTCCGCATCGTTCTGCAGAACACTTGGGATCGCATCGCCACCTTCGTTCTCTTCGCCAAAGTGGTTTGCAGAGTGCGAAAACTTTGCCGTGTCGAGGCCCAGACAATGAGCTAGCTGTGGACTTGACGTTCCTTCGATGTGAGCACACAAACGGTTAACTGGCGGGTGAATCTGTGATTCGAGGTACCACTCGACGTCAATGTTGAGCTTTCCATTTGCCCGCTTCACCTCGTCCGGGTGGTAGGCACGGCGACCACTTCCAGGTTCTTCCTCCTTGCAGAGCACGTACGGAATATGCGTGCCGGCTCCAACCGGCTTGCCCAGAGCACGCAACGCTAGCGCCACTTGCACATGGTATTGCTTCGCGCGATCCGGATATTGCTCAGGTTGCTTGTTCAAGCTCTTCGTAATGACGTACTGCTCAATCGGCTCCTTTCCTGACCGCATGCGTTCTGCCACTTGCTCCAGGTGCTCGTGAATGCTCTCCACAACATCATCTCGCGAGTTTCCAGACAAGATGAAGTCGAGAATTTCATTGCCCACAGCCTTCGAGATGACGCACCAATCACGGCGCACCATATCGAGACCCTTGACCTCCTTGTCAAACGTAGGCTCGCTGTTAGGCCGCTCCTTAAGCACCAGCGCCGCGTACTTCTTCTTATTCAGAAGCAGAATGCGCTTGAAAATGTAGTCCACCTCGAGTTCCAATAGCTTGAAATGTTTGTTACACTGAGCCTGAATTTCACGACCAATACGTTTGGCTTCGTCGAGGGTTTCCGTGCGCGAGTCCACCATAATGGAATCCGTATCACCGTAAATGACATCGTAGCCACACTCTTGCTCTGCCACCTCCTTGGCGCGCTGCAGTGTCTGTCGACCGGTCGATGTAATCAAAGCAGCAATGGGTTTTGCGTAGAAACGCGAGAAACGGAAACCCAAACAACCATACATCGAGTTCGCCGTCAGTTTGATGGCCTTCTGACGAATATCGAGCATGACAGCCTTCTCAACGTTGCCCTCCTTCTGCTCGATTTTTAGCTGCTGCTTCACTTGCTTACGCGACTCCAGCAAGCGCTTGATCACAGCAGGCAGAATACCAGGCTCACTTGCACTACTCGGGAGAGCTGGGATCTCTGAGTCAACACTCGTATCGGCATTATCCAGATTTTGGTCCATGTCTTCATCGTCCACTACTTCATCGTTCTCGGGCTGAGGCATTGGCTTGGATTTCTTCTTTTTCTTAGAAGACGAAGGCGCTCCAGGCACATCCTCGTTCAGCTGCCGCTCTACTGTGGTGAAGCAAATGTTGTATTCCTACAGAATTGACACAAAAGATACGGTTAGTATCGGTAAAAATGCAAAGATGCCATAAGTCCAGGTAAAAAACACGTACCCGAATGATGGACGGGTATAAACTCATGAAATCCAGCAGAACCACGAAGTTGTCGTAGAGACCTTTCTTCGGCGCAAACACCATACCACCTGCGTAAGACGCCTCTCGCCTCTTGCTGGACTTGTCAGCCTCGGTTCTAGTTTTGAACTTCTCCGGAACGATAAATTTGTTCTTCGACCGGCTAAATTCGTGCAGCAACAGGTACTCAATTCGTTCTGCACGTTTGTTCGCCTCCAACGTGCGCGTCCACAAGTAACCACACAAGTTAGCAAGCTGCTTCGATAGTGGCAGAATTTCGAGCTTGTGCATCAAGTGTAGCACAAACATTGCATCGTCTAAAGTGTGGCGAAGGAACTTCACAAAATTGTCGGGGCCACCAAGAAGAATTTGAGGAATCTCGGTCATCTCGACATCCAGTCGTTGCTTGTGCAGAAGTCGCTCCACCAGGTACGACAGTGTATAATTGTTCTGCGAAGGCAGCAGCTCTTTCGATGAGACGTATGTATCGCAGAATAGCCGACCATTAACCATGTCGTCCATCCTGTACTCGTTCCAGCCTTCACCCACATTCATCGGATTTAGACGACCACGACGAAGTCGTGTCAACTTTGACCACAAACCACCAAGATGGAAATTGTCAATACGCGAGATCAACAGCTCCAACGCGTACTTGTGCAAATTGTGACCAACGATAACGTCAGGGTCTTCCCGCTGGACACGTGTGAGGAAGTAGCTGAGCATCACTCGTTCGTTGATCTCCACACGCAGACGCTCACTGTTGATGCCCAGCGCGCCATTCTCCATTTTCATACCGAAACGATCATCTTTTTGAACTGCCTCGGCGTACGCCTGGGGGAAACCATTGTTTTCATCCAGCGGGCGGATTGCTGTAAAGTGTGATAATGTGTGTCGCACGCCCTTCGTACCCTTTCCAGCACCCTCAGCGCTGATACCAGTCTCCGTGATCGCTGAAAGCGCAACCACTTCATGCTTGCCAGTGTTAGGGTTGCAGACACTCTTGAGACTAATGCTCATTACTGAAAGAGGAGGTGGCGACATACCACCTGCGATAGGGCTCACGTTCTTCGGGTCGAAGGTCTCGAACTCCATTTTGCAAAAGCTGACACCTTCGGTGCACTTGCGGACGCCCTTGATCTCAACCCATCCTGGTCCCAAAAGCCGGCGAGTAAGCAGGAAGTTTTCCAACGGTCTGGTAAAGGCTCCACAAATACGAGTGAAAGTCTTTCCACCACGCGAGCAAAAATCCGACGGCGGAGCAGGGTATCTAGCAAGATACTTCACTTTCAGAAACATGTTCTTACCCCGTGGGATGTTGGCTTCCTCGAAGGCGTAGTTACGTTCCACGAGTTTGGTCTTGAAAACCTCCTGGTCACGTCTGTTAGTGATACAGGAAGGAATCAGGATGTTGTGAATTTCCTCGTGCATCTTCATCCACGCCTCCTGCTGCTCGTTCTTACTCAGTTCAATCAGCGGGGTGCCCTTGGGAACAAGATACATGTACCGCTGTAGATTGTTGACAACCACGCAGCAACTTCTGAACGTTGGCGGCTGGTTCGAGCCTTCGGGGCTCGGGATCTTCATCTTGCCGATAAAGTAGATCTTGCCTGGGCGTTCACGTACTTCAACAGCATCCATCCAGTACATCTGAATCGAGTCTGCAGCGCTGGGTGGCGCTTCAGCCTCCGCATCATCAGCAGAGGCGTCCGCCATAGTGACGTTCGAGTCGTTTCCAGCAACCTGCCACCATTCAGCAACTTCATTCGAAGGCACAGCGCTCATCATCACATCTTCCGTTTGTTGTTTCTGCTCAACAGGAGTAGCCAAAGCTCTAGCAGTGGGTGCTGACGTCTGCAGACGTTGTTCACGCGCTTTCCGGAGCATCATCTCACGCTTGCTCATAGGCTTAGCAGGTTCAGTCTTCTCCTGTTTCGTACCATCCTCGTCGCCCTCAACACTCGTTGTCTCACTTTCCTTGTTGGCATCTTCATCTACACTCGCTTCCTCCATCGGTTCGTCCACATCATCCGGCTCGTAGGCATTATCATCGTAATCCACCGCGTCCTCCTCCTCCTTCAGTACGTTATCCTTAAACGACGAATTACTCGACGTAAATGGTTTCCTGGCAGTAAAGCCCGACGTTCCAGTCGAGTACGTGGACGACCCTGTCGAGTACGACATTGGACGAGCATACGCCGATCTTGACTCGGTCGGGTTGCTCGTCAAGTCGTCCAACATACTGTCTAGATCAATATCTCTTTTAGCACTACCGGAAGTTCTTTTAACTCCACCAGGTGCAGCACCATTGGCATTGGTTTTCTTGCCTGCGGAAGCGGAGAAGAACATGTTCGTAATCTTCTGTCCTTCTCCGCCTCCAAGCTTAGCTCTCTGCATCTTCTTGGCTCGACGAACATATGAAGAGGATAGCGCGCCGGCGCTGCGTTTCTTGCCGGCAGCAGCGTCTTCGTCGCCTCTGGCTCCAGCGTCTCCGTCTTCCGGGTCGGACTCGAAGAACTGTTCTTCTCCGTCGTCATAGTAGCCCATCTCTCCGTCGTCGTTCTCCACAAAGGGCAGACCTTGACGACGCTGACGTACAAGTTCCTCGTACTCTTGCTCAGTCACAGCCTTATAGATGCTCTCCTCTTGTGGCTTGTACTGCGCCAGACGACTGGAGCTGGTGGTCTCCTCGACGACGCCACCTTCGCGCATACGCTTGATCTCCTCCAGCGCCTGCTTGCGGCTCGAGCTGCTGCGGCGAGAGCCCGCGCCCACACGCCGTGAGCTCATGATCGCTTGCACTTGATGTCTCCCGATGCGGAATGGTTGTCCGCGCGCGCGCCAAAAAGGAAACCTCTGATCACTTCCGCAGAACTAATACCTGTTCAACACGATACAATCGTTTTGATAAATTGATCATATTCATATACATGCCAGACGTAATATTGAATATTCCTTTTGTGAGTTTGTAGTACCAGAATTTTTGCCAATCAGATGGGTTGGCGGGGCAACCCACCCCTTTTTCCCGCCATTTCAGGATTGAGGTAAGATGGCGTCGGCGATGGCGACCAAGCGGCTGCGTAAGGAATACCTGGCGTTACAGCGGAACCCAGTGGAGAACATCCAGGCGGCTCCGCTGGAGAAGAACATCCTAGAGTGGCACTATGTGATCACTGGGACGGAAGGCACGCCCTATGAGGGGGGATTCTACCACGGCAAGCTCAAGTTCCCGCCTGAGTACCCCATGAAGCCTCCATCTGTCATCATGTGCACGCCCAACGGTCGCTTTGAGATCGACCGCCGCATTTGCCTCAGCATGTCGGACTTCCACCCAGAGACGTGGAACCCTCTGTGGGCTGTAGGCTCTATCCTCACGGGGCTGTACTCGTTCATGGTACGTGAGGGTTTATAGTAGATATTGTGAGGTTATTCACTGGTTACGTTGTTATTAATGCTGCAGTTGGAGGACAAGATCACTACTGGCAGTGTCCAGACGACGGAGGCGGATGTAAGCGCTGATAACTGTCATTTTGATGAGGTACAAGAAGACTAATGCTGTATTTTCCTTGTTGGTAGAAACGAGCGTATGCGGTGGCGTCACTTGAGTACAACTGCAAGGACAAGAACTTTCGCACGTTGTTTGCAGACTTGGTGGAACTGCAGCGCTTGAAAGAGAAGGCGAATGCTGCGTCCAAAGTGTCCTCAGGCGCAGTCGAGGTCATCGAGTTGTTAGACTAAAGCAAGCAGTTCGAGCCAGAACCTGTTAGCTACTCAGCACAGGTATACATGTAATTGCCTTCAGTATTGATTCTCCACGTAGTGTATCTCGCAGCAAATAGGTTGAGTATTACGACTGTAGCCATCTGCTCCAATACACCACGGGTATGTATCGATCTATGGATGATTCTTCACAATACGTCATCATCATTTCAATACATTTATATTAGTTAAACTATCTACATTTTCGTACACGTGTTTGAGCCGCCTTCAGTGTCGAATCGACTCAACTCAGCTATGGCGTCTGTGATGGCGACGAAGCGCCTGCGCAAGGAGTACCTTGCCATGCAGCGTAAGCCCGCAGAAAACATCCAGGCGGTGCCGCTGGAGACCAACATTCTCGAGTGGCATTACGTGATCACGGGCACCAAGGGTTCGCCCTACGAGGGAGGGTTCTACCATGGCAAGCTCAAGTTCCCTCCCGAATACCCTATGAAGCCTCCATCCGTCATGATGATCACACCCAATGGTCGTTTTAAGACCAACCAGCGACTGTGTCTGAGTATGTCGGACTTCCACCCGGAGACGTGGAACCCCATGTGGTCCGTCAGCTCCATTCTCACGGGACTCTACTCGTTCATGGTAGGGTGGTCAATGTACTACTGAAATACGGTAGAATATCTAAGCTAATTACTATATTATTGTGGTATTCTTATTGTAGTTGGAGAACCAGGCGACGTTGGGGAGTATTAGTACTACGGATGCACAGAAGAGGAAGTACGCGGCAGCGTCTCTGGAAACCAATTGTAGCAATGCTACGTTCAGGAATTTGTTTCCTGATCTGGTAGCACTACAAGAGGAACGAGAGAAAGATCAGGAATTACTACGGCAATTGGCGCCGGAGGGAGCAATGGCGACGTCGTCTTCTAGTAGTACGAAGAGTGCGGCATCAGAGAACGTGGGGGCGATAGAGGACTGGTCCACGACAGTGTACCTGATCGGCAGTGTGCTTATGGTGGCCACTTTCACGGCATACTGGCTGTCGTAAGCTAGTAGTATACGAGAAGATGAAGAAATGAAGCAGGGTAGGAGAGGAGAAGGAAATGAATGGGGAAGTTGTATTGACGAGATGTAGCGTGTCTATTGTCAGGCGGCGACAAAGCGTCTTCATCGAAGGTATTGTGCGTGTGCCGCCAACGGTGACGATGGATTTTTTGTGGGTGGAACAAACGAAGGCGGTGTGAATGTTGCCGCAGTGCTAGAACCAGACGGCCAAGCTAGCTCAAGTGTGTGGAATATTCTCTTGGAAGTCGCACGCATTTCACGGGCGTTCTCCACGAAGCGAGCAGCCTTGTCCTCCATGTCCCTGTCGAGTGTTCCCACTGTACTTTGTTTGTTAGGCACTTCACCCTTTAGTCGACCCTTTTTGCTTGATACCAGTGCTATCTGCGCATCGCTTGCTGCTTTGACTTCTTCATAGTGATGAACATTGATAACGTGCTGGCTGACATTCCAGAGGTCGTAGAGTGTGCGTTGGCCCAGCAGATGCACTAGAGTACAGCCAGCAAACTGCACGCCATCCCCAAACATACCCCGAAGAGATAATGCAACGTCGTCGTCCACTGCAGAGCTTTCCGTACGAGGACGATTGCAGCTAAGAAATTCGAGTGCACACCATACATGGTAGAAACTTGAAGCGTTCGGCATCTTTTCCGGCTGTGAGTCCGGCGGGGCCTCCCATTCATCCGCAACCCCCGACGCTTTTAACATGGAGTCGATGCGTTCAAGAGCACACTGGAATAAATGTGGTTGGCGCTCGCCAGGGTCAACAGGATGACCCGCTGCTTTCGATTGAATCCCTTTCGAATTCTAAAAATTAAAAAAAGTAAAAATTAGTTGAATCGGAAGCACCACACCACGCACTTACTACTTACCAGGGCACCTCCGAGCACTAACAAAAACATCAACGCGTTACCGATTTCTCGGAAGCAATGGAATATCTGTGCTTCAAGCTCATCTGAGTCCAGAAGATGTTTGTATTTGCCCTCGAAATACCCATAGCACCCTAGAAGTACCAATATGACAAAACTTTGTCAATATGATAACATCTTACGGGACAAACGGAAGAAGAGCATGAACCTTCTGTGCGGTACATGAATCGGGGAAGACGGAACGGTGGGATAGTGGAGCCCAACGCAGGGATGCACAGTCCTAACACGTCTTCGATCTGTAGTACAAGCAGCCGTAACGAGAGGTATTAGCTAGTGTGCCAAAGAAACAATTATCATAGCTGCAGGGCAAACCTTCGCGACAGTGAAATTGATGCAATCATTTGCAACGTCTACAAGTTCTCGTTGGGAAAGCAACTCGCAGATAGCCTCGACGTGGGGTTCCCTGCCAACAGAAGTAAAGCCTATTAGCATCTCCACAACAACCACTAGCTTATCTAATCACATTTTGCTCACCCGAAGAAAACGCGATGAGTACCAGTAATGGCTTTCTCGAGTACTCCATATGTGGCAGTCTTGGTCGTTGTTGCATTGCCAATCTTGATTCGAAGTTTCTTTTTGGCTTTCCTTAAACAGTCTTCATGCGCGAATTGGTCGCCAACAGCCATCGTCAACGCGTCGTGAAGCTGCATGCGAATGGAACGTCTTTCATCGAACTTTAGGCTGAAATGCTGGCAGAGATCAGTTAGAATTGTCTGCGAAATCTGCTCGTGTACTCGAGGCCTGACGGTATTATCTGCAGAATTCGAGTATTCCAGCAGGCACTCCACAAATTCATCATTTGTCTCTCCTAATACGTCAGCAAATTCATCGAGTCCAAGAACCGATAACGACGCATGTGTCGCTTTCAGAACTTTCAGCAGGTCAAGCATTGCGACGTAACATGTGGCATCACTAGCTTCAAACTTCGTGAACCAACCTTCCAAGTCTTTACCCAGCAGCGCGCCCACACGTTGACCAAGCTGAAATGTGAGATCGTAGCTCCGTCCAAAAATGTTTATATGCCTCTGTGTAAGAATCCACTTGTACTTAGAATCTTCGCCTTCGACATCTAGTGTTTTAGTAAGTGCAGCTCGGGTTGGACTAAGCTTCCCGACAGGAGTAGTTTTGCTGGGAAATTTGTTGCCTTGTGGATTTCCATCACGAGTCCATACTCGACACACATGTTTTGCTGCCAGGGTCTTATAGTGGAGATACACACGTTCTGCCAGAAGGAACACAAAATGATCAAAGCACAATTTGCCTTCGGCCTCAGTTTCGTCGTAAAGATGTTGCTGGTGAAGTTCGTAGAGTGAGCAGTTACCAGCATCATTGTATGCATCCAATACAGCGAGGACAGGTTCGACACGTGAAGCATTACCATCCAAGCAGCGCTCAATAAGTAACCATGGCAGCGAGATCTCGGAAGGAATCTGGGCAGATTTTACAAGCTCCACATACAGCTCGCGGAACCAGAGGCTGGAAAAATCTCCCAACTCATTGAGTGCAGCACTTAGATCCAGTAACACCGGGAAAGCCCCAGCTTTGTGGTAAAATTCTTGCAGTATTTCCGCATCTGAGCTGGACACAACCCAGACCAAAAAGCGTCAGTGTTAGAGCAACATTTTGGCCGAACACGCTCGAAAGAGCCCTCTCAAGTACTCGAATATTACCTGTCAAGATCTTTCTTAAACGAAAAGAGCGAAGATGACGTTGAAGACTTGGCGTTCAAATCACCCATAGAGCGCTTTGCAAACATTGAATCGATTGCAGTTCGGAGCATCTGAATTTGGCACAGAGGGGCACTTGCTGTTCTATCAGGAATCTGCGAAAATTTCCTCTCTTTGCGCTTCTTTTTGAAATCGCTCAATAGTAGTTCGCTGTCAACCCAGTCACCACACTGCCAGCACGCACCGCAACCAAGCAACAACAGTTAGCACTCACACAGAGCAGGGCTCATATTATAGCACTGTACCATGGCACGAATGTCGTGAAGCAGCTTCGTGCATCCCAGTTTGCGTTTATCAGCTCGGTGGAGTATTGGAAGGAGCGTATGCTGAACAAAAACTTGAATCTGCTGGTACACATTGCGGCGCACACATTTTGCAAGTTTGAGCTGGGACTCTCGCAAGATCTGGACAACCGACTTTACATCATAAATAATGTCTGCCATTGCTTGCCACTCCTCGTCAGAGTAGTTGTGCTTCGTAACACGTTCGTATTCCAAAAAGGGGCTATCCATGTGTATCCCCGGCTCCCGTAGTATGTCGTTCGTTCTTGGATTCTGCCACACATAGTACCATTTGCATTATTACATCCTGTTTGTAGTACATGTACGGGAGCCAAAGCAACACGGCGAGGATCGTACCTGATACTTCCAGGCCAGGAACAGCAGAAAGCTGCTTTTCCACTTGCTTAGATGAGAGATTCCGTCCACCAGCACCTCATACAGTGCTTCACTTTGCTCTTGTGTGTGTTCCCGATCGGTTCCCTGAGAAATAACAACAGAGACGAGAAAATGTTATTATTTGTTAGCCGTACTAGAAATGCGTAGCAACCCGTGCGATGTCAATCCGAACCATATTCACTGCATGCATCAGTCGCGGAAGGTAAGCCTCACAGGTAGCTTTGCATCCCCGGGATGCAGCAACCACATCGAACGTAATATCGCGGTTCTTCAAGGGCGCCACCCCGTTAATGGACTCCAGCTTGTAACCTTCTTGTGACTGCTGTGCCTTAACCGGTTTAATGCTGATTTCATGGTTCATCGGGATTACTGGGAATCGAGCAATAAGCTTCATGGCCTGACACCATGAAAAGGACAAGTACAAGTGAGTTTGTGTTGGTTCAAATCCAACTCCAACAGGCACCCGCGAGTAAAAAGCCTACATGAAGCTTTGCGTACCGCCTCGATAACCTTTTTGTCGGCCCCAGGCAGCGTGTTCGTTTTCTTCCAAGTATCCGACCCCTCCAAAATGACCATCAGATAGGACAGTGCCCGGATGTACTTGAATTTGGAGCTTGGTGTGATGCACGCGTCGTTCTCGATATGGCCAACGCAATGTCTCAGTAGCAAGTAGGTGACTTGATCATACCTAGCCATTCAATACGTTTATCAATCTCGAGCTATGCGTTTTCCTACACCTTTTACAAAACACCTCGAAACGTAAATCAAGCACCCACCGTTTCACGTTTGTCAAGTTGTGTCGCAGAGAGTCCCACACGGATCCTTTCGCTTGATAGGAGCTCCCCATAAACTCCTGCAATCGCACAATGTCCTTCTCCATAATGTCGAAATCGGGAAGATCATCCTTAATATGCAAAAATACTCTGCAGACACGGGGTCAACAACCCGTTACCCGCAAACTCCCAATCACCCTTCAAGCAGCTCCACGAACCTTTTGAACACCGAAAAGTCATTCCTCAAACTGCTCTTCGTGTCGTGCAAGTGATTCAACTGCAAAATTACATCCATAATGTCGACAAGTGCGTCCATCATCACATCGGGAATCACTCTGGTCATGTTCTCGTGCACCGTCGTCCTCTGGATGTTGTCACTCAACAGTACCACCGCCTGTAGGCAGTACTCGTTCAGCTGCTTGATCTTCTCCACCTGTGGTCGTAGTACTACAAGCACAAAGCACAGCAAGAACGTCACAAATTACACCTATTATAAACTTAGTGTACTACAGCCCCAACCAGTGAAAATGGCATGGTGATACTGCTTCATCCTCTTCGGATCCGCTTCGTCCGCCACGACACCAGGAGGGAAAGCTCTGGCGCAGCTTCTCGAGCAATAGATGACGTTGATGAGCTTCCTCCCTTCCTTGCATTTGGCCTGCAGCTGACGCACGATCTTCATCTCCTCGGCGAAGAGGAACCCGGCCGCCACCTCGTGCGAGAACTCGTCGCTGGCCGAGGGTGGCGACATGGGAAAAGTCAGCGCGTCGGCACAGCATCCATCGCCGGTCTTGCGGTCATCCTGTGAACAACAAGAGGCTGCGAACGCCCGCAACGCGCCGAGCGACGATCCTCCAGCTGCCAGCTCCATGGTCCCAATACAGATGCAACCTTTGAAGATAACTGTATGTGGTGCACATTTTGCGTTGATGTAGGTACCACTATATGATGTGGTAGACATAACCTTTCATCACGCATATTTGCACTCTCTAATCGCATTGTCTCTTGAACGATGGCGTTGCGACGAGTGTTGCTGGGCAAGGCGACGGCGGGCTCGAGGCGCCCGCTTGTTTCGCTACAAACACCTGCCACACTCTCCAACGTTGTGATGCAGTCGCGCTTTTTCTCTAGCGGCTCTGAGGACACGGACTTCGTGGTGCTGCACCCGAGCGGCAAGCCGCATATCACAAACACTCCGGCGCCTGTGAGCGACGACTTGGACGATTTCGATGACGACGACGCCGAGGAAACAGTTGCTATTGGGCCGTCGGGTGTCGAGCACGGCGGACCGACGCGCGGTGGGAAGCTCAAGGAGCCCACGAGATTCGGCGACTGGGAACGCAAGGGCCGATGCTCCGACTTTTGAGCTGGCAGGTCAGGACGCAACGCTGCTGTCTCTGTAGTTCTTTGAGCTGGAGGCGTAAATACCTAAAGTAATCGAGGGAGGGGGTTAACACTCGGACTTCTGAAGTAGTGTCAAATGATGTACGATGCTACCGACGATAGAGATCGAGCTTTGCGTGTACGTGGTAAACCTCAATGCCATCACGTAGTTCAATGCCACAATTGTTTTCTTCACCTCAAGATTCTACCGCCATAAATTTAGTGCAGCGTGCTTTTGCATTTGCTGCGGGTATGGATTTTACGATTGTAGGCAGCAGCGGGAGCCACAGGGTGAGCACCCACCCAGTTGTCGTACGGTCTCCGCAACCTTGGCCTGCTCAGTGTCCACCTTGAATGGAGTCGTCTTCGATACATACGTATAACGCGGACTCATCCAGCCCAAGCTAGTCCAAGGAACTGGCGAAATGGAGTGAAGAGGAACCAGACGTGACAGGTATTAATACATGTACATTTACGTCGGTCGTCGTAAACGTCAGTCGAAAGTCCGACAGGGCCAATGACAACGGGTTCGATTGACCAGGCCCAGTCTGGTCCGACCAGGAGGGCGAGAATCAACCTCAACTATAGAAATCGTGCGAAATTGAGACTACAGTACTAAGAACAACGAGAGGCCCTTTTGCTGCCATTGTCCAGCAGTAATAAGAGCTTCCCGACGTCGATGCGGTTGCCAAGTCACGGGGCTTCGGTACATGTACATGTACAGTGTATGTACATATACCGGTACTGGTGAGTTTTAGAGGTTCCGATAACCCTGACGATGAGTCAAATCATGGAACGTTCATTAAGTTGAAGTTAAGTTAACACAGTCTTCGTTTCTCAACGACGTCGCCGCAGCGGCAGGTTGGGTTCACAATCTCGATGGAACCTCGTAAATCGAAGTTGAAGACCAAATACACGCCGAGGGCGAAAAGGTACAAGTCCCCAGGTTCCTGCTGCAGGGATAGCTTTCCATTTGATGCTGCTGGAAGAATATACTGTATCCTTATCAAACCTTTCGATGATAATCACCAGCTAAGTAAGGCCTTCGTGCGCTGCAGGAGGATACTGGCTACCGGTATTGTGGTCTAAGGTCGTTCTGTTATCCCGATAAAACGCCATCATGTAGGATATGGTGCAGCTACAACATTTAGCTACTGTGTTTGCTTTCTTGCCATATTTTTATCAGTAGATATAGCTAACAAGTAGACAAAAGATGTGCATACTTCTGACAGAAGGGATTGAGTTGGCTAAACGACCGTAAATGTACCTAAACTTAACTAAATGATTGCAATGTACAGACCCCCCCCAACCAATAAATTATTAACGAACACGGTCTGTAACTAAACAAATTTCTCGCCACAGCATAGGTCAGCTGACCGGACACAAAATGGCACGTGTGATATACGCTTTCCTCGTATATTTTGTCGTGCCAACATGAAAACATATTGATGTTAGCTCTTCTTCAGCCATCTATTGAGTGATACGCAATGAGTATAGGCATTCTTACCTCATGTTCTCATTTCATGCTGATCGAACCCCACTTTCATTCATGGGAGTGGTCTCGATAGCTCGAAGGAATTCAACTAACTTACTGCTGGTATAGTACAGGAATTCGGGACGATGCATACGAGTACAAGTAAACCTTTTGGCGAGGTAAGCAGAATGCCTTCTCATTCTGGAAAATACGTACGAGTACGGTATCGTACATGGTACACTCGTATTGCCCCTAAATTGCCGTAAACTCGCAGTAATCATACCAATGCTTCAATAAAACCGATCCCGTGTTAGATCCTTCTGCCACATCTCTGGTTGAATTTTAGTTTGTAATTCTCCGTATTACTCAAGCCACTTGATTCAAGTCTTGAAGTTGTAAATGTGCACCGGAGAGGGTGGCTACAAATGGCTTAAATTGACTCACCATCGCCGTCACCATCACAGCTAAAACCCCAAGCACCAGACAATTAGACAATCGCAGTTTGCCATGGCGATATTCGTGGCCCACGATTGAAACATTGTCCTTCATCAAGACACAATGGCTCGGCACAGAAGAACTCTCACTGCTTTGCTTGTGGTTGCAAGCCTGGTCAACACTTTCGCGATCGACTGGACGTTCTGGAATGATGATGATGACACCTCAGCCCCCGCTGCGACTTCAGCTAAAGTTAAAGCTTCATCGACAAGTTCGTCGGGACCATCTTTAGCATTTTCAGACACTGCATCGGGGTCAGGTTCTATTTACTCGTCGCTAGATGAGGCGAGCGCGAAGACACTGACGTCTGCAGCATCGAACAGCGCTTTAATCGACGAGTACACAGCCAGCTTGGATCTCACGATACCCAAGGTGACGGACGCTACCAGCGATATCAAGTCGACGTACCGCAATTGGGTTGGGCCCCGCCCCGTTTCCCCGGACGGTGCGTGTTATCGTGAAGCTCACATAATGGACACTTGTCCGACAAACTTCGACCGCCACGAAGGTACCAACACTTGCTGGGCCGAGTGTCCGATTGCCTACCCGGTTGAGTGTGGCATGCAGTGTATTCGTCAGAACGACAACTGTTTGATCGAGACACTGAACAAGGTCGGTGCCATCGGTAACTCGGCTCTGGCCATCGCATCATTCGGTGCTTTCCAGAAATTGTGGTATGTTGCGGAGGGCGTGCGATTCGCTTTTGACTGTGTTAACATCATGATCGGTACGATGAGATCCATTATTCGTTATGTGCGTAACATCAAGACTACCGATCCGACAGCCTCGACAGACAAGATTTTGAACATCCTGTACCAGTCCCACAACGTGGTTACGGACCTACCAATGGCGATCTACATCTGCATGGGCAAGTACCCACCCCGGAGCCTAGATGTTTCCGGCCGCTTGCTTTCAACAATGAACTGGATTCTATTAAATGCTATCGGCTACAAAGAGGACCTCGTCTCGAGTTGGACCCGCTTCAAGGCTTTCCTAGTTGGAGCCAACTTCACCGAAGCTGCTAACAAGATCAATGAGACCGAGATTGGTACATTAAGTGACGCCATGAAGTCGAAGTCAACATGCGGATACGACCTGAGGTCGTTGACCGATCGTACGTGGCGAACGGTAAATCAACTGAAGATCGATAATCCTGGAATCTCCGAAGACAATCTACGTCTGAAAATGCAAAATACACAACTTGTGACGTCCGAGATTGGTATCGTCACGAACAACTGCATGGAGCAGCTAATCGAAGAGTCTGACGAAGCCACGGCCTACAAGACGCGTGAGAAGATTCGCACGGCTTTCAGTGGCATGATTAATGATCTCGTTTCAAAGGGCAAGAGCAAGAACGGCTCCGATGAGGATGCAAAGTATTTCATGTATCAAGCCTTTGGCAAAACCCTCATTTCGATCGCTGTGACCGGTTTTGATCTCATTGGTGTAATGGGTCTGATTGCAACGTATCTCCAAACAATCTGCGGCCCGACGAACTTTATGGGGGAAATCGACGACGGCACAGACCCCAAGACACTTGGCTTGACCATGATCCAGAATGCTTTCAAGAATAGCACGATGTCCTGGACCCGCAAGGGCGACGGCGCAGTCATCGTCAACTTCAAAAGCACCGACACGAAAGATGTAACTGTGAATATCCTGTCTGGTGGCGACAAGATAGACGAAGTGGACGTCAAAGCAGGTGGCACTGCCAAGTGGACGTCCAACGTTACAGCTTTAGCCGGCAGGACACTGTACCTGGATCGCTGGCGGCCGGGATTCCTGGGTCTCCCCGGTACAGGAGGTGGTTCACTCCTCTTATGGGTACCACATGCGTCTGAAGGTGGTCACTTAGATCTGGAGGTGAAAATAAATGTTAGTTAGAGGATATTGGGGTTGTTTGATAAGGAAATAAAAAAATGTGCTTCCAGTTTATCTACATGTACCCACGACTATCGGCTTCTCGTGGCACGAGTTATCTTCCCTCGTGTTGCCTAGACAAGGGGTACCATACCTCATCAGTCATGTCGTGAGCCTTGTTTTCTTTTCCTTCCAGCCTCGCCCTCTCAGTTTCCATTACTACTCAAGACTGTCCTTCTCTGCTCTCATCATTGCTTCCTGTTTCTCCGGCTTTGTCATCTCTGCAGTGAGTTTATTCCTTGTCTCGTCAGTCTTTTGTTTGCAGCTTGGAACTTTGCTACATGTTCCAGCTCTTTCTCCCGCTTGGGTAGATGTACCGTATCTCCGCTAGATCGTTTATGCGACTGACATGGTCCAGACTAACGAAAGTGTCGACGTCGTTTGGATTGAGACCAGATGTACATGTACTGGTAGCAGCACAGCAGCTGCCCCTTGCCGTTCTGCATCTCGAGCACGGACGTCTTGTTCACGCCACCCTGTACTGTTTCATTAGCGGTTCTAGCCGCATTGGCGAGGCAAGATTACAAGTTGAAGTGAACTTCGAATCGAAGTTTTTTGTTCGATGGCATTACCTGTACAGTACATGTATTCGTTTTAGTGACGGAAACTTCGAACGAAATTGTGACGCGTGCGCATCGGTACAATGTATCGTTTATGTACCTATGTTTGCGTCACACTGCTCTGGACAACCTGCGAAATTGCATGCCCTGCGTAATCGAGCGCTCTGATATATAGAAATTGAGGGAGGACGTGCGCCCCCCATGTGCATAGGAGCTGCGTTTTGTTGCCTTCACAATATATACTTGCATTTATGCTATGCACTTGCATGAGTTTGCCTCGCAGCATGAGCGTTGCCTGCTGGCGGCCACGTTCCAGATCGGCTTTTATCTGCAAAATCCAATATAAGCTTAGATAGATGGTTGTCAGAAAGGAGTTATGGTCCGCGAGCTCCCCCACAAGAATAAACTTGTCTTTTGTAAGGGACCACAACTCCGCAGCAGGCAAATCAGGATGTTGGCTCGGCTGGGCAAATCCGCGTCGCGTCATTTTTCTGTGCTACGACCCACCCTAAGTTGGGATAAACCAACGGTAGTATGAAATAGTGGTTTTAATTCTCTAATTCTGCGTTCCGACATTTTAAAACCCATTTAAACGTAAATGATTCGGGTTTAACTAATCAATGGGCTGATCCTATGTCACCCATGTTCTCGACGGTTTGGGGTCCTGGTCCAGCCAGTCGTCACTCTCGAAAAAGGCTCGCGCGCGCAGTCCCAAGCGAAGGCCAAGAAGACTACCAACGATGGAGAAGGTTCAGGTGTACATGGACAAGTGGGCCAAGGACCTGGAGAAGTTCCCGGTGCTGCAGCAAGCGCAGGATGCTACGGGTGTGGAGAAGCTGTACCTGGTGGCTGGTGGCGCGGCGTTGCTGCTGCTGCTGCTGCTAGTGGGCTTCGGCGCGGGACTCATCTGCAACCTCGTAGGCTTCGTGTACCCAGCCTACTGTTCGTTCAAGGCCATCGAGACGGACGACAAGAAGGACGACGTGCAGTGGCTCACGTACTGGGTCGTGTACGCCTGCTTCAACATCGTCGAGATCTTCGCCGACTTCCTGCTTTACTGGATCCCCTTCTACTACGCTTTCAAGCTGGGCTTCCTGCTCTGGCTGTTCATGCCGTCCACGCTGGGTGCTTCCTTCCTCTACATGCACTTCCTGGCGCCCTTCCTCAAGTCGCAGGAGTCGCGCATCGATCGCGCCATGAAGGAGGCTGTCACCAGCAGTGGTGCCGTCATCTCGGACATCAGCGGTGTGGCCAGGGACATCGGCAAGG
This sequence comes from Phytophthora tubulina, assembly GCA_014706135.1. Taxonomy (NCBI): domain Eukaryota; phylum Oomycota; class Peronosporomycetes; order Peronosporales; family Peronosporaceae; genus Phytophthora; species Phytophthora tubulina. Next base: position 501,928 of record JACBOY010000033.1, on the reverse strand, counting down.
ACGTGTCCAAGGCCGTTGCCAGCAAGATCGTCGATAACGCCGCCCAGTAGACGGCTCTGGCAGTAACATCAGTGAGAAGAAGATAGTGTGTGGCCTGGTCGAGCAGCTTCTTGTCTTTCCTCTTGGGAGGAGAAGATAGCTGCTAAGCTATTGGCTGTGACCACGCACTCCTAAGTTAGCTTGCTTTGTTTGCTTTGATGAATCGAATGGTTGCTCAGTATGAAAAAAAAGTATCTTGTTCTTTTGCTGCTGTCTTGTCGCTCGAGAGCTCGTGTACCTCGCTCCAGTGACATCTGTCTCTTGAAGCGAGGTGAGCCACGATGAGCAGCGTGTCGTACGCTGCGTGGGCCAAGTTCGACGTGGAGAAGGAGCTGGAGCGTGTGGATCAATTGGAGCAGGTTGAGGAGCAACACAAGCAGGTGCTCAAGCAGGTGCAGGCCAAGGAGAGCGTCGAGAGCTCAGCCACACAGGAGGCGCAGCAGTCGGCCGATATCTTAGCTGCTCAAGCTGCAGTGGCGGCTCTCAAGGCCAAGAAAGGGAGAGTACGCAAGGGACGAGCAATAGACAAGAAGGTCGACACTGATACGGCACATGAAGAGGCCGAGAAGGCGGCCAAGTTGCAGACTCAGGCCTCACTTTTCACTCAAAAGCACGAGCTATTGCAACAGATCATGGAGAACCGACGACTCGGAGACAGAGCTTTAACTAGAGACAAGAAAGAGGCCAAACAACTCTTTGAGACAGCTCTGACTGCTGTTAAGAAGCTGGAGGAATTGACACCGGAGCTGCTTAAGGCAGATGAAGAGCAGGCCAAATTGCTCAAGAGGGAACCTGCTGACACGTCGAACAAGAGCCACGAGCATGAAGAGTGTGAGCATGGGAGTGAGGACAGACATCCTTGTGGTAAAAGTTGCAGCCATGGGAAGAAGAAGGTTAAGAAGACTGACGAGCTGCTACCGAAGGCGAACGACCTCGTAGCTATCATAAAGATGTTCTACAAGGACGTGCACATGGGAGTTGGTATGTGTGAGCTGGAGGAAGGACGACTGGCTGCGGCTACCGAGGCGTTCAAGGAAGTGTTGCTAAGAGATGACGTGTATCTTGCGGCGTGGTTGAAAAGAGGTGAAGCGTTTGAGCGAATGAACGCTCCGCTACTGGCAATGCTGCACTTCAACCGGATCACGAACGTGGTGCGTTTAGGAATGCAGTTGATGTTGTGCTGTTGATGAGGATCTAACACGTTGGCTTACAGGACTCCGAGCACAAAAAGGGAAAGGAGTGTCTGGAACGAGTGAAGATGAAACTACTGACTGAAGGTGACGCATTAAGTGGTAAGTTTGTACAGATGCCAGTAAGTTGTTTATGGAAAGCAAATTTTGACCCTGTCATCTCATTTCCAGATATTAAGAACGAGGTATCTTCGTGCACTGAAGGCCGAACGTTCAAACAGCTTCTTGAACGAATCCAATTGATTTTTGAGGAGGCCAACGTACTAGCAGCTGAGAGCTTCTTCGACTACTCGACGACCAAATATCAAGTTGTGCTGGGATGTCTGGAAATAATTCGAACACGACCAGAGTTTAGTGCCGCATATGAAGATGCGATATCTTCTGTTTTGCGAGAGGTGAGTGCTAGTGATTTATGTTGTACGTCGTTCGCGGATTCTAATGTTTGAACTACTTCTTGTAGCTCGAGATCTCGTGTCATTTGAATATCGCGAGCGGTTGTCTAGAGATGCAGCGAAATTACCCGAAGGGACTGAGCCATTGCGAACAAGCTCTTCGGTTAGATGGCAACCGTACGATGACTCACTTCCGCATGGGTCAGTTATACCACGCACAGCACAATTACGAGAAGGCTCTCGGGTGCTTCGAAACAGCAACAACTTTGATACCCGCTGCCATAACCGTCCAGGCCAATGATCAACGCCAGCAAATGCTAACTACGATTGCCAAAGAGTCAGACAAGTGTGAGTTCGACCGCAACTAGTATGACACAGGATACCTTCGGTCCTTGGGGGCCTAGTAAGGTCAAGATTATTAAAACTCAAATGAACTAGGCCTACTTGTGACCAAGGCTTCGCCTCTCCTCCTCACTATCTTCGGAATCCGATGGAGGGTGCGTCACGATCCTCGACGCGATGTCGTTTGAGCTAAAAAATGCCGTGTCGGTGTACGCAGGTGGTCGCGATTCATCGTGGAACGCAGACGGGTTGTCCGCTCTTGACGTCGGGTACGCACTGCGTAGTCCTCGTGAAGACAGGCTCTGGTGAAGCTTTTCCGCTTTTCGACGAGCTCGAAGTAGAGCATCATCGTCTTCAAGCAAAGTATTGATCTCCGCTGCTAGCTTGCGTACACCTGCACCAATGTCAAGATTCTGACTGAACTCGTACTGCTCGAACTCGTACTTGTTGTATTCCGCCGCCAGTTCTAAAAGGAACGAGGCTCGAGCAGGCGATCGAGTGTCCTTCATAACTTCTTGGGAGCCATTAATCAGCAAGAATTGCAGCAAGTGCAGTGCCTACCTCGCAGAAAGTAAGGTCAGTGAATGAATTTTACAGAGTTTTCAGAAGTACAAACTTGCCTTTTTCATCAGGTTCGGGTTCTGTTGATGGTCGATGAGGATCTCCCAAATTCTCGCTTGGATGCACGGACAGTCAACCACGTTATTGGTCCGCGACGCCAGCTCGTTCATGATGGAGGTTGGTATCCCCTTAGCTTGATGATTCTTCGTCATCAGAGATCCCAGCACATTTTCTTCAACAGGAAGGTGCTCGTCCAGCAGAATCTCTGCTGGTGTCTTGGGCTCACCTTCCAGTGCAGACTTGACAATCTCCACGACTTCATCAAATGCAGCTCGCAACCGGTCCATGGTGTTATGTTTGACAAGCCGCGTTCAATAATGACAACGTCCCTAAAAATGGTTTTCAAGTCTAACGGCCATATAACTACATCACCGGAGTTGATATCGTTCAACAGTAGGGCGGGTCTGAAATTCAGACTCTGAATGAATGTGTCAGGTGAAAGATTAGCACGTGGTGACTCACCAATGGTGAGAACATGTAGATGAATCGTGTTGTATCATGCAAATTTGCTTTACTTCGAACTCAGTGTCAGTTCAAGCCAACTACGCGGACTCACATACCAGAAGTCTAAACGGACCTGTCAGAGCAAGCGACTGACTTCTCCAGAAGCATGCTCACGTCTGCATAGCTCAGACCAATACTGGTCACCGTGTCCGCTGCAGGCTTCGCCTTCGGTAGCCATAGGAAGTCCGGGTGGTCGCTGTCCGAATCGTAGACCCATTCGCCACCAATGATCTCACCGGCGTCGTTCAGCTCCAAAAGGTAGTAGTAATACTTGCCAGTGGTGAACTGATTAATCTGGCCAGAGGACACGAGACCACCATCCGCGTACGAATCGGAGATCCAGGAAAGACGCGACTTGACGTACACAATGCTCTTGGCAGCAGTGTTCCACGGATACTCCTCGAGGCCGTAAAAGGTCTGGGCGGCCTCATTGAGCGACATGACAGTCTGTTCGTACACCTTAAACCCACGCACAGGCTGATTCCACACCTCCAAACCAGCGTCGACGTCAGTCACAAATGTGGCGTTCAACTTGCCCAGGATGTTGGCAACCGCAATGTGGAAATACGCAGGGTTCATGTCGCGGTAGGCGACGTTGGTGTGACGTCCGTATTCATCTGTGGCATCGCCGCCACCGTTGTAGCGGGCGCTCGTGAAGACAGTCGCCACACCGGCACCGTCGTAGACAACCGAGACCAGAGCCTTGAGGTCCATCGGCTGGAACGTCACACCGTTGTGCATCACGGGGCAATTGGGTTCCGCTTCGAGGATAGAGGCCGGGGCCCAGGCGTGGCAGATACCGAACCACGTGGGGGTGCAGTAGCCCGAAGTCTTGCCGACACGAACGGCGCACTTGCTTCCGTTGCCAAGGGACTCGCAGTCGTTGTCCGATGAGCACTTGGGGCGATTGCTCTGTGAGTCAACACCATTGTTCTTGGATACCTTGTCCATGAAATCCGCCACGTCCAGGCCAAAAGCAGTGGCGTACTTCTCAGCGGGGCTGGGCTGCCCCTCGTTCCAGACAACGTTAATGCTGTCCTGGTAGGTCGGCCAGTACGGTCCGGCCCATGGCGATGGTGCGTGTACACCCACGGTCGGAAGTTCAGCCAGGGTCATCTCCATTTTGGTCCCAAAGTACATTTCGACCTTAGCGATGTCCTTGTTCGTGTTAGCTTCCAGACGACGTTCTGCCCGTCCTGACTGGTCCTTATCGCGTCCGGCGACGGCGCTCTCAAGCAGGTCACGGGGAAGTTGACGCGGAGTCGGCGTCGGCAGCGGCGGGTCCTTATAGCGTCCTGCGACGGCGCTCTCGAGCGGGTCACGGGGAGGGTGACGCGGAGTCGGCGTCTGCAGTGGCGGGTCCTTGAAGCGTCCTGCGACGGCGCTCCCGAGCAGTTCACGGGGAAGTTGACGCGGAGTCGGCGTCGGCAGTGGCGGGTCCTTGAATTGCCCGGCGACGGCGCTCTCAAGCAGGTCACGGGAAGTTGACGCGGAGTCGGCGTCGGCAGTGGCGGGTCCTTGAATTGCCCGGCGACGGCGCTCTCAAGCAGGTCACGGGGAAGTTGACGCGGAGTCGGCGTCGGCAGTGGCGGGTCCTTGAATTGCCCGGCGACGGCGCTCTCAAGTAGTTCACGGGAAGTTGACGCGGAGTCGGCGTCGGCAGTGGCGGGTCCTTATAGCGTCCTGCGACGGCGCTCCCGAGCAGGTCACGGGAAGTTGACGCGGAGTCGGCGTCGGCAGTGGCGGGTCCTTGAATTGCCCGGCGACGGCGCTCTCAAGTAGTTCACGGGGAAGTTGACGCGGAGTCGGCGTCGGCAGTGGCGGGTCCTTGAATTGCCCGGCGACGGCGCTCCCGAGCAGGTCACGGGGAAGTTGACGCGGAGTCGGCGTCGGCAGTGGCGGGTCCTTGAATTGCCCGGCGACGGCGCTCTCAAGTAGTTCACGGGGAAGTTGACGCGGAGTCGGCGTCGGCAGTGGCGGGTCCTTATAGCGTCCTGCGACGGCGCTCCCGAGCAGGTCACGGGAAGTTGACGCGGAGTCGGCGTCGGCAGTGGCGGGTCCTTGAATTGCCCGGCGACGGCGCTCTCAAGTAGTTCACGGGAAGTTGACGCGGAGTCGGCGTCGGCAGTGGCGGGTCCTTGAATTGCCCGGCGACGGCGCTCCCGAGCAGGTCACGGGGAAGTTGACGCGGAGTCGGCGTCGGCAGTGGCGGGTCCTTGAATTGCCCGGCGACGGCGCTCCCGAGCAGGTCACGGGAAGTTGACGCGGAGTCGGCGTCGGCAGTGGCGGGTCCTTGAATTGCCCGGCGACGGCGCTCCCGAGCAGGTCACGGGGAAGTTGACGCGGAGTCGGCGTCGGCAGTGGCGGGTCCTTGAATTGCCCGGCGACGGCGCTCTCAAGTAGTTCACGGGGAAGTTGACGCGGAGTCGGCGTCGGCAGTGGCGGGTCCTTATAGCGTCCTGCGACGGCGCTCCCGAGCAGGTCACGGGGAAGTTGACGCGGAGTCGGCGTCGGCAGTGGCGGGTCCTTGAATTGCCCGGCGACGGCGCTCTCAAGTAGTTCACGGGGAAGTTGACGCGGAGTCGGCGTCGGCAGTGGCGGGTCCTTGAATTGCCCGGCGACGGCGCTCCCGAGCAGGTCACGGGAAGTTGACGCGGAGTCGGCGTCGGCAGTGGCGGGTCCTTGAATTGCCCGGCGACGGCGCTCCCGAGCAGGTCACGGGGAAGTTGACGCGGAGTCGGCGTCGGCAGTGGCGGGTCCTTGAATTGCCCGGCGACGGCGCTCTCAAGTAGTTCACGGGGAAGTTGACGCGGAGTCGGCGTCGGCAGTGGCGGGTCCTTATAGCGTCCTGCGACGGCGCTCCCGAGCAGGTCACGGGGAAGTTGACGCGGAGTCGGCGTCGGCAGTGGCGGGTCCTTGAATTGCCCGGCGACGGCGCTCCCGAGCAGGTCACGGGGAAGTTGACGCGGAGTCGGCGTCGGCAGTGGCGGGTCCTTGAATTGCCCGGCGACGGCGCTCCCGAGCAGGTCACGGGGAAGTTGACGCGGAGTCGGCGTCGGCAGTGGCGGGTCCTTGAATTGCCCGGCGACGGCGCTCTCAAGCAGGTCACGGGGAAGTTGACGCGGAGTCGGCGTCGGCAGTGGCGGGTCCTTGAATTGCCCGGCGACGGCGCTCTCAAGTAGTTCACGGGGAAGTTGACGCGGAGTCGGCGTCGGCAGTGGCGGGTCCTTATAGCGTCCTGCGACGGCGCTCCCGAGCAGGTCACGGGGAAGTTGACGCGGAGTCGGCGTCGGCAGTGGCGGGTCCTTGAATTGCCCGGCGACGGCGCTCTCAAGTAGTTCACGGGGAAGTTGACGCGGAGTCGGCGTCGGCAGTGGCGGGTCCTTGAATTGCCCGGCGACGGCGCTCTCAAGCAGGTCACGGGGAAGTTGACGCGGAGTCGGCGTCGGCAGTGGCGGGTCCTTGAATTGCCCGGCGACGGCGCTCTCAAGTAGTTCACGGGGAAGTTGACGCGGAGTCGGCGTCGGCAGTGGCGGGTCCTTATAGCGTCCTGCGACGGCGCTCCCGAGCGGGTCACGGGGAGGGTGACGCGGAGTCGGCGTCTGCAGTGGCGGGTCCTGAAGCGTCCTGCGACGGCGCTCCCGAGCAGTTCACGGGGAAGTTGACGCGGAGTCGGCGTCGGCAGTGGCGGGTCCTTGAATTGCCCGGCGACGGCGCTCTCAAGTAGTTCACGGGGAAGTTGACGCGGAGTCGGCGTCGGCAGTGGCGGGTCCTTATAGCGTCCTGCGACGGCGCTCCCGAGCAGGTCACGGGGAAGTTGACGCGGAGTCGGCGTCGGCAGTGGCGGGTCCTTGAATTGCCCGGCGACGGCGCTCTCAAGTAGTTCACGGGGAAGTTGACGCGGAGTCGGCGTCGGCAGTGGCGGGTCCTTGAATTGCCCGGCGACGGCGCTCTCAAGCAGGTCACGGGGAAGTTGACGCGGAGTCGGCGTCGGCAGTGGCGGGTCCTTGAATTGCCCGGCGACGGCGCTCTCAAGTAGTTCACGGGGAAGTTGACGCGGAGTCGGCGTCGGCAGTGGCGGGTCCTTGAATTGCCCGGCGACGGCGCTCTCAAGTAGTTCACGGGGAAGTTGACGCGGAGTCGGCGTCGGCAGTGGCGGGTCCTTATAGCGTCCTGCGACGGCGCTCCCGAGCGGGTCACGGGGAGGGTGACGCGGAGTCGGCGTCTGCAGTGGCGGGTCCTTGAAGCGTCCTGCGACGGCGCTCCCGAGCAGTTCACGGGGAAGTTGACGCGGAGTCGGCGTCGGCAGTGGCGGGTCCTTGAATTGCCCGGCGACGGCGCTCTCAAGCAGGTCACGGGGAAGTTGACGCGGAGTCGGCGTCGGCAGTGGCGGGTCCTTGAATTGCCCGGCGACGGCGCTCTCAAGCAGGTCACGGGAAGTTGACGCGGAGTCGGCGTCGGCAGTGGCGGGTCCTTGAATTGCCCGGCGACGGCGCTCCCGAGCAGGTCACGGGGAAGTTGACGCGGAGTCGGCGTCGGCAGTGGCGGGTCCTTGAATTGCCCGGCGACGGCGCTCCCGAGCAGGTCACGGGGAAGTTGACGCGGAGTCGGCGTCGGCAGTGGCGGGTCCTTGAATTGCCCGGCGACGGCGCTCCCGAGCAGGTCACGGGGAAGTTGACGCGGAGTCGGCGTCGGCAGTGGCGGGTCCTTGAATTGCCCGGCGACGGCGCTCTCAAGCAGGTCACGGGGAAGTTGACGCGGAGTCGGCGTCGGCAGTGGCGGGTCCTTGAATTGCCCGGCGACGGCGCTCTCAAGTAGTTCACGGGAAGTTGACGCGGAGTCGGCGTCGGCAGTGGCGGGTCCTTATAGCGTCCTGCGACGGCGCTCCCGAGCAGGTCACGGGGAAGTTGACGCGGAGTCGGCGTCGGCAGTGGCGGGTCCTTGAATTGCCCGGCGACGGCGCTCTCAAGTAGTTCACGGGGAAGTTGACGCGGAGTCGGCGTCGGCAGTGGCGGGTCCTTGAATTGCCCGGCGACGGCGCTCTCAAGCAGGTCACGGGAAGTTGACGCGGAGTCGGCGTCGGCAGTGGCGGGTCCTTGAATTGCCCGGCGACGGCGCTCTCAAGTAGTTCACGGGGAAGTTGACGCGGAGTCGGCGTCGGCAGTGGCGGGTCCTTGAATTGCCCGGCGACGGCGCTCTCAAGTAGTTCACGGGGAAGTTGACGCGGAGTCGGCGTCGGCAGTGGCGGGTCCTTATAGCGTCCTGCGACGGCGCTCTCAAGTAGTTCACGGGGAAGTTGACGCGGAGTCGGCGTCGGCAGCGGCGGGTCCTTGAATTGCCCTGCGACGGCGCTCCCAAGCAGGTCACGGGGAAGTTGACGCGGAGTCGGCGTCTGCAGTGGCGGGTCCTTGAATTGCCCGGCGACGGCGCTCCCGAGCAGGTCACGGGGAAGTTGACGCGGAGTCGGCGTCGGCAGTGGCGGGTCCTTGAATTGCCCGGCGACGGCGCTCTCAAGCAGGTCACGGGGAAGTTGACGCGGAGTCGGCGTCGGCAGTGGCGGGTCCTTGAATTGCCCGGCGACGGCGCTCTCAAGCAGGTCACGGGGAAGTTGACGCGGAGTCGGCGTCGGCAGTGGCGGGTCCTTGAATTGCCCGGCGACGGCGCTCCCGAGCAGGTCACGGGGAAGTTGACGCGGAGTCGGCGTCTGCAGTGGCGGGTCCTTGAATTGCCCGGCGACGGCGCTCCCGAGCAGGTCACGGGGAAGTTGACGCGGAGTCGGCGTCTGCAGTGGCGGGTCCTTGAATTGCCCGGCGACGGCGCTCCCGAGCAGGTCACGGGGAAGTTGACGCGGAGTCGGCGTCGGCAGCGGCGGGTCCTTGAATTGCCCGGCGACGGCGCTCTCAAGCAGGTCACGGGGAAGTTGACGCGGAGTCGGCGTCTGCAGTGGCGGGTCCTTGAATTGCCCGGCGACGGCGCTCCCGAGCAGGTCACGGGGAAGTTGACGCGGAGTCGGCGTCGGCAGTGGCAGGTCCTTGAATTGCCCGGCGACGGCGCTCTCAAGCAGGTCACGGGGAAGTTGACGCGGAGTCGGCGTCTGCAGTGGCGGGTCCTTGAATTGCCCGGCGACGGCGCTCTCAAGTAGTTCACGGGGAGTTGACGCGGAGTCGGCGTCTGCAGTGGCGGGTCCTTGAATTGCCCGGCGACGGCGCTCTCAAGTAGTTCACGGGGAAGTTGACGCGGAGTCGGCGTCGGCAGCGGCGGGTCCTTGAATTGCCCGGCGACGGCGCTCTCAAGCAGGTCACGGGGAAGTTGACGCGGAGTCGGCGTCTGCAGTGGCGGGTCCTTGAATTGCCCGGCGACGGCGCTCCCGAGCAGGTCACGGGGAAGTTGACGCGGAGTCGGCGTCGGCAGTGGCGGGTCCTTGAATTGCCCGGCGACGGCGCTCTCAAGCAGGTCACGGGAAGTTGACGCGGAGTCGGCGTCGGCAGTGGCGGGTCCTTGAATTGCCCGGCGACGGCGCTCCCGAGCAGGTCACGGGGAGGGTGACGCGGAGTCGGCGTCTGCAGTGGCGGGTCCTTGAATTGCCCGGCGACGGCGCTCTCAAGCAGGTCACGGGGAAGTTGACGCGGAGTCAGCGTCGGCAGTGGCGGGTCCTTGAATTGCCCGGCGACGGCGCTCTCAAGCAGGTCACGGGGAAGTTGACGCGGAGTCGGCGTCGGCAGTGGCAGGTCCTTGAATTGCCCGGCGACGGCGCTCCCGAGCAGGTCACGGGAAGTTGACGCGGAGTCGGCGTCTGCAGTGGCGGGTCCTTGAATTGCCCGGCGACGGCGCTCTCAAGTAGTTCACGGGGAAGTTGACGCGGAGTCGGCGTCGGCAGTGGCGGGTCCTTATAGCGTCCTGCGACGGCGCTCCCGAGCAGGTCACGGGGAAGTTGACGCGGAGTCGGCGTCGGCAGTGGCGGGTCCTTGAATTGCCCGGCGACGGCGCTCTCAAGTAGTTCACGGGGAAGTTGACGCGGAGTCGGCGTCGGCAGTGGCAGGTCCTTGAATTGCCGGCGACGGCGCTCCCGAGCAGGTCACGGGGAAGTTGACGCGGAGTCGGCGTCGGCAGTGGCGGGTCCTTGAATTGCCCGGCGACGGCGCTCTCAAGCAGGTCACGGGGAAGTTGACGCGGAGTCGGCGTCGGCAGTGGCAGGTCCTTGAATTGCCCGGCGACGGCGCTCTCAAGTAGTTCACGGGGAAGTTGACGCGGAGTCGGCGTCGGCAGTGGCGGGTCCTTATAGCGTCCTGCGACGGCGCTCCCGAGCAGGTCACGGGGAAGTTGACGCGGAGTCGGCGTCGGCAGTGGCGGGTCCTTGAATTGCCCGGCGACGGCGCTCTCAAGTAGTTCACGGGGAAGTTGACGCGGAGTCGGCGTCGGCAGTGGCAGGTCCTTGAATTGCCCGGCGACGGCGCTCTCAAGCAGGTCACGGGGAAGTTGACGCGGAGTCGGCGTCGGCAGTGGCGGGTCCTTGAATTGCCCGGCGACGGCGCTCTCAAGTAGTTCACGGGAAGTTGACGCGGAGTCGGCGTCGGCAGTGGCGGGTCCTTGAATTGCCCGGCGACGGCGCTCTCAAGTAGTTCACGGGGAAGTTGACGCGGAGTCGGCGTCGGCAGTGGCGGGTCCTTATAGCGTCCTGCGACGGCGCTCTCGAGCGGGTCAAGGGGAGGTGACGCGGAGTCGGCGTCGGCAGTGGCGGGTCCTTGAATTGCCCGGCGACGGCGCTCTCAAGCAGGTCACGGGAAGTTGACGCGGAGTCGGCGTCTGCAGTGGCGGGTCCTTGAATTGCCCGGCGACGGCGCTCTCAAGTAGTTCACGGGGAAGTTGACGCGGAGTCGGCGTCTGCAGTGGCGGGTCCTTGAATTGCCCGGCGACGGCGCTCCCGAAGCAGGTCACAGGGAAGTTGACGCGGAGTCGGCGTCTGCAGTGGCGGGTCCTTAGTTGCCCGGCGACGGCGCTCCCGAGCAGGTCACGGGGAAGTTGACGAGGTCGGCGTCGGCAGTGGCGGGTCCTTATAGCGTCCTGCGACGGTGCTCCCGAGCAGGTCACGGGAAGTTGACGCGGAGTCGGCGTCTGCAGTGGCGGGTCCTTGAATTGCCCGGCGACGGTGCTCTCAAGCAGGTCACGGGGAAGTTGACGCGGAGTCGGCGTCGGCAGTGGCGGGTCCTTAGTTGCCCGGCGACGGCGCTCCCGAGCAGGTCACGGGGAAGTTGACGCGGAGTCGGCGTCGGCAGTGGCGGGTCCTTGAATTGCCCGGCGACGGCGCTCTCAAGTAGTTCACGGGGAAGTTGACGCGGAGTCGGCGTCGGCAGTGGCGGGTCCTTGAATTGCCCGGCGACGGCGCTCTCAAGCAGGTCACAGGAAGTTGACGCGGAGTCGGCGTCGGCAGTGGCGGGTCCTTGAATTGCCCGGCGACGGCGCTCTCAAGTAGTTCACGGGAAGTTGACGCGGGTCGGCGTCGGCAGTGGCGGGTCCTTATAGCGTCCTGCGACGGCGCTCCCGAGCAGGTCACGGGAAGTTGACGCGGAGTCGGCGTCGGCAGTGGCGGGTCCTTGAATTGCCCGGCGACGGCGCTCTCAAGTAGTTCACGGGGAAGTTGACGCGGAGTCGGCGTCGGCAGTGGCGGGTCCTTGAATTGCCCGGCGACGGCGCTCTCAAGCAGGTCACGGGGAAGTTGACGCGGAGTCGGCGTCGGCAGTGGCGGGTCCTTGAATTGCCCGGCGACGGCGCTCCCGAGCAGGTCACGGGGAAGTTGACGCGGAGTCGGCGTCGGCAGTGGCGGGTCCTTGAATTGCCCGGCGACGGTGCTCTCAAGCAGGTCACGGGAAGTTGACGCGGAGTCGGCGTCTGCAGTGGCGGGTCCTTGAATTGCCCGGCGACGGTGCTCTCAAGCAGGTCACGGGGAAGTTGACGCGGAGTCGGCGTCGGCAGTGGCGGGTCCTTATAGCGTCCTGCGACGGCGCTCCCGAGCAGGTCACGGGGAAGTTGACGCGGAGTCGGCGTCGGCAGTGGCGGGTCCTTGAAGCGTCCTGCGACGGCGCTCCCGAGCAGTTCACGGGGAAGTTGACGCGGAGTCGGCGTCGGCAGTGGCGGGTCCTTATAGCGTCCTGCGACGGCGCTCCCGAGCAGGTCACGGGGAAGTTGACGCGGAGTCGGCGTCGGCAGTGGCGGGTCCTTATAGCGTCCTGCGACGGCGCTCCCGAGCAGGTCACGGGGAGAGTTGACGCGGAGTCGGCGTCGGCAGTGGCGGGTCCTTGAATTGCCCGGCGACGGCGCTCTCAAGTAGTTCACGGGGAAGTTGACGCGGAGTCGGCGTCGGCAGTGGCGGGTCCTTGAATTGCCCGGCGACGGCGCTCTCAAGCAGGTCACGGGAAGTTGACGCGGAGTCGGCGTCGGCAGTGGCGGGTCCTTGAATTGCCCGGCGACGGCGCTCAAGTAGTTCACGGGAAGTTGACGCGGAGTCGGCGTCGGCAGTGGCGGGTCCTTGAATTGCCCGGCGACGGCGCTCTCAAGCAGGTCACGGGGAAGTTGACGCGGAGTCGGCGTCGGCAGTGGCGGGTCCTTGAATTGCCCGGCGACGGCGCTCCCGAGCAGGTCACGGGGAAGTTGACGCGGAGTCGGCGTCTGCAGTGGCGGGTCCTTGAATTGCCCGGCGACGGCGCTCCCGAGCAGGTCACGGGAAGTTGACGCGGAGTCGGCGTCGGCAGCGGCGGGTCCTTGAATTGCCCGGCGACGGCGCTCTCAAGCAGGTCACGGGAAGTTGACGCGGAGTCGGCGTCGGCAGTGGCGGGTCCTTGAATTGCCCGGCGACGGCATCTCAAGCAGGTCACGGGAAGTTGACGCGGAGTCGGCGTCTGCAGTGGCGGGTCCTTGAATTGCCCGGCGACGGCGCTCTCAAGTAGTTCACGGGGAAGTTGACGCGGAGTCGGCGTCGGCAGCGGCGGGTCCTTGAATTGCCCGGCGACGGCGCTCCAGGCAGGTCACGGGAGATTGACGCGGAGTCGGCGTCGGCAGTGGCGGGTCCTTGAATTGCCCGGCGACGGCGCTCTCAAGCAGGTCACGGGGAAGTTGACGCGGAGTCGGCGTCTGCAGTGGCGGGTCCTTGAAGCGTCCTGCGACGGCGCTCCCGAGCAGTTCACGGGGAAGTTGACGCGGAGTCGGCGTCGGCAGTGGCGGGTCCTTGAATTGCCCGGCGACGGCGCTCTCAAGCAGGTCACGGGGAAGTTGACGCGGAGTCAGCGTCGGCAGTGGCGGGTCCTTGAATTGCCCGGCGACGGCGCTCTCAAGTAGTTCACGGGGAAGTTGACGCGGAGTCGGCGTCGGCAGTGGCGGGTCCTTATAGCGTCCTGCGACGGCGCTCCCGAGCAGGTCACGGGGAAGTTGACGCGGAGTCGGCGTCGGCAGTGGCGGGTCCTTGAAGCGTCCTGCGACGGCGCTCCCGAGCAGTTCACGGGGAAGTTGACGCGGAGTCGGCGTCGGCAGTGGCGGGTCCTTATAGCGTCCTGCGACGGCGCTCCCGGCAGGTCACGGGAAGTTGACGCGGAGTCGGCGTCGGCAGTGGCGGGTCCTTGAATTGCCCGGCGACGGCGCTCTCTCGTAGTTCACGGGGAAGTTGACGCGGAGTCGGCGTCGGCAGTGGCGGGTCCTTGGATTGCCCGGCGACGGCGCTCTCAAGCAGGTCACGGGAAGTTGACGCGGAGTCGGCGTCGGCAGTGGCGGGTCCTTGAATTGCCCGGCGACGGCGCTCCCGAGCAGTTCACGGGGAAGTTGACGCGGAGTCGGCGTCGGCAGTGGCGGGTCCTTGAATTGCCCGGCGACGGCGCTCTCAAGCAGGTCACGGGAAGTTGACGCGGAGTCGGCGTCGGCAGTGGCGGGTCCTTGAATTGCCCGGCGACGGCGCTCTCAAGCAGGTCACGGGAAGTTGACGCGGAGTCGGCGTCTGCAGTGGCGGGTCCTTGAAGCGTCCTGCGACGGCGCTCCCGAGCAGTTCACGGGAAGTTGACGCGGAGTCGGCGTCGGCAGTGGCGGGTCCTTGAATTGCCCGGCGACGGCGCTCTCAAGCAGGTCACGGGGAAGTTGACGCGGAGTCGGCGTCTGCAGTGGCGGGTCCTTGAAGCGTCCTGCGACGGCGCTCCCGAGCAGTTCACGGGAAGTTGACGCGGAGTCGGCGTCGGCAGTGGCGGGTCCTTATGGCGTCCTGCGACGGCGCTCCCGAGCAGGTCACGGGGAAGTGACGCGGAGTCGGCGTCGGCAGTGGCGGTCCTTGAATTGCCCGGCGACGGCGCTCTCAAGTAGTTCACGGGGAAGTTGACGCGGAGTCGGCGTCGGCAGTGGCGGGTCCTTATAGCGTCCTGCGACGGCGCTCCCGAGCAGGTCACGGGAAGTTGACGAGGAGTCGGCGTCTGCAGTGGCAGGTCCTTGAATTGCCCGGCGACGGCGCTCTCAAGTAGTTCACGGGGAAGTTGACGCGGAGTCGGCGTCTGCAGTGGCGGGTCCTTGAATTGCCCGGCGACGGCGCTCTCAAGCAGGTCACGGGGAAGTTGACGCGGAGTCGGCGTCGGCAGTGGCGGGTCCTTGAATTGCCCGGCGACGGCGCTCCCGAGCAGGTCACGGGAAGTTGACGCGGAGTCGGCGTCGGCAGTGGCGGGTTCTTGAATTGCCCGGCGACGGCGCTCTCAAGCAGGTCACGGGGAAGTTGACGCGGAGTCGGCGTCGGCAGTGGCAGGTCCTTGAATTGCCCGGCGACGGCGCTCTCAAGCAGGTCACGGGGAAGTTGACGCGGAGTCGGCGTCGGCAGTGGCGGGTCCTTGAATGCCCGGCGACGCGCTCTCAAGTAGTTCACGGGGAAGTTGACGCGGAGTCGGCGTCGGCAGTGGCGGGTCCTTATAGCGTCCTGCGACGGCGCTCCCGGCAGGTCACGGGGAAGTTGACGCGGAGTCGGCGTCGGCAGTGGCGGGTCCTTGAATTGCCCGGCGACGGCGCTCCCGAGCAGGTCACGGGGAGGGTGACGCGGAGTCGGCGTCTGCAGTGGCGGGTCCTTGAAGAGTCCTGCGACGGCTCCCGAGCAGGTCACGGTGACGCGGAGTCGGCGTCGGCGGCGGGTCCTTGAATTGCCCGGCGACGGCGCTCTCAAGCAGGTCACGGGAAGTTGACGCGGAGTCAGCGTCGGCAGTGGCAGGTCCTTGAATTGCCCGGCGACGGCGCTCTCAAGCAGGTCACGGGAAGTTGACGCGGAGTCGGCGTCGGCAGTGGCGGGTCCTTGAATTGCCCGGCGACGGCGCTCCCGAGCAGGTCACGGGGAAGTTGACGCGGAGTCGGCGTCGGCAGTGGCGGGTCCTTGAATTGCCCGGCGACGGCGCTCCCGAGCAGGTCACGGGGAAGTTGACGCGGAGTCGGCGTCTGCAGTGGCGGGTCCTTGAATTGCCCGGCGACGGCGCTCTCAAGTAGTTCACGGGGAAGTTGACGCGGAGTCGGCGTCTGCAGTGGCAGGTCCTTGAATTGCCCGGCGACGGCGCTCTCAAGCAGGTCACGGGAAGTTGACGCGGAGTCGGCGTCTGCAGTGGCGGGTCCTTGAATTGCCCGGCGACGGCGCTCAAGTAGTTCACGGGGAAGTTGACGCGGAGTCGGCGTCGGCAGTGGCGGGTCCTTATAGCGTCCTGCGACGGCGCTCCCGAGCAGGTCACGGGGAAGTTGACGCGGAGTCGGCGTCGGCAGTGGCGGGTCCTTGAATTGCCCGGCGACGGCGCTCCCGAGCAGGTCACGGGGAGGGTGACGCGGAGTCGGCGTCTGCAGTGGCGGGTCCTTGAAGAGTCCTGCGACGGCGCTCCCGAGCAGGTCACGGGGAAGTTGACGCGGAGTCGGCGTCGGCAGTGGCGGGTCCTTGAATTGCCCGGCGACGGCGCTCTCAAGCAGGTCACGGGAAGTTGACGCGGAGTCGGCGTCGGCAGTGGCGGGTCCTTGAATTGCCCGGCGACGGCGCTCCCGAGCAGGTCACGGGGAAGTTGACGCGGAGTCGGCGTCGGCAGTGGCGGGTCCTTGAATTGCCCGGCGACGGCGCTCTCAAGCAGGTCACGGGGAAGTTGACGCGGAGTCGGCGTCGGCAGTGGCGGGTCCTTGAATTGCCCGGCGACGGCGCTCCCGAGCAGGTCACGGGGAAGTTGACGCGGAGTCGGCGTCTGCAGTGGCGGGTCCTTGAATTGCCCGGCGACGGCGCTCTCAAGTAGTTCACGGGAAGTTGACGCGGAGTCGGCGTCTGCAGTGGCGGGTCCTTGAATTGCCCGGCGACGGCGCTCTCAAGCAGGTCACGGGGAAGTTGACGCGGAGTCGGCGTCGGCAGTGGCGGGTCCTTGAATTGCCCGGCGACGGCGCTCCCGAGCAGGTCACGGGGAAGTTGACGCGGAGTCGGCGTCGGCAGTGGCGGGTTCTTGAATTGCCCGGCGACGGCGCTCTCAAGCAGGTCACGGGGAAGTTGACGCGGAGTCGGCGTCGGCAGTGGCGGGTCCTTGAATTGCCCGGCGACGGCGCTCTCAAGCAGGTCACGGGGAAGTTGACGCGGAGTCGGCGTCGGCAGTGGCGGGTCCTTGAATTGCCCGGCGACGGCGCTCTCAAGTAGTTCACGGGGAAGTTGACGCGGAGTCGGCGTCGGCAGTGGCGGGTCCTTATAGCGTCCTGCGACGGCGCTCCCGAGCAGGTCACGGGAAGTTGACGCGGAGTCGGCGTCGGCAGTGGCGGGTCCTTGAATTGCCCGGCGACGGCGCTCTCAAGCAGGTCACGGGGAAGTTGACGCGGAGTCGGCGTCGGCAGTGGCGGGTCCTTGAATTGCCCGGCGACGGCGCTCCCGAGCAGGTCACGGGGAAGTTGACGCGGAGTCGGCGTCTGCAGTGGCGGGTCCTTGAATTGCCCGGCGACGGCGCTCTCAAGCAGGTCACGGGGAAGTTGACGCGGAGTCGGCGTCGGCAGTGGCGGGTCCTTGAATTGCCCGGCGACGGCGCTCCCGAGCAGGTCACGGGGAAGTTGACGCGGAGTCGGCGTCGGCAGTGGCGGGTCCTTATAGCGTCCTGCGACGGCGCTCCCGAGCAGGTCACGGGGAAGTTGACGCGGAGTCGGTGTCTGCAGTGGCGGGTCCTTGAATTGCCCGGCGACGGCGCTCTCAAGTAGTTCACGGGGAAGTTGACGCGGAGTCGGCGTCGGCAGTGGCGGGTCCTTGAATTGCCCGGCGACGGCGCTCTCAAGTAGTTCACGGGGAGGGTGATGTGGGGGTTCCGTCGGAAGTGGCTGGTCCTTGAAGGGTCCCGCGATGACACTGTGACGAAGCTTTCGAGAGGTGGTGGGCTCCTCGAACCAAGTAGCACAGTCCTCGGCTCTCTTCTCGATTGCTGTTTCGTCTTGCTTAGTGGTGCTAGTCCACGAAATGGCCGAGTCGATGTAAGTGTCTTGGTCGTCATCGATAGTGGGGATTTCCTCCGACATGATCATCGTGCCCACCTTTTTGAACACCGGGTCCGACGCGGCCGTTGTTGTGTTAGCTAGCAAGTTGGTGAGGTTCACCGGCGCCCTCGAGATGGTCGTGATGTCAGGGAGTGTGGGGTCCGCCTCGACCTCGAAGGCGCAGTTTTGGTCGGCGACGTCGGCACCGAAACCAGGGAAATCGTTGTTGATCTTGTTCACCGTTTCGGATACAGTGAAGGGCTCGTAGAGCAGCGATGCGGCAGACGCCTGCTGCATCTGCAGGGCCACCGCGGTTACGGTTGCGGAGACAATGTAGGCGCTCGGCGAGTAAACCATGGTCTTCAAAGGAGACAATTTAGGATATAGGAAACGCTGTTCTGTAAAGAGCAGTAGTGTAATCTTCTAGAGAACGAGGAAGTCGGAGAATGAGGTCCCCACTGTGAGGAACTAATGGAGGAGTCTCACTCGTGCTGAATACCTGTAGAACTACACGTAAACTGTGAACACCGGATTTGCGGGCAGATCGCAAACAAACCAAAGTTGCGTTATGATCATGGTCATGATGGTCCCCATGACTATACTTTTGTTTGTCTGTCCGCAAATTGTGATCCCCCCCACAAATTGAACAAGATATTTTCGGGTGCGGATGTAGTGAGTAGATTTGGAGTAAGATTTTCATTATTATATATTACCACTCCTTGTTTTTTTGATTGGGGGGGGGATGGAACCCGGTTTGGGGTCCTTGTTTGAACAGAATTCGGTTTGAGGACCCCAAATTGAGGTCCTCAACTTGCAGCTTTTGAAAACCTATCGTGTGGGAAGTCTCAATTACCGAAGACATTTCCTTTTTCCTCTGCTGCTGAGCCGCTGTGTCACTGATCTAGCTCCACGCGTTGGCTCCGACACACAGCAGCGGCAACCTCCCCACTGACGCGCGGAGCTCGAGCACGGTAGGTTTTTCAATCTGACCAAGTTGACGGACCCCAACCGAATTATTTTCAAATCAAAGGCCATAAATCTACCCCCTCTTTTTTACAATAAATATATCAACTTTATTCTGCCTGAGACAGAACGGCGATCTTCTTACGGTAATGGCGGCTTCATTGAGCGCTGGAGCTGGCTTTGTCGTGGTTTACAGGTCGTTGGGGAAGTCATGAGCTAAACAATCCTACCCACAAACTCCTAGCTACTCTCAGCAAAACGCGTTCAATAATTGTGACAGCATGTATCGCATCGACATGAACGTCTTGACTTGCACGTAAGACAGTCAAATAATATGCCAAAGCTTGTCGTAGATTGCCGCGAAAGACTGTTGACGATAAAGGAGGGGGTGCTAACACTACGCCTTTTATTCTAGCTTAAGCCTAGTAGATAATAATAAGCTAGTAGTTTATGCCTTGTTCACAATGTGTACACTACAAACAATAAATTGCCGTAAACGTAGGTACGGGTACGGGGGGCACTCGGGTTGAGCTGCAATATCTTTGTGTCTAGTGTTGACTTGAACACCGACGTCATTTTCTTGCTGCGAGTGCACATTTCTTTGTGGGTATCGCCGCGCTTTGTGCATCGGCTGACCCCTGTAATCATCAACAAGTTCGTCGTTATGATCCTACGCGTCAACAGAATTGTCGATACTCAAATCTCTGCGTAATCTTCGTTGCCGTTATACAGACAATCCTCTCGGTTGTGATAGCTTCGGGAGCCATCATTTTATTACAAACTAGAGTAATTACAATCAAGAGTGTACCACTCCAACGGTACAGTGCATCGTGTACCAATTTAGAGGTACATTTTAAAGGTTGGACCGAGCCACGCGGCTCGCAACCACGGTTCGCTGATGAATTGCTGGAGGCCGACCCATCAATGGACTTAGGGCTTGTCGCGAAGCTGTACAACGTAGATGTTCGACAAGCAGTGCTATGGAGCATCGAGAGCTGGAATGCTCTCTCTAAAACCACATTCGTGAACTACTGGAAGAAGACAGGTCTTCTTGAGTACTACACGTGCGAGTATGCGGGGCCGGATGAAGAAGACGGTATCACGGAGGAGCTAACAGCAATGATATCGCGCTTACATACGTCCAACCCTATGCCAGTGCTCGAACTGCTGAATCCCCCGGAGGAGAACGTTCTGATGGAGGATCCGACGGACGAGGACTTCTGTCGCGTTGAGGACAAGCACGACGACGAGAACAGGTGTGGTGCAGTTGGCGACGGAGCCAACACTGTAGACGATGAGAACGAAGCAGCCTTTGTGGCACCCACTCCAGACAATCTTACTCCGGAAGAGCTGAAGGAGCGCCTGAGGTGGATGGCGCAGCTTTTCGTCAGCGCTGATGCTATGGGGGCGTCGTCTGGAACAGTGAGTGGATTGCGTTCAATGCAGCGAACATTTCGAGAGGAGTTAGGGCGAAAGCAGGGTCGAAAGCAGCAAAAGTCGATGCTGGACTTCTTCGGCCGTCCTTCAGCAAACTGTTCAGTTCCATAGTTAAGCACCTTCGTTTAGTAATAATCCAGCTTTTCATATCACAAACTGCTAACTAGAGGATAGAGGCATATTTGACTTGAGCTTGTATACCACCGGTCATTGGGAACCCACCTTTTATCTGTGTGCGGAGTGAATCACTATTCGGGATATCACGGTCGAGAGGATTGTCTGTACCTCAAAAGCTCGTGGACGACAGATCAGCGGTGCGCGGCAACATCGACATGATGTGCGTCAAAACATGTAGGAGGAGCTACATGCACTCCGACCTTCCTACCTCAACAACTTTAGTGCTTCACGCATACCATCAACGGTATGTGCTTTTCAATTAATTTCAATTAGTGAGTGCATTAATTTTTTTAATTTAATGCACTCGCGCACGAACTACCCTAGCTTTGTGTGTGTGTGTGTGTTTAAAACCGTAGGCTCGTTCCAAACTTAAAACATTTTTGAACTTTCAAATTTAAAAAAAACACTTTTTTGAAAGTTTGGAACGAGCCAGTTCAGGGTGATAATCCTGCGGATAGCAATGTATCCGAGGTTCGTCTGTGCGTCATACGTATTGCGTGGTATTGCCGAAGAAATTACAGTCAAGGGATGCAAAATCAACCCTTCCACGTGTCTGTCTCTCAGGCGTCTCTCCCATTCGGAGTTCTTATCGAAAAAAAACGAGGTTATCGATTTGTTCAAAATCTTATGGCATGGATATGGAATGGCCATTTTCAGAATTTGGCGTTTCAAACTGATTATGACATCGGATACTATTTTTAAGCATTATATACGATCAGATTGGTGACCATACTGAGCCACGCTCGCCATGCTTCGTAGCGTAGTTTCTGCATTTGTAGCGTTTCATGAACTTCAACTTCGATTTCCTAATGGTTTAAAAACCTTTTTGGCCATTTTAACATGCCTTATCTGAATCAATGAGACGAGATTTCGGAGGTCACCCGATGGCCAAAAAATCGGCATCGACGAAATGACAAAACTCAATGGGCTATAATGTATCTTTAACGTGTTTTATTTGAAATGGAGGGGGTAGCATTGCTATCAGACAAGTGCAAGCTAAGAAAATAGCGAGTGCAAACTTTCAACTCCGCTCTAAAATTTACAAAGTATCGAGTTTTGGCCCCTCGTTATTGGGGTAAATACATGCGCCAGTGCTGTGTCACGCTTATAGATAAAATAACTTTATATCGCTAAAGGTAAAATAGTAAAAATGCATCAATGGCGGTGCGTGACATAGACACGGAGGCGAATGCATGCATGAATACGATTTGCTCAACATCTTCACGCATATGCATCGGTAAGCGAGCTTGCATACACGCACATTAATAGAAACTAGTACGCTACAACTTGTAGGAATACCCTACCAGTATGAAGTGTAATACATGTACCGCATTGCCCAACTGTGATAAGCCATGTTGGCAATTTCACGTTGAACGAGCACATCCTAAATGCTTATCATAACAACCACACACTCTCGGAGCATTCCTACCAATATGCATTATTTAGGCGGCTTGGCAATTGGATTATTGTTGTCGTCTGATGCATTTATTTACGTTGCTATATGCAAATTCATGTCGTGTCGACGGTATTTGGAAACGCAAAACGATGTCAGATCAATAATTCCATGTCCATCTAATCCCATCTCATTTTTATGCCTGGTTTTATGCTCCGACCATGCTCGATCTAGGCCATAAAACGGAGCGACATTTCATCTGCAGAGCACAATAATACTAATATGCAAGTATTATTTCAGATTGCAACGGTTCGATGGTGCTGAAGGCTTCCATAACCGAGTTTGCCTTTGTCCCGTTAGCAAGAGAGATCCGCAGTGAATGCATTCGACGTGCAGGGCGACGCTCGCTTGTGGAAATGGCCGAACGAGTAAGCGGTTCGTCGCACGAGATTGCTTCATATACTCTGTGGTCCGCAGACATAGAATCCTGCAGACTGCAACAGGCTACTACTACCAGCGCGAACTGCTAAGTTCATTGTTCATTCTGCAAGTTTCCAGAGGCCCAAAGAACCTCCCAGCTCCCCGCCTACAAGCCATCGACGCTATGAAGTGTGCAAGCATCGACTGCTCGTGTGCCGAGATCACCGTGACCAACCCCTGAGTTATTTGTGGACGTAGTGTTTACCACATCTGCAGTAACGATCTCTACGACTCTGGAAAGCTGTCGGAGCGCTTCTGTAGTGCTACCTGTGTAAACCAGTACAAGACCGTGACATCCCCTCCGTCGCCATCGGTGGAAAGCGACCCTGAGTCGGACGAGCTAGCCAGGCGTCATTGCCTTCGGAATCGCAAGACTCGTATCTTCCTCTCGGCCAGTCAACTCCACCAACGATGACGGCATCATTACCGTCAGGCTCGCAAGCGTCGTTCAGCCATCCAGCTCAACCAGCGACAACGGCGTCGGTGGTGGACTTGACGGTGTGTTCTGCTGCCTCCTCGACTTCTTCATGCCACACGTCATCCTTGTCTGGGGTTGATGCTTTCGGGATCCCTCTTGACGTTTGTCATTACCGCCAAGAGAATTGCCGTCTCGACGTGTGGGAAATCTTTTGGGGACGCCATTCATCAAGACGAGCGGCCATGCCACGGACCCGTTCACGCACGTATGTCTCCTGTGTGCCCAGCAACTGACCTGCCGACCGTTTGCTGCTGTCAATGCGTGGGAGGGTGCTTAAATCGTTGGGCCAGCACGTCGAACGCTAGGGTTCACATGTGGTCAACTCACCAGGATCACCCGCTCGCTCGGACAGGCCGAGGCAAGCATGAGGCTGGAGACTGCTGCCCGTCGTATTGATGAAGCTATGGCTCAGGCGCATGCACGTGATAGCAAGCGGGCTTCCTCGACTACAGATAACGATCGTGCTATCAAGCGACGCGCTACGCTACAAAAACTTTGGTCTCCGACGCAACGAGAAATCGGCATCTACATAGCGCAGTGGTTGATCAGCAGGGGGCTGGCATACAACACTGTAGCCAATGAAAAGTTCAGGCTTCTTATCCAGCGGTTGACCGGTGATGCTGAAGCTACGGTCATTTCTGCATCGACCTTCCGAGACAAATTGGAGGCTCTTTTCACCAAGTTCTGCACGATGACGTGAGACTTGTTGCAGAGGGAGTTCAAAGCTGCTCATGGTCCCTTTTTTGAACCCACACCACGACGGATGGACCACGGGGAATGGAAGGACCAGTGTGTTGGGGACATCCGTTTCGTTCATCGACATGACGTGGCATTACTGTGAGATCGCGCTGCTTCTCACGGTAGGCAACCCGTCTCATGTGGCTTCCGACATGCACAAGATGATTTGTTCTCGCGTGCGCGATCGTACGGTGTTGACATCAATGTCATAAGTCAATTTACGGTGGCGGACACCACGTCGAGTGCTAGGAAAATGTCAAATCTCTTTGAGGACTCACTCCCCCCGACTGCACCATGCATGTCCTGAACTTGCGCCTGCAATACGCTATAGGTATGAGGGAGAACAAGGAGACGGTGGAAGTGTATGACCCAAAGACAAACACTCGCAAGAAGGAAAAACGCAATTGCACTGTTTGAGGCGTTTTCGAGGAAGGTCGGAAATTAGTCAGACGTGTGCGCGCGTTGAACAACTACTTCTACACGCAGCAGTGCTGCCAGCGCTTGGAGAAGGTGCAAGAGTTCTACTGCCTGCCAAAGATAGGACCCACGCTTGACTGCGACACTCGTGTCGCTTTCACTGTCAAGCTCTTCGAGAGGACTATTATGAACTACTCGGGATTCCGTCAGTACTTCCAGTATCATGAGAAGGGTGATGACTCATCGGCGTTTGACTGTTTGACGCTCGCCGACTGGACTTTGATCACCGAGATGGAATCGATTGTGGGATCATTCGCGGACCTCGCCCGTATTGAAGTGCAGCGGAGCGGCCTTGTTGCCTCAGAGCTCGTTATATTGTTGAAATTTGCGGCGGACCGTTTGTACAGCAACAGCTACTTGGTGGGCGATAGCAATGCACCTAGAACACCAACAACCACGGTGAACACGTTTCCGTGCAACACGGTTTCTGGTGATGCCTTCAGCGACCTTGCGCACATTTCCTTGGCGCGTGTGAAAGGTCAAGTTGAGAAGCGAATAGCTACAGCTACCGCCGAAACGGTTCTGATTCTTCTGCTCGACCCGCACACCAAGTTTTCAGTAGAATCCTTAAGCTCGCCTTCGAAGCCTCACGTAACTGAAGACGGTGAGCAAGGAGAAGAGTCCGAGAACGCCCACCAGGTCAAGGAGATTATTGCGGCTGGCAACAAGTTGCTACGCAATGCGCACCGCGCGATTTTCTGCTCGCTCAATGGTTCCGCTGAATGGACTGTAGAAGACACGGCCACTATCGCATCGCCGAACCTCGATCTCCATCCGTCTGCTGACGACGAGAAAGTGATTTGTGGTGCTCCGTTCCAGACTACGGCGGCGGCAACCTCATTGTCAATGATGCACGAGCAAGCGGACAAGGTTTTGGAAGCATGGCTGTAATACACAGTGGGCTGGGTTGCTACTGCCGAGCTCTATTCGACGGACAAGACAAAGACCAATGCCGACTTCACCCCTCTTCTGTTGGTTCGCCGTAATGGCGTCGTCTGCTGGAGGTTTGAAGCTCTCTGCGAACACATAGACATCCTGCGCTGGTTTCGCGATGTCAACAGCGTTCGCTTCCCGTTGATCGCTGCGCTAGCTTGCATTTGGTTGGCGAGAGCTCCATCCAACGCGTTCCAGGAACGCGTTTTCTCTACCAATGGGATTGTGATGAGCAACCGGCGCACGAGAACGGATAATCGCCGGGCGGAGATGCAGGTCCTTCTGAAACAGAACGGGAAGGAGATTCAGCGCATGGAGGCTAACGACAATGATGGTGCGACGCTGCAAGATCGGTGCACTTAGTGGTCGTCCATTTTGGTGGTCGACAGAGTCGACTACCAAGATTCGAGAGTAGTAATACAACGTTAATATAGTAATACTACTTTATTAGTCCAATTTCTTTGTCTAGGTGATATTATTTGGCTATTATCTTTCAGATGGTCTTCGGGTATAAATATCTTAGTTTGGACGAAAATTGTTCTACTATCAATCTCTGATTGTAACATGTGATATACTTTCTAATACAATAATGCACTATTCTTAACCAAAATGCTTTGAAAAGAATCTGATCGAATAAAAAGTCGCTCAGTTGTACGGGAAGACAAACAAAAGGCGCGGCCACTATAGCCAGAACGCCATACTCGAGACTATATATCTTGGTAAGTAGTTGTGCTCTGAGCGCACAAACACGTCAGTTATGCTTAGAAATATATAAATTTTACCCCTACGAAATATCTAAGTTAAATATACAGCTCCTGAGTTTTTAGGTTTTGGTCGGCCTACGAAAATAACATGATTTCGGTCTCATTGAGTCAAATAAGGCATGTTAAACTGATAAAAATCGTTTTTTAGCCGTTAAGGTTTATACATGTAAGAAGGTGGGGAGCCGTGCAATGTGGTCCTTCGTATACTAAGCTAGTCCGAAGACCTTTGCGGTGTCTTCATCGTCTGTTTCGTTAGGTTGTGCACTGTTCGTGTCACCAAATTTATCGTTATGACCAGGCCTCTCTAATATGTTTTTTTTTTGCCGATTTCCCCCTATTAAGCTAATGGGGGATAGCAAGAACAGTTAACCCTTTCGCGAGCCACTTACCTCAACTATACTATACAAATCTAAGCAATTTGCATCTGAAAGGGCGCATTTATCGCCCTTTAAGAAATTCACGGTACTCCACTTGCATGTCTCATGAGACATGCCATCTACTGTGATTTGTAGGTCACGGATGGGACAATGTGACTTGATTTTTGTATAGTGTCGTGATTACTTGATGATTACGCCACGCACCTTTTTTGATATGTCCCAGAAGACGGTTGAACTTGTGTGAAAAGGCGCATTTTTCGCCCTTTTAGACGGGTATTTTCTACCGTGTTTTGCAAAACCCCTTAAATGGCGAAAAATGCGCCCTTGCATCGCGAAAGGGTTAATATGGGGATAGTGAGGGACAATAGTGAAAGTAAGATAGAGATACCTTAGTTTAGCACCTATAAACAATCGGCCGCCCTTGTTCGCCGATTGTTTTCATCAATTGCTTACATTTGATTTGATTTGCGATTTTGACGGCTAACGTGCTCCCTGGGCCGTGCCTTACAGCAACCCTGCCTATGGGGTACAGAGAGCCCATGATAATAGCCCATCAATTGCTTACAGGCCCCAAAGAACGTATCAGTAGCCTTGCTTTGAAACAGAGGCCCAGCAAGCAAGTGTAGGTTGACAAGATTTTCGCACAAACTGTGGAAACGTACACGAACGTCGAGATATGACGTTTCCTGTAAACTGCCCACGTCCAAACGCCAAGCACGTTTTGAAAAGCCGATGGATACGATCCAAACTTGACACACATATTGTGTGGGTGTACGAAGCACACCGAGCATCGATACCTGAGGTAGCAAACACAATACAAAGAATTGTTCAAGCTATCTTAGCCAGTTTGGGGCACCCACAACTGCGGAATACAAAGAATTGTTCGAGCTATCTTAGCCAGTTTGGGAACCCACAACAGCGCCGGTCAGGAATTACGTTTACCAGTTCTATTTCGGGTAACCGTCTCCACCCGAGCGTTGAAGTCGGGTACCCACACCCACCCGAATACACAGATGGGTGGGTACGGGTGGGCGGGTAACCCGAATTCGGATACCCGTTGCGGCCTCTGCTCCATGTAGACGGATTTACTGTTATGGAGATTCATGACTCGAGAGGCTTCTCTGGCGTCAGAGACCGGATTGCTTCCAACGAGTCTGGTGCGGCCAGCATACACGTTCTGGCCGCCAGTAGACACTTTCGCGCCACTATTGTTTTTAACTCACTCTGTCAACCAAGTGACAAACAGCGGGGTTTTGTCGTAGGTCTGCTAAAAATCAAACTTTTTTATTATTACATGTACAGTATTATACTTCTTATGATGGTGCCTTCCAGAACCCCTATAAAACGCTTTGATACCAAGGGTTAGGGCGCATTAAAGAGGTGATATAACCGGGTGATAAAACGCGAGTTTCATGAGACTAAAAAGTGGTCTGACCAAACAATTCATCAAACGAGTTTGATGGTTTTAATGACCCCCTCAACTACAGACAATGACGATAAAAGCCGCGCCACTTGCTAATTATTACAGTGACATGGAAATGCACCACAACAAACAGACTGATCTGAATGGCTAAACCGTAGCTAATATACTTAATTAGGTTATTCAACAGGAAGGTTTTAAATGGGTCTTATTTAGACCTGGTCTTGATTTTGGGCCAGGTTTCAATACAAATCTAAGACGATTTCTCTCGCTTAAGTACGATTTATCTGATAGGATGGGCGGCATCTAATAAGGTAGCCTACGAGGTGCACTAAGTATTCATTTGAATCTAGATCGGATGGGGAATGGCTTTAGGAGACGCACATTAAGTGCTGGGGTCGGTGAAGTTGCCTCCACTGTACTTTAGCAGCTTATACAACATCTTCCGACAGTGATCTGAATTGCATCAAATTCAGATCAAATCGCCAGACCTTATCTGCATAAGAACCAAAATAAAGACAACCATTCAACAAACATGAAATGGAAAATTGTGTAGAAATGAAGCTTGTGGAGGGTTTTTAAGTTGGCACGCATTTTTGTGACCGCCCACAGACTGCTGAGACAAGACAAATGCTCCCGAATACCCGATTGCACTCGCCTGCGCCCGACTAAATAGTACCAGTTTCAGGTACCGGCGTATACGAATCTGTATACAGCGGATAAAAACATTTGATCGCTGGGCAGACTTTGGCATGAACGAAAGTGTACTGGGGGTTGCACCCCCAGACCCCCGCAGTAAAAAAAACTGGCTCCTGAACAAAGCAACGGTTCCGTTCACTGGGGAGCTCGTTGGGCCCGCCTACGCAAATACCGAGCGGCCCTGCTTCGCGGCACCCCGCTCGGGTTTGCTGCGGCTTCGCTCCTCGCGCCCGCTCACTGCTGCAATACATGCATACAGATTCCTGTGGACTTCATCTCTTGTTTCTTTCTACATGGACTTCACTTCCTGTGTGTACATGTATTTCCTTTGTTACGACCTACACCCGACTCGTAGCCTATTCATCCGACTGGTACCCGACCGGCAACCGAATGCGCCCGACTCCCGAATACGCCTGAATGTAACCGATTGTAGCCTAAGGCACCAGGGCGGACTCGAAATATTCATGCAGCGTGTATGATCATGCATACGTACTCACCAGAGCTCATAAGCCACACTCCGCTACTACAGGTCTTTACGTAGCCCTCCCTCCAATATAGCACGCGCTTGCTGTAGCTACCGGGGCACAGCCTCATATAGAAATATAAACTGTTTAGAAACGGCAAGTGTATTGACTTACACTTAGGGGCACTACAGTTTAGTGACAGTACTACTTCTTGATGCCGTGCACAAGTCCCTCAAAGTACTCGAACGGCGACACCGTGCCACCAAAGTACCAGGATCGCAACAGGTACTCGTTCAGGTAAGCCGGTAGCAAATATTTGTCGATACCGCATCTTCTTGAGCTTGTGCTTGATCCACACCTCCCAGGCCCCCTCAATGCGGTTCGTGCACGCACCCGTGGTCGGGTCGACGAAGTGCTTTGAATGGTTCACCCATTTGTGCTTATACTTCATCTTCTTGAGCGTTCGGTTGTTCTCTAGCGTGTGCTTTAGGTTCGTAGAAACGTAGCTCGTAAACTGGTCAGACATGATGGTTGTCTGGGGCTCGATGTGCTTCTTGATAAGCGAGAGCAATGTCTTCTTCTTGTGGTCTTCGTACGTCAGGACCCCGAACCAGCGTCCGGACGTACGATCAACCCTGCCAAAGATCCAGCAGTCCTCGTGGTGTACACCTCGGTTGTACTTACTTTTCTCCTTAACAGTGGTCTCGTCGATTTCGACGACGTGTCCAGGGCTGCCGACCTGTAGCATACATACAAAAATTAGAATCTAAATAATACCCTTCAATTGACAAAAAAGTACCTGCATTGGGCACTCTAGCATCTCCTTCGTGCAGATGTCTCTGCAGAAGGAGTACCAGTCAGTGACGGCCTCGTCGCTGACTTTAAGCCACGCCATGGCGACTCCAGCAGGGAGGCTAGACGCCCAGGTGTACAGCAGGCGAATGCATTGATATAGCGTCAGGTTCGCCTTTGCGAAGAAGGAGCCAGCCCACAAGCCGCGCTCCTTCCTGCAGCCCTTGCGGCGCCACCTCCATCTCTTGGCACGATCCTCGGAGGCGCCTGGGGACGGAGGGCACAAGCGCATGTCGCCATCGCACTCGGAGCACAGCATGCGCGCTGCCAGTAGCCCCTTTGCTTGGCTGAAGGCCACGCAGCTTGACATGTCCGCCGTGGCCCTCATGACGTCGTCAAAAGTGTAGCCAATGCGGCTGAGGTGGTACGCGCAGGTCGACAGGTCGGGGTCCGCCGTCGTGGTGGTGGTGGTGGTGGTGATGGGGGGCATGGCTGCAGACGGCTGGGTGGGTGTTTGCTGGGGTGGGGCTCTTTTTCAAAGTGAGGCAAAGACAGTAGATGTTTTGTGGCACTAACTACAAAATGCGTAGCGAAACCTGGGGCTTTGAGCTCCTGGCGCGAAAGCATCGTTGCAGTTGACGATAGAAGTTCGCTGATTTTTCTATTTCTATGTGGGGCTCTGCCCCCCCCGCAGTCGCTACCTGGAAATACGACAAATTTGCATCCATTCACAGATCCGTAGCAATTCACCCTATACAGACGATATAAGACACGAATGGGGTGCCGTTGACCGAGGGTCCATCGAAGCGCCCCCCCCCCCCTCCCCCCTAGTCGCCCAACTAATGTCGCGACACGTCCGTCACCGCCGACGCTACCTAACGCACTTTCGCTGCTTCATCCCCGCTACTTGTGTCCCGCTGAGCTTTTCCGCAAATGAGTGGTTTCGCAGCACTTGTATACGCGTATACGCTGGTACGGATACATTTTGAGGCTAGGTTAGAACGTTCTGAGCTTGTTCCTCCTCTGGGCGGGCACAATAAGCACTCTCTTTTAAGTTACGGGGATTTTTCCGTCGTCGTCTGTAACAACGCATAAAATTCGACTTGCGCTCAAACAGCACCTCAAGTGGGAGACTTTGTTTGAACTTCAAATTAAACGATCTTGAAAGGCTGTTTCGCACCCAATGCGTCTCATTTGAAGATTTACCGGCTTCCTCGCTAGCAAGTGCGGCTGTGTTCGCGATCAGAAGTACGACGGTGAATGATCTACAGCTCGGTGTGTTAGTTGCTTTTCAAACCTATTAATGCATAAAACGGTTTAATCACCCAGGGTAGGACGCATTAAAGGGCGATAAAAGCTTCGTGATAAAACGAAGTTGTTTGGTGGGACGAAAAATTGTCTTTATAAAAAATCGATTAATCCGTTTTCGTAGTCACGCCATAAAGAAGCAGCGTATAAAACGTTGACTTGTATTTATTCTAGGTTCAAACGATACCCCCAAGTGGAACGGTATCGTTTAAAATTCGGTTCAAGAGATCTTATAAGGCCTCGAAGCGCGAAGAGTTCGCCCTCGTGAGCTTTTCACGCCTTGCAAAGTTGGTTCATCTCGGAACCGGCAGCCTGTCGCACATGTCGAATCGCGTACGTCCTTAAGCGCTGGTACTTTTGATTAGCTATAGCGGAAAATCGTAGTGTTATTTACGCTGCACTCGCTCGACTCGAGTGTTGTATCTGACACTAATGAGCAGCGTGATGGATACAGGGTAAGCATCCATTCCATGCAGGTAAGTCCTGCTGGAGCTCAAGCTTGAGCTTTCAGCCAGCTGATACTTCGTGTGTGGTTGCTCGCTCTTCATATTTGAGGATGATACCCAAGACGGACAAGAAGAAATCTTGTTAGCAGCCAGCGATAAGATCTCGCAAGATAGGAGAGCTCTTATGTCTCGTGTCAAGCGAACGCAAGTCTCGAGAACCCCATACGCATGTGTGGCGAGATGCCTTAGGAAATTATAGAAAAGGCAAGAAACAAATCACGAAACTCGGATCACTCGACCCCCAGAATGAAAGTCGGGCGGGCATGTGTAAGTACCCTCCTGTGGTCCTCTTCCATGTGTTCTTCCTACGGCAACGCTGTGGTTCCAGATATAAGTCGGCCACACCAGCTATACCGAGTCTAAGTAGCCCTCAAGCCTATCGGAGCGGAGCTTGTCTTTGGCTCAGTATGTCCTAGCCTGCACGTGTGTCGCTTTCAAACTCGAAGTGGCTCGATCTTTCTTGTATACACGAACTTGTCCTCTTCTTTCTTTCCTCTTGGGCCAGGATACGGGCCGCGGCACCTTCTTCTCTTCTCGACAAACTCTGGCTTCGAGTCGTCCCAGTCTCTTCACTTCCTCTTGCGGCTCAGACTGAAAGCCGCGTCCCGGATCTTCAATCACTACTCAGATCCAAGAGTAGCTAGAAGTAAAAGACTCGGTTTGAGCCTGTCCGAATTCAGAATCCTCGCACCAACCCTGGGACACCCGCCCACCACGCCGGAATTAGGCGAACAATAAACCAAAAGCCGGATAACGCGGACTTGCTGCTGAACTGGGAATTATATCCTGTCAAATATTGGGATCCCAGAACCGAAGCACTGCCAAAACCTCAGAGCCGTATCATCTTCGACCCGAAAATATGAAGCACCGCCAGAACGCCAACCGAAGAACAGTGAACCGCGCATGGGGAATATGGAATAACCGAAGCACAACGCGAAGACGGAGGAACTTGGATAAGGGAGTTGAATTTTAACTTGGACTTTGCCTGACACCTTGGGGACACTTGATGTAGGTGTGGTTGCACACAAGTGCGATTTTCCACACTTCACTTGCTTCCTTCGGGGAAAATTGAGCTCTGATCGAAATATAACACATGCCCTCAGATTGGTACTTCCAATCCCAGTTTTCCAAGTCTTGGAATGGGCCAGATCATCTAAACGTGGTTACGTGAATGGTCTGCGTGGGCAATCGCCTGAGTTGGATACAACTAATCTTAGGCACTCCGTCAGATACTTCGATGACTTCATCATAATCAACCAATCCACGCTTGAAATCGGTACTACATGGGTGACTCCCAGATTCAAGTGCGGCCTAAGCCCTGGCTAAGCGCACTCAACTTCGCAGATCCCTTCGAAGATTCCGGCTCGACTTCAAGATGTAGCTATTTGACTGCGGAGCTGGTGCTCTAGCTTCTGTACTAAGCCGTGATTAACGAAAATCTACTGTACTAAGCCCTGACTAACGGAAATCTACAGAAGCTAGAGCACCAGCTCCGCAGTCAAATAGCTACATCTTGAAGTCGAGCCGGAATCTTCGAAGGGATCTGCGAAGTTGAGTGCGCTTAGCCAGGGCTTAGGCCGCACTTGAATCTGGGAGTCACCCATGTAGTACCGATTTCAAGCGTGGATTGGTTGATTATGATGAAGTCATCGAAGTATCTGACGGAGTGCCTAAGATTAGTTGTATCCAACTCAGGCGATTGCCCACGCA
Source organism: Phytophthora tubulina (assembly GCA_014706135.1). Classification (NCBI taxonomy): domain Eukaryota; phylum Oomycota; class Peronosporomycetes; order Peronosporales; family Peronosporaceae; genus Phytophthora; species Phytophthora tubulina. The sequence continues at coordinate 469,258 of JACBOY010000033.1, read as the reverse complement.
GACCATTCACGTAACCACGTTTAGATGATCTGGCCCATTCCAAGACTTGGAAAATTGGGATTGGAAGTACCAATCTGAGATCCAACGACACATTATGGGATCCAATGCCAATTATGGGATTCGGGAACAGCACCATTCCATCTGTCTCCACGAAAAAGTCCACTCTTAAAAAAAGGTCAATTCTGGGAGTCCACAGCCAGTTCCAAGGTGCGTCGTATCAATGTCCAATGCAGATCCAAACTGAGCTGAAGTCAATTCTTTGGGTTGTCATCCAGGTGGTTTGGGCCGCCGATATTCGAGTGGTGGTCGGTCTTTCACAGAGTTTTGGGCAGCCTTGTCGCACATCTCCTCGATCATTTTCGTCGCTTCAGTCGGGTCTCACATTAGCATATTCGCTAATCGTCGAGGCGGCCACCATCCAAGTATCGCCTCTGGCTGATTTCCCAGCTGGTTCCAGACATGTTACATCTGCGTGAGGTGGGTTCCCGAAGTCGAGCCAAACGACTATCATCTTCCTTCTACACCTACATCAACCGTGGCATCTGAATTTTCCCGGCGAGCGCTCAAGCTTCTACGGTAGCGCTGTGGTCGTCATAGACGCTGCCGAGTAGGCACGAGGCGCTACGGCTTCTAGTCGAACCTGACGAGATCCCATTCCTGGATTGCAGAAGTGTATTAGTTGGACGGTTACGACACGAACGCGATCGATCTCCTCGCATCCTATCCGATGACGAGGCGTATATCTCGCACAAGTTATCAAGAGCATTTGCCCGGTTTCGCGGTGATCACAGATACAACCTTGCACTCGACCTATTGACGTCGCATCGAAACCGAGGTAATTGGAATTACTTGGGGTCAGTGTGAGCGTGATTGCTTGTGTCGGCTGTGATGGCAAGCAACGGCGCAACGCGTCTACCTGTGTTAATGGAAGAGGCAGTTACTTTTGCAATGAGCCCAACTGCGTGTTTGCCGACACCTGTGGAAACTCTATGCAAGCGAGTGGAGCGCTCCCCATCTATCATAAAGAAAGGAAGGGTATGCGTGGTTGGGGCGCAATCTATTCCTGGGCTTTCGCGCTCACACGAATCCTTTGCTCTTGTGTAACCTTCTAAAGACGAGCCGGCCATTCCAGTTACCCCACGTCGGGGTAAGGGAACACGGGCGAGTTGACTTCGGTCCCCGCCAAGTCTCGTGGGGTCAGCGGCGCCGTCGGTGAAAACCCGTGGGGCTATCGCGCGCTACCTTTTCGCTCGCTGAGTCCACCGGGCAACGCCACGTCGGGTGCCGCTAATAAGTCGGACTCGGACATGCTGGCAGGATTAGACGCCCTCTACGCCATGATTGCACTTCAAAATCAGCGGCGCGAGGTAGCGAACGCGATGTTGGCCCGGCTGCTATCGTTCGGTTTGGCGCGTCCAGTGGAACCGGTCAGACCAGTCGAGCGTCACAGCATTCTTCATGGCGAGGACCTTCACTCACCCAGAACGTTCTTCAAGGCCAGTACAGCCTTCCGGACGCTTCCGGGGAACCCGCCAAGCGTCGCACCGAGCTCATGACTAGGCTGCTCGCGAGATAATGCGCCCGGAGATGGAAGTGAAAACTTCGGAAACTCGGAGCGGAATCTTAGAAGCTGAATCGACTAACTCAGCTGGGCTCTTGGCCTAGTGGACAAACGGGATGCTCACAGCCGCACACAGGAGTAGACAATCTTCTAGCGAGACCACACGTTCAACATCATTAACGAGACCACCGCCAAGAATTTCAAACAAATGCAGGAGTCAGCTCGGCTGTTCACAGGCGGTGGTGGCGGAGTTCTTCGTTTCGCTAATGCAACCATCGCTCACCAACGGGAGGCCACCCTTCGTCAGAAGAGGGTGTGATAAAGACTTTCAGGATTTTTTTTATCAGACTGGATTTAGGGATGACGCCAGAAATGGATGGGGTGTGATTGGTAGATTGTGGATGTGTGTGGAATGGATGGTGGAGAGAGCGCATGAATCTGTGGAATGATGGTGTTTGAAAAGTCAACGATGGGCCCTTAGGTCTGGAAGTGCGCGGTAGTAAATGCTTACTCTGAATCGCAGATACGCTCAGTCCAGAAACGCCCCCGTCCTCACTGTAGGTTGTTAAAAGAAGACCGAAACCGCCCTGGCGAATGATTGCTTGAGGTAGCCCACATCTCCTTGACTCTAAAACGCAATGGCATCAAGCAAGCAGACCCAGAAAGAGTTCATGTATTGCCGCCACAACCGTCGTGCAAATACCCAAGACCATGAAAAGACACCAAGAGATGAACACCCCCAAGTGTGATGCCCCTCAAAGTCCACGGACTCTGAATCTAAGCCATACAAGTCTGATACGAGCTGAAACTAAGTGTCAAGAACCAAGAACTATGTGATGAATGACTGAGAATAGAGTATATGCCTCTAAATCAAGATGTTACGATCATGGACATTACGTTTATGACTATGGAGAACCTACACAAACGCGAAGAACCCTGACACTGACGATTCGGAAGCTGGACGACCCCGAACCTGACGCTGCTGAGCCTCGAACTCTGAACCCAGTGTGGTTTCAGAGATTCCCCGACCTGGGAACACTGGTGCAGTACGTGAAAACACATTGAGTATGGACTGAAGACACCGGATCCATGTTCCAGGCGTGTGATTGCGACAGATAAAAGTCAGTTCCTGAGCAGACGAGACCGCTTGAAGATTGTCAATCGTGCCACTGGACCGTGCAAGGCTTGCAGATCGTACACCCACGGTACCACGTATACTGAGACCAAGAAGGACTACCCGAAGGTATAATGAAAACAAGATAATACCCAATATATTGAAAGAAAGAATGAAGAGAGAGAAGATAGCCAACGAAGTGAGAGATAAGATATTCAATCAGACAGCTTTTTACCTTGTAGCGCGCAAGTCCAGTCGTCCGTGCGGTGCGGGACTAAGGGGGCAGAGTCAGAAGAAGGCACGTGTAGTTCTCCCGCAAAGAATCAAGTCCCGATTGCTATGGGGGTCGTGCACGACAACGTCTAGAGTTGATCCCCGGCATTTCAGATCCCAATTGGGCCCATTGTGGATAAGGTAAAGGGTGGTGTCCCATTTCACGATAATACGAGCCTCTAGGGGTTATTAGCAGTCCCCCTAGAGTCTATTAGTAGACTGTGTTTGAGATAAAACATGTATTTGAAAGTTAGTCCCTTTTAAAGGGTGGTGTCCGTGAAGGGTGATTTCAGACTTACCAGTGTCTGAAGCGATTCTCCTAATTAACCGGCTGCTTGTTCGCATATACAATCTCTCTGTAAGGTCGATGGCCAGTTTAGTGGAAAAATCGATTTCCCCCCGGGGGGGGGATGTTATAACTTTTTTTTTTCTAGACATCCGTTCACAAAACAAAAAGTACACCACAAACCTCCGGGATGTCTACTACAAACATGTTTTTCTATGCTGCTAGTACCGTGTTTGGACTAGTTTTGTGCATCACCGAAAATGACACTGCTCTTGGAGGCGCCAGCCCGTTTAGTGCAATCAAATATCTTGAGTTTTGTAGGAGAAACAGTATGTATTCCGGCGCATCCCCCTTCTCGATATTGTCAAAAAAAAGACTGCTATTATTGAAGCTGAGCCAAAACGAGCCAAAATAAACGGCCAAAAGTGCAACAATCGCGCCTTTTGCACTCCAAGAGTAAAGGGAGGCGCGCCGGAATACAAACCTACTACGAAACCCAAGATATTTGAGTACTAAACTGGCCGGCACCTCCAAGAGCAGTGTCGTTTCTAGAACAAAAGTTATAAAACAGCCCCCCCGGAAAATCGATATTTGCGCTAAACTGTCCATCGACCTTATTTGATTTGTATTTGGTTATCAAGAGGGGGGGGGGGGTCTGGGGTTTAGTTCCTGGTTTCAGAGTTGTGGATTCTGAGAAGTGAATTACACGCTCGACAGGCTTACTTCCTATAGATACTACAAGACTGGTTACCTATCAGGTTATCCACCAAAGAGGATAGGACAAAGGTCACACGCCAAGCTTGAACGTAGTGCGTTCAGAATTCTGCCCCCTGTTTAAAGCCTTAAAAGCAGGGGGGCATTGCGCCACACACTTGGGCGAAAAAGGTTCACCGACCTCGCCACTAGGATAATCAAGTATCGCGGGCTTGTTCCCATGTATGATCCTCACATGGTTGCTGTAGTTGGGGGTCTCTGATTGTGATCCCTCCGAGCTTCCACTCAATGATCAACTCTGCCGAGTTCTAACAGCGTTCTTCCCAGAGGTTATGACCGTTCCGGCCGCGGAGGCGCGCTCAACGAGTTGTTGACTCACCCTCGACAAGATGGAGCTCCCATAGCGCCTCCGCCGAGTTCAGTCGTGGGGTTCTGGTGTTCGACGAACGCCAAGTCGACTTCGTAGTCGCAGTCGAACCGACTAACTCAGCCAGTCCGGTCGCAAAAGCAGCTCCACAAAGCTCGACTGAGTTCGTTGACTCCTGCGGAGAGGCTTCGTCATTACAGCAACTCGAGGTCCCTGACCGCAGCTGGGCGACCGCTTCGTTGGTCGGCAAGCCCTCCACGGTCGCCATATAATGATTTAGCCGAGTGAAATCAGAATCAGGCCTACTCAACGAAAGCCTCGGTAAGAAGATACCTGTGTTGAAGGATGACAGCAGGGCAAGGTGTGAACGCTCACGCAGGCTACTACCAAATTGTACGTCAACGCGGTAAATCTACACGGCTGGCGCAGGAAATTTTCGGGTCCAACCCTTAACCAAATAAACGGTCTTAGTGCCATCCACACCCATCGCCGGCGCAGCTAAAACCCATACAAAGAGCGCGTGTTGGAAGTTCACGAAAACTATAGGATGGACGGTGTGTTTCCACTCAAGGGAAACTGCTGAAATACTTTCAGAACACCTCCGAGTTTGCGTTGCATAAAGATAAGACTAGACCAGACGCCTTTTGGCAAGTCATTAAAAATCCATAATTTAAACATTGGTTTTACATTTTAAAGCATCCCTACACCAAATATAAACAAATTAGTTTTAGACCGCTCCCGGGGATACCACACGAGGCGATTGGGTGACTTCAGAACGCGATGAACCAATGGCAGTCAGATCGGTTAAACACATGCCCGTCGAAATATTGACTACAAAACATCTAGTGTGGAACTTAAATTTCGGGTAAAGATGTAGATCCTGGTTGTAATTCTAATGTTCCGAAAGTATGCATCGCAAGGGCGGAAGATAAAGGTGCGTCAGATAAGCACGTCAGCGTGTCAGTCGCTAGCGAAACGGACTCCCTCAAGGGACTGAAGTTGTGGGGTAAGTGATCAATAGTTTTTGCGTGAAGTGGAAGAAGCCGCGCGGTGAACGCATTGATTTCAACGATGTTGTTGTTGCTATATGTGTCCCACATACCGTGTTGAAGCTATAGATGTTATGATAGACTGGTACACGCACCTGGAGCGCTACGATGAGCTAGTCAGCGCTTTGCGCTGGGTTGCATCTGGAAAGCACGCTGTGTTAACTAGAGGAAGAGGGAACTTTCGAAGATAATCTCCTAATACCTACCAAGGATATAAGTCCGCCCGCATTGCTGATGATCGTGAATTTGACCCCCGACATGGTGTGCATTACAGTGTCTTTCTGGGTGAGGTTTGGGCCAAACCAACTAACGGAGCTAAACCGCAGTGGACGACAACCTAGGCTTCACCGTTCCGTGCGGAGGGACATAGTACGGGTCTTGTGGCGTGAATGCTGAGTGGAGTATGGAACGGGGTACTGACGATATGGAATGTGTACTATTTTTAGTACAACTAAGCTAATGGAGGTTGACCCTCGTAGTCCCGTATTCTGTATCCTACAGAAAAAGTCTTATGACAGGATTTCATACCAAATTATCTAAGCGACACGCCAAATCACCGCATATTGAGATTTGTATACTTCACGCGGGGACAACAGTATCATGGGGATTTGAGATGAGAACATAGCCGGGGATATTCTTCACCCATAGAAAATACTATATAAATCAGCTAGAGGTTTGAAAATACGAATTTAAACAGGCGGTGTCAATTAATTAAGGGGAGAATTGTTGCAATATATTACGTAAAATTTATTTGACACAGCAGATGTGTGTGATTGCTATTCTGGGAGATACATAATAAAGTACCATGACCAGCTCGATGAGGCTCTTGGCACTGGCGGCGCTGGCGTTAGCCCCATCGTCGCGAGCCTTTTCTTCCACTACCCGTGTATCCATTGCGATTCTTACAGCTACAAGGGCGACGGAGTGGAGCTACCGCATAATCTTTGTCATCGCACACACCAGCAGATTAGCCAATAGGAGAGCAAACACGAAAGACTATCGTGCACCCTCTGTCATCGCACACACACCTCTCCTGACATGAAGTTCAGTCGCCATTCATGGCTCCAGCACAGAGATGTCCGCCAAAAGGGCGACCACGCCTACCAGGAGGCCGAGGGCGACCCAAGAAGAAGAACAAGGCATCGGCTTATCCGGCTGAAGAAAAACTAAGGGTGCTCAACCATTTAAAAGCCTTCAAGGGCATAGCATTGGCAGTCAAAACCTTATATCCCGACCTACCAGAAGAAAAATACAGTACCCGTCGCACACTAATTTTGGCTGGCGGCGCAATCGCAAAAACATTGAGGTGCTACGCAAGCAACGGGTTGGGGCTAGCAAACGAAGGACTCGTCTAGAAGGACAGGGAACAGTTCTGACTGCAGCAGAAGAGCAAAAGCTCATTAGGTGGGTAAACGAATTGCGTGATGAAGGAGTTCCCATGACCCCAACCATGATGCGAATTCAGGCTGTCGAAGGGGCGACGAAGGTTGGTATCTCGCCGTTTAAGGCATCGTGGACTTGGCAGTACCGTTTCAAACGTCGACATCGCTTGTCGTTGAGATGCAAGACGCGACAAGGCCAGATTCAAACGCCAGAGTTTGCCCTCATTGCAGCAAATTTTGCAAAGGAAGTAAAAAAAGAAAGCGATCGAGATCAGGGCAACACAGATATATAACGCCGGCCAGACAGGTTTGAATTGTTTCAATTGCAATTATTTAGTGTTTATATTTTCTAACGCGTTTTGGTTTGTAGCCGCTGCTTTTAAATACTTGCCAAAAAAACACTAGCTAAGCGAGGTAGCAAGACTGTGTGGGTCCGATGTGGGGGCAAGTCAAAAGATAGGGCAACTGTGATGCTTTTAGGAGACTCAACGGGAGACAAGTATACGCCCTTTGTGGTGTTTAAGGTCCGGTCTTCTCAAGTGACCGAGCGACTAGAAGAAAACTAAAGGCTACGTCATGGATTCAGCGCTTGAATGTGGAGAAAACTATTGCCAAGACACAGCACGACCAAAAAGGGCAGGTTTATGCGAATGCCAAAGGTTTGTATAGAATTCCTCGCTTTTCTCAATGTATGTCTTATGAGCAACTAAATATTGTTTGATGTGTGTTATAGGCTGGTGGGATACCGATTTGACCATTGCTTTTCTAAAGTTTCATTTTGACAATCGGCCAGCTCCCGTTTAACCCATTTGCTGCTACTCGACGACTTCTCTGGACATTGATCCTAGAAGGTTGTCGAGTATGCAGCAGAAATTAAAGTTACGGCGTTAAAAATTCCTCCCAATGCGACATCGGCCTTGCAACCGGCCGACGGTATGTGGAACGGTCCTTTTGAAAACACGACTTCGGAATGAGTGGATTCACGATTTACGCAGCCATCTTTTAGCCCGAAGGCCTGGTGCCCCTTCAAGCTAGAAGCGCCGGAACGAACGCGGCTGTGCAGATGGGTGAGCAGGGTGTGAGGCGTGATAGCGCCTTCTACTATTGTTGCGGGCTTCCGCAAATGTGGACTGATCGAACGAGGCGAAGAGGATGCACCAGAAGAGTGTGTGTCAGTTGAAAATGCAGGTGATATTGTGGATGAAGCTCTGCAAAGTGGAGAAGTAGATGCTGCGATAGGAGCGTTTAGCTTCGAGGACGATTTCGACGATGTTTTCCGCTCTGTTGCGGAACACGTTTGTTAATGCATAACATGTATCCTTACTTTGATCGTGCACTTTCTGGTCATCCTTACCGTACTTTGATCGTGCACATTCATTTAGCCGGGACAGGCAAAATATGGCCTATGTTCGTCACTTTGGCTGTGTGCGATGACAGAGGTTATTCGGTACTTGTTATTCAGCATATCATCTTTGCATCGCACCTAGCTCATGAAATACAGAATAAGGGTGGTGGTATTATTGGGTATTCAGTAAATATTTCTACACTTATCGGTTCATTACCAAACGCTCGAGCTACGGGGCATGGAAGCGAGATCACCACCACTACTGCTCAAACATCTAGGAATCTCACTATATCAAATACATTGCGTTCCCCACTCGCTTGCTATATACGAAATTTGTTAGACCTGCTGTGAATTAGTTAGTTATCTCAATTACCTGTTGGGTGGCGACTTGAAACGCGCGGCACCGACTGCTATCACTAAAATTTCACAGTGAATAGAACCGTACAGCAAAACCGTGCAAGTTACGACGTTGTCGCCTCCGCCAAAAGAACAAACACCAGTACTTTGGGTAACGATGGCGTAGAAGAAGGCAAGGGCTTGCCGACGGGCGCTTGTGTATTGGTGCGTGTGCGAAGAGGAAAAATCGGCCAGTTCTTCTTCACTAATCCGCTAGTTAGGAACTGACTGATTTGGTATCGCAGGCAGCGGGCATGTTGCATGCGCCTGAATGGTTGGTGCTGGTAAAGAGAGAAAATTTGATACCTAACGAATTCAGAAGGGTTTGTTTGTCAAGAGGTTTTTCGTGTTGTTGTGGGATAACTGAATAGAAGTAACAACCAATGATAGCGAGCTATTTCTACACGTGTAAGATACATTGTTATTTTTCTGTCCATTATCGCAGCAATGTTGTTCCTGTATGCCCCGTCTTGTTCGTAATAGGCTTGCAATAGGATATTTTCCATCCAAATTGATGCATACTTTAATCAAATCATTTAAGTATTCTGTAGGGTGCAGAATAAATCTCGGGGCTAGAAGAGTTAAGGACCCGCTGGTGGCCCAGCGGTGAAACATCTACTTTTCCGTGAACTGACCGGTATGGGCTCGAGTCCCGCTCCGGCGCTCGTTTCGCTTCATCTCTATCGCTGTAGTCTCGACTCTCTTCCTAGCACGCTTTCAGCTCTTACCAAGACACCGGAGACAATCAAGGTACACCATTCACGGCTCATGGAGTAGCGCAGGCGCAGGTTTGGCACGGCAAGGACCAGCAGGTCACACGAACGGTTTCCCATTGGGTAAATTACATAAAATTCAAGCGTACCGGCCATAGCCCCCCCCCCCACCATCACCACACACACACAACGGAACTTAAAACCTACGGGCGAAATGACGCAAACGGATGCATCGGGCGGCTCGGGCGTCGCGAAAGACGAACAAGTGGAACGCCCCGCTGCTGTAGTAGACGAAAAAGCAGCGACGTCACGAGCAACTACAGCGGCGGATGCGGCTCGTACGGGAACAAAAAAACTGCATTTGGTGCCTGCAACAATGTTGACGTCTAGGGTGAGATGCAGCTTGGCAGCGACGTCGGCGAACGTGCGCGTGGCAATAGGACGTACGCCTCTGGTTGGAGGTGGAGACGGTGCCAGAGACGACGACTCGGTCTTGGTGAACGCGACGAACACTGACTCGGCAATGGTGGTGGCAATCATGACACGCCACAAACACCTATGAGTACGACTGCACGAAGTGGGGGTACGGCGTCCGAAACACATGCACGAGCGGCCCAGCAGCCTCCTGCAGGCCCCCCAGCTCCAACGGGAACAGCAACAGGAAGCAGGGGCCTGGCAGCAGGCCCTGGGGTGCAGGTGGCCTTTCAACCTCTGCCGCCTGGTCCATCACCACCGGCGACCCCAGTGTACACCGGCATCTCCGGTTGTACCAACGATGGTGTGTCATCGACCGAGGCCAGAGAGTTCCGAAGTTCAAGAGACTGGACGACCCCAAGTGGACGATGAAAGCGTGGCTGAAGGCTAGGGCTGTCGACTCGACGTCCGTTGGCATACGACGTCTGGTGGTGTCAGGTGACGTCTTACCGACGCCAGGCTGACATCGGGCCTCTTTAAGCTGTTGATTGGTCAAAATGACTTCAGTAAAACCAATCAGAGAGCTCAATCTTGCAGGGTCGCGCAATGCCTCATTGCCTCATCCCATTTGTGCTTTGGGACTCAAGTAAGCTCGCAATGGAACTCAGATCCACGCCAATAATGCCCTCCTCTGACTGCGAGGCAGCCTTCACCAACGCCTTAACATCAACCGGTTTGTCGTCTTTCATGTGAGCAACGCCCTTGCTCGGCTGGTAGCCAAACGCAAGCACCTTGGGCTCAGTCCATGTCTTGAATAAAGCAGTAAATAGAGGATTCTCACCCTCTTCGACCACGCGGGTGATGGTCGTGTGCGAGGGGCGTACTCCATCCATTCATCTAGCGTGAAACCGCCCAGTTTACCACAATGAGCCTGTCAAATATGGTCATTCGGTTATCATCATGGTCAAATTGTAGCAAGTCTGTGTTAGATCACACGATCTATGCAAGTGCTGGTGCCTCAGTTGTGCGCGGCAGCTTCCCGATTCACGCACGCGAATGTCAGCACACCACAAGCAATAGTCGTTCACAGTATGCTCGCCTGGAAAAGAAATGAAGCATCTGTGGCCTTGATCATCGAAGCAGGAGGCTAGCATACATGTACCCATTGGTAACTGAAGTGCCCTCACCGAGGTGCTCGAGTACATCTCTTAATTCGAAATAGTGACAATGAGCACGATGTCGAGGGTCGTCAGCAGCGACGTCGGCTGACAACATTCGACGTCTGGCCGTTAGACGGGCCGACGACCCGACGTCGACAGCCCTACTGAAGGCGGTCAAAAACGAACTTTGTGGACAGGCCGCGATTCTGATAGCGGAATGGCGTAAATACGAGGCATTCATCGAGCAGCCCTGGTGCGTAACGCTGATTCGTGGACATTGGCCTTCAACACTAAACTTTGTAGTGAACACTGTAGTAATTCAGGAGTGAAGATTACGGCATTGGGCAGCGCATGACTATCAGGGCACAAAACGAACACACCACGTCATCTGCCGGCACGCCCTCGATGCCTATGGCGGCAGCAGCGATGCCGTTTGCGAACAGGAGCCATTTGGAATCTGAGATGATGGTGAGTGCCCCCCTCTTGGCAGCAGAGGTTGGGAAAATAATATCAATACAATAACTATGGTGATTTTTTTGGACGGAATAACTGCTTACACTCTGACCTATCAAAAAAATGCAATACATGCGGTTAGGGTATGCAAAGATTAGGATTAAACCAAAAACGGCTTTTTTAAAGAAAACAGTAAGGCCACAAAAAATGCTAAAATGGCCAGCTAGGAAAATACATTTATTGAAAATGATACAGTGTACAAGCACGTTAACCCTTTCGTGCGAAAAGGGCGCTCACTGCGCTCTTTAAGGCCTGTTTCAAAACACGGTGGAAAAAAAACGGTTCTAAAAGGGCGCAGTGAGCGCCCTTTTGCACTAAATTCAACCTACACTTCACCGTCTTTTGTGACATATCAAAAAAGGTGCGTGGCGTAATCATCAAGTAATCACCACACTTTACAAAATCCAAGTAATATATGCCGACTTTTTAATGCACCGAGCAAATCGTACAAATCACCTCAGATGACATATCTCATGAGACATGAAAAGCGAGTACCGTGAATATCTAAAATGGCGCTCACAGCAAGCAAATCACATGAATTTGTATGGTGTAGTTTAGGTAAGTGGCGCACGAAAGGGTTAAAAGTAGCACTCTGTTCGGTCATGGGCACACAAATTTAATCGTAGTGTTTAACGATGGTATTCCTCTTTAATGTGGCCTGTTGGCGGTTCTGAGCTCGTTTTAGGGCTTGCCATTGGTGACCGCTGAGTACATTCAAGGTAGGCCATCCCTCCCGATAAGCTACGCATCTTTTGTTTTTGTTTCCTTTGATAAATCGAGGGTAACAATATACTTAGTTTCATTATGATGAAGTGAGTAGTGTACCCTTTTAAATCTATTTTTTAATTCTGTAAATTTAATAATTAATAATAATGAAAAATAGATTTTTACAATAATTAGTCAAATTGAATATTATTGGTAGGCTCTGTATTGTGATGTAACATGAAAAAATACTCACACATACGAATCGCGATTTAGCGGCACCATTGGTGGCTTGCGCGCTTTTTTTATTTTTAAATAGAGCAAACAAGGGCTTGCTGTGCTTTTAAAGAAGTCCCTGATTGCTCCGAGATGTTGATTACTCAAGAGCAATAGCATATTAAAAAAATATCTCCATTTCGCATGACATCAAATTGGCGGTGGCGTGTGGGTTCAATTTCCATTCAATTTTTGTAAATGATATATTATCTGAAAAAAATCTCGTGTAAAAAAGCAATCGATTCGGAGGGGGAATATGCTTTGGGTGGGACTGAGAAAAGCAGACCAGATTTCGGGTTAACCCGAAAACCAACTTTCGTAATACCGCTGGACCTATCTTTCTACTACGTGTTAGATCTTGTTTAAGGGCAACAAATCGTAGGGAGCAATGTTATATTCCTGTACCCGCAAGCGTTTACAAAATTCATCATGACCTACTACTCGAATCTTGAGGTTGCAGGTTTTTCTGATTTGTCTCCAGCCTTTTTGCAAAGGTCAGGTCCCGTTTAACAAATTAGGAAGTTGTTGCGTAATTACAGAAATTCGAAGTCAATGTTGGTTATTTCTGTAGCAACAGCGCTTGTCTGTGCTTGCTGTAATTCCCCAGCAAAGAGAGCACCTCGGGGCTGGCAACCTGGTAAGAGCGCTAGCAGGTGCAACCCATCCTTTTTATTGTCGCATTGTAAATGCGGTGCCCACAGGGGTACACAAGGGGTTACACGGGAGGGAGGTCCTTCACGGAGGAGGGATCAGTATTCTTTACGCCTGCGGAAGACTGGCCAGCAATACGGGCATCGCTAATTCTTGTTCCTCCAGTAGGAATTCTAACAGTACATTGAATTAAATCATAGATTAGACGAAACGCTCCTTTTGGCTGTTTGTATTTATGATCTAACAGATCTCTGGATTGGACACATAGAACGCAGGACGATGACATATCCACACCGGCGAGACGGTGGTCATTCGCCACCACCACCACCACCGATGAAAAAACCTCGCAGAAACCATTGCAATGAAGACGGATGAGAACTATCCCGACCCCAACGTTCCACAAATGAATACCGGTCTGGATGTCTACCGAAATCCCCACCTACACGCCTTGTCCTCCGTGCTCTCCTCAACAAGCGGACGGAACTTCGATGCAGACACCCGAGAGTCCTGAATACTCCGAACCACATGTGGAATCTCCACCACCACGGACCGAGACAATACCGGGTCCACCGGTGTCACGTTAATAAACACCGTCATGGTCTGTGACTTGACCGTGCGCGACGCCAGAACCACCTCGCCTGCCCTTAATCAGTTCACGTTAGTCGTTTGCAATTCGCCAGCAACCTGCTACTCGTGCCTGCTGTCCACGCGCCACAGCAGCACTAAGCCGCTCCAGTGAAGCACTGCCATAACCACGTTCTTCACGTTACGCAGACGCACAATCTACTGGTAGCGATCGACATTGTCTCGCTCACGATTACTACAGTGTCCAACTTCACCGACATGTCCAAGTTGCAGCACCACCAAAACTTCCCAGTTCCACCACCTTCTGCGCAGCATTTGCGCTTGATGCGAAATACTAGTTCCTGTGACCCACAGAACACACCAAAGAACGACGTCGCCGGGAACACCTGTAACAAGCCCGTTCGAGAGAAGCCATTGAATTTCTTGGACATGTACTAACCACCAAACACATTGTCTCTCATGAACGCACCCACGTCACGCAGTTGTCCACGAACCAGTCCACACAACGTCGCTGTCCATCGATCCATGGAGTCGTCCACCGATACCATCACCGCCTCGTCCTCCCCCTTCCCCCTAACTTCAGCCACGGAATAATTCTCTTCCACTGTGTCAAGGTTACAAGGTTGAGAGGGGTACTCGACCTATTGTTTGGTGTCCAAGTCTTATAATAGAATCTCGGATCTTTAGGAAATCCATACAAAATCGACCATGTTGCTTGCATTAGCGCCTGCCGCTGGAAAAAGTTGATGGTCACGAGCTTTATCCAATAAATCAAAGTTCTATCGGCTTGATATCGGCTTCGTAAGTCTTGCCGCTGGAGATGCTCTAAAGAGTTATCGAGATAATCGCCTCTAAAGTCGACCAATCAAATTTCGTACATAACAGGACACCGAAAATTATCGAGTGATTTAACATTGAGGGTCCGAGAAATGTGAACCAAAAAAGGCGGTTCTTCGGGCTGGGTCTCAAAGTCATTTTTTCTTATTTTTCGATAATACTGGACAGGCTTGGTATCAATGAAAATATATGATCTAGTCATTCAAAGTGAAGGTTCTCTTATGTTCTTCTCTTCACTACAAGGGAAGATATCGCTCCTCAAAGTTGGCGTTTGCCGGCGAACATGCCTGCTTGTCTTCACCTTTTTAGTCTGTGTCTTTTTATATCTAGCCCGCTTTATTTTTTTTTGAAGGAATGGAAGGATCTCGTTTGATTATGTAGTGTAACCTCGCGTGAACTTGATGCGGCGGGCTCGAGGAAGTGTCGTCCCCTCACCAGGTCTGCTGGTGGTGGTGATGCGTCTACTGACACAGCAAGCAGTATTGGGGGGGGCAGGTTGGACTTCGAAGCGTCCGTCTACACGAAGCTTATACCCGCGCTACATATACATTCGACCAGGGGGGGGAGGCGTTCAGGGAGAGGAAGGTGTCGACTATCTCGTCGGCTAATTAGCAATCCTGCGCTACGTTGAGGTTTCGATGGGGCTGCAGCCTTTAGTGGCAAATGAGGACACACCGTCCACGGAGGGTAAGGCTTTGTGACCTATGAAATTTGTGGTGTGCACGGCATTAATGTACTTTTGCTTATCGTTATGGTGATGATGTAGGTGGCCACAGTATCGCAGACGACGCTGCGAGTCCTGAAGCGGCTGCGAGTCCTGAAGTTGATGGCGGTAGTGGTGAGCCTGGTAGCCAAGGTGGGCAAGCCGGAGGAGGAGGGCGTGGAGGGCAACATGGTGCTGTCGTACGTGAAGGTGGTGCTGTGGGCGCTATAGATGCTAGCGTCGAACCCGTAACAGGTATGGAGCGTGGTGCACAGGTAAAGCTGTGGACGTGGACCGATAGAATTGTCACTAATCGTTGTTGTCGCAATGAAGGTGGCCACGATTTCGAAGACAACGCTGGGAGTCCTAGCACTGCTAGCAGTACTGGTGGGCGAGATGGCCGAGGTGGACGAGTCGAACGAGAAGAATGTGGGGGACGAGGTGGTGCTGTCGTCGTGGAGCGCTTATTGTCGGCGCTGTAGCTGCTAGCGTCGAACCTGTAGCAGGTACAGAGCGTTGTGCGCTGAAAATGCTGTGTTCGTGGCTTGGTGAGCCGTCACTAATGGTTATTGATGCGATGCAGGCAGTGGTGGAGCTCCTAGCGGTACAGGTCGGCGTGGTGGACGAGCCGGACGAGCAGGCCATGGAGGGCGTGGTGGCCAACGTGGTGCTGCCGTACGTGCTGTAGCTGCCGATGTCGAACCCGTAGCAGGTACGAAGCGTGGTGCACTGGGTGTGCAGTGTTCGGGACCTGATAAATTTTTGCTATGTTGGAGGCCAAGATTGTGGTGAGAGTTCCGGTGCGGGCTACGCAAGCCCCGCTCCAACCACGCCTGGGCAAAACGGGGATTTGTCCGGAAATTCTGCACCGGTGTCTCGTACTCCGAACACACTACTACTGGACGTTTACGTTGACAAGCTAGTGGCATTTTCACCTGACAAGGAGACGTGGATGAAAGCTAAAGTCTACCGGTGTGTTGGTACTGCTTTTATCATTGAACGGGTGTGCCGACTGGTAAAAAAAAAGGCAAGAGCGATTCACTGTCCCAAGTCCGGTGACCGGACTGCCAGTTCCAAAGCGCCGTGGAGCACCTGAGTGTTGGTTTCGTGCAGATTGAAATCGATAACAACATTGCTCTCACGCGGGCAAGGAATCCAGACTGGAGAGAACTCGTGGAACCGGACTATTCTGATGAGATTGACATCGGCAGTGACGACGAGATGGATGACGCGGAGAGATACGAGGAGTTCGACCCCGAGATATTGCTGCCAACCAGTCTTGCAGAGATAGAAGCTATCAAAACCATGCGATGCATCCCCTCGGGCGAGATGGAAGCACCATCATATCTGTATCAACAAGCGGACGGCTCTACCAAGCCATATCTGCGCTCTGAATATAAGAATTTGTTTGAACATTCAGCAAGTTCGAGTTTCCTTGCGTACCTCCCAATGTACTTCTGGCGGCAAGTGCTACACGGAACGAACAAGTACGCTGGCAACACGAGTGACGACTCCTTTTTCGTTAAACCACCTGATGGCGTTTATTGGCATTCTTTTCTTTATGGCTACGAATGACAAGTTCGAACATGCGAACTACTGGGGGCCCCAACCAGAAGATTTCGTGCTTGATGGAGCTACAGTCTCGTTAGATGGTAATACGACTCTGAACCGATTCAAGCTACTACGAAGGTGTCTGTGCTTTAATGCTAATCCTACAACGCTAGCACAAGACGCATCTGCCCGGACACGCCTGCTCCTGAACTTACTCAAAATTACTGGAGGCCAGTATGTGTGTGTTGGAAGAGATGTCGCGATTGACGAGGCTAGTGTCGCCTGGCGTTCACGTCAAGGTCGCAACGTGATCGTCTACAATCCCACAAAGCCAACCGGGAAATACCATTTTCGCCTCTACATGTTGTGTTGTTTTAGCACATGGATTACAAACGTCACTGCAATAAAAGTGACATGATGGACCGATTAAGTGTTGTTGTTGGTCTGCAAGAAGCTCAGCCGCTTCGTGAATACTTTGATAAAGTTTCCAAGATTCGCCAGCATGTGCTGGAGGTGGCGAGACCACCATTGGCACGAATCGAGTTATCAAGATGGATAAATATTATACTTCAGTGCAACTGCTCCAGGAGTTGCGGTTGAAGGGTCTCTATGCTTAGGGAACTATTCGAGCCAACAGTAAACACTACCCTGCTCATACAATTTAGCACAAGGATGGCTGCACGCGTGGTGACTACCGCCAGGCTGTGTCACATGACCACAGCATGCTTGCTGCTTCATGGTGCGACGGAAATGTGGCAAATATGGTGACAGATGCAGATTTCCCCGGAAATTACATCTGTAACGCGAATGATTGGGGACCAAAACGAGTCGTTTTCAGCACTTGTCTGCGTATCTCGATACAATTCGAATATGCAAGGTGTTGATCGTCTGGACCAAATACGTGGGAGATTCTCAATTTCTGATGGACACTCCTACAAACGATGGCACAAGAAACTTGCATTGGCCCTCATTGATATCGCAAGGGCCAATGCGTATCTAACGCGTCGTTTGGTGAGCGTAGATGGTACGGTGCGAGATCCGCATCGATTATTCATGATGCAGCTAGTGGGGGGAGCTTATTAGTGGGAAATAGGTTGACGCACCTAGTGAAGGTAGGATGCTGTATGCAGGCAGAAATCTTGCCTATGATGCCACTGAGGGTCAGCGTATACAGCCGTCTCCTAGAAGCGACACTAAGCATCATCATGGTCCTGTGACGACGTGCCCATCCGTCACCTCGAAACAAGTTTATGCGGAGGAGAGCAGGAAACGCCGTCGCTGCATTGGTTGCCGGTGGGAGCTGCGATACCCAACGGAAATGATCAATTATTGCCTGACGCATGGACTATGCTTGTGCCACACAGTGCACACCCACGCAATAGATGTGCCCGTCCATTACTTGGACTTGCTGGCAAAAATATCATCCGTTCTACCAGCCCAGTCAACTCTTCGCGGACAAAGGGAACGTGCGGCGGAGGTCGAGGCTTGCTATGCTTCAAAAGGAAGCTACTCAGACCACCCCAGCTCTATCAGCTTCTTCGGCTATCCTACACACTCCGTCCACCCCAGGGACACCAAGGCTCCACCAAATTCACACCGCCTCAGCTCCTCCACCAGTTACGACTCCTCGAGATACCCCGACCGCTCTACTACCTGCAGCACCCCCACCCCAACACTGATGACAAGCCCAAGCTCTAGGCCGGATGTTGTTCGCCGAATTCAGCTGTAGGCTGTAGGCGAGCGCGACCCTGGCTTTCGTGGAAGCAGCATGCTCGGTGCCGGTGGGTGGCTTCTGCGCTCGTGATGATGATGCGTTGTTCGACGACTTTGCTGCTCTCGTATGTTTGGTGGTACGGATGGTCTTGGTTACGCTCGTGTACTCGGTGGTACTCACGCCGACACGATCTACGAAGAAATTCTCGCCAGCTTGCAACGCCCAAGACCCCTGCGACGCGCGTTGGCTCTATGCTGTAATGGACACAGTGCTCTGGCTTGTGTGTCGCTCGTGAGGAAGATCTCGCCAATGTGATGGTGCAGGCGCCCTCGTGACGAAGTGGTGCTCGTCGATGTGCTGGTGCGGAGGGATTCAATGACCGTCACAAGCTTGGTGGTACTCGTGGCCAGAAGATGGGTAGACTTATGCGACGCTTCGACTCAAGATCCTTTAGCTATCAACTCACGATTGACCCTTTCCAATATTTGGATTTGCTATAGCTTATTGTGGTAGATATATATCGATTGCAGAGCTGCTTTCCAGCTGCATTGCACTTTACTTCGTTCACTGACTCCCAGCGACTACAGAAAGATGCAGAGCACGATGCACGGTGCCTTGGACAGAACTTGGAAGTTGCAACGACGCGTGCTCGTTGCATCACACTGAGTTCACGAGAGACGACTAGTTTTGCGTCTTCTTCAAAGAGAAAAATGTTGGTGAATACGATAGTCGCCTCACGCATCGGAGGCTTGGTTGATATGGACGCATCACGAACATCTGAGGCCTTGAGCACTACCTTGTTGAGATGAGGGAGATCTTCGACGTGGCGCTGCATACATGCTTGCCCCAACAAGCACAACTCAGCACGCAGTTCGATACCGATGCAAGCGCTGACGCTGGTAGTAAGAGCAACGTGGGCTACAACGTTGTCTACTCCAGCCCCGACATCCAGAAAAATCTCTTGATCATCTGCCGGACCAATCTTCTCGATAATGGTAGAGACACCTGTGAGAAGTATCCCCACCGCGTTGTCTAGCGTGCGCCCTGCGGACTGTCGTACGTCCCCTGCGTTAATACCACCAAATATATCAATGACGGCTTGCTTGGCTCTGTCTTGGTCAAGCAAAGGATGCGACGTGAGCGCTACGCCAGCTTCATCGGCGCTACCCAACCAGAAGGCAGCACAACATGCACTCAATAAACTTGGCCGCCTTGGTCACCTTCCGGTCTCCCCACATCCTACATCGTCAACACAGCAAGCACGACCAGCCGCGTCAGCTCCCAACACCGCCTTGCCCGTCTAAAGACACTGCCGTACCTGCGGCTGGCGCTGCACTGGCAGCTACAGATCCATCGGCACTCCTCCCATGAGATGGTGCGCCTCGTTGCACCTCGAGCTCGTCACAATCTCCAAGACGCCCTCCACTTGCCGCTCTATCTCTGGCTACACCATGAACATAGCAAACCGCTACCTGAATACGTACACGAAAATATCCACAACTACATCATCGTACCTTCTAAAGTCCCCGCGCCCTGCAGCACATTGCCCCCCCCCCCCAGCTGGTATCTAGAATAGCGTCTGACAGGGCCTCGAGTTGTTGCCGCTGAAAAAAAAAAAACACCGAGGAAATCCCATTACGCTCTTCCCGTAGGTGCGCTTGAGGCTGGCTAATCGCAAGCGGAGCTCATTCGGGTTGCGGTGTGTCTGCATTCGTCGCGCCACATATGCCCAAGTAATACGCACTCCATCTCGCTCGAAGAGGTACGCAATCTGCGCTAAGGCCTTGTCATCCCAGTCTTGAAACGATGTTCGCATCTGTCTTGATTTATGTATGGGAGTGGAAGTCGTGTGTATATATCTTGGCTTTTGAATGTGGGAATTGGTAGCGCTGGGGAATGGCGTGGTTCACACCCTACACTGTGTGGACCAGCGATGAACACAAATGTGGTGACGAAGGTGGCGTGTCAGAAAAGATTATGCTCGAGAAAAATAAAAAACGGCTGCATCCGATACATTTCATTGGACTCGCTTTTCTAATTGGTCAATATTAGAACACGGTGGGTTCTTTGCATATTTTGCGCCTTTTTACCCAGCATGTTTGCACCTCCTTTTGAGAAGGGCGAGAAATGCGCCCACGAGTCGCGAAAGGGTTAAAACTCGCTTTTGGGATACAACCATCATTTTTTTTAATAATAAGGTGAGGTATATTGTGTTACTGGCCCCGTCGGGATTGAACTCTAATAACCATTCCAGCTCGGCTATTACATCCTGGCTGGTTGCATCCGTCCTCCTGCTCTACTGACACCACTCTTTCATCCTTCTTCTCCCCAATTGTCTTCCCTCCTTCTCTTAAATCCCTTGCTACATCATAGTTGCCCCGTGTATCATGTCCCCATAAATGTGCGCCTCTACTCCTGCTTTGACTTAGTGCTCTGGCATGTTATCCTCAATCACCAGTGTCCTCTGTCCATTGCGTAGTTAGCCAACCAGTCTGCTGTCTTGTTGTGCTTTCTGTAGTGGTGTGTCCAGCTGCTCACTTCACACAGGTCCGCCAGTCTCCGAGACAACCGGTACCAATGTCGAAGTCTGTGGGACTTTGGCTCCGTCCACTTTGCCATTAATCTCTGCACCATCGCGCTGTCCCCTACAACGTGCAATCCTTTCCATTCCTTCTCGACTGCCCTCGCCAGCAGCCTGTGCAACCAAACAAATGTTATTGGTCGTGGTCGTCTTGCCCAACGCCGTACCTGCCGCCCATAGAGGCTTTGCCTTCGTGTCCACCACATCAAGGGAGACAATGACGGTCCCACTTCCCCCGGACCGGGGTTTCCTCTGGATCCACCATAAAAAAATCAGTGCCTTGATTCACCCTGTGCACGTAACCTTTAATCCCTGCTGTGACCAGCTAGTCTGCAGCCCATTATTGCGCTTCAACTATCTCCTTAGACCCCTTGCCTCCTCCAGATCCTCTTCGTCGCCCTCCCCAGGATCTGCCATGTAATATTCATTCCAGGGTCGACCCGTGGCCCACTGAGTAGTGCAAATGATGGGCTTGGGCTCTATTGCCGCTGGAACCACGTGTTCAGACCCGCCTCGATCTCGTATTTGTAGTATGTCCCCAGCGGGAAAGGATATTCCCACCCCGGTGTGGGAATAACATGACTACCAGGTAGTCTTTTGTGTTGCAAAAATAGACGGAGCTGTTACTCATTGACAGCTCCATCACACTCAGCAACTTCTACTTCCAGATAGAGGCGCCGATGGCATCTGACGGTACTGATTCGAGTGATGATATATGTGAGTGCAATGGTCTACTCGGCCAAATTGCATCTGGTGGGGCAAACGGACACTGGTCATGAAGAACTAGCGACTTGAAATTGAAGTACGTGTATTAATATTTAAGAAAGCTGTGGTCCGTTCCACTCTCGACTGCAAACTACTGGTACGGATGAACCTCGGTTTGGGAAGCGACTGATTCGGCTTCGTGTTCCCTTGATCGGTGCATACAAGTCAGCCGGCATGTTGAGTAGCGTCTGGAAAGGAGTACTCTGGTCACTGGTTTGATTATGCAATTGACGGAAGGTAACCAATTGAGCGTTTGAAGTTGAAAAACCTTCTTTCTTTCCCTTGATAACGGATCTGCCATTGAATCGCTCCTGACTCACTATCGATGACACGGTACAGGTTAACTACCATTGGGCATCCACAACGGCGGGTTGAAACATTTGGACGGCGAACAGTGTCTGCACGAGGCGTGTATCTTGTATCAGGCATGCCGTGCCTATCACAGGCATACATGGCAATGTGGAGTTTGCTACGAAGCGTAACGAGACCATAGCCGTGGTTCCTGGCATGTTGGTTGACGGCATGCTTGGCCTCATCGCGAGAGTCATACAGGCTGATAGGAGGGGTGATAGTTGAACAATCTCCGCGTCGACGGTTCCTGTACCGCTAGCATCACTGGTTCTTTCGCGAGCAGACATAAAGCCATTGCACTCACATATATCGTCACTCGAATCAGTACCGTCAGATGCCATCGGCGCCTCTATCTGGAGGTAGAAGTTGCTGAGTGTGATGGAGCTGTCAATGAGTAACAGCTCCGTCTATTTTTGCAACACAAAAAGACTACCTGGTAGTCATGTTATTCCCACACCGGGGTGGGAATATCCTTTCCCGTCCCCAGCATGCTGTTTGTACCTAGCATTGGCTAGAGCCCACTCGCCCACCGTGACTGCGCTCATCGCGATGAGCTCTGTCCTGATGTTTGGTACTCCCAGCCCACCCGCCAACGGCGACTGCTCTGCCACTTCCGACTTGATTCATCCCCTCGGCCCCGTGGCTGCACCGCAAATGACGCATTCCAAACAAAGTTGCGAATACTCCGATCAGCCAGCTGCGTGATCTCCTCCGTTGGCCACGCGTGCCTTGCAACATACAAAAGTTTGGGCACTACTATCGCAGCAGCAATGGCCGCCCTTTGTTGGGCGGTATTCTTCTTTACTTCAGCCAATGCCAACCTTACGCATAGTGAATCGAAGGCCTTACGCCACGCGTCTGTCGTTGTATCCACGCTCCCTGCAATGTGGCCTAGGTAATGTGTGCTTGGTACTTCTTCGACTGCGAATTCCTCCATATCTCTGACCTCGCTGCCATCATGAGCCCGTCCGTCTGCATCCCCAATCGTATGGCCGTCGATTTCTTAATGTTCAACCTCAGCCCCGACACCGCAGAAAATCTCTCGACCGCACGTATAGCCTCGTGCATCATTTTTTCTGTTTGCGATGTAGATAGCCGTATCATCTGCGTATCCTGCGACTTGCAGATGCCTGCTTTGCCTTGTTGCTGTCAACGTTATGCCACGCAACTCTCCGGTGCCCTCGATCTCGTCGTAGAACAGGTCTACAGCGATAATGAAGAGCAAAGGCGCCAGTGGGCACCCTTGCCTTATGCCGCTAGTGACCTTGACAGCTCGTAACAGCCCCCCCCCCCCGTTCGCCATGAACCGGACTGTCGTATGGTCATGAATCACTCTTACAATCTGGCAGAATTTGGGCGGCAGCCCTGTTGCCCGCAGAACCTCAAGGAAATCTTTGTCCAAGGAGTCGTAAGCCTTGGCAAAGGCTAACAGAAGCACTTGTGCCTCACTGAGTTCTGTTCTGCCGCGGCATGACTCCTTGGCCGCCTCAAGGAGGTCGATTGCATCTTGTACTGTCCGTTCCGGTACAAAACCATATTGCGTGCCGTGTACCAGCTTGGTTACGTGCTTACGCACCCTCCATGACAAGATACGCGTGAAGACCTTGTAGTCGGTGTTCAACAAAGCTATCGGCCTGTGGTTGAGCGGGTTACTGGAATCTCCTCCTTTGTGTATGCTGAATATGTACGCTTCAACGAAGCTGGAAGGGGTTATTCCCTCCGTCTGACAGTCGTTGAAGACCCATGTTAATACTGACACAAATAGATCCACGTGGTCGCGATACCACTCGTTAGCCAAGTCGTTCGGGCCGCACGCCTTCCCCACTTTGCACTTGTTAATCGCCGCCAGCACTTCCTCCTCTTTGATGTCCTCATCGATATCACTAAAGTCCTCCTTACTCCACCTTGATCTACACCGTGTCACGTATTTCGCGATGGACTCTTTCTCTTCCGCTGCACCATTGAAAATCACATCCCAGCTGTCTGCCTTGTCGTGCTCCTTTCTTGCAGATGTCCCGTCAGTCTGCTTCAAGGTTGGTATGATGTTGTCACCAAACTTGGTGCATATGCGCCTGAAGAAGTGCCGTGAGGATCCTCTTGAGCTCCATGAGACCTTGGATACCAACACTCGTTTCCTGACTGTTCTGCGCTCGTCCTGCCGTTTTTGAAGCTTCTCCAGTGTGGAGCCTCTCTCGTTTGCAGCCGTCTGGACCGCGTAACCGCATTTCTCGAACCTCCTCTTCAGCCGCTAATTTGTTTTGTCTATATCCACTTGCCGTCCGTAGCCTGGCCTGCTTCCTGAGATTCCCCGTCTCTTCCTTAATCCCCTTTTTGAAGGATTCCCGTGCACGGGCCGTTTCCTTCGGTCCCATTGCCCCAAGTGCCACTTCGAACTCTGCCAACCTCTGTGATAAGACTTCTCATCGCTGTTTACACATATCCCGGGGGCGGATAGAGTTTCCTGCGCTTCCGTAGTTGCACTCTCCCGCTCGGCGGGTGTAGTTCCAGCAACACAGCCCTATGGTCTGTCCTGCATGGCGGTTCTTCCGCCGTCACACTTCGGAACAACTTCTTTGTGGTGGCACTTATGTACCACCTATCTAAACGCGATGTCCCCACGCTGCCGTTGGCTGCTGTATGTCTGTGTGTGTGGTGACTACTCGCATATGCCTCCAAAGCTTTTACCCCTCCCCTACTAGGAATGTTGTAGAATCCCGCATCAATCAGGCTGTTGGCATCCACAAATTGACCCAGTTCTTTTGCGCCAATCTCCCTCCTTTGTGTTCCGCCTACCCTGTCCACATCAGGTTGGAGCACACAGTTGAAGTCCCCGCCGCAGATCACTTCCATGTCCTCCGGCAGCCTCAAGAGCTGCAGCTGTCGAAAGAAGTGTGCACGTACCGCTCCATTTGAAGGAGCGTAGATGTTCACGAATAGGTAGATCTTTCCTGCAATCACACCTGTGACCATCACGAGGTGCTCACTCCAGTGCTCCTCCCCCATGGCGCAGTTAAGCTTACTGCACCGTAAGGATTAATCAGAATTGCCACCCCTGCCCGACGTCCTTCCCCCGAAGACCAAAACGACAGGTCCTTGGCGGCCTTGTGTTGGTACCCCAAATGGCTGCGTATCGCCCCGCAGCCGCGTCATGTTCTTCCACATTAAGATGTGTTTTTTGGATGAAGAACACGTCCCTTTGTCCCTCGTGTTGCTCGTTGACCCCCGTAACCATTCACCCAGATACTGCATGCGCGTAGCCAATCCTCTCACATTGGTTGTCGTGAGTCCGATTGTCCTGTCTAATTTATGCTGCTGCATCAGTACCGAATTCCCTATGTCAAGACATAGGATATGTCAAGGCATACACCACCCTTTCAGCCAATTAGAAGTCAGAGTTTGCCAGAGTGCCAAAATACTGTGCACCCGATGTCATCGCATACAGCAAATGAAACCTCGCACGTCCAGCTGCCATTTAGTCTGCCATTTGATGGCTTTAGCTCAAAAGAAAAGCCCAAAAGGGCGGCCACGGCTACCGGGAGGCAAAGGACGAACCGAGAAACAGTTCAAAATCTCATCCTACCCAGCGGAAGAGAAGTTGCGCGTTCTAAACCATTTGGAGGAGCACAAAGACATCGACAGCACAATTCATCGCTTCTACCCCGACTTGGCATCTGACAAATTCGAGAGTCGCCGAACACTAATTTACTCATGGCGTCGTAACCGTGCCAAATTGAAGAGCTTTTCGCCCAACCAGGCGGGGCAAGCAAATGTAAGTCGCGAAGTGTTGGTCTAGGCACAATATTGCCCGGGAGAGAAGAGGAAAAACTAGTGCGGTGGGTAAATGAAATACGAGAGGAAGGAGTACCCGTTACATCAACTATGCTACGTATTCAGGCAGAAGAAGTAGCAGTACTCGCAGGTATCACGCAATTTGAGGGCTCTTGGTGCTGGCAGAAGCACCGACGACATTTTTCACGCTGTAGCCTCAGTTAACTGAAATGCAATAAACTCCATGTAAAAAAAAAAAATTTCTTAGAGGTACATGTAGTGCAAGTCCATTTAGCCGGGACAGGGTGTCACAGGTCTCTGCACCTCATATCAGTTGTATGCCTTGACATAGGGAATTCGGTACTTCCCTCCTTGCTCTTTCTTTCTGACACTCAGACTCCTTCCAAGCTGCCGGAACGCAGCTTTTGTGCTGTTTATCTTCTCTTTCTGCTCTAGCTTCTGATAAAAGCTGAGCGGCGTGTGTTGTTCGTGCACCTTCTCCTGTCTGCCTTCCTCTTCTCCATTCCCCTTGCATAGACCCCCCTTCACTTGTATTTGTGGAGGTCCCATCCTCCATTCTGCTGTCCGTTTCTTGGCTGTGTCTGAGGCCGCTGTTGTCTGGATACGTTTCACTCGTCCGCTGCATAGTCAACCTTGTGCCAGCCTCTCGTTGCTGTGGCGTCGCCTTGGTGGTTCCAGTGGCATCCCTGGTCGAGACCTGTTCCGTGCTTCCGACTGCGTCCTCCTTGCGGGTGATGTCCGGCTCCTGTTCGGCTATGGTCTCTTCCGTACCAACCTGTTTCTGTCTATGCCCTCCTGTCGCTTGAACTACCTCTGCGTCACTTCAAGTCTTGAGGCCACACTACCTGATCCGTCTTCCCCCTCTTCTCAGTTGCTCCTGTTCCTGTTCCTGTGGCCGCCGCTCCCCTCGCTAGGCACTGCGCCTTCGCAGTCTTGCGTATGGCCTTCAGGTCTCTTACTGCCGCCTTCGCCGCCTTTAGTTGGTCATAGGGTTGCATATCCATGGCAGCCCATCCGTTTCTCACCAAGATGTCACTTCGGCTGGTTATCAACTCTGCGTATAGGATGCATATCGCTCTGCGTCATACGTTATCGCCTGGAAGTGGTTCCCATGTTCGTTCCACCGTAACACCAGTACCAATGGTAGTATACAACCACCATTGAGACCTACCGCTGGAGATGCTCTTACATGTGGTAACATTTTGCTTCCTGTTTTTGGGGAAACCAAAACGCAATATCACATTTTATTTTTCAACCCCACCTGTGACGGCCAGTCACGTAGGACAAACGGAAGGGCAAAAAAAATATCTTGGATTTTGTATACTTGCTGAGATTTTTTGTCCTGTCTAAGACAAAAATACTCATACACTTTACTTCGAAGTAGTAAAATCGAGTATAATGTGATTTTGTCCTAGCATTTGTCCTACCAAAAGTCGTCACTGGGATAACGACTAAGTGTGTTACATGGACATGTAGTGGAGTGAAGAGAACACCTCAACGAAGGAAACGAATCAACATGCATCTATATTGTTGGTTGTGTGCGGCATCGTCCTTATGAGCGTTCGAAAGGCTGAAGTGCGACACCAACGACCATACCGTGGCTGATACTTTGCATGTCCGACAGGATCTCAAAAATGTTTGGTACAGCGTAGCAGCGCGATGAGTCGCCATCCTCAGCTGCGTCAGCGTTGGGTAGTGGCATCAGGTAGTTGGCTGTGATTGCGCGAAACTTGGTTGGCAGGAAAGCCTGCGGCTTCCATGTGATCAAAATCTCCGTCGTGTCCACGCCATTCACGAAGAAGAACGCGAGGTGGCCAAACGACCGCTGCAGGTCCTGAAGCAGCTCGTGCACTGGGTCGAATCCGATCATCACCGGGACAGCAGTCATATCCATGTTCTTGTACACTGGCGCTACAAAAGGATGTTTCTTGTCGCCATCCACACGAATTCTCTTGGTCGGGAGATTTTCCGTGGCAAGCTGGAGCATAGCGTCGAACTCCATTCTGGAAGAAGCAAAGACGGTCTTCCACCCAGAGGACGAAGCGCCCGAGGCCAACCAAGACACAAGAACGCCATATGAGGCCTGGGCCAGCGAAATCAATCGCTGCACCACCACCTTGTCCGGCGTAAACCGAGTCCAGCTCGACAGGCAGTCCATATCTTCATAATCGACAGCAATGAACATGGCGGGGTGGGTAGCCGAGCTCGTGCTGGAAGCTTCAAACCGCTTTAGAATCTCGCGCCGCTTGTCGTCGTCTAGGGAACTGTTCAGGTCCACAATGAATGGCACATTCTGCCAGTCAAAGTTCGACACACGCTTCAAAAAGCGGAGGAAACTAGACAAAACCGAGTGAGGCATAGACGTGGAAGCAGTAGTCAGGAAAACATCAGCCACGAGGAGCTCCACCGCTTCAACAGGCAATACGTTGCTCAAAGCCTTGTCGGCCAGCCATCGTTGCACCAGCCGAACCGTGTGACCGTATGACGTGTTCTTCGTGTGCAGTGCGTGCACCATACTTGCGTGCTTCGTCAGGTAGTCGGCCTCACGCTTGACCTTCACGTACTCGGGCGAGTGCACGATGGCGAGCTTCTTCACTCCAGCAGCACCAGTCACAACACTCAGCTTCTTCTCACTTCGAATAATGAGGCGGAAAACATAGCCGCTTATGAAAACGTCCACGCAATCCTTAGCCACTTCGCAGCGGAGCTTGAGGCGTGACTGAAGCTCGTGACCAATGTGGACGTAGAATCCAGTCTTCGCGTGCATCAGGGCCTCCTTCTCGTTCGGCCAAGCTGACGAGCGCTCGAACTTAACATGCAACACCAAAGGCTCAAGCACAGTGTTCACGTGAGCCATTGGGGCAGCATCCATCTTCTCGCCCTTGGAGTAGGCCAGTGGATGCGGCTGGACAGGGAACAAGCTCGTGTAGCGGAAAGCTGGGTGCACCGGAAGCACGTCAGAAACCTTCAGCGGCAGTGAATCCAAGTCACGCAGCGTCTTCGCGAACTTGTTGAAAATCACCCAGAGCTTCGACACCGAGTTCATCGTGGACTCGAACGACGCGTTTGATGCCTTAGCCTTTTTCAGTGTAGCTGCCTCGTCAACGTCAAGCGCTGAGTACAACGCAGCATTGGACGTCTTAATCTGTGATGACGTTAGCTGCGGGCAGTGAGCAGGCACAATGAAATTCACAATAGCATCCAGCACTCGATGACGGTTTTCCGTGCTAATGCCTTCCCACACAACAGCCTCAATGATGGCACCGTCCTTAAAGCGACGCAGCTCTGACTTGCCGCGCCAGAACTGACGAAACTGAGCACTGGCCACCTTGTCGTCCGCCGACGGTCCCTTGTCAACGATCCGCCACGCATTGTCCGAGTTAATACGGAGTCCAACCACCACCTTGCGCTGCATCGGAAGCGAGCTGTCGTGCATGTCCCACTCAACGCCGCCCTCAGTGAAAGGGCGAACCAGGTTAACACGATCCATCAATGCTCTTGACAGCACCGATTCAAGTTTGTGCAGCCAGAAACGCTCCAGTCCCATATCGTTGATCAGGCGCTTCTCCTCCATTGTGTAAGTGTCTTCGTCAGCATCGTCCACGGGGGCAGGAGCGGGGAACCAGTAGTACTGGTCGTAGCGCGTCCAGAACTCGTTCTTCTTGATAAACAGCGACCGGAAGTCGTCTATCGTGCAGTGCTGCACCAGCTTGACCGACTCCGCAGCAGCGTTCTGCAATTCCGTCCAGGCACTCCGCGACACACGGCCGAACAGATTCAAACGACCCGACGAGTCCAAGAACACCAAGTCAAAAGACTTTCGGAATGTCTGCATGCCCTCCGTGGTAAGTACCACACCTCCTTCCGCCGGTGGGAACTGTAGCGGCTCGTTCTCGAGTTTGTGTACTGCGATAAATTGCACCAACACCTTGAACATCTGGTCGGACGGAGTTTGCGCATGGATTCGTTTCTTCTGGTACAAGTACAGCAGCAGCATGGACACCAAGAAGTCGTTGATAGAGTCCATAGCCTTGTGGAAGCCTCTTTGTCTAAGCCACACCTTGGCCAGAATGCAGGCCTCTGCAAACTGCGGGGTCTCCTTCAACACCGCATGAAGTTCTCTCGTATGTTGTCGCACCATCATCTCCTCCAGAATCGAATTGTTGTACATTGGCGTGCTGCAATGCTTCATCTCCTCCTCTGTCATATTAGGCTCATGTTTCACATTATTCCTCGACGGAGCCAGCTTTGCCAGCTTGAATAGCTCTGTGGTAACAACAGGAATCACCCTGACACAGACCTTGGCTCCTTTCATGCCGTTCTCGCTCAAGAAGTTGGAATTCACCTTCAACATGGCTACAGGTTTCTCGTACTCTCCATGCCAGGCCTGCAGCCAAACTTGCTCAAATAACTCGGGATGGGTCTGCAATTCAGCTGCCAGTACCCCCAGGTACAAGTTCCGTTTATCAAAGTACCTGTAGTTGCCAAAGTCTTTAGGCAGGAAGCAATCCTGCGGCATCTCGACCGCTAGGTCCACAGTTAGGACGCCATACTCGGCACCTTTTTTACCGGCATAAGCCATTGTTTGTAGGATGTAACTGCCCACGATGTCTAGGCGACTAGGACGCTGGAAAGGTAGGACGATCTCTTTGCGCTTGACGTGGTTACGCACTAACAGGCCACGGGCCTGCAGTGCATCCTGTGTGACCTGTTGGTCCTGCAGGTTCTGCAGGATCTCCTTGACTTGGAATAGCAGTGTTTGCAGGCCTGAAGCGGCCGTGGCGCTGGGTTTGCGACCTGTGGTGCCTAGGAGCTCGTCGATCTGCAGGCGGAAGAAGGACGCGCGGTAGGACGTCGTAGGGTCAGCGGCACGCAGATGACGCAGCTCATTGGTGCTGGGCAGAGCGTACTTGGACAGCGCCTTTCGCAGGTCAGAGGTCGAGGACGTCGACGCCATGGCTGGTGTGTGGGATGTAGCAACAGCAACGTTCCTTTGACTCTACGCCGACCAACCGATTGACTGGAATCGGTTTAGACAGGGTTTAAAATAATGTTGTACGAATGGAACGAATAAGATGGCTACATGTAACATGTTGTACGAATGTTGTGTGAACCCCATTGATGTAATGGCTACATGTAGCCATTTCCTGATATGAAAAGAAGAAGTCCACCGTTGATGAATTATGTTTGGAGTGCTTCATCAATCTATTTAGTTTAATTATATCTGCGCTGCCATTAAGCTAGGCAATGTTGGCGCCGGGTGGTTGGCCATGTAGGAGAGGAACGAGGACCAGCCGGGGTTCACGACATTACCGAACAGTAGTCTGTACTGTAGCGGCATGACGCTGTAGGAGATGCAGTTGACTGCAGGCCACAGACTGTAGCTGGCCATGAGCATCACAGGCTGCTTCTCAACAGAATCGTCGAACGCCTTTCGAAAGGGCTTGCCGGCCATAACTCCCGTGCTCGTGAGTAACCAGATTGGCACCTGCGGGGCGATGAAGACCATGTCCGCCACCACTTTCTTGGCCACAACGGACTTCCCAGTTCCGACGACTATGCGCTCCAGGAGGTTATGCCACGTGTGAATTGTGGGGCTCAGTAGCAGACCTCCCCAGGCCATCATGCGGACTGTCTTCGCTGTGCTCTTGCTTAGTAGTCGGCCTTCCTCCACAACGTTGTCGTTGTCCATCTCGGCCAGTTCTTCGTCCGTCTTGCCGATCTTTTCCACTCGCTGGGCGAGGCGATCACCCAGTCCAAAGAACACAGCGGATGTCGCCATCTTGGTCAGTAGAGGCTGGCGCTGCAGCCAACCATCGTACAAAACGCGGAAGCTGCGCATTCTGGACGGGTGTGGTAAATTCGGCGAGAGGCGAAGATTGATGAATGGTACATCAACCAAGCTCGGTGGTGTGAACTTGGATATCCAACGTCAAACGCCACCTGCCTACGGATCTTATCGGATATGCAGAGATATTAATATTTTAGTAGTCATCTCAAACTAGAAAATCGTTTGTGAATGCCCGATCGTGCTCACTCCTGCTGTCCATATTTGGAGAAATAGCTCGTGAAAATACATTGCGTGCACTTACTTTTTCACTTGTTGACTACCGGCCTTCACAAGATCCAACCGCTCTGTTCCCGATGGCAACGACTTTGATATTGTCATTAGTGCGAGACAGTGATGGGTAACTCATTATCGCTGATACTGGCGGTGCCTTTCCAGCACAATGTACCTTGAATCGTTCCACGTGTGCTGTGTAGTGGCATATGAGCCGTTGCCAGTATTCGTGTGCACTCGGGCACTCTTAAAAAAAACTTTCGAAGCTGTTTGAAACGTCGAAGGGTCCAAACAAGTATGGGTCAGCGTTCCCTTGGTCTGACTACAATATTGGAGCTTGCGGCAACTGTTGTTCTGCTGCCGTCCTTCAAAAAGGGAGCTGATAATGCATCCCAAATATGTGCCCAAACCGTCCCAAATTCTGAGTCGTTTCTGCACCATCTAGGCACAGATTTGGAGCGAAATAATCGTTGGCAAAGTGTAAAACTATCGGAAAATCTACAGCCCATGTTTCTGGGGGAAGGGGGTAAAAACCCATTCTGAACCCATCTTGCTCGGCAAGCCGAATCGATGCCTGTGGTTTAAGGGCTGTGTTTGCAGCACGCAGGCTTCACCCCAGGACCAAACATGGTCTAATAGCGCTCAGCTTGGGCTTCTGTCGGCGTTCCCAGGGCTTTAAGTGGTTTAGCTGAGCGATAGAATCCACGTTTCCCAGCTACGATTTTTGAGAATTGCATAGGATTTGAAGCCCATGACACCCGTCCTCAAAACATGCCAACATGTTTTACATGTTTGCCCATGTTTGCTGGATCATTTGGTTTTATTATGGTAGTCTAACCTAACCGCGATAGAAAACATGGGCTGTAGCATCCGCCTAAAACTATCCTGAAACCGTGTCAAAACTGAGATCGTCGTTGAGCGTGCATTTCTTGGACTTGGGGGCATGTACACACCCACAAGAGTTTTGATTCACGCATTTACAACGCTCCCGATCAGGCGGGGCTAGCTACGCGAGCGAAGCGAGCCTGCCTGTGGTTTGGAGGCCGTGTGCAAAGCACGCAGATGCAAACCCAGGATCCAGCATTGCCTTCCTGGCAAGTGGAGGCTTCGCTTGCGAGCCTCAGCGGGTTTAGGGTTCTGTCTCGAGCGAGCGCAGCGAGCCTTCAGGGTTTTGGGATCGCACGGAGCGCTGATAGGATTCATCACTTTGAAGGGCAGGCGCTAGTTGGTTGATAACCAAGCCAAAGAGAAATATGTAATTCTGTCCCAAATATGTACCAAAAGCAAAATACATTTGGGAAACAATTGGGGTTTGGGGCGTTTTTGGGGTGCATTATCCGACTTCCTTCAAAGTACAGGTTAAGTTGGCGAACTGCTACTCGCAAGCCTACCCACACTTGGTAGTCCGTGACCGAGTGTTTGTGCTCCCATAACCGCTTGGGAGTTTGCTGTATCGCGTGTCGCTGTCAGGCCGCTCCGCTTTCCACTTGTATCCCCTCCTCGTACGCATATTTCTAAGATATTATCATATCCAATATGAAATATAAGTCATATTATATGACCGATCAATATGAAAATCATATGATATGTAATGCGGGTAAAGCTGCTCTCTCCATCGACAAGGAAGCAGCGTCGGTTACCTACAGTACAATGTCAAGTGTACCGGTACATGTACTGTAGTTGCCTCGACTCGTCACCTGTGTCACAGTCGAGTTTGATCCCACGCTGAGACCAGCCATCCACCGGGCCTGTCTTGGTGGTTCAGGCGGTACATGTACCGCCATCGCTGGTCGTCGCGTCAGAGCGACACGTTCGCCGTTGTCCTCACGTTGAACTTAGGATACTGTCTATCCAAATTGCAAATTGCACTGCAAATGCACATGGTGTCGTACACTTTGTCTCTTGGTTATCCCAGCCAGTTCAGAGGAACGTTGAGTACTGTACCGCACAACGTCCACCAGATCTTGCTTCACGGAGACGTTTTAACGTTTTAAAAAAGGTAACAAAAATGAACCACTCGCCGGTCCACCGAATGCCGTGCAGGACCAAAAACGGTCAGCAAAAATCCGGTGAATATAAATTGCGTAGCGAAATTTGACAGCATTTACACCGTTGTAATGTTGGCGTCGTCAATGTGTCACGCCCAAGTTGGCGGTCGACAGCCATGCTGTTGAGTTGGCTACGTGTACATGTACTGTGTACTACATGTACACAATTCTCTTTCCATAGAACTACTAAGTTCGCCGTACAATTGCGGACGCGTCATCGCCAACCTTCGACTAAGACCATTTCACGATGATCGAAACCAAATCGTGCACGAGAGGACGACTGGGACAACGCACACAGCAAGTTGACGCATGTGGGCGACTTGTATTCGGGTCAACTTCAAGCGGTTGCTCGGAAAGAAGTCAACGGCCCAAGACAAGAACTCAAGGCTTGCAACTTATACTCAGTATCGATTGCCTAGCAGCAATGGTAGTGACCCCTGTCGGAATGTGCGGTGGTGGTTAGAGCGCTGTCCGAATAGAAAATCGATTGATTCGTCCGCCAATTTATCTCCGCTAAGAAAAAAATGACGTGAACAAAAATAGTCTGCATGTCCAGATGCCGCAACTGGCTTAACCGGCAATGGCGCCGCCAGGAATAGCACTTTATCGTTGTCATTGAAAGAAATTCCCATGAGGGCTAACCCCGCACGGACTGCAGTACGAGATGCAATTGCATCAAAGAAGTTTCCACCTGTCTTATGCTACCCAGAGACACAGCGAAATGGAGTGCTGCCTGAGTGGTTTCAGCTTCCTACAATCACATGGGTGCCCGAGGTATTGAACCCCAATCGAGTGCCAGTTAGTACTACAAAAAACTGTAAGTGCACGCCAAAGGTAAAAGAATATTTGCAAAGAACTGTTCACGACGTCGAGCACAAGACTATTTTGCAGGCCGCTCATTCACTACCATCGATGATTGTTATCTTTCTTCATCGAAAACAGTGCTGCTAGCATTTCCCTACTTATTAACTTACCAGTCAGGTATCTCGTTAGCTTTGTTTGATCTTGTGTACGACAGCATGCTGACTACCAAAGGGCTGGCGGGTGCAACAAACAATATAACGCGTCGTCGGCAAAAACGGTATTACATTTTGCTAATTACTGCTGCTTTAGAGATTGAAAAACGCAAAGCTGCGAACAATGCTTACAGCCCACCTCTTCTTCAGTCAGTAGAGTAGTATATGACTAAGCACACGTGCCTTGGCAGAGAGACTCTCCAAAAGGTGTGGCTTGCACATACTGAAGTATGCTCCAGAGTTTTTGAAGCGAGCATGGCTGCAACAGAGTGCAACAAAGTTTTTCGAGTTGACCATTCACAGAAATTTTGTAGCAAGCTGAAAGTGTTTGAGTCTGACGGAAGCAAAACCCAAGCTTCGAGTGTGCGTATGCTTCTGCTTGTCCAGAATGAAATAGGTCAAGTTATGGCAAGAGGTCTCACTCGTTCCGAAAATCACAAGGAAACAGAATCCATTTTGCAAGGTGTTGCTGCAAAAATGGCCGAACAACCTGCTCAAGAGAGTTTCTCTGTGTGTGATCATACAAATGGTATGCGCAACCTCATTAAAAAACTCTTTGGAGCTACCGTCGCTGTGAAACAGGACCCATTCCATGTTATCCAGAGAGTAACAGAAAAAAAATAGTGATCAAGTTCAGCGAGGGTGGATTGCAAAGTGTCTCTCGAATGCACTTTACGACGTAGAAAACAATCTTCGGTCTCCAACAGTTATGGCTGAAATGTTTACCGCCGCAGTTGCAAAAGTACAAGCATTGAGCATCCGGGTATCTGCAGTCGAGTGGGAAGGATGTGTCAGCAGCAACGTTGAACAAATTCGCCGGGGCGATCTTTATGCAGAGTAAAGTAATTACACGGAGGGTGGTAGTTCGGTTCGTGTCATATCTACAAGTCAACTCGAAGCAATTCACTTCAAGCTCAGGAAACTGCTGGATCGAATCGTATCAGTTGAGGTTGGACTTCGAATCCTGGATATTGTTTTGCTACAGGTTTGTCTCGAGTAGATGACACCTTCAGTTGAGCCTAAACTAACCTTTATGTATGTGATGCCAGCATAACCTGAAAGTGGGAACTAAATTCAAACGAAATCCAGAGTTTTGTGGCTTCGACTTTATTACACTGAGTCGGAGTTCTCTCTTAACTCGCGGCGTGATTCCTGATATGCCTCAACTCGAGTATGTCAACCAGTTGCTTGCCTTTAAGCCAAGCGACGTCAGTTTGCAGCACAGGTATAGACCTGGTGGTGGAGAAATTCTCGTTAATCGTGCTTGGGAAACACTCTACGACATGATCCCCTTGCGTGCAGAGAAAGCAGAGGGTAACTTGCTTCGTAACGACATGGCACAAAACGATATTCGGAAGTTGCTGTGTTCTGTAACCACGGCCACAAGAACATGACACATCGAGACTTTGTTGAGAACCTTGGAGTCTGAATACGACAGCGCTGCGGAATTTTCCTCACAAGAGTTCGCCTTACTGAAAATGCTGCGTGTAGAACAACTGGCTTTAAAGATTTACATGTGTGCATCCTGCGAAGTGGTAGTGACTATACTGTACAACACAGCTGTAAGAAGACTGGACAACCCCAACCTTCTCAAAACGCGTGGGTATCGCGCAATGTCTCGGCGTCTTGGATCAATCGATGTGCAATTAAATCAAAGTTCGAAAGAACAACCAGCAAGTAATTCGGGTGTTTTGACTTTGAAAACCGATCCACGAATCATCGATGATGTCAATCTTCCAAGCGAGAAAGCTCTTCAAGAAGAACTGTTTGAACTACTTCGGCTACCAGTGGGTATCAAGCACGTGAAGCAAGTTTTTCGCTTTGTATACGATTTCGCGGGTTGTACATGCACAGGTATTAATCGCAAGAGTGATGATTTTCTAGACCGCCGTTGGGACTCGTTGCGCCGGGCCGTGAGTTACAAGAATGCAAGAATGCAGAATAATACAGATGAAAGCAAACGGCTTACTCAAGTGTCTTTGTCTATTAACGACAAAGCTACACAGGCTGTCACCAGCGCAGAAACCTCCAGTGGCAAAGCAGTCCCAATCGTTGCAGCTCAAGACCCTATTTCGGCCATGAACACCTCTCCAGGAATGCCTTCGTTAGATATATCATCGACATCGACAGTGAATTCCCATCCACCATGCACAGAAGCACGTAGCGTTCCAATACGATCCAATACAACTCGGTACGAAATTCTGGACAAGGAGACGTTGGATGCACTGCTAGAGCACGCCTCAAGTGTTCGTAAAGGGACCCACGGGAAATTGCAGAGTATCGTTGCAATGTACCGGCAACTGAATCCAGCTGGAACCCTAGACTTGAACAAGCTTCGCTGTCGACTCAATGGGGAACGGCTCAGGCGCACACTTTCAACAGCAGCAGAAAACAAAATAGCGGCCAATATACTTCAAGAGGCTGAAATTCACAGTCCAGATCTAGCTCAAGAGTACACAGCAGAATCAAAACGTCACGAGTACAACAAGAACGGCATGCACTAGCTGCAACAAACGCAAGCGCAAATGCGGACCGAACAGCACCAATCAAAACTGTGAGCATCGCAAGAAAGCTCAAACACAGGTTATTACCAGTTATTTCACTGCGGAGTAGACCCTCCATACCTACATCCATACAGCACCCACATCAATGCCAGTTTAGAAGATTAAAAACGCTACGAAATAGTACTACATTGATTGACCCACCTGCACGGAGGATACTTCCGGGATTAGCTTCACTCTAACGCAAGAGCGCCAAGCAACATCAGCACTCGTAGCCTCAAGCCGTTAATACATTCGTGCGGCAATAGCATAGATTACTTGCCCTCTTATCATCGTCTCACGGGATGATGTCGCTATCACAAACAAGCATAGCACAGGCGCCATTCCACTGCTCACATGAAACACAAGAAGGGACAGTTATATACTTGCTGTTGTACATCAAACGCGATGAACGTACTTCGAGCATCCTGCCTTGGTAGCACAGCTACATCTTTGACGAAAGACCACACGCACAATGGCCTCAGCATCCCGCATAACCTTGCTCCGTTTACTAATGTCTTGCTTCATTCTTCGATCCTGCAACAACACGCTGCAACATGCACCGTTTTCTTAACAATGCTTCTCTGGCTCCTATTGGTCGGGGTCCCAGGATAGTAATCAGGATAAAATTATGGTGGCACTTGGTGACTTTTGGTGGAATCTGGTGAAATTTGGTCCCAGGATAATCCCGACATTGCCGGTCAAGCCCCGCAACTGGTTCCGTTCCCATAAAACTCATCCAAAATCATACCAACAGTTTTGATAGGTTGCACTTCAACATAATTCAAAGCTCTTCGCGGCATGTGCAAGACCGTGAAGCAGGCGTACTATGAGTTGGCTGGCCGCTGCTGCGCCCTTCCGCGCTCGATCCAGACCATGCGCACAGCTATTGTGGCCTCCAACGACACGCAGACACATCATGCAAGACTTCCATGACTCAAAGATCTCGTTTCTGCACCGAACACCACCGAGAAGCACCACAAGTTGTGGTACTGTACGTAATTTTTTTTAGCTGTTTAGTGCATTGGGTGCCTTCCAAAACCTACATAAAACGGTTTAATCACTAGGGTAGGGTGCGTTAAAGGGGTCCTGATTAAACTCGAATTCTTTGGTGAGACCAAAAAGTGGTCTGACCAAAGAATTCCTTTTATCAGTCTTTTCAGCTTTAGTGCGCCCCTAAAGTAGCAACCAAATTAAAAAAAACATCTTGCTTTGGTTATGTGTTCAAACTTAACCTCTAACTGGAAATGATGCGTTCGGATTGAAGTTTGAAATCTTCAAGGGCTGTGCGTCGGGCCGAGGTCCTCGGTTTCGCGCGCATTTTCGATTCGAGTTCAAAGCTGTTCATTTGACGATTCGCAAGCTAGGGTGGAAGTCATCTGAGCCTGTGCCCCCCCCCTCCCCCCTCGAAGAGCAGGTAGGAGCCATGTAGAGGCAATCACTCCTTGTACGGACTGACTGACTAACGCATCTTATGTTTGGCAGAGACACCGAGTCTCGACAGCGATAGAAGAAGACGACTCCTCCGTGGCGGCCGATCCCGGTGAGTTGCTATGCTTCATTCCCCATATATGGCTGCTCGTTTGCTAACTCCGAATGCGGTTCTAGGTGGAGCGCTGGCCTCGAGAGGCACGAGAACGCCTTGAAGCCTCATGTGCGGCTTACATCCAGTTTGTTCGAGCTAGTGACGTGTTGAGGTACAAGCGTACGTAAATTTTGCAGCGCAATCATGGTCATGTGTGTGTGTTTTAACCTGTTGTGAACGTGTTGTGTGTAGGCTCCATGATCACCTCAAGTGGTGATAAGAAGAGGAAGGGAGCGCCAGGCGGCATTACGAGCGTGGGTTCCAGGACGAAGCGCACCAAGACTACCAGGGTTGCTGACATTCCCTGCGTCAGGCTTCGGTCGGGACCCGTCGTAAAGCATCCTCTCATCATTCAAGCCGCCACGATGCAAGTGGCGTCATTGAGCGATTTCGTGCTCGCCTCGCCTGAATGCGATGGGCAACGGAGGTCTTCGATCATTTCCTTGTCCAGTGGCAAGGTGCCGACGTCCCAGTCGACGGAGGCTTCTGGTCCCTCCATCGTTGACATCTGGTCCCCGAAGGGAAAGTCACCGTCAACTCCGCCATGCAATTTGCCTGCTCGGAGTGTTGCGGGGCGATCTCCGTCGCTTTCGTCGCCAGTGGCTCCGTGGTCGCCGAGATCGGATGTCTCCACTGTAGCTCCGTGGTCACCGAAGTCGCGGGTGTCGGTGGCGGCTTCGTGGTCGCCGAGCCCAGCCCAGACCCCACGATCCAAGCCTGCTGTCATGCGTCCTCCTCGCACACCGCCCGGCAAGATCCTGAGTTGGTTCGCCGAGTGTTATAAATCCGATGGATACGACTCGGAGGCTTTGAAGCCAATAGCCGGCCTGCGCCCGCCACGTCGAACCTCACCTGAGAGGGTCTTGAAGACGGACCCTCCTGCATCGCCGACGACGGATTCTACGCAAGAGGAGGTTTGGATTCGTGAAGCCTGGCCCTCCAACATTGAGTTCCTGACAGACCAATGGAACCCACGCTGTTGGAAGTTCCCCGGCGTAAGCATCGGAGTGCGTGACGGAGCTAGGTGTGGATGTGAAGACCGCTGCGCCGCGTTTTCGTGCTTGAACGCCCAAGAAAGTAGGTTCTGCACCGAACACAACTGCACGTTCGCCGGAGTCTGTGGTAACTCGCTGCAAGAAAGTTCATCTCTTGTCATCGCCAGAAGCTCCCGCACGGGAATGCGTGGGTTGGTGGCAAAGGCCTACATTCCGGCGGGGGAGATCATCGGCCAGTACCTAGGGCATCTTGACATCTTTGGCCCGCCGTGCCGTAACGGGCCGATCAACGACGGGTTCCGGATGCACTTGAAGACGCGTACGACTTGGAACAAGCATGTGGGCATCGATGCTTTGCAGACGGGCAGCATGTTACGCCTCATGAATCCCTCATGCAACCCTGTGGCGAGATTTCATGAGGTACAGACTGGTACTCATCTCACAGTCGTGGCTGTGACTGTGCGCGCAGTGTCGGAGGGAGAGCAAGTCACCGTGTCATACGGAGACAAGCTCTGGTTTGTGTGTCGTTGCGGCTGGTCCGGCTGCCAGCACCGTGACATCCAAGAGCTTCCTGACATCTTACAGTGAGACGTTCACCACAGAGCTCTTCCTGCATGAAGTTCATCGCTGCTGAGGTTTTTAACCCGATTGCCCCAAAACCCTGCAACATGCTTGGTTTTACTAATTTAGTCCAATCAAAGTACCCCCAATTCATTTTGGGCCAATCATGTAGCTTGCGGTAAACCATGCAACATTCTTGGTTTTACTACAATAATTGCAATAATTATTGGTAAAACCATGCACTATGCTACATTGGGCTGCGGGATGCGGAGTAAAACCAAGCATATATGCATGTTTTACATTTTACTATGGAAATTGAAGTATACAACTTCCAAGTGTAAATTTGGCAGGAATCGGGTTAATTGTCCATAATGAAGCCTAGTGTTTTTATCCTTCTATATGAGGTTTTTTGTTCGGTTTCAGGCTAGATTCGCCCTCACTCTTCAATCTTCTTGATTCAAGCGACAACAAAGAGAGACTATCGCGCACTATGGCTGGGGTAAGCTGTCTGTCGTTCATTCCCTTATTGCATTAGTTCTATGTATGACAGCGTTTCTCACGAGTTATTGGTGTATGGGCTTTAGAGAGGAAGACGCCAGGGCTACAACAACTACACCGTTGCGGAGCAGATGCTGTTGTGCACCATTGCCGCCGAGATCATACCTCTTGGTTGCGGTATGTGGGAGCGAGTTGCCGCTAAGTACAACGCCACTCGAGCTCGAAACACCCCCGAGCGTGACTTTGAGTCACTTAGGCGGAAGTTTAAAAACCTCTACGGCAGACAAAAGCCCTCTGGTAATGGCGAGGTGCCGATGAGGCTACGGCCTGTCGTTTGGGCAAAAGAGATTCAAATGAAGATCGAAGCTGAAGGCGGCGTGCACTTGACCCACGACGGGCTCGACGAAGGCGATGACGACGAGTCGCTGTTAGAGGACGTTAGTGCGGCCACTTCTACGAACGGTGGTGGCGCCCGAACGCAGGTGGATCCAGCGCTGCCCACACTGATACGGATCGTGGCCGCGAGGAGCCCGGCAATGACGGCGCAAATGGAGCCCAGCAGGTTGCAGACGACGACACTGTCGAAGAACTCGATACTGAAGAACAGCTGGACGACAACGACAGCGAAGTTGTCAGCCAAGTAGACGGCGTAGGCGCGGCTCGAGAGGCTAATGACGCGATCAGTCAAAACGCACAGAGGACGGAACCATCGACACCTAACACGCAGATACCTGGAGCCATCATGACCAGCCATGGTCAGATTGACGCCAGACTGGCTGAGCTTAACAATTTCTCTGACGGCGAAGGCTCTAATGACGGTGAACGCGACGCTAACGGTGAGTATACACGACGTCAGGAACATCCACCGAGCCCCACAGTCGTTGATACCAGTAGTGGGGCGCCTTTCAGCGACGGCACGGACCAGACGACGGATCGACGCGCCTCACCCCGCGCTTCATCACGTCGTGCTGCAACAACACCTCCGGCCGTCCCTTTCGAAGCGGGCACCGAAGCTCGCTCGGCGGGTCGGCCGCAGGGTGGACGACGTCAACCTCTTCCTACCGTCGCTACCCCGGATGGCCCTGAGCTACAGCGTGGCACACGACGTGCCGGAGCGGACTCTCGCGAGTGGGAAGCAAACACGCGCCTGAACATCGCTAGCAATCGTCTAGGTGGACAAGACTTACGTGTATTTAGAGACAACGTTGAGGTGTTGTCGCACAACATGTTCAACAAAAACGGTAAGCGGACTCGACTCCGACGGGGGGCGCGAAGGCGGACGGGATGACGAGTGTCTCGTACGCCAAAGGGAAGCGTATCCGGTCTATGCAACGCCTCCGGGAAATGCGGGACGAATTCGACGAAGCAGAGACCAAGTATGGGTCGGCCGGCGGTGAGATGATGAACATGATGCTCTTCTTCCAGCAAGACAGTGATCGCCGGGCAGAAGCAGACGAGCGTAGACGCCGGGCCGAGCGTGATGAGCGAGTCGAGGCGGAGAAAGGAGAGCGTGCCGAACGAGAAGCACTCCGTCGCGAGGAGGCAGAGGCCTCAGAAAAGCGGCGTGTTGAAGAGCTTCGATTGGAGCGCGAGCTTCGAGAAGAGCAACGTCGCATTGATGCTGCTCGAGAGACAAAGTTCGAGCAGGAAAAGGAAGAGAACAGGCGTCGCTACGAGGAAAGACTCGCAATGGAGCGCACAGAAGCCAGGCAGCGTCACGAGCAGATGATGGTGGTTTTGACGAGCCTTCAGAAGAAGTAGGGCGGAGGTTGTTGGAAGAGAGAGAGAGAGAGGGGGGGGGCTGTGTTAGCAAAAGCATTCATCTGTCATTAAATGTTATCCTCTTTGCCATAAATGAAAGTTGTGCGAATTTGGCTAACCTCCACGGTTCGAACTCTGTAGTTCGCTAGACGGAACAGATTCTCAAGACGAAGCTTTCGCTTTTCAACGTTGTAAGGTAGAGGGTGCATGAGCCGCCGGTATACCTTCTCAACCGGACCCATGCCCCACTCGGCTGTCTGCCTGACAAAGGTGATAGCCGCAGACTTAAGTTGAGCGACAACACGCACCGACGGAACGAGCCGGCCGAGGTCTTCCACTTTAAGTGGAGTCATGATACGGCCAATCATGTCATCTCCGCCCGGGAATGCACTGTCGGTGATCACGCCGTAGCGTGTGTCCGGATTTAATACCGGGTCGAGCCGTTTTTCACGAAATTGCAAACTAGTGTCAGAATCATTCCAACTCCCCGGGCAATTGTATTTGCTCCACACTATCAGACCGTCAGCACTGAAGCAGAATGTGCCCGTGACGAAGACGGCATGAAGCCATCCGTTGTAATGTGCGTCCTGGAGGCCCCCTCTCGGTGGCTGCTGTACCTAGAAATTGCAATCACAGCATAGGATCAGTTACCATAAAACAAATAACAATCGTTGCAGTATTCGAGACTTACACGATAGTTTTTGCCGTCGATGAAGCCCCAGGTAAACTGGAGCAGAGGCGCCCGGGCAGCCGTTAGCCGAGCTAAGGCCTTCTGACGAGCTAACGTCGGCCAAACGATCCTCGCAGGGGAGAATTCAGCTAGTGCGGCTCTCATGGCGTTCTCTGCATCGCAGAGTACGCGGCTTAGAGTCGAGTGCGGCTCTCCGAATGTTGAGCACAGACTCTTGTGGCCCATCGAGACTACGTAGAAAGCCATTAAAAGCCCCAGCACCTGGTGGTGCTGCAGGAGCTTCCGAGGCCGACCGCGTTTTGGATTGTAGCCAGGAATAACGTAGAATTGGGCGAAACGATCAAGTAGCTTACTGAAGGACTGCCCAGCATGCATATAAAACACAGTCAACACTCTAGTTTCATACCTCAGCCAAATAAACGTAGCAGACTCAATCCCAGCTTACCGACAGAGACTGGTGACCGTGAGAAAGTTCTCGTCGTTCCCGAATAGCCCTATATACATCCACGAGGCGACGTTCGAGCTAGGTAGACATTGTACGGTCATATAGTGCCGTATCCGGGCGATCCGCGCGTGCTCTGTGCGCATAAGCTCCTCGTGCACACGGCGTCGAAGATCCTTAAGAGTTGCAGACATATGAGTGCGTGTCTGCGACAACATGCACAACACCCTGCCGTCGCGCACAGCTGGACAACAACAGCTTCACCGCGCGACCGCCCCGTTCTTCGGAAACACAGGATATTTGAAGTGACATGGTACCAGGGCGGGAATCCTTCCTAGAGCATCCGGAAGGTCCTCCGGGGTTCAAGTTGCAGCACGAGGGAGGGATGAAGCGTTCTGCGCCTCATGCGATCTTCGAATATAGAGAAAAATTCAAACTTTTGTCCTACAAGAATGTGCCCCAACTGGCTATCCTTACAAACTTCAAGTACAATGATAATCGGGGGGCAATACGAACCGACAGGAGTAAACGATTGATGTAGGTTTTGGACGTTGGAGTTTGGACCTCTCCTTTTTTTACGGGATCAAAGGTGACCATCAGGTGATAAAAGGGGGTATTAAACCAGTCGAGATTAAACCGTTTTATGTAGGTTTTGGAAGGCACCCATTGCCCGGAAGTGCATTAAAGTACTTTAATGCACTTTCATGCAGGGGGGATGGACTTTAATGCAGATTGCTGACAGTGGTTATTACGAAACTAGCCCCAACCAAAAGCTAAGGCAAAGTGCTCGTTGTGCATGCAAT
Source organism: Phytophthora tubulina (assembly GCA_014706135.1). Taxonomy (NCBI): domain Eukaryota; phylum Oomycota; class Peronosporomycetes; order Peronosporales; family Peronosporaceae; genus Phytophthora; species Phytophthora tubulina. Next base: position 424,465 of record JACBOY010000033.1, on the reverse strand, counting down.
ACAAGCATCGAGCCATCCACAGCTACATTGTGAGCCTTTATCGCGGAGTCCCGAAGCTAAAGCGCTCGTCCCACGAGACGTGCGTTGATATTGGCGTGTTTGAAGATTGAACTTCCTATCTAAGAACAATGAAAATCTGATTTTTTATTACATGTCACGACCATGGTCCGACTTTCGTGCACAGTGCGCGAAACAGCTCTATAAAAACCATTGCAATGGCCATAATTTATGGCCATAATAGCGGGTGTCAAATCTCGTTTTAGGTTTGAAATTTAGGTAGTGCTTTGGCACCCCATTGGACGAAAATAAACCTAAAAAACGATGCCGTACCTCCAACAATTTTTCTGGAGGTTGGAACTCAGTTCTTAAGTCGATGGCAGGCAGACAACCAAGAATCTCATGGAATCGTGATAGCGTGGAGAGGGGAAAGAGCTCTATGGATATCCTTCTCGACTGGATCACTACTGATGGGAACTAACGGAAGTGGAAAGGGGGAATGAAGCACTCAGGCATGTCTAAAGAGTCTTTGTGCGGGCTCATTAATGGCAAGATGATCGATGCAGGTATCAAGCATCGTAAGAATTACAACATTCGTGAGAAAAGTAAGAGTCTCGAAACGAGTTTCAAGCAGGCGGAAGATTGGCGAGCTAATACCGGCCAGGGTGTTACGGATGAGGGCGACATAAAGAGTGCTCTTGCTCGGCTGTATCCTTACTACGATCAACTAGCACCTGTGATGATTGAACGACCATCCACACGTCCCCTGTATTCTTCCGACGCTCTAAACGATGCAGAGGATAGCGATTCAGAAAGTGGCGCTGATTCCGATGAAAATCAGCTTTCCTCCATTGGCGCTACTGCGTCGACTAAGCAGTCCAAGAAGCGCAAATCTGTAGAGGAGGAGTGGAATGAAATTCGCTCCTCCATGCTCGAAAAAAAGCAGGAAGAAGATACGAAGTGTATCAAGATTGAGGAGCAGAAGCTAGCATTAGCTGTTAAGAAGGAGGAGAGAGAAGCAAAGTTGAGTGAAGTCAATCTTGTTATCATGGAGTCCAAAGCGCGGGAAGCTGCTATTCATGAGAAGACACAACTCTTGTTAGCTAGGAAGCAACTTGACACAGGCGGTGCCTCGCGCAACAACTGGAACGGTGCTACGATCTTGCACAGCCCAGACACACGCCTACTCGGCACGATGATAGGGAGGTGAACACTGAGGAGCTGGGAGTGGACGCGCAGGGACCAGATTGAGACGCCTATAAGCAAACAAAACACGATAGACAAACAGCTTAGTTAGCGTGGTGCCACGAAGAAGCAACAGTAACACGACGTACTGGACTGCGTGGATTCGAAAATCGTAGGCGCTCCTCCAGTCGTGGATCAAAAACTCAAATGACACCTTAACGGGGGTCTCAAGCGCCTTGCTTTACAGGTCGATATGATTGGTAGATATTCGACAGCTAGAAATCGAGCTAAAACGAAACTTGACACCCCCTAATGGATGGAAGCGGAAAAAATGGAGCAAATCCATAATCCCCCAATACAAATAGCAAGTGTGACGTACTGCATCCCTCATCTGCTTCACATAGACTCTTTCTGCCACCTATTCAATGCAAGGATTGACTCTTTAACGTTGTAGAACCCCTTGCTAGTAGAAAGTTTCTACAGTAGCACTTTCATGCGGTCGTATGTAACACAGCTCCTTGAAGTTTGTGTGAATGTATCAAGTCACATTCCCAGCAGCACATCATGGCCGAGATCATCCTGACGATCACCCGCGCTGCAATACATGTACCCGACGAAGCGGGGGTGCTTCCAAGATGGCTAACATGTAAGCTGCAACCATACAGTGCGTTAATGCACGCTTGTCACCAATACGATTAAGGGCGCTGAGAACAGCATGCGATGGACGCTATCATCGTGTGCTGTAGAAGCGCACACGTTCAACATTGCGTATTCTTACAACGAGTCCGTCGTCGCCGTTGCCTATTATTCATGCGCGCAACCGAAAACAATGATAAAGCTATTCTCGTCATAATGAACCCCGATTAAGATCATCTTCTCGTTTCCCGTGCTCTAGCTGTTACCGCTGTGGTGATTCCTTCGAGGGTGGTCGATCCCTAAAGCGTTGCTAGATGCCATCGAACATGTTACTGTAGAAGAAAAGAAGCAAGAACTCTACAAATTGAGAAAATATTTACCACATCTAATTTGTTATTACTACTCATGGTTACTATTGTCTATAGGACGCACTGCTAACTCTACTCTATTAGGTGCTAGACTGTGTCTAGCTGACGTTCAGCTTGGCTTCGACCTCCAAGTGTCCGCCTTGGGATGCGTGAGGCACCCACAGGAGTAATGAACCACCTCCTGTACCGGGAAGACCCAGGAAACCCGGACGCCACCGATCAAAGTACAGCGTCTTGCCGGCTAAAGCTGTGACGTTGGATATCCACTTGGCTGTGCCACCAGCTTTGACGTCTACTTCATCGATCTTGTCACCACCGGACATGATGTTCACCGTCACGTCCTTAGTGTCTGTGCTCTTGAAGTTGACGATAACTGCGCCATCGCCCTTCTTGGTCCAGGACATTGAACTGTTGTTGAAAGCCTTCTGGATAGTCGTCAAACCAAGTGTTCTCGGGTCCGTGCCGTCGTCGATCTCACCGATAAAATTCGTCGGACCGCACACCGTCTGCAGGTACGCAGCAATCAAACCCATCACACCAATGAGATCGAAACCTGTGACGGCGATCGAAATGAGAGTCTTGCTGAACGCCGTGTACATGAATTGGTTTGCGTCCTCACTCGAGCCGTTGTTGCTCTTGCCCTTCGAGATAAGCTGGTTGATCATACCACTGAACGCCGTGCGAATCTTTTCACGCGTCTTGTAGGCAGTGGCCTCGTCGGACTCCGCAATCAGCTGCTCCATGCAGTTGTTGGTGACGATGGCAATGTCGGACGTCACAAGCTGTGTGTCCTGCATCTTCAGGCTCAGATCGTCTTCGGAGATGTCCGGGTTGTCTGCTCGCAGTTGGTTCACGGTGTTCCATGTACGGTCCGTCAGTGCTCGCAGGTCGTAGCCGCAAGTCGATTTGGATTTTAGGGCGTCACTGAGCGTCCCGATCTCCGTCTCGTTGATCTTGTTGGCGGCCTCTGTGAAGTTGGCACCAATCAAGAAAGCCTTGAATTTACCCCAGCTAGACACGATGTCGTCCTTGTATGCGATAGCGTTCAACAGGATCCAGTTCATCGTCGTCAGCACACGACCAGAGATATCGAGAGGTCTCGGCAGGTCCCAACCCATGCACAGGTAAACGGCAATCGGCAGGTCCGTCACAATGTTGTTCGACTGGTACATGATGTTCAAAATCTTGTCCGTCGTGGCTTGAGGATCCGCAGTCTTGATATTACGCACATAACGGATAATGGATCTCATCGTACCGATCATCATGTTAACGCAGTCGAATGCTCGGGTCACACCCTTCGCCACCTGCCACAGCTTCTGAGCAGCACCGAACGAAGCAATTGCCAGAGCAGAGTTAGCCACAGCACCGACCTTGTTAAGCACCTCCATCGCGCAGTCATCGTTCTGACGGATGCACTCCAAGCCACACTCCACTGGGTAGGCGATCGGGCACTCGGCCCAGCATGTGTTCGTGGCCTCATTGCGATCGAAGTTGGTCGGGCAGGTGTCCATAATATGTGCCTCACGGTAGCAGGCAGCATCGGGAGCAATGGGGCGAGGACCAACCCAGTTGCGGTACGTGGACTTGATCTCATTGGTGGCATCCGTCACCTTGGCCAGCGTTGCATTCACCTCGATCGCGGAAATGTCGATGAACGAACCTGATCCAGAGTCGTCGGCAGAGGTGATTAAGTCGTCAAGTGAAGAGGAACCTGAAGTGGCAGGCGCGTTGGTCGTCGGAAGCGTCGAGTCGAGAGAAGACGATCCCGATGAGGTCGTCGCAGGTGGAGAAGTAGTCGAAGGGGCTGTTGTGGTTTTGGTAGTGCTCTTGACGGGGGCCGTAGTGGCATCATCGTCGTCATTCCAGAATGTCCAGTCGAAAGCGGTCACGCTAACCAGGCTAACGACCAGGACCAGGAAGGCGAGAACCAATCTCGACCGGGTCATAGTACTATATAGAAGTCGTGTGCAACGGAGACTGCAAAAAGAATAATGAGGAGACCAGTCTCCATTGTCCGGTGCTGGCGATTTGGGTTATTTGGTCTCCGATCACCCTGATGGTGAGTCAAATCGCGGTCAATTTTGGCGAAAAACTGGCAGGTTGGTTGCACTTCTTTCAACGAGCCGGCTCATCGATTGGCTGCTGGTTACCAGCCCTCCACCTGCGGGATGCGTGCTGGGATCGGCTGCGATGCAACTCTATGTCTGCTTGGCGAGAGTAGACGAACAACGAAAAGCGTCCCGGCCCACAAAAACCTTTGATACGTGCTAGTGTCGAATATCTAAGCCTCCCTAACCCGATAGAATGTGGATAAGCCCCGCTTTCTGTTTACATAGAAAACCATGTGGATTTTATTGCCTACAGTGATAACATGATGCAGTAAGTAATATAAGTTAGTACAGGCGGGCTGTGGTTGTATGGCTGCAATTGAAGATAGCAAGGATAGGACACTACGATGGCCATCTTATGGAGCCATATCAACTTGAAGTTTTGCGCAAATTCTGAAGCATTGTGCAGCAGCAAGGCGATGCCAATCAAGGCGGATACAGTACGTGTATGAAGGTGTTGTCCATACAAACTGGAAGTTAAGACATTCTCGCTAAACCTCCATAACAGAAAAGAACTTGCGTAGATATCAGCAAAAATACGCCGCGGAATCCTAGAGATGGTGTATTACTGTAAATACATATTCGGAGAGTTTGTATTTTGAGTGCCCGAAGTGTGGGAAGCCGAAGCGGAAGAGCTACGAACGATGTAGCATAGGCGTAGGTCCACTGAAAGCGCGGCAGCATACTGGCAGGCATTTGTAAAGCGATCCGTCGTCTGTGATGCCTTACGCGACATCGTGCAACCAAACATCTGCCTTCCTCGCCGTGGAAGCATCTTGTTTGCAAGAAGCTGTGCGTCGCCTTGCAGCAACCTGAAACGTGCAGCTACGACTTACCCCTAGCGTAACGCGCTACGCGTTAGCGTTACAATACTCCACCCTCCTTGCGTCGATTCATTGAATCGAAATCATTGTTCTTGCATGCGCCTTCCATCGCTTTCTTTTTGGCTGAAAGACTCGACATGCATAGGCAACGCTCAAGCATCGTACGATAACTTAAATTTGTTGTTTTCGTGTCAAAACCGCACGTATTACGGCAACCACGGTGTGTTTTTGCATCATAGTTCAGCGGGACTGACCAAACAAATCATGCTGACAGTACAGAAAGGTAAGAATTGGAAGGTGATGCTGAATCGGTGCCATCCTGAGGATTGGAGGGTTCGATACTCGGCACAAGTGAGGATCGTTTTAGAACCGTAGAACGCGGACAAGGCTTCAAAGAATGGCAAGCTCGCACCAAGAAATCTAACTACATGTATCTTGACTACTACAGTACATTACAGAGCTCCCAGTAGCCATCCAAATTTCTGCCAGGAGACAAACAGGCGCACTAGCGAATATTTCAGTCGCGCTGCACACACATCAGCAGTGAGCAAAGCGCTCGTTGTCAAATAATGTGCCGGCATAGCGAAACTCGCAAGGCGCAGTGCAGTTTTGGTAGTCTGGACTCTGGCGTGCTTGGATAATTTTGGATGTTCGCCTCTGATCGGATATCCTAGACTTTTTTCAGATGCTGCGACTAAGATACCAGCTGGGATGGCATAACGACAGATGGACCTGCGGGGCTTTGGTTTTGCGATTGCGATGGCCCGGATTGTTGTTGAAGTAGTCTGCCATGCCAGCGTTAGTAGCCAAATGAATCCGGCAAGACACAGTGAGGTTTAGCGTATTTCGGGTCACCATTTCTAGCGAGATGCTCATCTCCGCCTCATCTTTTCTCCTGTCTGAAGACGCTACAGGTACCGCGGACGGCAACTCAGAGCGCTTGTGACCTCGAAGCAGCAGCTTCGGGTGGACGCAGTACCGCGCCATCGACAATACAGTAACAGCACGTCGGCAACACGATCATGCTTCTGGCTTCGGCAAATTTGGCTGGGCTATGAGCAGCACAATATTTTTTTACAACGAGGTCGAACGACATTTCTGGTTGGCAGGAGCAGCACGACGTTAGCACGACGCCTGCGACAATGGTGCGGACTCATCTCAAGCTGCGTTGGTCCAGTTGCCGCGAGATCACGTCCCCTCATCGTGCTGGAAGACAACAGTAGAGCGGGTGACCTTCAATTTGACACTCTTTCACCTCGTTGGCCGTCGATGTCAAGACCTCCTCAACAGGTTCAAACACGCATTGCAGCATGCAGCGGTAGCTGGCGGACTACATATAGCATTCAAAATACGACCGCGGGACTGCACCACATACATGTACTGTACAACGTTTCGTCTCGATGCAGAACTAGACCGCGTCGCAGTCACGCGCAGATTTCGTAGAACGCCGACCTGCTCTCCCTCGATTTCTTTGACAGGTGAATAAGTGCATCCCATCCTTCCTAGAACCTTCATCACACAGCTAGCGAAATGCAAGCTTTGAAGATAAAATAAATATGGATACACCGGGGAAAGCTAAGATTTCAATAACAAGGGTATCACTACAATGCTGTAGACCACCGAAACGCACCGAAATCAAGCACTGCACGTTAGCTCATGTACGCATACTTCGTTCTCCTACTCTGTCTCGGTGACTGCTATTATAGTAATTTGCCGAACCACAACACAGGATTTCAGTTTTTGTACCACATATTTTGTTTTGTGATTCTGATCCGCCTCCGGGCCTCGGCACCGCAGATAAATTAAGGAAGCAAGTAGACGTATTAACCCTTTCGTTTCCAAACAAATACATTACCTCCCCTTACGGTTCTACGAGTGCTGACAGCATGCACAACCGAATAAAATACTGTACACAGATCAAAAGCCTATCAATTTAGTACCGTACATGCAGCTCTCCAGAGCAGTCCACTTTCCGGCCTGCAATTGCGGGAAGATCAAACGACAAACGTGACGGAAGCTGATCAGATCTCGGTGATTTTCCCGCGGTGGCGATGTTGAATACCAACGGCATAAACTTCAGCTTTCTCGAGTGCTGGGTGGTCTCAGTATTGATGTGTCTTCCGCACAAGACCCGAATCACTCGGCACAACGAGATGGACGATTGCACATTGCGCCAAATCGATGCGTATTTGCCGTCGGACATTGAACTCGGAGACGCAAGCATACTCGAGCAAAATCGTACATGTAATCGGAAAACGTTGTACACTGTAGACTGGCCTCACCTACGAGCACCCCATCTGTGTTATTTTTTAGCTGCTGCTGTATTCAAGCCTGCGGCCTGCTGTAGTGCAGGTGGTTCTGCCGACGGATCATGCCGTCGTCGGCAATATTTCCGCAACGGAAAAATTGAGCAACATGCCATCAACCGATCACGGCATGATACATGTATACGCGTAACACTTAGGAGTGCTCCTTGCCACGAATGGTCAGCAAGCTGGTGGATCGGGAGCATGCCGAAGTGACGAACGAAATATCACGGAGGAGGGAGCCTTGATATGTTCTTCTACTATCCGGACACGATGCGTTTGATCATCGCGTTGTCCGAAGTCTTTTTTGCTGTCCCAAATTTTCACGGTTGGCAGCGATACGATGAGTGAAAGTGCCGACCAAATCTTCCGCGCCGTACACATGCAAGACCGCTGCCAGCTACACAAAATTCATTCAATTGCGGCAACCGCTTAACTGTAAGTTCAAACATCGGATTCTGCTGTTACGTTACCCACTTCCTACAACACTAGCTAACGTTTACAGTAGCTCACCTCGATTTCGAAATGACTGTCTTCAGACGCCTTCGGCACCCACAGAAGGGGAGATCATTTTGAGTCGGTTACTTTTGTATTTTGATTCGGACATTGAAAAATATATATGACCAATCGGATACTTTTGAATTGTTGTCGGATGCATTCGCTTATATGTATAATTATTTGAATCCTATATGACCACAACTGCAATACTTCATGAAGCCACTTCGCGTAACCTGGTTACGGAGGGATAACCCTTGTGAGGCCTCAGAGAGACCGTTTGCAACCGGAGCGAAGCGAAGCGGAGGTCTGCAATGGTCGGCGCGTGGGCCGGAGTAGTTGCCCTAACAAGGAGCTCACGTTGGGAACGTGATTGTGAGCGAAGCGAAGCGAGCGATGTTAGTTATGTTTAGCGATGCCGCTGCGCTCGCTCGGCTCGGTTGGTCACTAGTAACAAGGGTAACCATACAAAAGTATCCGACCAAGCATATATTTTCGAAAGTGTCCGATCCAAAATACAAAAGTATCCGATTCAAAATTTCCAGCCCCCACAGATGGAGCAATTCATCTCCCGTACCAGGAAGGCCCAAAATTCCAGGACGCCAGCGATCCAGGTGCAGTGCCCCCCAGTGCCGTGTTTATTGAAAGCCACGTAGCGACATCATCGATCTGTTTATCTCTAGATATGATGCTCATCGTCACTGGGTGCTGCTAACGTTGCTGCTAACTTGTCCACCGCCTAACCTGGTCCACGAACGTGAACTACCGTTATAAAGGAGTCTTGAATGGTGTTCAAGCCCAGTGTGGCGTCGTCGGCGCCATTGCCTACCTCACCGATCAAGCGCGTTGGACCGTAGATTGCTCACAAATACTCGGCTAGCATCCCTGTGATGCCAATGCGCTCGAAGCCAGTAACAGCCGTCGAGATGAAGCCCATACAAAGCCTTGTATGTGAACTCCGCCGTAGGTTCCAAAGACTATTGCCATTTGTTCCTCGGCTGGTGAGATCGTTGATCATTCCACTGAAAGCTTAGCGAACCTTGTCAAGCGTTTGATAAGCCGTAGCCTTGTCGGACCCTTCGGTCAGTTGTTGCATGTACGATGCCGATGTTCGGCACTACGAGCTCGGAGTCCTCAATTTCAGTCATAGCACGTCCCCGGTTTTTTTTTTGCAGTTAACGCCCGTAGTTCAGCATCATTGTCCTCTGCGAAGTTGGCTCCCCTGAGCTTGATATGATTCCGTCGTCGTAGACGATGACATTTAGAAGGACCCACTCGAAGGCCGTCAGCACAGCCGAGATATCGAGACTAGTGGGTACATTTAAGTCCAGCATGCGTAGATAGCAATAGACAGGTCGGTGACCACGTTGTTCGTCTGGTATAGCACTTATCTTCGAGGTTTGTGGATTGGAGGGTTTGATAGCGGATGGGCTCTCACCGTACCGATCACCGTTTATCAAACTGGCGCAGTCGATGGCAGTTTTCACGCCCTTCGTGATTGCCCATAGCTGCCCAAGTTGGCGATTTTCAAAGCAGAGTTGGCAACGGCTGCGAACTTGAGGATTGTTGGCGATCTCCAAGGTGCGGTTGTCGATCTGACATTCCGTACCGGATACTCTATTGGACATTTTGCCCAGGCCCTGGAGTCCAGGAGTCCAGGAGGTGTCGGTGGCGCGAAGTTACGGGGGAAAGTGTTCATGTGTGAGCCTCACGATAGCGAGCAGAGTCTGCCGAGATGATGCGAGGGTCTACCCAGTTCCGGTACGTCGATGTGTCAGTGATCTCTGGTTCAGTTGCCTTGACCAGGCCCAGTCGAAGGCCGACAAAGAGGGTTGTAAGCAGTAACAGGGCGAAGTCACTCCAACATCGTGGTGACCATGGTAAGTCTTTAGGCGAATTGCGTGCGGTTAATTGTTTGAAACCAATACGGAAGTGAGGTACTGTAGTCGTGTTTTGGTGCGTTTATGGAGGACCTGTGGGGAGCACAGCGCGTCAGGATTGTCGTGCTACGGTTATCACGGCCCAATTGTCCTGCAGAGCTCTTTCACACCGCTTGATGACCCGGAGAAGCAGTACCAGCTGCAGTTCATAAGACTAAAGTTGTTGCATCGGGCGTTGGTGTACTGTGCCAACACATACATACTTTCCATGGAGAGTACATGTAGTAGGTGAAGCTGAATCAGCCACGAAATCGGACTAGTGAAATTGTGCAACACGTCTGGGGTCCATCGTGACCCGCTACAACTGTACATTGCATGATGCAATTTGCATCGATCTAAAAAATGGATACATGTGCAGTTGAAGAGAGCTACGATAGGCTGGTTGAAGCACTCTTCTGCATGTTTTCCGCACGTTGAAGATTTTTGGCCTCCAAATACAGTACTGTATCGCTAAACTAAACTGGCATAATGTATAACTGTACAATCGGCCTCATCATAATCATTCGAGATCCGAGCACCAAGCAGCCTCGTGCTTCTTCAACTTCAACCTACAGTTAATACGAATTACAGTGACATTCGGTCTAACAGAATTGACGCCTGTAAGGCAAATACTAATACTTTACCATCTCACAAAGCCTTTGGCTCCGTGAGTGTTCAGTTGCCACTGGGCCACCCGCAGGCACTCAATAGCAGTAGTCGCACTGTGGTCATGCCCTTGCCTGCCGAGTGTAGGCCACTGGACGGTCTTCTCCGCGAAGCTTGCACTGGAGGAGACGGCGCATGTTCCGTGAGGAGTTCACGTCGCGGTTCACATTCATACCATGACAGCCATTCTAAGAGCAATGGAGTACACTGTAAACCTTCTACGTACGTATTTCGCCACCCCGGCTAAGCCGTTGAGAGTACTGGTTCTTGAGTTCGTGTGTGCAGTCGTAGTGAACCTTGCTCATGCGATACTCAGAGATAGGGATCACGGTGCAGTAGCGCGCCAGCTCTCGCTCGAAGACCTTCACCGGACCCGAAGGACTCCTGTTGATGAAGCCGCCGACGTCTTGATTGCTCCAGTCTCCAAAACCAACGATCACACGCTTGCCTGCCGGAGCCAGTTCCTCGCAGAGCTGGCGCAGTTTCTTCTTCATGAAGATGAAGCGGTTCAGACGGAGACGGCGGAAGGGTTTCAGCTGCGAGAACCCGAGCAGCCGGTCCGTGTGCTGGGTCACGAAGGCTATGTATACCTTCAGTGTCTTCAGCGAGGCCGTCTTCTTGGTCGGCATGTTACGAATTGCCTCGAGCACACGGGGAGTTTCGATCTTGCCAACCTCTGATCTTCTGGTTCGACTTCGTATAATGCGCTTCCTCGTAGAGCTCCTTGGTCGAACATTTGATGGTCTCCTCGAACTGGTTGGTCGCCACGAACATGTCCCGCCGGCCAGGGTCGAGTCCCCATACCACGTCAAAGTCGACTTCGGAGTACGTGCGAGGAGGGCTGGTCTCCTTCTTCAGCTTGCGCATGACGATGGTCACAGCTTTGCCATCGGTTAGGATCTCGCCAGCGAACTTACGGTTGGCAGTCTCGAACTTCCTGATGTTGAAGAGTCTGTGCCAGTATTGGTCTCGAACGTCGTCCCAACCACCATCTCGCGCAGGAATAGCGTAACCAGCGCGCTTTAGTAGCGAATGAAGGACCATCTGACACATCTTCATGTAACTACACTCAAATCCCCGCTTCATTGGAAGAATTGAGAACAGCCGCAGCTCCCAGTACGGACTCTCGTCATCCTCAGCATCGGGCGCGTAGCGATTCCGTCTCTCGATGTCTTTGAGGAAGGTATACGTCAATCGGACGAGTCGATGAGGTTCGTCTGTCAGATGACCGTCGGCTTTACGAGGGATTCGGGCTCGCCACTCCTCCACTATTGCGTCAAACAGGTTTCCCCGTGCAACATATGGCTCATGACCCAGAATCCCTTGTAGCAATGTGTACGCCTTCCGTCCGTCGATCATGTACGTCCGCTTCATATATTTGTGGAAGCGTCGGTAGAAGTTCGTGGTTGAAGCGTTTTTTGTCGCCGTAGCCATTTGGACAGCAGCGTTGTGGCCCCACCCAGCGTTAATGTACCCGCCGTTCGCCCGTGGGGAACGTGCACACTGGCTTGCGTTGTAGACTTTCAGCGACTCGTCGAGTTCTCCTTTGACCTTCCGGTTCTGAATTAATTCCATCACGGCCGACAAACACCTTCAAAAGAAATTCATGTCTAGTTGAGGAATTTCCTTTCCCTCCTTGAGCAGTCGTAGTACGTGCAGGTTTGCCAGCAGGTATGCTTCCATTTCGCCCTTGTTCATGTCAGCGAGCACTTGTTCCCAGGGGAGAGCCCTTCCAGGCAGGACCCCCCCCCTCTCTTGCAAAAGGAGTTCAAGGTCGTCTTAACAGCGACGAAGCCCGTGGTCTTGTTAGCGAGGAGTCGTTGTGCTCGATCTGGTCTTGATCTCTTGTTGGCCGTCACTCCATCCTCGGCGGTAGTCTCGTCAGGAGGGGGCTGCTTTCGGCGGTGTATGGCGAAAATGAAAGTGCGTTCGCAGAATAAGGGAGTCGCTTGGGGTTTTAGTCTCTGTCTTCGTCTTCGTACTACAATTCTAGTGGTAGAAGCCATCCAACTCGCCTCGAGTATTTGGTGCCACAACCCAATTTGCCGCGGTCGACGGGCATTCAGCCGCGCATAACAGCTTGGTCGCTAGTGGATAACTTGGCCAAAGCCATCCGTGCTTTGTTCCTCGAAAATCGTCGTCAAATTGCAAAAACTCGCATCCTGTTATATTCGTACGCTCGAAAGTTTTGGGTGCTGGTGGCGGATTCGGTTTCGATGAGCAACATAGTTGGTGTTTACGGCTCTACTACCACCTGCCGATGAGCCTGTGGTAATGATGCGGAAAATAATCAAGCCGTGGTTCACCTTGGAGGCCGCTACCAGTTTCATGATGCCGCTAGCATCCCATGAAATACCGAACGAGTTGTCGAGAATCGAGAAGTTGCCCTCCGTGACCACAGTTTCCGAGGCTTTCAATTGTTGAACCAGCGTCAGGGTTGTGTGTGTGTGTGGGCTTTATCAGCAGTGATAAAGCCCCCCCCTAGAGGGTTTACCGCCCTCCTATTCAAGGTATCACGTGGAACTATAACTTCTTCTTGGTAGGGTCTGGTCCGGCTGGAAGTACCGTACCGCGTTCTTTTTGACCTGGTTAAGCCCAGGTTTTTGGAGGCTAGTCTGAAGCCATAACAATTACTCGTACATATTTTAATACGAGTAATTGTATTAAAATAACCATAATTTATGACGAAGCATTTGCTAAGGTAATAGTACATGTATGACCTAAGAGCGCTGTCCAAATAGAAAGTCGATCGATTTTGTTAGCCTATATTTCCTTCTGAAGTAGCGCAAAGAAAAACGAGGTGCCCGAACTGCCTCATTATAATGCGGTAAAAATATTCTTTTGGACGGAGACGGATTATTTGGTGTTGAAGTGAGAAAAGGGACGATGAAGGTTGATTGCATTTTTTTTTAAAAAAATTACAAAATTAAATAAAAATAACTTTCGAGCTATTTCTTCACTAGTACTGTAGCACACTGCAGGCACTGCAGCCAAACTATGTGGCAGGGCAAGTTAACACGCCGCGGACAAAGAGCTGAAGCAGCTGGTTAATCGCGGAAGCGAGGTCTTGGAGTTCGTGTTGTGGTCAGGGGTCCGCAAATGGTTATGGACCATGGAACCCATAGGCCTTGAAGCGGTGAACATCACCCAGAGAGCATTCTGACGGAGCTTACCTGTAGCAACCTTTTGTCTTATTGCTAAGAAAGGGCTTTCAGGGTGTTAACTGGGACAGCGACTGACGATTTGTAAGTCGCCGTGATGAACACGTGCTTTCGAGAAAGCTGATGTACAGTACGTGTACATATACTAAAAATCCTCGAGTAAGGAAGCCGTCGCGGCGTGCGATTTACAATGTAAAGTTTGCATGGCTATAGCGTAGCCACCTAGCCGGTTGATCATGAAGACAACGAATATTTGTAGAAGTGGCAGCTCAACTTTCCACTACTTCACAAATTTCCTTCGCGGTCTGGTCCACCAGCAATTACTGCGGCCAGGTCGTGGCTTCAGAACAGGTTCCAGGCTCACCGTACATGTAGGTTGACAGAGCTGCTTAGCGGAGCTAAGTAAACTACAGAAGCGCCATCATAGCGGGGGAATGGATCCCCATCTCCACTGCCGCTTGGAGCGAGATCATAAGCGATCGTCAACTCGCTGCCATCTGTAGAACAACTTCAACACATGGGTTTAACGAGCTGACAGCAGTGGTAGCAACGACAATCTCGCGATCCATTTGACGTGAGCTATCCATAGTGAACGAAACCCTACCGTAGGCTTTCGAACAGCGAAGAACGATTGAGCTCGCACGAAAGCGAACAACCCTCTCTCGAGGAGTTGCTTAGGGTGGATGGTAGTCGTTCAACGCGTGGATCGATCGAGAGCAGCAGCAAGTACATTACGAGAGCTGTTTCGTGCACCGTGCACGAATAATAAAAACTAAGATTGCCACTGTACTTAGAAGGGAAGTTCATACGGTACTTTCAAAACCAATATCAACGCACGTCTCGCGGGACGAACGCTTTAGCTTCGAGACTCCGCGATAAAGGCTCACAACGTGCTGTGGATGGCTTGATGCTTGACATTTTGCACCTGCTTTTGGTTGGGGCTACCTTCGTAATAAAAATGTCAGCAATCTGCATTAGCATTAAAGTCCATCATAAAGTGCATTTTAATGCACTTTCGGGCAATGCACGAAACAGCTCTAGCAGCAAGCAACACGGCCGTTCTTATAGTGTACATGTACACCGCACGTGCCGCGCTGGAGCTCCTTTGGTAAATGCTCTCCCATTCCAACCGCTAGACCAAAGCTCAATTCCCGCTGGGTCTACATACGTACTGTTTTCGTTTTTGAGTTAGGTACATTGATGTGACTTAGTGTAGCCGTACCGTCCCTTTGTCGCGGATTGCCTTAATCCTCTAGCTGCAACCTCCTTACCCCCTAGAGTCACCGGTGCATTACACTGCTCCGCACCGGTCCCCGAAGGGACCTCATCCAGTTGCTTGGCTTGCCAGTGACCTAGGTCCCTGGCAGTCTGCATACCGCGGGCTCCGGATCTCTGCCACTTGCCGGGCAGCGTTTTGAGTTTCGGGGACAGATCAGTGCAAGTTTCCTGAAGAAGAGCGATGACAATTCCTATCATGTCGTGTCTCGTTATCGTGACGTTGTCGACCAGCAAAAAAACGCCTCACGTGACGCGAATCCATGTTGGCAACTCCACAATGAAGTTCTGTTCTTGTCATCAACACGGGTGATTGGAAGCCAAATAATTGACACCACTCCACGACAACCACCCATACATGTAGTTCCAGCCCTTCGGACGAAATGATAGTACCGACTCCATTAGCAAGCAAAAACACTTGCGTTGCAGACTGCAACTTGCAGTACATGTACTGTACATGCAGCGTTAAATCACCGGTGCCGCCTCAGACTTGCAGTCGACAATTTTTTTGTCGATGATGATGTTAATGTCATTGGTCGATTGCGGCTTGCTGGTACAGTACCATGAAGTTGTTTTTGCCACCATCAGAAAAGGCTAGGGCCTACGCGGTACCAGTAGCACCGCTGAACGAGCAGCGCGCGTGAGTGCGCACCAAAGGGAGGAATGCTTGGAGAACAGCGTTCATCCAACGCAGATCATGCGTTGAAATATTTCGGTGGGTGTAGAGACTTGGTTCGCCTGGTCTACTACGCTACGACCAGACAAAATCGTTCGTGCAAGTCGACTTCAAACTTTCGCTGTTCCTCTGCTACGGCAATTATTGATCCGTTGTTCCCGACGCAGTGCTCGTCGTGAATCTCCTGTTCGCAAGGAAAGCATGTTCAGCGCAGCACATGTCTCGTACGGTACTGGAGCGAGTGGACGAGCGCCTTCGAAGTTGACAGTACAGCACAGTATGCACATGTGTACATGCACTTGGATCAAGCTTTATCCGCTAAGGTGGAGCAACACGAATCTATCCAAACGTTTGCGTTTTCAAGGTTGAGTAGAATTACAGTCACTTAGGCTAACTATAATAAGACGAATGACCAGAGCGCATCCATCGTTGCGTTGGTGTATGAAACTGAGCGATACGCAGTAGGATGGTAGAGGTATCTCACGCCGAGAGCACACAGGACCCAGATCACCAGAGGTAGGAACACTTGCTTTGCCCACGGAAAGAATGGGATTGAGGAGGAAAACCTTGCGGTAACCCCCCCCCCCCTCTTGGTCAGACTATACTACACTGCGCTGTAGTATACCGGAAGTCAATCCTAATTAACTTCAACAGTGTGTTTGTCAGTACTTATCGGGACTGGAACCACAACTGTAGCATGTAGAACAGCGGAGCTCGACACTGCAATCTCCCACAGAAACACCAACGCAAGTTGAGTCGTCCAGGTTGCACATGTACTCCAAGTTACTGGAAATGCAAAGTCCTCTAAGTTGGTCAATACTCGTGATACACGTAATAAATACTTTAATATTATTATGTGCGTGTGGCCAAGTGCGCTAGCCCGTTTGTAGGAACACAAATTCGTCACGGGCCAGCGTCATAGCGAAAAAGGTGCATAGAGATATGATATTTACTCATTTAGATATGATGTATAGTTCATAATCATAAAATTATGTTGTTAGATATTCCTTATGAGTACTTGTATGAGCAGGTATGGACATTTTTTTGTTATGAGCAAACGGCATCAACGTTTTGCTTGAGGCTACGTGTTTATCGAATGCTCTCAACTAACTGTTCATGCACTTATGGCCTCTGTTTTACTCGCTGTTCTAGTGCCCAGCCGTAGAACTCTGCGCATCCGGATGTCAACGCAATGGTGACTAGTCGATTGCGCTACCGGCGCACTATTATGAAGTGGTGTCCGTCTCGGCCTACATGTACTTTGTTCAGCTGTTCGTATTCTACATGCATTTTGCCCTCAATTGGAAAGTACTAAGGCGAAACCTCTGAAACCAGTTTGTACGGTACCGGTATCACAAAAATACTATTCAAACTAATTCATATTTTCCACGCAGACTTAACGACTTCAACCTCCACACCACTCCCTTAACTGGCATTTAACTTCGCTTCAATTTCAAGATGACCTCCTTCAGATGCGTGAGGTACCCACAGGAGTAGTGAGCCACCTCCTGTACCGGGCAAACCCAAGAGGCCATGGCGCCAACGGTCAAAGTACAAGGCCTTGCCGGCTAAAGCTGTGACGTTGGACGCCCACTTGGCAGTGCCACCGGCTTTGACGTCCACTTCATCGATCTTGTCACCACCGGACATGATGTTCACCGTCACGTCCTTAGTATCTGTGCTCTTGAAGTTGACGATAACTGCGCCATCGCCCTTCTTGGTCCAGGACATTGAGCTACTGTTGAAAGCCTCCTGGATCGTGGTCAGACCATGCGTCTTTGGGTCCGTGCCGTCGTCGATCTCACCGATGAAATTCGTCGAACCGCACACTGTCTGCAGGTACGCTGCAATCATACCTGTGATACCCGTCAGATCGAAACCGGTGACGGCAATCGAAACCAGGGTCTTGCTGAAAGCCGTGTACATGAACTGGTTTGCGTCGTCACTCGAGCCGTTGTTGCTCTTGCCCTTCGAGATAAGCTAGTTGATCATACCACTGAACGCCGTGCGAATCTTTTCACGCGTCTTGTAGGCAGTGGCCTCGTCGGACTCCGCAATCAGCTGCTCCATGCAGTTGTTGGTGACGATGGCAATGTCGGACGTCACAAGCTGTGTGTCCTGCATCTTCAGGCTCAGATCGTCTTCGGAGATGTCCGGGTTGTCTGCTCGCAGTTGGTTCACGGTGTTCCATGTACGGTCCGTCAGTGCTCGCAGGTCGTAGCCGCAAGTCGATTTGGATTTTAGGGCGTCACTGAGCGTCCCGATCTCCGTCTCGTTGATCTTGTTGGCGGCCTCTGTGAAGTTGGCACCAATCAAGAAAGCCTTGAATTTACCCCAGCTAGACACGATGTCGTCCTTGTATGCGATAGCGTTCAACAGGATCCAGTTCATCGTCGTCAGCACACGACCAGAGATATCGAGAGGTCTCGGCAGGTCCCAACCCATGCACAGGTAAACGGCAATCGGCAGGTCCGTCACGATGTTGTTCGACTGGTACATGATGTTCAAAATCTTGTCCGTCGTGGCTTGAGGATCCGCAGTCTTGATATTACGCACATAACGGATAATGGATCTCATCGTACCGATCATCATGTTAACGCAGTCGAATGCTCGGGTCACACCCTTCGCCACCTGCCACAGCTTCTGAGCAGCACCGAACGAAGCAATTGCCAGAGCAGAGTTAGCCACAGCACCGACCTTGTTAAGCACCTCCATCGCGCAGTCATCGTTCTGACGGATGCACTCCAAGCCACACTCCACTGGGTAGGCGATCGGGCACTCGGCCCAGCATGTGTTCGTGGCCTCATTGCGATCGAAGTTGGTCGGGCAGGTGTCCATAATATGTGCCTCACGGTAGCAGGCTGCGTCCGAGGATACTGGGCGGGGGCCCACCCAATTTTTATACTATCGTTCGTTGCATCTGTTACCTTAGCAAGTTCAGCATTTACCTTGATCGCGGACGCATCGATAAATGATCCAGCCGATGCAGGTGAAGCATTGAGTGAAGAGGCTCCAGATGTGGCTGGGGCGTATGTTGTCGTTTGCATCGAGTCGATAGAAGACGATGCTGAAGTCGTCACAGTTGGAGCGGTAGTCGAAGGAGTTGTTGCTGTTTGGATAGTACTTGTGGTGGGGGCTTCAGTGGCGTCATCGTCATCATTCCAGAATGTCCAGTCGAAAGCGGCCGCGGTAACCAGGCTGACGGCCAGCACCAGGAGGCCGAGTGTCAATCTCGACCGGGTCATAGTAATTAAAGTCGTGTGCAACGGAGACTGCAAAAAGAATAATGAGAGAACTTTTGTGCTTGGTCCTTGCGATTTTGAAAGTGACTCGGGTTGTTGGGGCTTTGATCATCTCGATGTTGAAGTCAGTTTGGTGAAAAATAACAAGACGTTGCTAATTGGTTGTTGCCTTCTTTCAACGAGACAGCTTGTCGAACTGCTGTTGCTTGTGTCCATCTCTAGGATGCAGGTCAGGATTGGCTGCAATGCAACTCTCGGTGAGAGCAGACGAACAGCGAAAAGTGTCCCGGTGAATGAAGATCTTTCTCGTGTGTGCTATCAGCGGTGAGGCGCATAGGTATTTGGCCCGCATTCAAAGTGGGCTGGTGGAGTCATATAAACCTGAAGTATAGGAATTGATTTGGGATCCACATATCAATATGGCGCCTGGCCAAATTATGACGTACAGCAGTAACTGCAGATAACGTTCTGCATACAGCGGAAGCATGAAAACATGAAATTTGGCTGTGCGTAGCTTAGGATAACGGTATGATCTCTTAGTAAAAAAAGATCGCTTACCGTAGTTTACATTTCGAGAGGACATCTGAACCAAAATCTAAAAAAATAAAGGCGTGCACTAACAATCCTGACTGTAGCCGAAAAACGGAAGCATATGTACTATCGTACAGCGATCCGTCGGCATGGATGCCTTACTTCACAGTCACCGCGAACGTCAGATCTCCTTGCTGAGGAAACATTCATCCCAGCGTAGCGTGGGCCGCATGAATCAATTGTTACCCCATGAACCCCACCCCTGAAGCGCCATCGAAAGCATCCTTGACTGCGAATGCAATTCCCCCCAGCCGGAAATCAGTCGCTGATAGAACAGTTCAAAAAGGTGACCCTGGATCGATGCATCCTGAGGATTGTAGGGCTTCATACTTTGAGCATAGGGATTGCTTCAAGTTTGTTGCGACTGAAATATTACCAGTGCGCCTGTTTGTCTTGCTGGGGGGCAACAAATTTTTTAGATCGCGCTGCAAATGGGTGCGTAAACCTCTATACCAAGGCGGTCGCGACCATATAAATGGTGTGGGGCGCGCTCTACCATTAAATTGTACATGTATCTCACTAATGCCTTGCTTCACCCAGGGAAGCTCTGGAATAGGAATATCTGAACCGATGGGAGGCATAGGTTCCGTTTTTAAACAGAACCTATGATTAAAATCAATTTCATATACACGTGTTTGCCCCCCAAAGTGCTGTGTGTGAGACCTGACAAACACAAGTCGTGTATTGCATGAAGAAGTAGTGAATGTCGGTCAATCATCCATTCTCGGTTTGGTGGATCTTACCTCGACACAGCATCTACAAGCACTCCTAGTATGCGAGAAAACTTTGTACTGTACACGAAGCTAGTGATTCTAAGAACAAACATGCCAAGGAGAATTCACACGATTCATTATCACTGTCGCTAGTGCCCATTTCATCTCGACATCAGACCCACGTAAAATATGCGATTCTCTCTAAATAAAAAAAAACAATTTTCGAAAGCATGGGCGGGGGGTATTGGGTTTTGATTTTACTCCTAGCCGACACAAGCAATAGTTTCAGCTGGGTGATTTAGTTGAGCAACAGCTATACGTTATATGAGGTTTGTTGTAGCCGTAATGCCTAGCGGGAAATCTGCAATTTACCCCTGTAGCCAGTTCATATATTCAAAAGAGAATGACACCACGTTTGACTATAAATCTGTTGGAGTAGCGCCAGGAATTGGAACAACAAAAATCCGCAAAAAAATCTGAATAACCGACGTATCAATTGACAAGTGGGTCATCCTCAATATTGAAACATCCGTCGTGGATGTTCCAATAGGGGTTTTCAGTCAAGCATCCTTTGCATTTGGCGCAAGGAATGAGCCTCATCTTTTCAGAGTTCGATTTTCACACAGCGTCGACGAAGCTCTTTAAGTACGACCTGTAATATCTCATGTTGCCTCAACCAATTGACATAAAACCTACGAATTAGTGATTATATAGTCATGCTACATAGTACCCCGATAATTTCGGTTGTACTATATATATATTTTTTATTTTTATTTATTTATTTATTTATTTTTGGGGGGGAGGGGGGAGGGGGGGGGGGCGTTCCAAGCGAATGGACAGCTTTGCCAGTGGGTAGTTGTTCCCATGAGACTCACAGGATGTCCGGTACCTGGCCCCGACTTGTTTCCGGCGATGATGGCAGATCACTTGATGAACTTGCACGAAGTCCTTCTCGTTCCTCGAAAACCCAAGCTTTACGCCCGTATGGACGGGTGTAAGTGGGCCTAGAAGTATAGTGTTTTCCATGGACACCGAATTCCTGCTTCTACAACCGCTCAGGGCCCCGTCAAGACCAACGTCATCAGCAGCATGCGGCCTCCTCGAACCCGTCAGGAGCTGTAGCGAGTTTTGGGTTGTGTGGGTACTACCGCAGATTCATTCCGGAATACTTCGGTCTCCTGTTCCCGCTGAGTTGGTAATACAACGGTTGGCTGGCGTTGGGGAGAAGCAGAGATCAAGGCTTTTGATTATGAACGTGCACTTCTGCTACGATCTCCAGTTCCTTGTCTACCGGTATTCACGCTGCCCTTCTTCACCACAACAGATGCTTCCGATATCGCTTTCGGTGTCGTCTTGAGCCAAGTGATCAACGGTATGGGGCGTTCGCTAGCGTTTTCTGAGTCGCAAACCCAGTGACACAGAGAAGCGCTGGTCAGCTCATGAAGCATTATTATTCGTCATCAAGTTCTGCATCGAAACGTGGCGTGTACCTGATCGGTGCGGGTTTCAACGTGCACACAAATAACTTAGCGTGCAAGCGGTTCTTCAGCAACCCTACGCCATCACCTAAGCTCCTGTGCTGGTTGAATTTTGTCAACCAATTTACGTTCAAAGTCTTCCACAAACCGGGACAGGCAAACGTCGTTGCCGATGCACTCTATCGTCGCATCGAATTCAGTGCTGTCACTACAGCATGGCCCAATCTGCACTAGGCGAGCGCATCAAGGCACTATACTCCGCTGATGAATTTAGTGCTATGCTACTAGAGCAACTTTGGATGGTCGCTGTATCAGTTTAGACAAGTATTACTTTTGAGATGCATCACTTTTGCAAGGATATTAAATAGAGGGGGCCGATGCCCCGCGTTAGCGTGTGGCTGTCCAGTGCCTTTGGCCGGGGAATTCAACCACTTTTGGACTTCCCCGCCAACCCCCAAGCATCCTCGCATCCCCTCCTTCTCTTTACGAGCCAGTTTGTATCACTGGTAGCACTTGTTGGTCAAGATTCAAGCGACCATGGCCCCAACGACACGCAAGAACTCTCAAGACAACCCAACTGCGGAGGGAGGGAACCAAGCCGAGCTAGAGGCGCAACTCACCCAACTACACGCGGAGATTGCTACACTTCAAGTTGGTAATCAAGCCACACGCGCGCTGTCCGTCTACCCCCAAGCCCCGCGAACCAAGTGGCCTGCCCAAGTTCAAGGGGGAGCGCGATGAGGACGTGCGACAATGGCTGTTCCAAGTCGAGACCCGGTGTCGTATCCACGGCCATGATGCAGCAGATGGCAACGAGACGCTACCCGCAATCGCCGGCCTGCTATGGAAGAACCTGAGTCTGGTCGGTTCCTGTTCTGGGCTTCAAGAATGACAGCGGAGGAGCAGACGTGGGGACAGATCTCACACGACGCCCTCACGCATTTTGAGGCTTCCAACTACCAAGCGGTCCTTCGGCAGAAGCTTCGCCAGCTACGCCAAGTCAGCGACATCGAGGAGTACAACGGCAAGTACTCGTCGCTGATCTTCCGCGTCGAGAGCATGAGCGAGGTGGATCAAGTCAGCTACTACTGCGATGGGCTCAAGCGTGCCACGTAAGCGTACGTCAAGTTGCAGAACCCGACGATGCTGAGCGAGGCGATGGACCTAGCAGTCAAGTATGAGATATCGCACTTCGGTGGTGAACGCAAAGGCCGGACGCGACAAGCCGGAGCGTGAGCAACGTTTACGTAGTCTACCAAGCCCGGGCTCGACCCAGGACAAGAAGCCGTCCGGCAAGCGCTCGTACAAGCCTGGACACTACGCGCCGGCTGAGCAGACCAAGGAAGGACCTGTGTGCTTCTACTGCAAGAAACCCGGCCACTTCAAGCGCGACTCCCACAAGCTGAAGTAGGGCCAGGGAAACGAGAAGCCACGCCAGTAAAAGGGAGACCTGATGTGGCGAGTGCCAGTGAACAAGATTTAACCCTAAACGAGGCTACGTTGAATCTTCTTTGCAATGACCCTGTCGTCTATAATCGAGCGCCGTTGTTCGCTGTGAGTGGAGACATCTTACAGTGTGACCGGGCGTTCAAGACCAAGTACCTGTCGGACGGTGGAGCTACGACGGTTTATGTATCACGTGAATTTGTCCGAAGGAATGGCCAAAAGACACATGTTTACGCGGAACGGACTATCAAAGAGAAACTTGGCGACAACAAGATTGGCGAATCCATCATGGAGTTGGTGAATATTGATATCCGACTTCAAGATGCCCCAAACTACCAGTGTGTTGCTGTCGTGCTTGACATACCTGAAGAGTTTGATTGTGTTCTCGGGATACCGTTTTTCGTGGATGTACGACCGGATATCGACTGCAAACGTCGATACTGTAAACGTCGATGCTTCAAGAAGGACGTCTGAGCTGGAGCCTCAACAATTGAAACTTCGATCCCCGCGGGAAGTGCAGTCAGGGTATTGGTTCCCGGCTTCATGAGGCTGTGGCCAGCGAAAGATCTTCCGCTAAAAGCCGTGATTCCTGTATAGCTGCCGTGTCAGAAACGTGGTCGGAGGGCGAAGCCGAGGTTGTTGAAAGACGTGCTGAGGACGCGGAGAATCTCTCTCGGAGAGAGAAGAGGAATGCCAAAGCAGAGGCAATGTTTACTCTTGGGGTGGTTGACTCGGAAGGAGTTGAGACCAAATACAGTATGCGGAAGAAGCTGCGGAAGTTTCTAGCGTTATCTGCGAAGGACGCACCTGAGCATGATTTCATGATTGTGCTGTCGAACGACACGATCAAGAAGATCGAGCGAGACCTCAGGCGCAACGACGAGCATGACAACGTGGGTTCGGAAAAGGCCAACTTTCCTGGCAACGGACTGGGAATCATTCAAGGATAATCCAGCGTACCCAGTACTCATTGAATACACGGCCAAAGTGTTCAAGCCAGAACTACAAGATGGTTTGCCGATGGAACGTGACATAGAGCACCGCATCGACGTGAAGGATCCCAACACTGTGATGTACCGGGAGCAGTAGCGTCTCTCATCAGAGCAGAAAGCTGAGATCGACAAGTGGGTACGCGAGATGATCGCCAAGGGATTGATCCGAACCCAGTATTAGCCCGCATGCAGCCCCGACATTCTGCGTACGCAAGCCCGTGAGATGGCGTATCGTTTACGACTATCGGTGTCTGAACAGCAACACGATCCGACAGAGCGTACCGATGACGCGCAAGGAAAATGTATTCGACAGTATGGATGGGGCCTACTACTTCTCGTGCATGGACCTGATGTCAGCCTACTACCAAGTGCGGATGAAGCTGGACCACGTCAAGTACACAGCGTTCCAAGCACAGAGTGGGCTGTACGAGTACCTTGTGTTACCTATGGGAGTTACAACGCGCCAGCGACGATGCATCGGCTGACGTCAACGTTGTTCAAGGGTCTGTCACACACGCGTTCATTCTACGATGACATTTACGTGTTCACGAAGTCGAAGGACATCAACGAACACCTGCGAGCGCTACGGGACGTGTTGGAGATCCTGAAGAAGAACAAGCTATACGTGACGCTGTCTAAGCGTGTTTTCTGTGCCGAAGAAATCCCGTGCCTTGGTGATTTCATCGGGCGGAACGGTGTTCGCATCGGCCCAGACAAGGTGCAGACTATCCGAGACTGGCCTACCCCGCGTACACAAGAACAGCTCCACAGCTTTCTCGGTTTGACTGGATACGTACAGAGATTTTGCGAGCAGTACGTGAACCTGACCGCCCCGCCGTTTACGCTGCTGAAGAAGAAGAACCAGCGCAACTCGGAGATCACGCTAAATGCGCAACAACTCAAGAACTTCAAGGACCTGAAGCGTTGGTTGTCGAACTCGCCCGTGCTGTACCTGCCCGACTTTACTCAACAGATGCGCCCGAGGACAGATGCAAGTCAGTACGCAGTGGGCGGTGTGCTCGTCCAAGTCGTCGATGGTGTCGAGGGTCCCATAGCTTACACGAGCCGGAAGATGAAGTCAGCAGAGTTGAACCACCCGACACAGCAGCAGGAGTTACTCGCGATCGTCAACGCTTTGGCTGCGTTTCGTATATACTGCCTGGGCCGACCTGTGATGGTCGAGATGGACCACAAGTCGCTCGAAGGAATCTTCCAGTAGAAGAATGCAAACCGACGATTAGCTCGCTGGTATGACCTTCTCGCTGAGTACCAACCTGTGTTTGCGTATCTCTCCGGCGCCAAGAACGGAATTGCTGACGCGTTGAGCCGGCGGCCAGATCTCAAACCTGAGACGAAGGAGTTTCATGGCGTGCTTGTCCCCAGCTTCAATGAGATAAGCTACCAGCTGCGTGTGGCAGAGATTCGACCGACGAGCGATCTCATCAAGTCGATCATTGCTGGATACGCAAAGGATAAAGATTATTTCCGAGATTCGACGCGCGATCAAGAAGCGTGGCACGGCTTCGGCATCTCATGGAGCATCGGAGAAGCAGTTCAAACCGTATTTCGAAGAGACGAACCTAACTTGGTACGAAGGCTCCACGGACGGGAAGACTCGCATCGTTGTCGCAAGTGTCGTGGCTCTGAAGCATCGCGTCATCACTGAACTTCGCGATTCGAACTACGGTGGACATCCTGGTGTATATCGTACACACATGAAGGTTCGAGATGACTGGTATTGGCCACACATGGTGCGTACAATCAAGAAGTACATAGCTGACTGCGAGGACTGTCGACGGAACAAGCCGCGACTCGCGAAGACGCCTGGACTCATGGAGCCTCTACAAATTCCAGATGAACGATGGCCCTCCATCTCCATAGACTTCATCACGGACTTGTCAAGTACCAAGCGCGGACACAACTCAATCTGGGTTGTTGTCGACCGATTGACCAAGCGCTCTTACTTCATCGCTACGACCAAGACGGTTTCGGCTAAGGAAGTGCCTAAGCTGTTCATTGACAACATCTGGCGTCTTCATGGCATGCTCCAAGATATCGTTTCTGATCGTGACAACAAGTTTGGCTCTGGATTTTGGAGCTAAGTCTTCGAGAGCGTCGGAATGAAACTCAAGATGACGGTAGCGTACCGAGCCCAAGGTGATAACCAGACCGAGCGTACCTACCGGACACTCGAGGAGTATTTTCGTTGTTTAGTGCCCACACGACAGTACAACTGGAACATCCATCTGGCGAACGAAGAGTTTGCCATCAACTCAGCTGTCAATTCAAGTATCAAGATATCACCGTTTGAAGCAGACACCGGGTACGTTCCCCGCAACCCACTAGCAACAGTTGCTGACTCAAGTCGACGAGGACAGCGCGGAGGACGGCAACAAGGTGTGAAGTTTACGGAACACCAAGCCGCATTTCTACACCAGTGTCAAGATGCTTTGGAGGATGCTCAAGCACGCATGGCTGTGTGTACGACCGTGGGCGAGAGGAGCAAGAGTTCAAGATTGGAGACCGTGTGTACCTGAGCACCAAGAATCTGGACACAGCGCACACAGGCTTTCCAAACTCGCGCAAGCTGGGACCTAAGTGGATAGGCACATACTCCGTCGCGCGAAAGGTGCACAAGCACGCGTACGAGCTCAACTTGCCGCCAGGACTCGAGCTTCACCCAGTCTTCAACACCGGCTCTCTCAAGCCGTACGAGTTGCCCACGCGACTTTCAAGGCCCCAAGAAGTCATTCTGCACGACGGCAAAGTCGGACATATTGTGAAAGCAGTAATCGACAAGCGGAAGAAGCGCGGTGCCGTACAGTACCTCATTCGGTGTGTGGGCGAGAAGAAGGCCACCTGGAGGCCTCTGGAGAACCTGCATCAAGTGACCGGCCTAATCCAAGCGTTCGAAGCGAAGCAGCCCAAGAGATCAAGAAAACGATAGCATGAAGGGCCCAAGGACAGTAGCGTAGCTCGACGGACCCGTCGGCAGCTCAAGGACCAAGTATGACCCTGTATAAACCAATCAAGTCGACTTTTTGTCAAGTGGTGTACGGAACACAATTTCGTGTGCCCGACACAACTTGGTGTGGGCTACTAAACTTCAACATTGAACCGGCAGAGACGGCATGCAATTTACTGACGAGCGCTCACTCTCGAACAAACCGCCAAGCAGCCAAAAAAAGACCAAGATCAAGTCAAAGGACGCCGGCGTGGTACGACAAGCGCTGCACGGCGAGGCGCGCGGCGGAGCCACCGGAGGAGCGGCAAGGCGAAGCCCCAGCAACGGCGGCTGGACGTTCAGTGCGGCGACCGTGAGCTCTCGGCGTGTACTAAAGGGTGGCTGTGGCTACAAGGTCTTGTTAGACGCTTGGACGGTCTACATGCTTAGAATGCTTACGGTGCTACCGGCATTAACGACAGCAACAACGACATCAAACGATGACGCGCAAGTACCAAGTATGAAGACTTACCAAGTTAGGGAGGGGGTGAGTGTATCCGTTTAGGCTAGTATTACTTTTGAGAGGCATCACTTTGCAAGGGTATCAAATAGAGGGGGCCGATGCCACGCGTTAGCGTGCGGCTGTTCAGTGCCTTTGGCCGGGGAGGTCAACCTCATTTGGACTTCCCCGCCAACCCCCAAGCATCATCGCACCTCCTCCACCTCCTCCTTCCGTGCCGAGTTCGTATCAGTCCCGACCACCAAGTACGAGCTCCAGGAAAGACTGATGATTTTATAATAAGGACATCATGTGGTGTTACCATGTAATCATCGTCTGCTTTTGAATGTTTTAGTACACTACCACGACAATGAAGTTGTGGATCATCCTGGAACGGTGAGGGTTTTCCTTGCTTTGCGCCAACATTTCTTTTGAAAAGACATGCGAGGAACCGTGGGCAAGTACATTCGAACTGGTGAGACTTGCTTGCTTAACAGGTCCGGAGGCCGTCGCTGTGGACTCTTGCCGCCTTTGCCAATTCCTACTGCGTGGTGGACGGACATATCAATGGACTTTGTTCCGGGGCTTCCTATTTCTGATGGGTTCAAGGTAATTTACATCGTCGTCTACTGCCTTAGTACAGTAAGCATGTAAGACACTTGCCAACTAGACAATAATGCGTCGGCGATGGAAATGGCTCAATGGTTTTACAACAATAGCGTTGTGGTTCACATGACTCCGCACTACATTATTTCCGAGAGAAACCCAAAGTACTTAATGGAGATCGATGACTGATATTATGCAGGTCGAGCTGCATATGACTGTGTCCCATCGTGCCCAGGCCGACGGCCAAAGCGAACGACAGATACGTACGCTCGAGGATGCTTTGCGTTGTTCGGTGTCTCACTACGGTGATGAATGGGCTAATTGGCTTCCGTGCATTAGATTTGCACACACACGACAGGCATTACCACCTTCAATGGGCGCAACCCAATGGAAGTTGACACGGGTCGCCGTCCCATTTCTTCGCTCTGGGTTGTATCAGAGCAGTCTTCATTTACCAACACTCGGACGGAACCAGTTGAGGCTACACGATGCCATTTGGTACAAGCTCAGGAGCTTTAACGTCGCTATTATGATCAGGGCTGACGCGACATGTGCTTTAAAGCAGGTGATTTCGTCTAGGTGAAGGTACGACTACTAAACATCAACCGCATTGACAGACCTGATTATGAACCCGAGCGCCATCCGACGGTAAACAAGTCTGCCTAAGTGGCTAATACCATTTCCAATCGAGAAGGTGCTCGGGTCCACCCGCTATCGCTTGGTGCTTCCAGACCTGTTGTGTTCGCACCGTTCATTCAACATCGATCAGCTGAAGGTATCAGTTGAATGCCTGCCGGAGTTTATCGGACGTCCCGTTTGCCATGCAGTACCGTATTATTCGAAGAGCATGGAAACTGGATCTATGTGGTCGCGGCTTTGTTGCGACGGCGCCGTCGCCGAGGTCGCGTACAGTATCTCGTACAATGGACAGACCTTCCGACTAGCGAGAACTCATGGGAGTTTGCCACCGACATCAGCCATGTGTCCCACTGGCACGAACTGCTGACGGCTTTCCGGCGTCGAACACCAAATTATGTCGTGGGGAATGTAATGGGCCCACAAGTACGTGGACGTACAAGTGTGTGAGGACCCAACTTATCAGCACGCCGTGCACTGACGCGAAGCGTATCAAAACCCTTCTCAGTACAGACACATTTGCACCGGACACGTGGACCAGTCGGAGCGCGTATCGGCTCAGCGTCCAGTATTGCAAAGTACAGACCGGAACATAACGGTTTTGTGGGTGGTAACCCGCTTAGTGTTGGGGTGTGGAGGTAGCAAAGCGTGGCTTTCGGCAAGTACGGGTAGTTGTAAGAGGTACTTCTTTGGTCCGGAAAAGAATTAACAGTTCTCTGAGTCGGCGATAAGCTTGGAGGACGACTGACGATAACTAGGCCGGCGGCGAACCTGCAGCCGCCTCACGAGGAGCATGGGCAAAAGCGGCAGCGGCAAGAATGTTAAACAAGATTGCAGGATCGTCGCTATTCTAGTCCAGCTCCAGAGACTCGGATTCCAGGTCCAAGGTGATTTGAGCTGAAACAGACCCACCACCAGGAGACTATGTACCTTGAGCGGGAAGTTCGACGGCTTCGCCTTGGAAGTCAGCATCCCAGTTCTCATCGATCTCCTCTGAAGTCAGTGGCGAATCCACGACGATAGCCCGGCCGACAGCTTCGCGGGTGTATCCCTCTGGGACGAACAGTGGCTTGGACGGATTACACGGGAAGAAGGTCGTGTTGTAAGGGTGCTCGGCAGGGGCATCCATCCAACAAGTACGCCACGGCTCCTCCCGGTCCAGCATCTGCACCTCCGAACACCAGTCGGTCGACTTGGGCAGCCAGAAGATAGGCTCCATTGCGTACACGGACATCGACGGCTCGAAAAGGACCTCCGCTTCCAGACGAGGTCTCAGCAGAGTAGCAGTTGAACACCAGGGCCACATCTTGTACGGGGCATGCTGCCGGAGGTTGTCTGCACGATTCGAACGCTTGTTGCAGTAGTCGTCCCACGCCTGCTCGATTTTCTCCATGGCCCGACAAGCGATAGCCTTCTTCTTGGGAGACCAAGAAGTCTATTCATCCAGTCGCTCGTACATCTTCCGGAGCATTAGCTCCACGTGCTTGGCTGGAATCCAGTGCTCCCGCTCCCATATAGCAAACCCAACGATGCGTCGGACTCGCCGCCATGGCCACGACACCGCCGCCAGACACCGCGAAGGCGGTCCGAGTTCGACGCCCGCTGTGAGATCTTCGAGTCCAAATCAAAGTCGGTGGTGTCATAGAGACAGGCGTTAGCGGGAAGACGCCGGCGGTACAATTGGTACGGATGTGGCGGCGGCTGAAAATCGGCGAAAGCCCGAATCATCAGCTTGTCGCTAGGGACCAAAGCTTCAGAAGGCACGGTGGGAAGAAGACGCGAAATTAGAATCCTGGTCCAGCACTTGAGCGCACCTGGCACAGCGAAGACTGGCGTGATGAACTTCGCCAGTCGTTGGGTGACCCGCTTGGAAATGCCAGCGAGGACTTGGCTCTCCGCGTCAGAACCCGATGCCGAAACGGCTGTAAGCTTGGACGAGAGCGTAGATTTCTTGGTGACTGGGACTTGTGTTTCGACACCTCAGTGTCAGCTGGAGAAGGTCTCAATTCCTCAATCACGGCCTGTTCCTCCTCTCCGTCCAAGCATTCGGTCTCTGGCACCAACTTGGCCAGCTCAGCGTCTTCATCAATGTCTTTGGTGTCGTCCTCGGCGGCGGAAGACTCTGAGCTCGAACTGGAATCCGAAGAGGAGTCCTTCACGGAGATAACCGACTTCTCGTCTTCAGAAGAGAAGTAATCTGATGAAATGAGCTTAGACTTCCGTGGAATCTTAGCCGCAGGCCGCGGCTTCGTCTTCGGCTCAGGGATATCTTCACTCAGACTGAGGACATCATCCGCGGCGGATTATTGTTCGATCAATAGTGAAGACTTGAACTCCGACTGCATAGCTGTTTTGCGTCGTGGAGTGGAGCGAGAACTCGATGGCGTCGAAGACGAACTGGAGGCGGTAGACTCTTTGCGTTTACGTGGCGTGGAAGGCAGTGCCGAAGGCTCCGTAGTGATCCCAGTCTTCTTTGGAGAATCCGTCGATTTGGATACCGAAGATTTGGAATTGCTGGTAACAAGAGTTGGATCTTCATGATTTGGAGACGACGTGGAAGTGGCAGACAATTGCGTGTCCTGTGCGTAAGCACCTTTCTCAAGCGGAGCGAGAAACCGAGGCTTCTTAGGTGGAGATTGAGCGACAGGCGTAGCAGCAACTGTGACATCCTCACTAGCTCCAGTGATCCCAACATCACTGGATGGGTCATTGACCCCAAACTCGATGTCTGGGTCAACGCCTGCCGAACGGCCCGTTCCAGCCTCCGAATCATCACGCGTGCGCTTGGGCTTACGAACTCGAGCCTTCTCAGTGGCCTTGTGATTTGACGACGACGCGGATTTCTTTGCTGACTTGGAGTTGCTGGGGGATTTGGTATCCTTCGGTTGGGACTTGGAACGAGAAGTGGTTTTGGAAGACTCAGCAACAGCTCGCTGCTCTTCACGCCGTTCTTCGAACAGTAACGCAGCTCTAGCCAAGTCGTTGGCGAGTGTGAACTTGGACTGGCCTTCGTCAGCAGAAAGATACACCTCACGCAGCAACGCGCGGGTGTCCTTGTCTATCTCCAGCGCATCCCAGTTCAATTCGCCAGCTGACAATCCTGCACAGTGCAACAATGATGAGTCCGGATCAAGTGGTGAACAAAGACAGCTCAATGGGACACTGCTTACCTTCCACAACGAGGACCAGAGTCTCAGGATCCATCTCATCCATCTGAATACGTGAGCGGAGAATCTCGTTAGCGCGCGTCAGGCGCTGATTCTTGACGAGCAAGTCCTTGACTCGACGGTGGAACTTCGCAGCCACTGCACTCTTTCCGGTATCCTGCTGGAGCAGTAGTTGGTGGAGATTCTTGCACTGGGTCGTATTCGCGACAACAGAAGCCTTGAACGTCTCTTTCTCCAGCAGAAGCTGCCTGGTCAAGTAGTCGTTCCGCTCGCTCGCAG
Source organism: Phytophthora tubulina (assembly GCA_014706135.1). Lineage (NCBI taxonomy): Eukaryota > Oomycota > Peronosporomycetes > Peronosporales > Peronosporaceae > Phytophthora > Phytophthora tubulina. The sequence continues at coordinate 392,256 of JACBOY010000033.1, read as the reverse complement.
CCTTGAGCCGGTTCTCGAACCGTTTGCACTCCTCAGTGTGTTCGTCCAGTGTAATCTGCTTTGAAGTAAGCTGACCGACGAGCTCGACTTCGCGAGCCTTCCCACGCTGAACTTCCTTCTTCAGCTCCTGCTGCTCGGACGTAGCCTCCTTAACTAGCGCTTGGGCATTCTCGCGCAGGCATCTTTCCTTGTACAGCGAGCGATCGGCCTCAGCTTGAGCAGACTCTGCAGAGTGGACTCGATCTCGGAGATTACCGAGGTCGAATGATACGGGATCAGTAATCTCCGGCTCTCGATAGGTGGCAGCAGCGAGAGCATTGTCCAGAGAAGCGGCAGCGTCGAGATCACGGCGTACGCGGCGATCACCACGAATGGGTGGACCCAACTGTAGCTCAGCAGACAGCTTTGCAAGAGCAGCAAGCTTGAGTTCCAGTGCAGCGATGGCTTGAGCCGCTGAAGATTCAGCGTACCGAGCCATCTGGGTCTCAAACATCGGCGCAGACATGGTGTGGTGGATAGCCGGTGCGTTTAACGTGACGAACGAATGGGGGCGCTGCTCCGTGTCCATGAACACGATGCTGGGACCACTCTCTCCGGAAGATGCCACCGCATCCAGCACCTGGGTAGCGAGAAGTAGTTGTCAGAAGTGTGAGGACAAGCTGCACCAGCAAGATAAGTACTTACCGTGGACGGAATGGGAGTACTGCGAGATGCCGCCGAGTCAACGGTGATGTTAGATGGAAGCAGAATCGGAGATGATGACGGTATGGAAGCAGGAGACGCAGTCGAAACAACGGAGGAAGCTGCTGGAGAGGTCTGTCGATACGCAAGGAGCAGTAAGAAGTCAGTACAGCACCAACAGCCAGCAGGAAGCGACAACGAGTACATACCGGTGTGCTGGGGGTTGTCGTATCCTGAACAACGCTGGCGTTTGCTGCAGCGAGAGCTTCTTCGAGAGGAGAAGGTTGGCGCGGCATGGGACTACGCCGCGACACTCACCACGTCGAGGCTCGGGTCGTGGCGGGGGCAGTTGCGATGTCGGAGATCGCTGGTTGCGGGTTGCCGCTGGTGTTGGCGCTGCGAAGAGAATTCGGTGATGTCACCGTTAACTTGGCGCCAAGTAGTGTGGTGTACACAAATTCGCATTCAGCCACCAAGCCGATCAGTGACGAGCACCCGTCAGTAGTGGTGTATGACACACTGGAATACCGCTGAAACACCCGCACTTATTAGGGGTTCAAGTCGACGGTGATTGGCTGGGACCAGAACCTAAGACTGAGATCCGCGCTTAGTGAGCAATCGCCCTGAGTAGTCGCCTAGGGGCCGATCTCTCGTTCATAACGGTTACATTTATACTTGATATTTGTATAGGAATTAGGAAATTATAGGACAAGATCTAACGCCCTTTTGGGCTATCAACAGAACAGAATTTCCCACGAAGTGCTTTACCGGCCTCGGTGAGTCCAAGGTGTCTGGCTGCTTTTGAGCGTGCGGAATGCCTGTCGGTGGACGCGGGTTGTAGTAGCTTGTGTTCATCCTCGGTCAGGCCAAGAGATAGATTGTGTGGTTTGGTTGAGTTGTATTTGGTGGTACTGAGTTATCGCCTGGATTGGGGAGCGCTCGTAGCGACTCCTATATTGTCATACCGTCGGAACCTGTCTCCGACACCCTCGTTTAAGGCTGAAAAGTCATAGTACCCTTCCTTCTGACGGACAACGAGGTCAAGAAAGCGTGTTGAAGGCGTCATAGCTTTGCTCGTGGCTAGGGACGCTGGTATTATCTCGGTTGGCCTACTGACAATCCACAGCGCACAGGGGAAACAGCCAGCCCGGTGCTAGGGAACGGATCTGGGCTTTCAGATTCGATCTCACTTCTCGCTGAACCTTTGTGGATGAAGCGTACGTTGTGGGTGGGAGTGTGACAGAAGTGAAAACTGCTCGTGTTCCTACACGACATTGGTCTTCGTGAGCGGTACCATCTGCTTTGCAGCCGACGGCTGCATTATCTGGTGTAAGCATAACTGCCCCGGGTCGTGCAACGACTTGGATACCTCATTCGAGTTCCGTTCAAAGCTGACAGATTCCCAGTATAGCTCGGTCGAGCGCATGAACATGGTGGCCGATTCCGCGTTCCCGTGTTCTACGGCTATGAGAGCCAGAATCCTGACTCCGTTGAAGGACGGAGACGTCGACAGAAGTCTACCTTCATTGCGCAGTTAAGCGCATACGCTGCACAACGCTAACACGTCGGTTGGTCAGGCTGCTGAGTGGGGGATAGGGAGGGTTCAAAAGGTCTATAGTAGCCTGAACGCCACGCGATGCGTGCTGGGGCGAAGTCTTCAACCCACGAGACAGAGCCTCTTCGGCCCATGCGTAAAGTTCTGGATAAGATGCTGGGTGGCACCCCAAACAGCATGCACAGCGTCCCGTTCTCCATCGACCCCACGTAGAAGCAAAGAATTAACCCCAGGGCTTGGTAGTGGTAGCGCAGCTTCACCGGTCGGCCCCTTGTCGATGGGTCCCGAATGCAATACACGCGCGAAAACCTAAGCAAAAGTTGATGGAAGGACACTCTGTATGCATGCAGGTAGTGTTAGTCTAAACAACAAATACACACTATCATGCCGTCCACAGCTCACCTCGTTGGGCTTGTAGCGTTCAAAACGTCGGTACCGTGGCCGTACTTGTACAATGTCATCCACGCGGCCTCACAAGGCGCGTCTAAGCACGGAGCGGTCAAGTAGTGGCGTGTGCGCATCGCGATGCGCCACTTCTCCAACATCATTTGGTGCCCGTCGCGCAGGAGCACGCCGTGCTTGGCGTACGCTTCGCACAGGATCAGCAGGATGTCGACGTCGATTTCTTTCCCCATCTTGCGCGGGAGCGGTTCCGAAGTGAAATAGCGGACTTCAAGCGGGATCTGGAAAGATTTCACGGTGTCTGTGTCCGGGCTAAATTGCCCGACAACACCAAAGTGATTGAAAAACACCCAGTGTTAGTAAAACATGGGACGGTTTGACTCGACCGGAGTCGCTGCTGTTATGGGATTTGTGGTGGCTTACATAAGTGATAAGTCGCCATAGAGGACGATATGACCCAACATACCTGCTGCAGCTATGTCGGGTGATTTCTTCATTTTTGGTAGGCGTCCAATATATCGGGATAGGAAAACGTTTGACTTGCACAATATGGCCACCTATTATGTGGTCACCTGTCGCGCATCTCCTGCACCTGCTTCGCAGCCGCAGCATCTGCACTTTTCACATTACGTCCAGGATTCCTCTAAGTACTGTAGTTTTGCAACTTAATAGTGAAAGCGTCCAAGTTGCCTCCAACAGACAAATACCGTAAGTTTGACCATCTTGCCAAACGGATGCAGAGCCGTCGTTCTTGTGGTTCACGCCCACAACGTCCATTGGCGGGACCAAGATTTACCGACTTCTTGTAGATTTACCATTTGCTTGTAGACACCATCGATGTGGGCTCTACATCGTTGTTAGCACGCCGTCGACTCGCACACGTACGTGGCACCGGCCTGTTGCGCACCACGAATACGGTGATCACCTTTCGGAAGAAGAAAGCCACAGCAAATTGTTAGTAAATAGTCTCGTCATTGAACTATTTCTTCATACTCACTGTACGCTGTTTTTGTTTGCGACGCTCTCTACAAATGACTGCCCTCCTCGAATTTTCTTCAATATGATTCCATCGACTCTCACCGCAGGTGAGAGCCATCGGTAATATCGGCATCCATTTTACCGGCTTCAGTATTACCGGCTTCCAATTAACCTGGTTTGGGCTGGCCACAGCAATGCCTTTCAGGCTATACTCCTATCTCAGAAAAAAAAAAGCATTAATGCTGAAGAGAGAAGTTAAACCTGTCTGGTTGTCTTGTTGAGGCAAGACCACATGGGGATCATCGATTGGGAATTGTTTGTCATGTCCTGAAAGTCGTGCACGTGGTGTTGGTGCTCGTGTAAGATAGGTGTTTCACTTTCCAAAAAGCTCCGGACCCCCCCCCCCCAAAGTGGCCAAGGCCCCGCGCAGAGACAGTCCACCAGCGGGTGACCGCCACCCCTCCAAGACGGAAAGCCCTCGCCGCGTGGCGCTCCTGGAGGGCAAGCGCGCTGGGCGCGCGGTGACGCCCACGCCCTACAAGCTCGCAAGTGATGCCTGCGGATCAAGCTGGAGTCGGTGCCCGTATGGCACACGGGCGGCGTTAAGTCGCCGTCCACGGCTAGAGGAGTGACGCCCATGGATCAAGCCCAGTCAGCGTCCTCGGGACGCACGGACGGCGTTAAGTCGTCGTCGTCTTCGGGAGTGCGGGAGTGATGCCCGCGCTAGCAACCCAACCTTCGCTCGCAAGTGACGCATGCGGATCAAACCAACCGTCGGTGCCTACAAGACACGAATGACGTTTATTCGTCCACCGCGGTGCGATGAGTGAGACCCTCGCGTGCAGCCTACATTACGCACGTGGATTGACGCCATCTGATCAAGCGAAATGTGTCAGCGTGAACTGCGCCGCGGACGAGCATGGGCATGAAATGGAGGTGCTTAGGTGCATTTCAAGGTTGTGTCGGGTGCTGATAACTACGCAGAGGAGGGGTCTTTGGACCGCGGGGGATGGAAGCGCTGGAGGAGCTCTGGGTCCTTGTTAGTCGATGTGTTGGCAGCACGGCGCCGATCAACACACCGGAAGTAACGTGACCGAATGGCCGCGTTGCGGGCATCCGGGTATAGAGACCGGTAGTGCGACGGCTATTTTGTGTCGTTAGCTTAGGTTAAGCGACACTGATACACCTCACCCCAAAACAAACAAACACGCTGGGTGTTTTCTCGTTTGAAACGCACTAAGGGCATCTCCACCGGTGGTGAGTAAAACTAAATTTTGCTCTTTTTCTGCCAAAATATAGCGATAAGTTTAACTTTTGTAACTCCACCGGTTTAAGTAAAATGCTGAGTATATTGTCCAATGTTTTACACGAACTGATTTTTTGCGCAACCTTACCCACGAAGGCGGCTTTGAGTAAACACTTGAGCAAAACCCAAACAAGCATTTTACTGGCTGGGTGGGTCAGCTCCGCGCCCCGGTACTTGCTCTAAACTACCCATACTGTGATGGAAGCGATACAATAGGAGCACCTGAGGATGACGTTTAGTATGTGCATCCGCACACACTCGAGAAGGGTAGGTGGAGGTTCGCAATTGAACCATACGCGAGACCTTAAGGCTGTCATTACTAAGAAACACGAGAAACTTTTAGGCAATGGTGGCATCGAGATCGCTGGAGCCGTGAACCGGCTTGCGCACGGTCGTGCCGTCGTTGAATAGGATCTAAGAGCAATTTACGTTTACAGTCCCGGACACCATCGAGGCCTTATTTTCGACCCCCAGATTATTTGGTACCAATCGAAAGAGGAGAAAAATAGAGTAAAAAGTAAGAAGAGATCAGCTTCAGCACAATTCTAGTTGCTAGTTACGTTTGTATGGAAGTTCCTTTTTTAAACCCACCATCAAGACCCTTTTTGGCCAACAAATCGTCCAGGTATTCTTGTCCCCTTGTACAAAAACGGGGATTTGAAGATAAACCCGGACGATATCATCAGGACAGAGCAGTTTACTCCGGTCAGTTTTCTGATCGTTACGCAATTGTTTCTGCTCAAACGGGGACGTTATTCCCGTCATAGAAAGCGTCAGACAAAATCCAATCGATTGGGTTTTGTTTCATACCAATCTGAGGCATATTGATTCTAAAAAAGCTAGTAAGGGGCTCGATGGTGTCCGGAACTGTTAGTTTTACTCACTACCGGTGGAGATGCACTAAAAACGAAAAAATCTGGGGGAAACTAATAAAATGTCCCCCATAGTTTCGATTTTCAATAAAATGCCCCCGGCTGATAATGAAGTGCAAACAATAGAGGCATACATTTGAGATGGCGGCAAACCAAAAATTACTACTCAACCTAAGTACGAATCGCGATTTAGCAGCACCATTGGAAAAAGGAGTGCCTTGCGCATATTTTGAGCCCTTGCTTGCTCCGAGATGTTAAATACTCGAACAACAATGGGATATTGAAAACAATATCTCCATTTTCTGGACGTCAGAATGGCGACACATTTTGGTGACGTGTGGATTCAGTTCGCATCCAATCTAGGTAAATTGTACATTATCGGGAAGCTCTCGTAAAACGCAATCGAATAGGCGTGTTTTACGCTTTCTACGAGCAAAAGTCACGCCAACATTTTTGTTTCCCGATTAGGTACGAAATTGGATTGGTCAACTTTAGGGGCGATAATCTCGATAACTCTAAATGGTTCAATAGTAACATTAGGTTCGCCGCAGTCTCATTTGAACACTCATCGATGGCCGATTGTTTGTGACTATTAATAAAGTCGCGCACTTCCGCTTGTTGTGGCAAGCAACGCTACAGTTGGAGCAATGCAAGGATGAATGGTGCCATCCTGGTAAGCTTTATCAGACGCATTAATGTCCGCGCGTGTACGCTACTGGGATCTCGTGAGGGCCTTCATAGCATGAGGACAAGGTTTCTTAATTCGTGGTGTAGCACTTGGTTGGAAACAATCACATACCGTAGATATAGATACTGGGATCCTAGTACCACCTTGCGAATCGACGTACCATTCCGGATTCCAGTACAGCATGCTCCATCGAATCGACACCATCATGCCGTTTTTCATGCCATATTCATGCGAGACGTCGTGCTTATCATACTTCAACAGCGCAGCCTTGGCCTTTTCCTCTGCCACCGTACCTGCGCAACCTCCTTTGCGTGCAAGTATGTACCATCGAGGTCGGGCAACAAGAATTTGTTTTTTTGTGAATGCCTCCTTGGTGTACTGCTCTACCATCGCTCTTCAGGGACTTGAAATCTAGCCCTCCTCGACTACTCGGTGATGAAGAGTTAGATGATAGCCTATCACTGATAGGATCTTGCTTCGTCGCGAAGGTCTGTCCGACACTGAGACCAATTGTGCAGCACCATGACGGACGCCTGAGGATCTGCAGTATTGTGCCCTTTTGTTTTGGCCCGGGGGCATTTTATTGAAAATCGAAACTATGGGGGGGCATTTTATTAGTTTGCCCAAAAATCCGCTACGCAGTAGAGTGTTTTTATTCAGCATGTAGCCATCTGATTCTAACGTTAATTGGTGTTCTTCACATCAATTTCTTTTCCGCAACTTACATCACTCCATATGTAATTGTTTCCACCAATCCTATCCGACCATTAAACTATTATATGTAGCAAGAATTTGTGTGACAATCTTGTGATCGCACTTAGTCGAGTTGGTGCGCTGACTTTTGGAGTCAGCTACTCTTGAAGCTGCTCAACAACACATGACGAGAAACTTGGACGCTGTAGACCTTGTCACCCAGGTGAAGGCAGTTAAAGACGATGCAATCGGTCTGAAGACTGTAAAGATGTATGCGCGTGGAATAAGTCGTTATGTGGCGTGGCTTTACCAGAACCGGAGGAACGTCCTGAGTGATAACCTCCTTGAAGCTTTGCACGGTGATGATTTTGAGCACGACGGCGCGGGGATCACACCGCTTAAGAAGGGCAGTGTTGTTTGTTTTATGGATGAGAACCCAGCAATATATCCTATTAATTACGACCTTCTTCGCGCAGATGTCTTCGAGCAATTCCTGATGTCCCTTACGAATCGTACTGGGGGTGAACCTGGTCAATCGGTTTACGATTCGATGCGTTCAAGCCTGTTTCATTTGTACCGGAGGTACGGACGGTCGATGTTCGCCGAGTTTGCTGCTGACTTGGCTGTGTTTTTTAAGGGTCTGAAGTGGACCGTAGCGCGCCGCAATCACGACGCTAGTGTTAAGCTAAAAGAGGGGGAGGAGCCTATTTCTTTTTCTGTTTTGAATCTGTTCGAACCCGCCTACCTCATCAATTACATCGCAATGCGGAACCAGAAGAATCGCACGACCACTCCACCCGGGAACACAGCGATGAACTACCAATTGCAGCGCGAACCTAATCTCTTACAACGTGCGATTTACACTAGTATCTTCAGCCATTGACATTATAAGCATGTCTTAAATGTGTGCTTGGGAGCACTGGTGCTGTGGCGATCCATCTGGGCAAATCGGTCCATGTCGCTTTTTGGCAGGATATGTCCATCGGCAAGAAGCGGAGAACGTTGTCGAACAACCGTTGTATGATGCTCGAGATACAAACCAACATTCCTAGGAGTAGCTGGATAGCAACTCCAAGCGTTCCGCAAGTGCGTACAATGCTGCAAAGTGTGTTACCGATGCTTCCTGTTAGCGATGTCACTTCAAAGAATCGTCGAAGGCGAAAGCATCAGCTCAAATGGTCCACCGCTCTGAATGAAATCCGAGAAAATCGGCGTAGATCAAACCAAAACACATTGCTTAGCAACACCAGTAACTTTTTTAACCAGCAATAAATGTAGATCAAATTATATGGCTCAAAATCGTCTCCTAGTTTCGGCCGCGTCGATCAGTGACTGTAGTGGAAGGCGTGCACGGGGTCCTAACAGCACCTATGCATTGTGTGGAAGAGCCACGACCTTCTCCGTCACGCGTAGCTCAATTAGCCGCTCCACCTTGCGCTTGATCTCTCGTTGCTCAGTGCGGGGCTTATTTTGTCATGCGGTGGCAAATTGCGTTGTGCGACGCCTGTCAACAAGTGACATGGTATTTAGTTTTGTGTTCCACTGTAGTGTTTTCTGTGCGTAGCGATTTGTATGGAAAGGTCGCCAGGGGTAAAACGCTTTCATACAAAAAGGACGTCAGAGGCCAACGAATTCAAGAGAATTGACTCTACCGGTAATCGCAATCCGTCCAATAGCTCCCTCCAAGTCGATCACCAAGTCTCCAAGCTCCTGCCAGGCGCTGCGCTGCGGGACCTTTCAGCGGACATCAAGAAGAAGGAGTAGGAGTCTGTCGTAACTGCTGTGAGCCCCAAGCTGCCGCAGCTTCTAGCGCTAGAGGCTGAGACAGACGTCAAAGGCGCCTTCGCTCTTCTCTTCGACGTAATCTTGACGCTGAACAACGCGCAGGACGAGGCACTCAAGATCCTGCAGGTCGTACAGGACAATACTAAGGCCAGCGCCGCCCTACGCCTGCGTTTAGCCGCCGCACTGTTCAACAAGGCCAAGACACTGCCTAAAGTGCAGCTGCTGAACGTCCTAGCGCTCGCCCTGAGCTCGGACAACGTGGACCTGGTGGCCCCTTACCTGACGCAGGTCGAGACGCTGCTAGACACGCAGAAGCTCAGTGTGTAGGGCCGTCGTGTCCTGCTATTGGCTGTGGCTGACGTACTGGACAAGGCTGATGACAAGCTTAAGGTGTTGGCTGTGCTGGAGAAGTATCTGGCCATATACGAACAGGGACAGGAGGCAAAGGAGCAGGCTCTAGGCTCTACGTGTTGTCCAGAACGTGCTGCAGAACCCCGTGGCCAGTTTCCTGGTCCGTGTGGATCTGGCAGCGTCTTCCGTCGTCGCTCAAGGTGACAAGATCTTGGAGCTGCTGGACATTGTGTCCGCCAAGACACTCAAGGAGTTTGCTGCCTTTCAGAAGAATGCTGGGGGAGTGTTCACGGAGAACGGACTGGTGGAGGCTGAGCTGGCCGACACCATGAGTCTGTTCACGCTGCGCACGTTGCCCACGGGCTTCAACGAGATCTCGTACGCTGACGTGGCAGCCGCTCTGGATGTGGACGAGGAGAACGTGGAGAAGTGGGTTTTGCGTGCTATCACGGCTGGCATTGTGAACGCTAAGATTGACCAACTCGCTCGTACGATGACGATCTCGCGCTCGCTGCAGCGTCGCTTTGGTGCTGAGCAGTGGAAAGAAATGGACGCCAAGCTGCAGCTGTACAAGAAGAACGTCGGTGGCCTGCTGGATATTATCAGGAACGCGCGTCGTGCTCAGGAGCAGCAGTGAGCGACGACGTCAAGCAGGCGGTGTGGGGCCCAAAGTTTCACGCACCACCGACCAACAGGCGAGGCGACGTTGATACGGACGAATTGAAGAGGTTAGAAGTGTCGTCCGCTGCTCGAAGCCCAGCGCGTGTTTGACCAGTTTCTTGGGCGGAGTGCGTACGACGGGAACCACTTACTACTACGGGCTGCTGCTTCAGTGACGATGGCGGTAAGCTAGCTAGACAGGATGCGTGAATGTAAGTTCGTGGAGGGAGCGGAGGCGATATGAGAGGAACACCACTTCGTGTTTTTTTTTTGCTACTCGTGCTGAGCCCCCGCTCCTTTCGATGTTTGATACCATTCGTATACCCATTTTTACGGCGGCAATGCGTTAACTTGACAAGACACCTTATTTTGGGGAATGCACCAAGAAAGTAACCTCGCTAGCCTTGGCAATAACTTAGCGGTGATACTTGCGAGGTTGGCTTCCGGCAATGGCCAGCGCTCGCAAGCAGAGTACGAGCAAACCAATACCGACCAAGGCTGCCAAACAACAAGTCGAAGTTGTCCCGGTCAAACCAAATATTGATGAGCCCATCCAGGTTCCACACATCGATACGCATAGAGCGAGGCGCGCAGTAAGTGTTCACAGTTCAAGTGGTCATTAACTTGACGCTCACTCGCTGTCGTTGTGTTCAGGTTCCACGAGATGCAGCTATCGTACTTGCACTTGATACATCATTCCAGATGGCGGTACACCTGCATGATCCGATCGATCCTCACGAAGCCGACAGCATCGTAAGAGTTCCACCTCGTCAATTCTGCCATCGAAAGTCGTCTTGACCATAAGTATGTCGTTCACTGCCTTACAGTTCGCGTTTGCTGTAAAGGGGCTCACCGATCAAATGGTCTTGCCGACACTCACAATTGGTCTGCATGTGCTTGAAGGCGGGGATCTCTCTTTCCAGTGTGATACCGAGCCAGTCGCCCCAGGAAGTGATCGACATGCTTCGAAACTAATTCGCAAGCGACTTCAAAAACGGAAGCAGAGTTACGCAGCCACGAGGAAGACGTCCGTTTACGGAAACTACGCGGCATCTCGAGCGTCGTCTCGAGCAGAATCTCGCTTTGGCGGTTCACGCTTTGGAGGTTCCAGAGCCTCAATTCGCTTGGCGTCAAACGTCCACAAGATGTCACTGGTGTTTGGCCTGAAGTATGGAGACGAATCCATGATAAACTCGTCGTGGATTGACAGCCAGCAGGAGTCCACGGGCACTGCGAGCAGCAACGCTTGGCTACGAGGAAGAACTTCGATTTCAAAAAGCCGTTCACCACCTTCATCTGTGACTGGCACTGCGAGAATAGGAGTCGATTTTGTCGAGCTGCAGCGACGAGCAGATATTGAGCGCGACTTGAGCACACGCGAATCGATCCGACGCTCGAACGACGAGATAGATCGCAAGAATGATCTACGCTTGAAGCTACGCTCCCTGGCTGATCCCACAGTTTCTCTCGAAAAGGAGGAGGCAATGATGGCATCTCTGGGAGCGAAAGGACAACGCCTTCAGCAGAGTCGGCAAGGAACCCGTGGTAAAACCCCGCAAGCTTCGTTATCATCACTAGATAGAAAACGTCTCGGCATCAAAGGGCTGCCTCCTTCAGCGCTAGTGCCCGACGAAACCGCGACGTTCAGAGCCGAGGACTATGATGGACTCACTTCAGACGTCGTCCTTTTTGGCAAAGGTGGCGAGCTTTTGGTCGGCGAAAATTGTTTTGTTATTGAGCAAAAACTTCGCAAGGAACTTCTGCTTGACCTGAACACCCGAGGGGTTGTTCAACCGCGTATCCAGCTCGTTGCTACACCAAAACCAGACGAGAAAAACACCTCGGATGACAACTCGCCAGCTCGGACAACGCGTTTATCACCATCACGACGACAACGGGTTCCATCTCCACCAAAACAGGGGCTTAACTCGAGTGCCAGCGATTTTGGCTATCTGGTAGGATCTTTTGAGTTGTCACCAGGCCTTGCACTTGATTTACAGGCAACACCTCTTTCCACGGGCGTCATACTGAAGCTTCCTGATGCTCCAGACGTTCGCACACAAGATCGAAATGCACCTCGGAAGGCTTCAAAAAGGGCATCTATCTCAGAAAGCGTGGCAAATGCCAAGCTTGATAACCAGCTCAGTCCGTTGATCAGGACGCCAGGTTTGAGCAAGCCTGCGCTTGGTGTATCTCAAAGTGACTCGGCACTTCAGACACAAAAATCCCTTCCGAGTGATGCACCATCACCACTTCCACCGCCGAACATCCAATCCCCCCAAGCGACCAAACAACGACCCAGTGCTGGGAGTCCTGTCTTGCCAAAGCATCTCGTAAGTTTTGTCTGTGGGTTAGTAGAATTGACCGCTGTAGCACTACTAACCACCATGGTTTTACAGCACAATGGAGAGAAACACCTGCAGAACTTACGGATTCGAACCCCTGCGTATCCGACACGCAAGACACTTTCTCGAAGCAGCGAATTTGTCGACAGTGCCGAGAATGGTTGGAACGGTGAAGATGTAGAAAACCTGTTTTCGCTGCACGAGGTAAGTAAATAATTGTTTGATCGAGCATCAAATATTAGGCACGTACTTACATTCGTATTGCAGCATGCTTCGACAGGCAGCCTGCCGAATGTGAAGTACGTGCGCGAGTTTCCGAAACCAGCACAGGGACGCATCCAGCTTTTTGGTACAGCGACACAGAAAAACGACTGGACGCTGCCCACTCCGTCTCCGTTTTCGTTTCCTTCCACGGCTACAACTGCTCAACACAAAAGATGACCTACCAGCAATCACAAACACGGTCGATACCTCATCCGGACGCAAACCAAAAATTGACTCATAAGTATGAGCACGAAGCCCACTACCGCAGTGCGTTCTATTCGCGTGCTTCAACTGCCTTGGTTTTCTCAAGTTCCTTCAACCGGCTCGCCTGGTACTTGTCCACATCCTTGTCGCGTTTCATGGTCGCACCTACGAACGCAGTGATGATCTGGGAATTGAAGATTTGGTAAATCAACGTCTGGTTGTAGAAGAAGTTGGCGTTGCCAGAAGCCGGAAACAACCACAGAAACCACATCACGGGCATCATGCACGTTGCCACACCCATACCAAGCACGTAAACGAATCGGTTCTCGATCGCTGTGCAAGACAAAAAAATCAAAGTGAACAAGACAAGCACGTGAGCATGTGGTTGAGCATGTGGTCGGTCAAAGCGTAGTTTAGCTTGTCGGACTTACTCATGATGGTTCTTGGGTGCAACGCCAGCATCGAGAGGAAGAATCCGAAGTCTCCAAAGGAGGGATACGCCTGGAACAGGGAGAAGATGCCGATCAGCGCACATGCATAGGCTTGAGGTCGGTGCCTGAAGACGTCACATGCATCACAAGTGTTAGTAAGCCTAGCAATAACGATCATGTCTATCAAACGTACGCCAAACGGAGATAGATCGGGACCACGTAGATGACCGGGTGCAAGTGCATGACGAAGAGGAAGTAGCGGATGAACCGGTCGAATACTTCCATGAAGAAATACCAGAAAATGCCAATATTCGGAGTCAAATCCGAGTATTTTGCAACCCACACGTACGTTTCCTTCACGCCAAAAAATAAGACGTTACCAACAACTCTTTTATCTTCTCACAAGACCAGAGCCTCGTACCTCCAAGAACTCCCAGTTCCCACTCAAACTCCACGACAAGTAGAGTAACAAACTCAGCCAGATACCAAACACCAGTAAGCACTTGCCACCCAGTGACACCAACGACGAACCCTTGACACTCTGTAATAGCAGCACAATGGGCACCATGATGAAGAATGGGTACACCGACAGATACGTGCCCACTGCCATACACATCATCGATGCAGCAATAGCCCCTAAAAAAACACAGTAACAATAATAATTAACATCTTACAATCACCAAATAAGATCAATACATAATTTTACCTTCCGACGCGAAAACTAAGCTGTAAAGTGTAGCCAAGTGTGTAAATCCCACTGTGGACATGGCTACACTTGAGGCTAATGAATATGGGTTCATCAGAGCAATAAAAGCCACTGTAGAAGGCAAAGTTTCAGGTTGAAACAGCGGCGAAACGGGTATTTGGCTGACCCAAATCTCCTCGTCTTTGACCTTGAATTGACGTCCCTCTTCCAGCTTAAGATTCCTCTCACAGAGGCGAGCGAAGCCCATGGCGAGAAGCAGGTCTACAATAATGAATATTGTGCATATTATAAAGTATTGGAGAGATGCTGGAGCCACCTGTAGAACTGGATACAGTAGGGCGAAGAGTAGCGGAGGCTGATGATACACGTCCCCAGAGTAAGGAGACCCCGTAGAGTGGAAGAGAAAGACGCCTTCCTCAAGACGATGGAAGGACGAGATGGACGTCACTAGTTCTGGACGAGTCGAAAGAGTCGCGTGGATCGACGGCACAGCGTACAGGAAGCCACGCACTAGTGCACCCAGTAGCAGCACGAGGCGCGGCATTTTCAGGATTAATGGATTCGTCCAATCGTTGATTTTTTTATATGTGAATTGACCAATCAGATGATAGAATATTAATACAGAAATATTCTGAATAGTGGACCCAAGTTGAAGGGGATGTTTAGCAATAACGTCCTCTTACCCCACAGTCTTACATTGATTATAATACCTGGACACTATCCGGTATGGATACGTTTGAGGTACCAATGTAGGAAGTATTCCTGTGGGTGCCGATTTTGAACTAGCCACTTTTTAATTTTCGACTAGCCACTTTTGTAACTACTGTTCCAACTACCGGTAGCCATTTGTTGCGCGCCGCACTAGCTACTAGTGGCTACCCTAGGCGCCAAAAGTAGCTAGACGAAAACTCAAGCGGAGACTCAGACCGAATTCTCACCTAGTTAGTTTCCCTAGCACACATAGTAACTAGCCGACATGCAAAAAGTAGCTATCCAACACCTAAAAACTAACTAGTTAACAACTGACAACTACAGTACACAAAATTCTGATTGGAAAACCGTTCCCCTTCAACATCGCTAAATAAATACCCTATTCCTGTACGCACTTGATGTTGGGTGGACTGCAAAATAATGCATGCACAGTTGACTTAATCGGGCGATGTTATCCGGCTAAAATACGCACGAAGTTGTGTGTGTGGGAGGGGATTCAGCTGATAAATGGCTAAAACTTTACTGCCGAAGCTTTCATGGACTTTATGGATATATTTGCCACTCAATGTTCCGTCGGCAAAATTGTAACGACAAGTAAGGTATATCAATCGTAGATGTGTTGTTTGACTTGAAAAGGCATGCGCTTCGGATTTATGACGAACCAGACTGAAATGAACTGCAAGCGTACATGTACATAGGATCAAAGCAACAGCGGAGGTTTAGTCAATGTCTTGGTGACATCTAAATGCGTATTCTAAGCTATTTACCGCTTGCACCGTTAGAAAGCCACCTTAGGACCAAATTCTATCTGAAAAATGTACGTCGATCCGAAACGGTTTTCGTACTCCCTCATGTACCAAATGTACATCCTGTACTTCCTGTCAACTGGGCTTCTACAGTAGTTGCGTAATTTTTTCAACTTGTAGTAAATGTGCGCCGGTGGGATCCTCTTCGTTCCAAGCCTGATGGCCCAGAAAACGCTTTGCGGAATTTCCTTGGTAGAATTTGATGTCCTTGAGTAGTTTGACTAAGTTACCAGTAGCAGCAAGCTTTCTCTCCTCGAGGTTCTCACTGAGCAGGGGTCCGCAAATGGTTATGGACTATTGATGGAATGGTCAAAATTTCGCTATGGGGCCATAGTCCATAATGGAAGAAAGGCGTTGAAGATGTACAAGTGAGCATGATCCAGAGAGAATTCAGCAAACTTTTGTCTTATTCCTACCAAAGGGGTTCTATAATGTTAAAGAGTCAATCCTTGCATTAAATAGGTGGCGGAAAGAGATTATGTGAAGCAGATGAGGGATGTAGTACGTCACACTTGCTATTTGTATTGGGGGGCCTATGGGTTTGCTCCATTTTTCCCGCCTCCATCCATTTCCCGTGTTGAGTCAAATTAAGGCTCCATTATGGTCGTAAATTATGGCCATTGCAATGGCCATACCATTGGCTTTTACGTACCCCTGTCACTGAGCTGTCGTCGTTGCTGGTAGTGCCTTCAGTTCTAACTAGTTAAGGAGTTTGGTGCCCTCGTTTTACTTGTTAGTGGTGAAGACGCGTGTAGAAACTGAAGAATCGAACTTGGTTCGTCCCGCTATGGCAGTCACGATGCTTGCAAGAAGAGTTGCCGTTATCGCAACCAATAACAACGTAAAACACGTGCGTGGACGCGGATAGTAGGTTCTACTCAACTGAATGAATGGAGGGCTGGAGTGGTAATTGCAAACTGAATTCCTACCTTTTGCTTGCCAGCAGAATCCTGTGAGCCTCTGAACGGAGAGCAAAGCCAAACGTTCAGTTCTGACGCTTCGGTTGAGAACGGGCCTAAGCATCTAATGCACAGCTATCTCGCCCCCCTCTTCCGTTCCTTATGTGTAGTTCGGGGCTGATTATGATGTTGCTGACTTACATGTGCATTGCTGCAAGCCAGTTCAAGAATTATGCATGCACGCGTTTCATGAAGGGAATGCTGCGAAGCTGAAGATACTTCGAAGTACTCGGTTTCAGTCTTGGCGAAGCACTTACAATTCTGGAGAATTTTCCTGTACGGCTGAATCAGTCGCCAGGCTCTTCGCTACTACGCCAAATTCTATTTTGCCTTCCATTATTCGGATTGACAACAACATGTACAACGAACGATCTACATGTAGATCGCTTGGGAGTAACGATGTTAATTCACCCTTTTTTTTAAAAAAAAATAGGGTGAATTGTTTAAAAACAAGTTCTGCCAAATTAAAATTTGGTAGAACTTATCAACCCTTCGTTCGTTAGGAAGATATGTGCCGGCAGAACCTGGTGTTGGGGGCGCATGATCAAGAATTTGTAAAATGTCGTGTTGTCCAGGGTTTCCAGTGACACCAAAATTATTAGGTATAATTCGCACGTTTTGTAAAAAAAAACTTGTTATGTTCACTGGTTGCCTACTTTGCATACCTACCTATTGGAAGACGTTGGCGAGACTTTCACTGAAAATCCGGCGTAACGAGAGCCTTCTCAAACACTCGAGATACGAGGTCCAAACTTCCCACTAGACGCAACATCGGCGTCAACAAGTCTGACTGACTTGTCACTCTTGTCGCACGACCAGATACACAATTCCACTCAAATCGTGTTATGCCGCACATGACAATTCGTTGACCCAGAAGTTTGGTCGCGAGAGAAGACAATGACAGTAATCCTTCGGTGTCACTAATGCAGAGGTGGGGGAACACAGTTCGCAGCGTTCGTTCCGTGATGGTAAAACTTGTGGTCGTAGTTGCTACCAACACTCCTCTGGCACTCATGTCCAAACTATCGAGCTCCAATTCCAAGCCATCGAACCGCCGCAAACAATTCCAACTGCCCAGAATCTCCATTGGACCTTGTCTTGCATTGTATATCACGTCTGGTGACATTGTTCGTATCAAGAACTCTGAAGCGGCGAAAATGTGCTGCTCTCGCTGAAGAAATTGATGTAAGATACGGAAATACTCGATTGCCACCTCCCAGATGCTGGTGTTAGCACAAACACGGCGACGCTCGAGCTGATTAATTTCTTCACGTAGTCGCTGATTGTCCTCCTCAAGCCGGGCTGTAAAGTCTTGCTGCTTCTTCCTGTATCTTCTCTGGTTATCTCGAAGGCGCTTTCGCTCAAGGGTTTTGCCGAGAATTAACAGTTCGACTATCGTTGCTCGTTGGTCGGTTGGTTCTGCGTTTGGTTGAGCTTTATCATCACTAGCTGATGCGCCTTGTTCGGGAGATTTGGAGTTGGCTTCAATTATTTCGTTGCGTCGCTTTCTCTTTTTGTCTGTCGGTGTCGTCGGCAAGTGGTTGATTCCTGTTGCTGCATTTGTGGCAAGATGTCTCTCCCAAGCGCTACGTGAGCGGTACGCAGATCTGGCGCGCTGTCGGACGTCACAAATTGCGCCATTGCTCAGACGCTGACTATTTGGTGGGGAGAGAGTGGAGGTTTCCATCGAGGCCGGCTACTTGTCAAAGGCACTTGAGTTGCTCGAGCTGAGAAGTGGAATGTAACTGGGATTTCGAACGAGAATTCGTGTCCGTGGTGATTACGATCAGTGGGTCACGCGAGTTACGTATCGTAAACACCTCCAGAGGTCAACAACATCAGGCTCTTTGTTCTCACACTTTTTTTTTTAAAAAAAAAGTTGTAAAAACCTATTTACAAGTGCAATTGTGCGAATTTCAGTCTATGCGATAGCCACATTGAATCAGAGATAATAAACGTTCTCCTAAGCTACTGATATGCTGTCAATAACGGGTTTTGCGCGTTTTATATTTTTAGACAGACATTCTCTTAAAATCGCGATGCTTGTAGCGGATCACTTGTTAAGAAAAGTAAAAAAAAATCTCCCAAGGTAAAACCCTAAATGCAATAGCCATACTGTATAGCTTGAGTTCTGCTTAGTGCTAAGCACCAAGTAAAATCTTCTCGATAGGAAAAAAAAATATTGCTCCGCAGTGCGCACGATTCGACTTGGATTGTGCGCAACCTCGTGCTTTTGGGGACAGCCATCGTCATGGATTATTCGCAAACTCAAAAGAGGGTTCGAGATTCGGTCATGCGCGTGTTCTTGCCCAGCTTTGTTCTTCATGAAAACTCAACAAGAGAGCACAAACTACCATACACTAGCTTTACTACAATCGACATGAACTTCCCTGATGAGGTGTCGGCGAGGTTTTAATACTATTATAAGGTAGGATACATTCTGCACAGAACCTGTAGTATCAGTACCGATCAACAGACCCGAAAGACCAGGGGCGCCGCTTGTCGACAGCCGTGCGGATCGTCTAGCCGGTTGCCACGGATGCAACTTGACCTTTGTAGGGGCTCGTTGAGGCAAGAGCCTCGAGGTGAACGCACTCCTTGATGAATGAAGCTTGCTTTTGCAACAACAAAAATAACTGCAGCATTTCGTGCATTGCCACCAGCCATTACAGTAGTCATCGATGAAAACAAAACTCGAGGCAACTTTTTGTCTTTGAGCGTGCTAAATTACGTTTTCATGGCGGGAAATGGTTGTTATGCGTTCGCGATGAATATGGAGACATCGTGTTTTGGGGCACCTACGTTAAAATCAAGTCACTTGCATCCGATTTGTCGGCAGCGTTGGGCATTTCAAACACGTGCATTCGCTACCGGAGAGATCTTGATTAGTTTTAGACCGCTTAACATTATATTTTAGAGGTATTATAGGTTTATCAATTATCAGGGGGCTGCTCAAAAATTATTGTAGAAGTATGTCAGAAATAGCATCGTCTGAAATAAACGTGCGGCTATCAGCTGTCGAAAATGCTGCGCCAACCCTCAAAACTAATACATCAAAAGTCTAACACACTTGCGGTTCTCAATCGCCTGTCGAAAATGGCTCCACTGTGGCGCCGGCCGGGCGTGTTGCTGGGTGGCGCAACGCTCTACGCGGGCGTGACCTTCGCAACGTATATGACGCTGCACGACCCCAAGAAGAATGGTGACGCTGTGGCCACGCCAGCCGTGAACGACGCGCGCCGTCTGCAGGTTTTCGACACGAACGCGTCGAAATACGACAAGGAGGTGGACTGGGACGAACGACTCACCGGCATCTCGCTCATGCGGCGCTATCTGCTGCAGAAGGCACGTGGCCAGGTGTTAGAGGTGGCGGCCGGCACGGGCCGCAACTTGGTCTTCTACCCTGCGGCCTCGCAGGTGATTTTGACAGACTTCAGCCGTGGCATGCTGGACCAGGTGTCGAAAACGGAGCAGCAGAGACTGGCGAGCTGTGAGCTCAAAGTCATGAGCGCAGGCGAGCTGGCCTTCCCCGACGGACAATTCGACACGGTGGTGGACACCTTTGGACTCTGCAGCATGGACGACTCGGTGCAGACACTAAAGGAGATGCAACGCGTGTGCAAGAAGGACGGTGGCCGCATCCTGCTGCTGGAGCACGGTCAGAGCAGCTACGCGTGGCTGTCGGGCATTCTCGACAAGTTTACGGATCTACACGCTCAGAAGTGGGGGTGCCACTGGAATCGAGACATCTTGGCGCTGGTGGAGCAGGCCGGACTGGAGGTGGAGACTGTGCACCGCTTCCACTTCGGCACGACGTACTACATTGTGGCCAAGCCTGGCCGTGAGCAGAAGAAATTCGAGTGACAAGTTTAGACGGAAAATACATTTGAAGGTGTCTTGAAGTTCCAGTTTGGTGATCGGTTTGGGTTTACGCGGGAAAGCTGGTGACCGGATCTCTGAAGTTTGTGGAGGCCCAAATCTCACAGATCAGAGAGCAGTTCGCAGAGGTTGAAGTAAAAGGTCTCGTTCGTGTTGTTGGCGCTGTGCTGCAAAGTTGAAGAATAAAGCCTCGCTTTCATGAGACTTGGGATGGCTGCCCTGTGGCGCTTCTGATGGCTACGCATTGGAATGTCGAACGCAACGCTCATCTGCCAGGTCCGACGTGTTGTGCGTTTGGAGCTAACAGATGTGAGTGTTGAGGGTGCTTCTGAGTTGTGGCGGTTCGTCGGCCGTGCGTCATCTCCCAACGAGACCGAGCGCTGAACAGACTCGGGCTTTCTCCTTTGCACAAACCTTACATAAAGGCGAACTACTGTAGTGTACTCTGAAGTGCGTATACACTGTACTGTATGGACTCAAAAGTAGTTCGCGTTAGGACGCATGACATCAACTCGAACGGCAAATCTTGCTCTCTTCATGCCTCCTTGCGCAAATTTTATGCCGAGATAATCGTCTGCATGCGATGGGGCTCACTTCAAACAACCTCTTGTCGTCTTTGTTGAATGGAGCCATACATGGGCCTCGTACCTTCGTCAGACCCACCTCCGCTACATGCCATGACTCAGGTGGAAGTGCAGTACTGGTACGTCCTACTAAGTGAGGTCTTGCCTAATTTCACTCCGTCTTACATGCTGATAGTATCGCTGTACATGTACGTATTACATATAGCTTCAGTGATCACGAGGTGTTTTACATGTTAGAAGCAGTACTCCCAGAGCTCGCTATTTGGTAGCGATCAACACGTGATTCCAAGGAGAAATCTTGATAACTGTCGCTTGTGGTAGACGTTGACGTAATTTCAAGAAGAAATCTAGCGAACTTTTGCTCGTGGAACACGTAACGATACCCAAAAGACAACATCGATTTACTTCGAAGTACTACGCAGTATATTATAGTATGATGGTTCTATCTCACTAATCTCGTCTACAATCGCTGACGAGTTCTTGCGCCTTTTAGGCGACTTTACTGTTGACGAACAACAACTAACACACTCTAGTTCTCTAGCTCACGTTGAGCTGAGCATTGACCTCCAAATGTCCACCCTGCCGTGAAACGGGTACCCACAGCACCAGTGAACCACCGCCCGTTCCGGGTAGACCTAGAAAACCCGGACGCCAGCGATCCAGGTACAGCGTCTTGCCGCCAAGCGCTGTAATGGTCGACTTCCACTGGGCAGTACCCCCAGCCTTGACGTCGACTTCGTCGATCTTGTCACCGCCAGACATGATGTTCACCGTCACGTCCTTCGTATCCTTGCTTTTAAAATTGACGATAACAGCACCGTCGCCCTTCTTGGTCCAGGAGAGGGTGCTGTTCTTGAAGGCCTTCTTGAGGGCGTTCATTCCGAGGGTGGCAAGTTCATCACCGTCGTCAATCTCACCCATGAACTGCGTAGGGCCGCAGATAGTCTGGAGATATTCAGCAAACAGAGTCGACAAATCTGTAGGCTCCAGACCGGTAACGGAAGCAAGGGTGATAGCATTGTCGATCCAGACGTAAGCGTTATGCTTTGCCGCCATGGACGTGCCGTTGTCACTCTTGCCGTCCTTGATAAGATCGTTGATCATAACTGTGTACGTCTTGCGGAGAGTCTCGCGTGTCTTGTACGCGGTGGCCAACGTAGACTCGGAGATCATTTGGGCCATGCAGTTGTTGGTCATCGTGGGGATATCGTACAACATGAGGTCCGACTTGCTCATTTTTAAACGTAGTTCACCTTCGCTGATTTTTGGGTTCTTCTGTCTGTACTCGTCCACCGTCATCCAGACCTGGTTCGTCAACGTCGTAAGATCGTCACCGCATGTCGAGTTCTGCTTCATAGCCGTCTCCAGACTCGAGATTTCTCCTTCTGTGATTTCACTGGCAGCTTCTGTGAAGTTGGCCTTGGTCATGAAAGCTTTGAATTTCTCCCAACTTTCAATGATATCGTCGTCGTAAGCGAGCACCAACAGAAGAATGAACTGAGCAGTGGGCATGATACCACGAGCAAGCTGAATGTTAGGCGGCACGGTCTTACCCATGCAAGCGTAGATGGTAGCAGGTAGATCAGCGACGAACCAGTTCGTCTGGTAAAGCAGCAGCAACAGCTTCTCCTGTGATGTCTGCGGGTCGTTAACCATTTGGTTACGCGTGAAACGAACGACAGCTCTCGTAAAAGTCATAAGCATATTAGCGCATCTGACAGCCCATGTCACTTTCTTGCCTAGTTTCGCAAGCTCGCCAAACACACCGAAGGTGGCCATGCTCAGGGCGGACATAGCCACAGCTGAAATCTTGGCTGCGTTTTCACGACCACAGTCGTTGTTCTGTTGAATGCACTGCATGCCACATTCGACGGGATAGTCCATCGGACATTCCGTCCAACACGTGTTCGTCAGTTCGTTGCGGTCGTAGTTACTCGGACATGTTTTCATGAAATGAGCTTCACGGTAGCAAGCCGAGTCAGCGGATTGACTCCACGGTCCCACCCAGTTACGGTAGGTGGATTGGATGTTACTGACAGCAGTCGAAGGAGTCGCGATCTCGTCCATTGACGGGATGGCCAAGTCCATAGTAGAGGAACCCGAAAGCGACAAAGCACTTGAAGCAGAGTCCGAATCTGAATCAAGCGACGACGCCGAATCGGTTGTCGTAGGTGGCTTCGTAGTCGAACCTGACGAAGAACCAACTTCATCTGAGCCAGAATCCGACCATATTCCGGACGAAATCAACGACTTGACACGATCCATGTAGTCGGATCCCATCATACTCTTGAGTGTTTCAGGTGACAATGTCTCGGAACCGGTTGATGTTGCGGGTGCAGTAGTTGAATCGTCGTCATCGTTCCAAAAAGTCCAGTCGATGGCTTGTGTGCTGGTGGTGCTGACAACGGCAGCCAAAAGGATAAGTGCTAACCTGGATCGGATCATCTTGCGACTTGAAGGTGGTCACGTAACGCTTGAGGGGCGTTGTCAAGTGGCTCAAGCGCGTGTGTCCGAGGCTGCAAAAAGCAGAATGAGTATGTTTTGCCGTTTGAAATCCCCGGGCTCCTTTCGGAGTCCTGCTGTCGGGGACCTTCTGGGCGATCGACAGGCGGCGGCGTGATTTGCGGAAGAATGGTGATGGGTACTGTTGCTGCAAGCAATCGAGCCGGTCATTTGGCGACTGCAGCACCGAGGCTAAGCTTACGATTAAAAAATATGGGAGTGAGGCAAACTGACAGAAGGAGATGGTCGTTGCCGACTCCGTTACGCTGTCGGCTTGGTTGAATGCCTCAGTTTTGGGTCTTCTTCTTGGTTTTCGTATATATTCTTACCGTTTCTAACTTTAGAACCTTTTTTGTAGTTTGTCACCACCTGTGTCGGAGCCTCACAATCTCAGGGATGTATGGTTTAACCCTTTTCAGTACTAGTAGCAAAGAGGTCGCATCTCAACTTGAGATTCTCAAGGCGACATCGCAAGACGACGGTGCAAAAGCGGACGAAACGTTGGAACGGCGACAACCAGGATGAAAGTTCCCATTTTTGCGGGAAAATGGCAGCACGGACCATCAATAACTGCGCGCTCGTATACACAATAAAATAATCCTTGCATCGACCATGATGACAAACAAAAGAGGCGAGCCAAACAGGAGAACAATGATATGCTCCAACCTAGCTTCCAATTTTTTGGCTTCGATCGGAGGGGAGGCACTTAGCATGTGGCCGCGTACGGATCGAGATCACTTTGCCTATCCTTACGTCGTTGTAGGCGTTACTACATGTAGCCTTTTCTAGTGATATGTCTCGGTGACGCAGGGTTTGTAGGCATTCACTGCCTCAAAACCCAAAACGCTCATAAATGGGTCGGATAAATGGGTCAAGTTGTAGACAGAGAGATCCATTGGGAATACATTACAAGGACCCAGTACTAAGTACATGCAGACTTTTCGTGGGCCTCCGGAGCCTTAGCCTTAGCCACCGCCAGACCAGAGCGGTCACGAGCAAGATATCCGGACATGGACCTCTTATGATTCTTGTTAAAGGGGGCATCTGTTTCACAATAATGGTAGTACAGTACTCCTATTCTACTGTAGCACGCTTCTTGTCGTTCTCTGCAAACGCGACTAGCATGAATACGAGATATCACAGCTCAGGTCCAATCTCAAACTCCATCACGAGGATATTTTCTGCCGAGGCAGTAACACACTGGACGAGGGACTCGAGTGCAAAACTGTAGCTTGTCATGGCTCACCTGCCCCACAACAAGCCACGAGTGTCGTTCCAATCAACAGAATCAAGTGATCATTTTCCCATTTCAAAGTGCCCATTTGTTCGTTCACGTTTCATGACTGATGAGATTTGGTAATCGCCACATTGGTAATCCACCTACTGTACCTTTCCTATCCCTCCTAAGACAGTCTTGTTGGGAACCTGCAAGTGCATCTCCATGTGAGCGTTGAGCTTTTTGCAGCGAACTCACATCACTACAGTACTATATTCATTGCAATACGATGATGGAAGTACATGTACTGTAGTCACTTACAGGAGAGCTTGAACTCTCTTCTTCGTCTTTTGTGTGCGGGAAAAAGGGCGGACTAGTGCCCTGTTTGAAGCCAAAACTGCAGACCTCTAACCAAGACGGAGGCCACGACCCGAATATTGCTTCAACGCAGCATGGGCGACTTAGCAGCTCATCCCCAGCCATCCGCTTCCTCGGAACGTGGGTCAACACAAAGACGGTCGTTACGCGGTCCGCCAAAAGATCGCGAACTCGGTTGACTGGCAGAGCAACGACCACCGCAACGAGAGCACAACAACGCAGTGTGTACATTCACTGAGCCATGAAGCCACGTAGGGGCTGCTAGCCATTCGTCTCGAGGTCTCGCTCCAGCTCACAACTTTTAGCATGGCTTTGACACTGCGATTGCCCAAACTTGCTCACGAACATGGCTCCTGCTCAGGTACAGCACGATCATACCACCGGTGACTCCATCCGATGATCACCATCAGGATCTGTTCGATCACGACGCCACGTCCTTGTTTATCCATATCGCGCAGTGTCTTCTGACGCGGTGGGCGTCGACGGGTTTTCGAGAGCACATTGGGTCGAAGGTGAGCAAACCCCGGAGCACCCTGCCGACATAACAATGTCCGGCTCATTTACTGGAGATATGGCCACACCGAATGTAGGCCAGCGATAGTGCGGTGGTTGAAAGACCTCGAATGCTGGTCGCCGAGGACACTTCGCGGGTTTGTGTTGGAGCTAAAAGAGTCGGTGTGGAGCTCAACAAATCGCTCTTCCAAAGCTCACAAAGACTTGAGTAGGATTGAACAAAATATTTGTGAATTTTGGATACTTGAGCTCTTTTCATACATTTGTATTGGCAGTCCGGTGATCGGAAGCACCTTTCAGTTGAAGCAAACGTGTTGAAGTGTTCAAAGTCCATCCAGTTATGTTGCCTACTTCAACGCTTTGCTCACTCGTCATTGCAGATTGCGAGCCTCAACTACATGTACATGTACAGCTTCACCAGCGCAAACAATGTGGGACTATCGTTCACAGAGAAGAAAATCCTGTACGAGTCACCAGTTTGTCATTCCAAGCGACCAGAGCCTGAAGCCTGATCAGTTAGAGAAGCATCCATATAGTACTTATCATTTGGGAGGTAAGCGTTCACTGTGCATGTAACGTGATTCCATCACCCTGAATGAAGGAAATGGTCTGTGCTAATGTTTGTCACCTTGAACCCATCTAACCTGTAGACGAATGATAAATGAACTTATCTGTTCTCGACGGGAGGTTAATCGGAAAGCACAGTACATGTACGCAGGAATCGCACACCACGTAAATTGAAAGACGATGGCCGAAATCAGTTTTTTTTTTTTTTGGGGGGGGGGATAAACAGTTTTTTATTGGTCGAAATCAGGAGATACGTGCTAATCTCGTCAACTACATGTACATGTACGATCAGTACAAGTAACGTATTCTTCCGAATAGTGTAGCATTAGTACATGTATAAATTTACCACAGACAATCTAATCAGGAGGGTGTTCAATTCAGAAACCCTTTATACTTGATTTTTGTATTGAATACGGTATGGTATTGTAAGCTTGAGAGTACAGTATTCGGTATATTACTTGAAGTATTCGGAGAGGGTACTTTATTCGGAAGAATACGTTACCTACTTCAGGAAGGTTGTGACATCCATGGTATTTTATCCGTGCTGTCAACATCCTACGATGAACGCTTACACGCCTCCTCGGAAGGCTGGCAGCAAAAGTTTTGGTTGATTCAAAACCCACGTCGAACTCCAACAAACCTTCCTTTTGCACCCACGACAACAACAACAAAATAGTACAGTCAAATCCAGCTTTTTCTTCTTGCCGTCAACTTACTTGACATGCGAGCAGTGTTGTGTTGTGCTTGTGCTAGCGATGCTGGTCCCATCGTTAAACGCTGTCATTGCATCTAGCGCCGTAATGGTTGGCGCTCGTCGGAGTTTCCGAGAGTTGCCCTGAAGTTTGGTTTGCTGTTGAAGTGACTTCTGTGGTGGCCTGATACGTGGCTGCAGCTGATTTCAGTTGTATTTTAATACTTACAAGTTACAGGGCGCGCACAGTATAAGAGCGAGCGCGTATAAGAGCGCCTGAGCAATTTATGCACTGTTATAATTTATTTGAATCAGTTGTGACAGGTTGCGCTAGACCGCTTAAAGGTATCATATTAATAATGAGAGTGACTGCTGTCCCAGACTGATCCAGAAAAGGGGCCAATTTTCTGCTTTTTGCCAGTGCTGTCACGTAGCTTCTAGCGATCCTCAGGTGGACCCCATAGCTGAATTAAGTACACCAATGGAGGGGCTACCCAGCCCTCCAAACTGCACAACAATAGCATGACGGAGAGAGAAGTCTCATTCTTGTGTTTTCGAGTCGGACTTATGTACAATCAGAAGCCCTTATTAAGGACCTTGCATCCCTTATTAAGGACCTCAAAGGATCTCCCAGTCGGGGACAGCATCACGTGTCATTAATAATCCCCTGTCTAAGCCGATATGGTACAGCGTATACGCGCTACACGTACCTCCTGTACATATTTGTGCATCGTTGGCTGAATTGCGATACCCATCACTAGCAGCGTTCGGGCGGTCTGCCTTTTGCTCACACTACGATTCTGCAGCGCTTTTTGTACAGCTACGTTCCTGAATGGCGACGGAGAGTCTTGCATTACGCAGGTTGCATACTTGTACGTACTTACGTTACAACAGAGTCATGTACAGTACCTACGTACCATAGGAGATCGTTGAACTACGTTTTCAACCTACATGTAGTACTACCAAAGCCGATGTGACCAACTGCGATGACTTTTGTACTGCTAACCATGCGGGTATCAGTAACGGGAAACAGTGGCGATGTTGGGCAAAACGCGCAGACATGAATGACGTGAATCGTCATTTCGTTAGGGTCGACATCCTCTTGAGCAGGATACCATAGACCCGAGAAGTCTCGCTTTGAAGATGCGCTCCCGTTTTAGTAGAAGCTGAAGTTTTCTCCAGATTGTACTCCGATTGGGGAATACTTTCGTCTCGCTCTTAGGAAGCACCCACCAATGAAAGGCGCGAAGCCTACGAGCAGTGTTGCTGTTGTACCAAACTTCACAGGCGAACAACCGAACTGAAATCCGCAGCAGAATTGCAGTGCAGTACATGTACAAAACGGAACACGACTCTGCAAACCACCACTGTCTGCTTGCTTCTACCTGGGCTCACGCCACCGTTGGCATCTGCTTCACCGGGAAAAGCCTTTCAGGATGTGAACGATGGGTTTCATTTGGTTGTACATGTACATGTATGTAAATGACGCGCCAAACGTCAGTCGCTATAGTTTGGCACATGTATGCACTGGACATGTACATGTATTGACCTCAGGTAACTTGTCAGGGCGTTTCCAGCCGAATAAATGTCGTGAAGCTGGAGCATTCGTAGCGCGTGCTCGTTGCTATAATACAGGTATGTAGTTGGGGGTGCAGTCACGTGGCACAGCGACGTGATCCGGTGACGATGGAAGATCGTGAGGTGATCGATCTTACGATCACAGAAGGCTAGTGTGGTGGACACCGGAGGAATCGGTGACCAAGTGTGGAGACCAGAGCAGTAGGTGGCGAAGCGGAGCCAGTGGGCTAGTGCCACGAGCCCAAGGTAGTTGAAATGATGACAAGAAGATCGCCAGGAGCGACGACGTGGAAGCGGAGTGCGAGCGAGTGTATGCAGAGTGGCGAGGCGACACCAGAGTGGTGAACGAGCGGCTGAAGAGCCACGAGAGCGGAGATGAGACGACGACGAGGGAGAGGTCCAAGGTAGGAGTAGCGAGTCGCCCAGTTCGATAGTGTAGGCGTCGGTGGTGGGCTTCGGTAGTTAGGAGGGTAGCGAGCGTGCGGTTTGGCCGCTCGACCCTCAGTTGCAGTTTAGTGCAGGAAAGTGCATTGAGCTAAGACTAACAAGGAACTAGTTGGCGGCGATCACGGGTTGACGTCCTGTACGTAAGTGGACGTAAGAACGTAAAGCAAGGTACGCTGAGTAGCCAGGGGAGGAACCAGGACGGCAAGAGAGTAGGGCGAGAGGACCGCAGAGAGAGACTGCGGGGGCTGCGGTGCTTATCGTTGGCGCCTTGGCCGAGGGGCCGCTGAGTGCCGAGATCCCGCGCTGTCGTGTGGCATGCGCTGGGTGACGTGCTCGGTGGCCCAGTGCACATTGCATGGGAAGGCGTGAAGCGAGCGAACCCTTTTCCCGGGGCGACGCTGCCAAGAATGCTTCTCCTCGAAGTCCCTATCCCGACACCTTACGGGGTGAAGGGCCAGTGTATTCTGGTGGGCGGCTCAGCCTGGCACCTGGACAGCACCGAAGCTCCCTAGGTGGTCGAGTCACACGATGTTCCTTGAGAGAGAGAGAGAAAGAGTTACGTAATGTATCACTATGGGCCACAAGGTTGGCCATAGCTACAGGTACAAATTTGGGACTGCCTGAATCGGGCCTCGATATTGTACATGTAGTGCTGGGGTCGAGCTAAACCTCGTACATGTAGGAGATGTGCTTACAATAAGAGATTCGGTCGACTCGCAAACAAATCCTCATTCCGGTGCTGGTGGCTTGGATACTGTGCCGACACTGCATCAGGTCAACTGTAGCGGCTTTCCTTGCTTCAACACCATCAACCGCTGAACGCTGACGTCAGTGAAGCAGCTTCAACGCTGAAATTTCGCTAGTCACGTTTTCAAGTCGATATAAAAGGTGCAAGATCGATTTCGGGATTAGGAAAGTGGAATCGATTCCCTCGTTGAAGTTTACCCTGAGCTGGAGCTGCAGGAGGCGCAATACTGTATTACGCCTCCTGCATTTACATGTACCGGTACATGTAATGCATCCATGTACGGTGCGCCTTACACTCGGTGCCCGAGTGCCGTTTGGAGCAACGCGAAAGCTTGTGATCTTCACGCATTGTGCTTGGAGTAGCTCAATATTTATTAATGCGATTGAAGGAGAATACACTCACAGGATACTTTAGATAAGGTCCATGAGATACACTCCCAAGGGCATTCAATTCCTCGGACGCTACCTCATTTGTCCCCGACTTACAGTTTAGACTACAGATTTTACCCAATCCGTGCTCACTTAAAGTCATCTGTGTGTGGACTTGCGACGTTAGAAAGTTAGTAGCCCTCCAAACACAGTGTAGTTTGCTGCTACCAAATTGCTGCTTATATCGCACTTGGCGTTAAGCAACCATCACAAAATATCTGAACGAAGCTCGGCTAAAAGATGCTCCTTGATGCGATGGGGACGCAGGGATGTGTGTACATTCGCGGGCTGAAAGATGCTTCTTGGTGCGATGGGTCCTGATTCATGTACCATAATGCTTTGAAGGCTCAACACAATCTCCAGAACATCAT
Source organism: Phytophthora tubulina (assembly GCA_014706135.1). Lineage (NCBI taxonomy): Eukaryota > Oomycota > Peronosporomycetes > Peronosporales > Peronosporaceae > Phytophthora > Phytophthora tubulina. Next base: position 361,957 of record JACBOY010000033.1, on the reverse strand, counting down.
GATTGTGGTTCACTAAAGATCCTACAGTAGTTACTGCAGTTGAGGACATAACTGAAACACTGGCATAAATTCTATTGACGCATTTTGATACTCTAAATAACATCTAGCTTACGTTTAATCGCGCATTCAGTTCTAAGTGACCACCTTGCGATGCTCTCGGTACCCATAACACCAGTGAACCACCTCCTGTGCCTGGAAGACCTAAGAAGCCCGGACGCCAGCGGTCAAGATACAGCGTCTTACCACCTAATGCCTTAGTAGTCGATTTCCATGTCACTGTTCCGCCCGCAGAAACATCCACCTCGTCGATCTTGTCACCACCGGATTTTATATTAACTTTCACATCTTCTGTGTCCGTACTTGTGAATTTGACAACGACTGCACCGTCACCCACTCTCTTCCACGAGCTTGTGCTGCCTTTGAAAGCTTTCTGGATCGTGTGCAGACCCAACGTAGCAGCTTCACTGCCATCGTCAATCTCGCCCATAAACTGCGTGGGTCCACAGACGATTTGGACGTACGCAATCAACAACGTCGAGATATCCATCGGGTCCCATCCACTGGTAGAAACAACCGTCATTCCCTTTTGGATCGCTTGGTAAGCGTAGTATTTCGCCTTCAGCGTGGTGCCGTTGTTGCTTGTGCCTTTAGAAATGAGATCATTGATGACGACGCCGAAGGTCTTCCGCAAGGTTTCGCGCGTCTTGTAAGCGGTTGCTTCCGTCGACTCGGCAATCATCTGCGCCATGCAGTTGTTGATGACAGTGGGAATATCGCTCAGCACTAGATTGGAGTTGCTAATCTTCAGTCGGACGTCAGCATCGCTTATATCGGGGCCCTCCTGTCTGTACTGAGCCACCGTCATCCACGTTCGATCCAGTAGTGACTTCAAGTCGGCCCCACAAGTTGAGTTGGATTTCATACCAGACTCTAGCGATGAAATGTCGGTCGCGTTGAGTTCATCCACAGCTTCGGTAGAATTGGCACCAATCAGAAAAGCCTTGAAATGTTTCTAACTGGAAATGATAGAATCACCGTTAGCCAAAATCTGAGCGAGAATGTACTGCGAAGTCGACATTATATACTTTGCAGTGGGGAGACTGGGAGGCATGGGTTTCCCCAAGCAATTGGTGATGACGATGGGGATATCCGTCACCACGTTGTTGATTGGTACAAAATCGCTAAAAGTTGCGCTTGGGAGGTCTGTGGATCGGACGTTTTGATATTGCGAATGTACCTGATAAGGCCCCGAATCACCGTCATCATCGAGTCGGCGCACTTGACTGCTCTCCTGACGTACTTGCCCACGAGCTCTAACTTACCAAAGACCCCTGCTGAAGCTGCATCAAGCGCTGTAACAGCGATGACGCTGATCTTGTTGAAGATTTCCAGCCCACAGTCGTCGTTTTGCCGGATGCATTCCATACCACATTCGACTGGGTACCCAAGGGGACATTCCGTCCAGCAAGTGTTGGTGGCATCGTTGCGATCGTAGTTGGAAGGACACGTGTCCATGATATGCGCTTCTCGGTAGCAGGCGGCGTCAGCTGAAATGCGCCAGGGACCGACCCAGTTGCGGTATGTTGATGTTACCGTGCTAATCGCCGTCGCGGGCGTCGCCATTGTGAAGTTCGCTGTATCAACTGAAGATGAACCCGACAAATTAGTTGAAGGTGTCTGTGTGTCTGCGGACTCATCGGATGAATCGTCGTCGTCGTCCCAGAAGGAGAACTCGAAGCCTGATACTTCAGTGACAATGAGGATCAACGTCAATAAGGAAATAGCTAGCCTCAACCGAAGCATTCCCTTCCTTGTGTGGTGTGCGAGGCTAAACGAACAATGAAGTCGTTACGATTCATCGCTCTAGTTGTGCCGGGTAATACCGCGATTGGCGAAGCGTGACGTGCGTGTCATCAAGCCGGAGGGATCGTACTTGTGTTCCCGTTGAGCTCATCAACCTAGGATGTTTAGAAGGGTCGGGAGCTCTTGCTGCCGTGGTTGCACCTCAATTTTTAGCACATAAGAGAGTACTGTACATGTCTGTGAAAGTATTGCATGTACAGTGCCAAACTGGTGCGTCCCTGTGGACAGAACCGGCTAATGTGCTTCCGAGTGAGGATGAAAAGGATATTCGCGACGGTATCGTCTCAATCTAGCTGTTGGCAGACTACACTGTTGGTCGTTAGCACATTGCAGTACTGTTCAGCATAGTGATGCCCGGATAGTGCTGTACTACATGTAGTAGTCAATAATACCAAAATGGTACATGTATGTATCATATTGGTGCTTTTGACATCCATTCCGGTGTTTCACCATTGGTGAATCACCAATTTGCTGTTAAACACCTACCATACGGTCACAAACATGGCTACACAATGTCCTCCACCGCCGGAATGTTTCGGTTGAACCACTCTGTGAAGCGGATCTATCTGATATGCATGCTAGGTGGTCTTGAAAACCCGCGAGTAAGTGGAAATATCCTTATCAACACAACCGTTATGGCACTCAATTCAGGCATCAACCGGCTTGCCCCCCAAAACAGTGTGTGCCGTACGCTTAAGGCAGGGATGTTTTGTGTGCATCGGGTGTAAGCACAGGATAAATGTGCATGTACTACATGTAACACCGCGTCACCAAACCTACAGACCCAAACACCAATAAAATCGCGGAAATGCCTTGCCAGCACTGGCCGCGTCACTGAAAGCACAGATCCCAGCTGTAGCTCGAGCGTCGAATCCACGACTACTCGTTGTGCTTACCGCCACTACAATTGACGACCTCTTTGCCGAGCGGGACAGTGAAGCACAATGCTTCAATGTCAATACAAAGGCCCGACAACCGAACTACAACTTCAAGACAGAACGTCAATCTTCCTATTCGTTATGGCATCCAATCATTCGCCCTTCGCCTCCTCACGGCCAGGCTTGGCCACAATGTAGTACGTCGTGCCGAAGTGGAAGCGGTGCACAGTCTCCACCTCCAGTCCGGCCTGCTCCACCAGCGCCAAGATGTCTCGATTCCAGTGGCACCCCCACTTCTGAGCGTGTAGATCCGTAAACTTGTCGAGAATGCCCGACAGCCACGCGTAGCTGCTCTGACCGTGCTCCAGCAGCAGGATGCGGCCACCGTCCTTCTTGCACACGCGTTGCATCTCCTTTAGTGTCTGCACCGAGTCGTCCATGCTGCAGAGTCCAAAGGTGTCCACCACCGTGTCGAATTGTCCGTCGGGGAAGGCCAGCTCGCCTGCGCTCATGACTTTGAGCTCACAGCTCGCCAGTCTCTGCTGCTCCGTTTTCGACACCTGGTCCAGCATGCCACGGCTGAAGTCTGTCAAAATCACCTGCGAGGCCGCAGGGTAGAAGACCAAGTTGCGGCCCGTGCCGGCCGCCACCTCTAACACCTGGCCACGTGCCTTCTGCAGCAGATAGCGCCGCATGAGCGAGATGCCGGTGAGTCGTTCGTCCCAGTCCACCTCCTTGTCGTATTTCGACGCGTTCGTGTCGAAAACCTGCAGACGGCGCGCGTCGTTCACGGCTGGCGTGGCCACAGCGTCACCATTCTTCTTGGGGTCGTGCAGCGTCATATACGTTGCGAAGGTCACGCCCGCGTAGAGCGTTGCGCCACCCAGCAACACGCCCGGCCGGCGCCACAGTGGAGCCATTTTCGACAGGCGATTGAGAACCGCAAGTGTGTCTGAGATAATTGAGACTTTTTGACGTATTAGTTTTGAGGGTTGGCACAGCATTTTCGACAGCTGATAGCCGCACGTCTATTTCTGACATACTTCTACAGTTTTGACAAATTAGTTTTTTTGACATGTTAAGTTTTGAGGGATGGCCACCCTTCCGATATATCTACCTCTAAAATATAATCTCAAGCGGCCTCTCCTACATAAAGGCATGTCCAACGCAGTCGACAAATCCGAAGCTGGTCGCGTAAGTGGCTTGATTTTTAACGCTGGTGCACCAAAACACGGTGTCTGGATATTCATCGGCGATGAATAACGCATCACGCCAAGAAAACGTAATCTAGCAACCCAAATGTGTCGAGCTTTACTTCCATTGTCCTGTCGATGGCTGTCCTACCAACTAGAGGATTGGGCTGGTAGTTGAAATGGTGAAATGTTTAAACAGCATCCTAAGTAGCGATAAAACTATTTTTCTTAATTACTTGTATGTGATCGTTCGTACTGAAGTGGATATAACGTGTACCTTTATTCAAACGTTAAGTTACCGTAAGTACGAACGACTAACTGCAATGTCATTTCACATCAACTTTGTTCTCTGTTAAAAATCTTATCAGAACGTCTTTTGCTTCTTGGAACCGCGGCAACCACTCACCCTACTCGGGCCTATATCGCGCTGCCGTCGTACCATGAAGCAAAACGTTCTCAATGAAATCAACATGTTTAACGCAGCAACGAATCAACGAATCAACAAATCAAAATATCTTGGCGAGCTTGATCGTCGCGACAGCCACTCACCCTATTCGGGCATATATTTCGCTGTCGTGACGCCATGTACGCCGTGTTCTTCGTATCTACGTACCAACTAATCAAGTAACCTATACCGATTCCGTGTGAGCAGGTTGAAGACAATGGGGCCCTCCAAGTGAGCAGCTCGAAGAGGTAGCGCGGCGTCAGATCGTTGCCCACCTACAGTATACCGGTCGCGCCCACGTCGTAGTATCTAGTGCTGGACATGCGTGCGAACAGGAGGCCGACCCGATGGTGGCCGTCCACGTGGAGTCGGTGTTCGTGCGTCGTCCTTCGACTTGAACTCTTGTTGCATCGCTATCTCTGCGCAGCTTCCGTGGTGCCCTTGTGCGGTAGTTGGCGTTAAGTATCTCAATCAGTTCCACCTCGATCAATGATGATCTGGGTGGCTGTGTTGTCGTGTCCAGGTTATTCAAGCTGTAGGCGCAATAGAACTCTGCGAGTGCGTCGCGTGTGGGAAGGGTAACTACGTACTCGATGCGGTCATTCAGATTTGACAGCTCGGCGTAGGCCACTGACACCCGGGTGGCACATGAGCGCCAGCTTGCGGTAAGCTTAGGCCATTTCTCATCCGATTGAGTAGTTCGGATGCTGGTATCCTGGTTGCGCGTTCCAGTTGCCAATCTACGCAACAGCGCTGGAGAGCATAGTGCAACCCAACCACCTAACGTAAGATACCGTTCTAGAACATGTATGCACTAAACCGATATATCACGTTATGTGGTAGGTTGATTGGCTGGTACCTAAGATATTTGGACGGTGCTACCGTCCATGTTTTCATCCATGTGTTTGTCCATGTATTCGTCCATGATTTGCATTTTTATGACCAAATGTCCATGTATTGCCCATGTACTGGAAGTCTCGACCAAACAAACTATGAAAGCCCCATAAAGGTATATGGAAGACGCTTCAAGCACGAAGGATAAGATACATGGTATGTGTTCCTTGTCAAGGCGCTACATGCACCTGCCGCAGTCAAACCATCCACTTATAACAAGGAAACAGCTAACCCTAACCCCTTGTAGAATAATAGCCTATCGCATACGCTGAAAAATAGTTTTAGCAAATGAAATTGGATTGCTCGAAACATGGACGGTAGTAGCACCGAAGATATTTGCGTGCATAGTAACGTAACCGAACAAATACTTGCTCCCACTTGATGTGTGCCACACAGTGTTTCAGAATTTATTGATTTCGGTGTAAAAACCTGCTTGACTTACTCGAAATCCGAAATTTATAATGTCTCTTATTTGAAGTTTGTAAATGTCCAAACTGTGTACGGCACACCACCGATGCGATGCGACGTGCTGAATTAATCCCAATTGGGCTGTACGTAGTACGTATCCGTACCACTACCAGGATAAGCTGGTAGCTAATAAGCTGGTGGCAATGTGTAAATAAAGCAAGTTTCGTTCATCATACGTGTTATTTTAATACTTGCCTCAATGTGCGATGTGGTCAAGCTGCGTCGGCGGCAAACGGTCGATTTAAAAGGTATAGGACATCGTTAGGTAAACTAAGTGACATCAATGAACACACTGTTCGTGCTGCGTTGTGGGAACTTCCGTCTCACCATTCACATATGTCATTTTTATGTTATAGATAAGGTTTTACTGTCTTCAGGGGTACGTTTTCGGAGCTCCTACGTAGGAGCAGAGGGAATTATCAAATCAGACGAAAGACGTGACGGATGACATCGGTGTGAGGGATGGACATCGATGTGATCAACACACAACGCAGGTCCCTAGCCCTCCCTGAATAAGCACACTGGCACGCGACAGTGCACTGGCGCGACACGTGCACGTGCACCATCGTCGCATCGCACGGCAGGCAGCATCTACAGATAGTTGTGCTCTCACATCCTTGCTATAATACTGTATGAACAATGCTGCAGGTGCTGCCTGCACCATCGAATCATACTGGAGAAAACGTAACCAAAGTTGGTATTTATAATAGCGCCGCTGGCACAATTGCGCCGCTGGCATAATTGAACTGTTGGCGCACACCGGCCACCAAAACAACCGGTGGCCACATTCATTGCGGAAACCCAAAGGAATCGGAACATCAACTTGTTTGGGCTTAACGGATTTGCCTGATCTCTGGAGCCAGGCTCCTGAGCGACTCAACTCCCTTCCTTACCATGTCGGCTACCAAGAATCCGGTGGCGTCAACCAGTACGAACAGAGATACTTTTGCCAGCAGCAACAATAACGTGTCGACCACCTGTGCTTCGGTCGATGCATATCAGAGGTCGCAAACGTAAGATGGCGGATGTCCATACCCGTCCGAGTGTCTTAACTGCTATCTTATGGATGACCATGACCACCCGCAGGATTGGCTCGGACAACCATGGCTACCCGAAAAAAAATATTCGGTTAACCGTAATTTCAAACAAATGCCAATGTATTCATTATGAAGATCAACCTACAGCACATCTGAATTAGATCGAGCAACCAGTATGTCGTTCAGAACAGCAGGGCTCAGCATTGTACGTTGTTGTTCCTTTTACCCTATTGAAAGCGTATGTACGAAGGCATGCCCGACAGGCTACGTAGTGACGCTCATTTGCGGGGAAACGAAAACCACTTTCTTTTTCAATGACATGTGAAAAGTACTTCCAGCACTGTGACTTTGTAGCTGAGGTCTCCTCTTGCAACGCTAATATCGGTTGAGATTTTTGTGTCTTCAGCTCGTGCGTTATTGCCAATTTGACCGCTTTTAAATCGAGTGAACGGAGCTTGGCTAGTTTTTGGGAGACTTCCCCCGACGAATTCAATTCCTGCGACCCAGGATCTCCAGTATCATGATGTCGAGAAGCTTGATCAGAAACTCCACTTCGAATCACAAACGAATCCATGTCGGCTGTTCTGATCAAGTGGCTGTGTAGCAACCTCACGAGAGGAGAGAGGTGTCGGTCGAGCAGTAGCGAGGATATTCAGTAGATAACGACGAAACAGCGCTGGCAAGGAGGGCTGAGGACCTGTCGGTGGTTTCGGTTGTCCGTACCCAACCGTGTGCCTATTTTCGGTTGTCCAAACCCGTCCGTGACCCATGGGGCCTACGAATTCGGTTAACCGAATCCGTCCGTGGTCACGGGTAAAACTTAACCGTACGGGTACGGGTAACCGTTTGCGACCTCTGATGCATATACAAATCGTGCAAGCAACGGTCAGACATCTGCCATCACAAACAACAAGGTGTCGGCCGCCAGTGCCCCTCTGTATGCAGCTCGAGCGCGAGCTAGCAAGCGCATGAAGAAGAAAAACAATGCCTTCCCTGAAAAGCGCTCACTGAAGGCGCGGTACAGGCATATAAAAAACCCTGTTAGAGACTCAACAAAGGAGTATAACCGCAAGTCAATGCAAACTCATCAGCTGAAGGACATCAAGCTCGAAGCATACACGGCACAATGTGAACCTACCCCTAAGACAAGCTTCGTGTCAGCTTCTACTGATACCTTTGCATCACAGTCTACAAGAACTTTTGAAGCAATCCCTACCAACGATACATTGATCGCCGGTACTGAAGGCAACCCCATTGACTTGACCGAGAGTATTAACGCGGGAAATATCGAATCGCCTCCTACAAAAACTTCTGAATCAACTGCTACCGACGGTACACTGGCTACCGGCAGTCAAGCCCAACCCATCGACTTGACTGAAATGGATACAACCCCATCGAGTACTGCAGATCACACTGATGTGGTAGACGTACCTAGTGTCGACACCTCCTTCAAAAATTGGTCAGATGGGTCCCGCATGGTGTCTGAAAACGAAAACCCAGAAAACCTAAGATTTCCAGACTACGGGGTATTCGACCCGTGCGAATGTAGCAGGGACTGCTTTCGTGGTGAGTGCTCTAATTCGGACATGGGTGTGTATTGTACACCTGATAATTGTGCATGCGGTGGTCGCTGCTCAAACTGCGGCTATGACTTTCGCGAGGTGGATCTGGTGTCGACCAAATTTGGATTTGGGGTTCGTGCTACCAGTTTTATTCCGGTTGGAATTATAATTGGTGAGTACACTGGCATTTTCACCACACATGACTACGACAAGGATAAAGAACTCTTAAGTGAGTATGCGATGAGTCTTCAGACCCGTGCTTCAAGGAAAAAGGTTTTTATTGATGCGAAAGAATGCGGGGGTCTGACGCGGTTTATTAACCACTCGTGTGATCCTAATTGTATTTTCGCGGAAGCTCGCAACCAGCGAAACACGAAGGTCCTCGTTATCGTCGTTAAGCCGGTTTGCGCTGGAGAGGACGTCACAGTAAGCTATGGTACGGATTGTGGTTCGCCTGCGAATGCGGTTCTGCTAACTGTATTAGCAAATCAAAATAAGCTGGTACGGTCGGATTATAATTCATATGTTCATAGTATACATTCGTTTGCGTTGCAACAGCGAATTAACTTAACATGTTACGTTTAGTTATTCACTAAGGTTGGCTGTAATTGTGTAGTTTTGTATTAGTAGAGCCAATCAAATCTGAACTAAATCGAGTGGAGCCTGCGGCATAATTAAGCCGTCACAGCATATTTACGCTACCGGCCTCTTTGCAGCCATACATCACAGGAATTTGGAAGGAAGTGACCCTATTACATAACGTCTGCAATAGCGGTGAACCAAGGGCTGCGATCAACAACCATACCCGGGATGCGTGTACACAGTGCGGTATGGCAATTTGCAAAAGAGTGTGGAAATATTTACGCAAAAGACTACGCGGAGAGACGCCGTAACATGGGGAACGAAGACAGATTGAAGTCCGATAGCAGGTGGCTTCGTGGCAAAGGAGGCCTGCGGCTTCGAAAGGAGTGGATGAACCTGTCGGATTGCGAGCGGAGGGGCCTTATGGAGCAGTGCCCAGATTCAAGCTTTCCCTCCGCGACGACTGGAATACTTGATGAGCGCAGAAAACGTATCCGCACTCCAAAATCAACAGATCGTCCGACAAGAATCGACATGGATTCGAATCTCGACCAAGTTGAAGCCGATTGTACACCCACATCCCAGGCGCATTCAAACCAGCACTCACAGAGTGCACCCCATGACCAGCAACTACAAGATCACCTGGTCCGGCTTCGCAATGCGCGCTCGGCTTATCATAAAACACTTACAGCAGAAGAGCTGTTGCGCGTTCAGACCGCTTACAACAACGGAGACATGACGTCGCTACTAAGGTCTACTGCAGCTGCAGTTTCTCGTGCTGTCCTACAAGCTCGGTCGGCAGATGGTGCTATTACTAGTGATGAGGCTTTTGTTGCAGTTGGTCAGCGCCTCACCCGTGTTTTTGCTGGAATTACCGGAGTCACCAGCTTCGACCCCGACCCACAGCCCATTATGGAGAGACCTATAGCCGAATTCGCATTGGCCAGAATCGAAAATGCTGAACGACAATACCGAAAGGCTGCAGAAGCTTCCTACAAACTGTGGGCAACCCTCAATCGAGAAGGCGATCCAGATACCCCAATGCTAGGAGAAAACCATAAATATTTCGGCAAACCTCCCAGTGTTCCACCCCGCAGCAATTACTTAGACGACGTGTAAGTACCGGTAAACATTTTGTGCTAGATGGACGGCACCTCCAATAAAATCTAGAAGATATCCGCTATACGGGTCGATAGCTGAAACGCTGGGGAATTCAACGCAATATCTCATGTTGTTCATCTCCTAATATTAGTGAAGCGAATTGGCAAAGAAAACTGAGCAAAACATGTGTGTGGAAACTAGAAGATATCCGCTATACGGGTCGATAGCTGAAACGCTGGGGAATTCAACGCACTACCTCATGTTGTTCATCTCCTAATATTAGTGATGCGACTTGGCAAAGAAACTTGCCTACTCCATTGATATTGCGTGGCCAACACCCGCGTTTCTTCCCTTGCGTCTGTTCACGAACCGAGCTTTAGCTGGAGCTGTCCCTGGTAGGTCTCGCCCTGCCGCGTTTAACGCTGCCAATACGTGAACGCAAAGCTGGTACTTGAACCACGATCGGCACGGGCAGCTGTTGGACTGCATATCGACACGCCATCCACCGACAGGCTGCTCGTATAATTCCATTCGGTGTCTATTGCGCTTCCCCAGTTTCTTCTTCTCTTGGGTATCACTGGGAGCTGGAACGCGCGGTGGAGCTCCTCGTTGATACACATAGGCAATGTGAGTCTCGCTGGGAACATCAAGCAGGAAATCAGGCCATGTTTGTGCGGCTAAATCACACTAAATCTTCCGTTCGTAGTGAGATACTTGAATCGATCATGAAGCTCACGATTTGGCTTCGTTTCGAGCGCAAACGCAAACGTTCCTCTTATGCGGTGTCTGCACATCACAGTCAGTTGCTCACCAAGCGCAACTAGCTTCAACAGCGTCCGGAGCGAGTAGTCCCGCTTAATCGCATTGTTCAACTGTTCAACTGGGTTGTTTGTCTTGGCGAATCCAGGAGGAGTATGATAGCAACCCCAGTTTGAAAATGACGAATCGATCCACTGTTTTTTGAAGTAGACCGCAAAGGTTTTCAAAGCCGGCTTTGTGTTCCAGATGGAAAGTGCGGTGTCAGCCTGAGTCGCAAATTCTTCAGCGTTTAGCGAAAAGTGCATTGCGTACAGGTGGATGAACACCAACGACACCAAATCGATCGGCATTTTGGAGACTTGGTCAGCAACATTCTTGACGACATGGTAAAAACACCTCAAATAGGTGGCCGCCTTGCACTTACTGCTCTTCGCTGTAGTCACCGCAGTTACAGCGTTGAACTGGGCCTTGTCTGCATCTCCCATACAGTATGGAACAGTAGGAACACACCAGTGATAGTCTTGTACATCTCGAAGAGGCTGATTAAAGCTGAGCTGATAAGGTCTCCAGTTTGCTGCGATGTTATAAACAGAGCGACTGGGTGGAACGAGCGTGATCGATCTGAAACGCCAGCAACAAGAACAGGATACCCCGACTGGTTCAGTTTATACGTCATATCAATGTGCAGTACGTATTCCTTCGTGTAGTCCAGCTTCTTAATCATGTACGGCGTTGCGATTCCCACCAGTGTCGGATTCTCATCTGAACCCTTACCAATGATTGGGGAGCCGTCATCACTCGTTGAATAACCGAATGTGAAAGCCTCTCCATCATTCATGTCAGCCGTGTATCTGGTGCCGAGACTAGTTCCATCATGCCGCTGAGGAAATCCGTCTCATTAAGTGCTGCACGCCTAAAATGCCCAACAAATGACTGCACTTGGCTCAACAAGGGCGATTTCCCTTCCGTGTAGCCGAAACGATCGATGATACTGTTGTAGATTCTGTTGGGTTTCATCCGCATCGAAATCATGGGCTCCGCGAACCCCTTCATTTCGCGGGTCAGCGTCGGCCGGCGCGGTGATGCAATCTCCGATAAATGACGACCGGATTGGAATACGTCACTGTTCTTCGAAAGTTCGCAGGTCAGAATCTTCTGGCGCCAAGTACAATCAGTACCGCTAAACGACTGGCAAGTGGCTGAAGAGCACTCCAACATTCGATATTGCATCTTGTGGTTGTCTTGGTTAACTTCACACAGCTGACAAGGGACTGGGTGGCTTGAAGGCGTCCGAAAGGTTCTATTTCGATCTAGCCAGCGGTCAATGTCGGCTTCGTCTTGGCGGGTAGCTGTGCTAGCCCACACGTACCGCTGGGGCACAGCGCCGTCTAATTCGAGAATGAGGGGGGGGGCTTGTGTGTTCTGGCCAGTCATCCTCTGGTTCATAATTCGTGGCTAATTATTATCCTTATTCGTAGGTTCAGGTGACAAATCTGAAGTGTTCGGGTAAAACTTGCTTTGCTGTGGATATTGTCGAGTTCCTATGTGCGACAGCTTGCCCGTGTGTTTGGTTCACTTAAGTTGTCCGTTGGTATAACATTCTGTGTGATTTGTATGTCCTCTGTGTGACAGCGTACCTATGCCTGTGTCTATTTTGGCTCATTCTTTGTCCGTTCTAGTGGTGCTCTCGTAGGAGCAGAAGCCCTACGTACACTCCTGGCCAAATTAAACCGGCCACCCACACTTTCGGCCGTAGCTCAGTCAATTTTCAAGATCTGGCGCTGCGCTTTAGATATGTGTTTCCTATTGCATAGAGAAAGAAGGTGTTTGAGTTAACATCTGGACTTTTGCGGTTTGTAGGGTACCTCCTATACAATAAACCGATTTGGTCATGTGACCCAAACTTCCGGCCACCTCTAATCTATAGTGAAAGCAAGACATGTGTATTGAAAAGATTGTATATATTTTCTGCCGAGTCCATGGCTTGTCGTCCAACCTTGGCTTTGACGGACGATAACGGCGCTTCTGGATTTGAGCATCATTTCTACATTTTCCAACACATGCCACCTTGGCTGAGCGACGAGGAGAAGGGGCGCGTTCGTGGTCTTCGGGAGGGGAAGCACTCAATTCGAGCCATTGCCAAGAAGGTGAAGCGGTCACGTGACGCGGTGACGTGCGCGCTATCTACGCCACGTCGGAACCGCCGCAAACCCGGCCGCAAACCGGTCGTCTCGGAGCGGCGAGCACGGCTGCTCCTGCGCAAAGCATCCAGTGGCGACTATAGCGCCGCCCAACTCAAGATCGAATGCAAGTGCACGTCCTCCACCCGCACGATTCGGCGTCTACTTGCTGGTGTAGACTGGCTAGTCTACGCCAAAATGGAGAATACGTTACCTCTAACCGCTGCGCACAAGGCGCACCGTCTAGCGTGGGCCAAGGACATGACCATCACACGACAGGCGGACTGGGAGAACATATTTTTTTTTCTGATGAGAAAAAAATCAACTTGGACGGGCCTGATGTGCTCCAGAAATATTGGCAAGACGTGCGGCGACCTCCACGGACGACGGTGAGGCGGCAAAACGGCGGCGGTTCAGTGATGATGTGGGGCGCGTTTAGTGCTAAGGGCAGGTCGAAGCTGGCAGTACCGGTGGGGCGGCAGGCTTCGGCCCAGTATGTCACGACTGTGTCGGAATACTTGCTGCCCTTCGCTCACCTACACTATGGACTAGACTTTGTCTATCAACAGGACAACGCATCAATTCATACATCGAAGGAGACCATGGAGTTTTTCGAGGAGCAAGAGATCAACGTGCTCGATTGGCCCGCCCGCTCCCCTGACCTCAACCCCATAGAAAATCTATGGGCGGCGCTGGTTCGTAAGGTGTACCCAAACGGTCGCCAATACGCTAATGTTGCTGACCTTACTACAGCCATCTTAGCTGCGTGGGCTACCATTGATCAGGCTGCACTCGTGAACCTAATTGAGTCTATGCCACGCCGTTGCATTGAAGTGATTGAGAAGAAGGGAGCAAAGACACATTATTAATACAATCTTTTCAATATACATGTCTTGCTTTCACTATAGATTAGAGGTGGCCGGAAGTTTGGGCCACATGACCAAATCGGTTTATTGTATGGGAGGTACCCTACAAACCGCAAAAGTCCAGATGTTAACTCAAACACCTTCTTTCTCTATGCAATAGGAAACACATATCTAAAGCGCAGCGCCAGATCTTGAAAATTGACTGAGCTACGGCCGAAAGTGTGGGTGGCCGGTTTAATTTGGCCAGGAGTGTAGGACCTTAAATCGGAGGGCATTTTGGCAGAAAGGCACAATACATGTACCGGTATTAGTCACACGTACCGTATGTGCTATGTTGAATGTATTAGTCACGGGTCGTAATCACCACGGACACGAAATCTCCGCTCATCCTGTTCTCCTGCGACCGCGAGTTACATTTCATTTCTCAGCTCCAGCAGCACACGCGCCTCCGACAAAGCCTTGATGGAAACCTCCACTCTCTCCCCACCAAATAGTCAGCGTCTGAGCAATGGCGCAATTTGTGACGTCCGACAGCGCGCCAGATCTGCGTACCGCTCACGTAGCGCTTGGGAGAGACATCTTGCCACAAATGCAGCAACAGGAATCAACCACTTGCCGACGACACCGACAGACAAAAAGAGAAAGCGACGCAACGAAATAATTGAAGCCAACTCCAAATCTCCCGAACAAGGCGCATCAGCTAGTGATGATAAAGCTCAACCAAACGCAGAACCAACCGACCAACGAGCAACGATAGTCGAACTGTTAATTCTCGGCAAAACCCTTGAGCGAAAGCGCCTTCGAGATAACCAGAGAAGATACAGGAAGAAGCAGCAAGACTTTACAGCCCGGCTTGAGGAGGACAATCAGCGACTACGTGAAGAAATTAATCAGCTCGAGCGTCGCCGTGTTTGTGCTAACACCAGCATCTGGGAGGTGGCAATCGAGTATTTCCGTATCTTACATCAATTTCTTCAGCGAGAGCAGCACATTTTCGCCGCTTCAGAGTTCTTGATACGAACAATGTCACCAGACGTGATATACAATGCAAGACAAGGTCCAATGGAGATTCTGGGCAGTTGGAATTGTTTGCGGCGGTTCGATGGCTTGGAATTGGAGCTCGATAGTTTGGACATGAGTGCCAGAGGAGTGTTGGTAGCAACTACGACCACAAGTTTTACCATCACGGAACGAACGCTGCGAACTGTGTTCCCCCACCTCTGCATTAGTGACACCGAAGGATTACTGTCATTGTCTTCTCTCGCGACCAAACTTCTGGGTCAACGAATTGTCATGCGCGGCATAACACGATTTGAGTGGAATTGTGTATCTGGTCGCGTGACGAGAGTGACAAGTCAGTCAGACTTGTTGACGCCGATGTTGCGTCTAGTGGGAAATTTGGATCTCGTATCTCAAGTGTTTGAGAAGGCTCTCGTTACCCCGGATTTTCAGTGAAAGTCTCGTCGTCATTTTCAAACTGATTGGCATGCGAGTTATACGAAAAATACCAAACTTTCGAAGTATTCGTCTGCGGACACAACCTTCTGGCGTCTGCATGTCCTACTCCTCTTATCCGGAAGCACTGGCCATATATTTTTCAAAGTCGTGATAATGCGCCCTCAACACCAGGTTGTGTCGGCACTTTTCTTCATTAAGTCTGAGGGCTTGATAAGTTAAGATCATCGGTACTCCAAAGGGATCTAGATTGTCCCTTGTACGTGATGCGGTTGTCAGTCCGAATGATGGGACTGTAAGTCATACTACAGTACGTGGTACAGATCAGTTGGACAATCGTAAGTGGACGTTCCAAGTTTTGCTTCACTGCAAGTGCAAATTTCCAGTAAAATTGCACTTAAGTTTAGTTGTCGTTGCATGGCAAACGCTTCATTCATTGAAAGTGCAAACTATGAGGTCTTCGGTTTAGAAACCCACACCGCCTACGTCGTTCTGAATAAACAAGGTTTCCTGTCATCACAGTCTCGAATCACGTCCTGTTGGAAAGTTACAAATGTTACTGTACACTTCTATTGCTTCATTTACATCTAGACTAAAGTCTCTAGCTAACGCTGATCTTTGCTTCCAACTCGAGATGACCTCCTCGAGACGCTCTAGGAACCCACAGCACCAAAGAACCTCCTCCCGTACCGGGTAGACCTAGAAAACCCGGACGCCAGCGGTCCAGATACAGCGTTTTACCACCAAGTGCAGTGATGTTCGACGTCCACTGCGCAATACCCCCAGCTTTGACGTCCACCTCGTCAATCTTATCGCCTCCGGACATGATGTTCACCGTCACATCTTTCGTGTCACTGCTCGAAAAATTGATGATAACTGCACCGTCGCCGGCCTTAGCCCACGAGCTTGAACTGCCCTTGAAAGCTCTCTGTAGTGTATTCAATCCCAGTGTGACGTCTTCTGCTCCATCATCAATCTCGCCCATGAATTGTGTGGGCCCACAAACCGTCTGAAGATACTCGGACAGTAGCGTCGCGATATCTGTCGGATCGATCATCGAAGCGGAGATAGTGGAGAGACCCAAGTCGATCCACTTATACGCGGCTGCCTTCTCGTTGAGCGATGTACCGTTGTCACTTTTACCAGACTTGATAAGGCCGTTGATGATAACTCCGAAGGTTTTGCGCAGAGCTTCTCGTGTCTTGTAGGCAGTTTCAACACTGGATTCAGAGATCAGTTGCTGCATGCAGTTGTTGGTGACGATGGCGACGTCGTAGAGTACGAGGTCGGACTCACTGATCTTCAGACGGAGCTCGTCGTCCGTGATAGCTGGATTATCTTCTCGGTACTCGGCCATCGTCATCCAGACGCGGTCGGTCAAAGACTTCAAGTCACCAGCACAACTCGAATTCTGTTGCATGGCCGTCTCCAGCGACGCAATCTCCCCGTCCGTAATTTCTTCCGCAGCATCGGTGAAATCGGCTCCCTTCATGAACGCTCGGAATCGCTTCCAGCTCGAGATGATGTCGTCGTCATAGGTGAGAGCCTGCAGTAGCATCCACTGAGTAGTAGCCAACACGATCTGCGAAAGACGAAGGTTTGAAGGAATGTTCTTCCCCATACACGCGTAAATAACCATAGGCAAGTCGGTCACCACGTTGTTGGTCTGATACAACATGAGCAGTAGTTTGTCCTGCGAAGTCTGTGGGTTTTCAGTCTTGACGTTGCGGACGTACCTGATGATACCTCTCATCACCAGTAGCAACTGGTTCGTGCACTTGACGGCCCACGTTAACTTCTTGCCCAGTTTCACCATCTCGCCAATGACACCAAACGTGGCAGTGCCCAAAACTGCCATAGCCAACGCCGATACTTTGCTGGCAACTTCGAGTCCGCAGTCACTGTTCTGTCGGATACACTCCATGCCACACTCAACGGGGAACTCCATTGGACATTCCGTCCAGCAAGTGTTGGTTGCCTCGTTACGGTCGAAGTTACTGGGACAAACGTCCATAACGTGCGCTTCACGGTAGCAAGAAGTGTCGTATGAAATACTCCATGGACCGACCCAGTTGCGATAAGTAGATCGGACGGTACTTACAGCAGTGGCTGGTGTGGCGTAGTGTTCAATCATCGCTGTAGTATCGATCGAAGACGGACTGGGTGGTACAGTTGTTGAAGCGGTATTCACCGATGCAGAAGTTGACGTTGAACCTTCGTCGTCAATCGAGGAAGTCCAGGCGTAAGTGTTGTTAATGATCATCACTAGCAGAACGAGTGTCACCCTTGATCTATCCATCTTGACGCTTCTGGAAGGCTACGAAGACCGAGCAAAGACGAAAAATGAAAGCATCTCGCTGTCCGCCGTCGGCAGCTCATGGGTGCGTTTGTGAAGAATGGTCAGAATGTCGCTTGGCACTGGTGATCGGATCTAACCGAGGCGGCTTCGTGCAAGCAGGCATTGCTGGCTCCCGATGGCCTATCGGAATCGAAAAATCCAGAGACCAGAACCTGCTGGGGCGAGCCAAACACGGCATTGAAAAGCGTTTAACGCGATCAATCATGCGATGGTGATGAGGATATGCCAAAACTGAAGAGAGAACGCCCTCGAAGCACACAAACTTTTACAAAAACACCCGCACTGTACTCACAGCACCCACGATCATACCGTGCCACAGAGATCTGTGCTATCACCACACCAACTGTGTTCGCAGCACACATGACTGGACCAGAAACACCTGATTTATCTGCTCCCTCGACCTCGCTAATTTTGACCAATCTAAGCAAGCCATGTAGACTACATTTGGCCAATCCAGGGTTACATGGAGGAGCTCCTGGCAATGAAAAGGCCATTTACGAATCCTCCCTCCAGCAACCACCACTGCCACGACACCAAAAACCGCCACCATGCCCCCCAAACTGCAATGGGTCGCCCTCGCCCACCACCTGTCGCAACACGATGCTGAAATTCTCATGCAGTCCTTCGTACCCTTCAAGATAAGCAAAAGCTCCCTAAGGCCCTGCAACATTTGTACGGAGATCATGCCGCACCGCAAGCGCGTTCAGCTCCTGAATTGTAATTCTCCAGCCTGTGACACTGCCTCTCCCTACGCGCCTTGCCCATGGCGAGGCAAGAAGGAAACCTGCGAAGCTCTCAAGATTGTGGAGCTTGCTGAGATTGGATCCCATGTCTCTCAAGTGCGCGTTCCACGGAACCCACGACTAACCGAGTCGATGAAAGCGTTTGCCCGGGAGCTGGCGACGCAAGGGCTCAACCCATCTCTGATTCGTCATGGTATGATGCGCCGCTTCAACTTGGACGCCAAGAGCTTACCTAAGCTGACGACTGTGCAGCGGTTTGCCGGGAACTACAAGAAGCGGCACCTCGGATTCAATGACTACCACGATCTCATTGTCGATAAGGTTAGAGATGCTGCCTACACCGGAGATGAGGAGGACCATGTGGGCTTCACGTTTGCATGGAAGGAAAGAGCCGACGGAAAGCCGCATGTTGGCAAAGGAATAGACGACGACCCGTTCATTTTGGGTATTACAGCAAAAAAGCTGCTGTATTGCGCCGCTCGCGACCCGAGCAGCTTTGTGCTGCACATTGACGCCACGTTCAAATTGAACTCGTCTTACTATCCGGTCGTAGTGGTTGGCATCTCGGATCGCCTTCGTTCTTTCCACCTGCTAGCGCTCTTTGTCGTGCCGCAGCGCACCGACGTTGTCTACGTAGAGATGCTTGCCGCCCTGCGGCGTATATTCTACAGAGTGGTGGGCGTACAGCTCAAGGTCCAGTACGTCATGGCTGACGCCGAAGCGGCAATGTATACGGCCTTCGAAAGTGTCTTTGGTATGGACAACAACTACGTGCACTTAATGTGCTGGTATCACGTCGTGGCGAAGGTGTATCAGCACACGTGCAAGCTTCCTTGAGCTGGCGAGGCGACCGCCATGCGTTACGTTTTCGACATGCATTTTGCGCGTGGGCAAGCAGAGTTCGACCTCCTCAAGCGGGCTGCGCTCGAACGTTGGGCCACGAATCCGCTGCTAGCTCACTTCGCTGCGTATTTTGCTAAGGTTTGGTTGACAGGGCGTGCCACTCGATGGCAATGCTATTGGACACCTAGTGGTTATGCAAAAACAAACAACCCGTGTGAGCAGTTCAACAAGGTACTGAAGCATGACTACACGAACCGTCGACGCCAGAAGGTCGGAGCTCTCATCACCCTCCTGTTATCTTGCTGCGCTGCGGAGTCTATGAAGACAACACCGTTTCGCGAGGCCCCTGGGCCACAAACAAAGCTGAAAACAAGAACTCGAGAAATGACGCGAGCAGGAAAGGTGCACGAGTACGCACTGAAGAAGTCGTCCATTGCTTTCCTCGTCGATGAACCGCTTCCGCCTGCCGCTGACGGTGTCGTCCGTGCGGTGTCGTCGCTCTGTACCCGCGCCTACGAAGTCGAAGTCGGTAAAACGAAAGAGCAAATATTAGTCTCGGCTCGCGAAGGTGTTAACACAGCTCGCATGGAGCAAAGAGACATGCCGCCTACCGGGTGGGAAATCGATACCAACCAGCGCGTCTGTCCATGTGGCTACTTTTACAAGTTCTCGCACTGTATTCACTTGGGTTACGCTCTACGACTGAGAGGCATCGCTGAGAGTGATGAGCGACAGACGCTCTACTACCGTGGGCCAAAACGGTCGCGTGGAGAGAAAGAAGCAGCACCTGGAAGGCCAACATCAAACAGGCACGCGTTAGATCATCACTAGATCTAATTCAATGTAGAACACAATGTTGACAGTCTTAATTCTTACCATTTAATTTTCTCTCTGGGCCGTTCTCTTTGTCTGCGATGGTGTCTTTCTGCTGGTGCAGAACTCTCCACATCCTCTGGGTAGTCTGCGCAGCTTATACTGCACGCACTCCAGGTTGGCAGCGACACGTCCAGGTATCTTCATCACTCAACAGTCCACGGTCTCGCATCACCCGGCTTTAGTCAGGCTACCAGCGTAGTTGAACACACCATGTTCATCGGCCGCCACGTTCAGAAGGTCGGCGCACGGCGCCGACGAGGCTGACACCGTAGCGTTCGGACGCACCTGGTCCAGCACATCCAGCTCAAACACCACCCACAGGTCACTCTCACCTTCCACGGCCTTGAAGAACACGCCATTCACCAACAGCGCTGAGCCATCTGCGTTGCTGTGCGCGAAGTGAACCTCACCGCCCAGGTACTCGCTGCCCAGGTACTCGCCGTCCAGGTACTCGCCGCTCATTTACTCGCCGTCCAGCTACTCGCCGTCCAGAGTGTGCTCCGACGGCACGCCGCTGCATGTCGTACGACGCGCCGTTGTCCGTGGTCGCATCGTGCTGCTGGAAGAGAAAGCCTCGTCGACGGGGTTCATGTACTGGGTGGGAGTGCTGCTGGCGTCGGGCTTCTCGTCCTGATGTGCGGTGGAGGGAGGGGGCTTCCAGTTGTGTCAAAAAGTTTGTGCCTTGAAATTTACGATGTAGATCACGCATCATTGCGTCGCGCATCGCCTGACTTTTCTCTGGCTAGAGTGCTCCGAGCACTCTGCGGGTGGTGAAGGTAACATTCGAGGGTGTTTTGAGTATTTTCACAGCTGAAGAGCAGAAGTGCAAGAGCGGTGCAATCCGCCGATAATACCGACTTCCTCTGTTTATTACGGTCACCTACTTATAACGGTCAGCCAATCACAGGGGATAATTTCAAATGTATCCATCCTCTGTTTATAACGGTCACACACAATTGTACAATTATGGTACCCGTCATTTCAATGCCAGTCATTTTCGGCAATGCCACGGGTTGTGCAGGGCAAACGTCGAGCCTCGTTCACGGCGGGGGAGAAGCTTAAAGTAATCAATGCGGTAGGCACGCCACCAGACATACGCAAGGCAATCATGACATTCTATCCTGATCTGAGTCCTGCTGCCTACGCCTCCCGGCGAAAGCTTGTGGAGTCATGGCTTCGAAACTAAGCTACAATTGAAGAGCAGTGCAAGGCGCCAAACGGTAAAAGCAAGAAGAAGGCTCGTCCAAAAGGTGTAAGTACAGTTTTGCCCCTCGATGCTGAAAAGGAGCTTGTTTCGTGGGTAAACAACCTCCGAAAGGAGGGTGTTCCTATTTCAACGACCATGCTAGAGTTAGAAGCAAATTTGCATGAATATTATAATATAATATAATATTATATTATATTATTATAATCGTTACTGTGCAATGTAGCCATGTGTACATGATTTTGACATTGGTACAGTGTACCATGTACACGACTGACCACTATAAGCAGAGGAAGTCGGTAAAGGGGAAAATGACAAAAGGCGTGGTCAGGGGAACTTAAGTGCAGAAGGCGTGGTAACGGAGCTCGGAATGACGGTAAATTCTGAAGCTCCGGGCGCCACTTCTAGTGACATTTGACACCTGTTAAAGTACCAACGTTTGGTATTTATTGGTCACTCTATGTACCACTTTATTGGTACGGTATTGGCGAGCGCGCGTAGTTAGCCCGCCCATCAAACCCGTTTCCGCTTCGGGTTAGACTTGTCCGGGCTTCCCGTTGTCATTTCTGTGTGTGAGAGACGTCATAGATCGCAGAGCTTCGCGGTCTTTCGACTATGGATGTTCAAAGCGCCTCCGCGCCTGCTGATGAAGCTGCGGCGGCGCTTTCCTCTGTTGACACGTATCTGAGGTCCGAGAAACGTCTTCACCAGCGACGAACCACGCGTACAAGCTACCACGTGCCGAAGAACCGACGCAAGTGGCGATCCAAGCGCCGAGCACCTGTGCGGGACTCGAAGCGTGCCTATAGGGTTGGGTATGTCATTTTACCACGGATGCTGCGTGACTTTCGCGTACTGTTAAATGGGGAGTACTATACTGGGCCCCCAGCCATTCGGATCGCCAAGACTACGGAAGAACGGGACAACGAGCCAGAGGTAGATCTGACAGCGACGACGGGTCAGCCATAGCTTCCAGTGAAGAGAGAATATTGGACAAAGTTGTCCCTTGGCCTAGTGATGTTAAATGGATCCCCCATCTTCGTACACGAGGAAATATCAAATTCAGCGATGAAGGATCGGTGGACTGGTGCGGCTGCGTGGGGAGTTGCCACCCTGACATTTGCCCTAACGCAATTACCGATTTGTTTTGTGCCGGAAATAACTGCTTAGTTGGTCCCTTTTGCGGGAACTGGCCTCGCGAGATGACGGATGGCTTAGAGCTGAGGGAGACTGATAAAGGTATCAGCGTGTTCGCTACAAGATACTTTGCTCCTAAAGCGATACTCGGTGAATATTCTGGTGTGATGACGACGCATGATTACGCGAAGGATGATGTTCGTATCAGCGACTACGCGCTACAGTTGGCGAAGAAGTCAACCAAAGGCAAGACCGTCTACATTGAAGCCCTAGTGTGCGGAGCAATATCTCGCTTCATGAATCACTCTTGTGATCCCAACTGTTACTTCTTTGAAGTCTATAACCGACGCAAGGTTGCGGTTGTGGTGGTGACGGTTGCGGAAATATCACCAGGCGACGAGGTTACAGTAGATTATGGAGACCTGTGGTTTAGGTGCTCGTGTAAGAGTGATCTTTGTCGTGGGGGTACTGTAGAAGAGCAGTAGCGGAATACGATAAAACACGAAAGATACATGCGGCGGGTACTGTAAATGTTCCATGCTCTCCCTCAGACACAAAATGGATACTGGACAAACTATGATTGTAGAATCCCTATGACAAACCCGTTAGCAAGCGGGTCTAACTGCGCGCGGGTCCGAACCCGCATCTGGGTGGACAGCAGAGCCCGGCAACCACGGTATCAGACAAAGGCTGTCGAGTTCTGACACACAAACCAGGTTCTGTCAACTGACACCTTTCCACCACGCCTTCTGTCACACAAACCGGGTTCTGTCATTTGGCACGCCCCTGACCACGCCTTTTGTCATTTTCCCGATAATAAAGACGCGCACCAATGGTATTACGGCCACGCAGATGTTGGGAAGGCTTCCTCCTCGTACGGCGCTGCACTGAATTCGTACGGCACTGCACGTAAGGCCAATCCCCAAGGCTTCCGGTTGTCTCAAACTTATCCGTTAGTAGCCAGCTCTAAGGTTTGGAGTCGTCGTTTGGTCACGCTAAAGCACGCTACATGTAGTTGTGGCACTTTGATTCGCATCTCATGGTTGTAATTTGCGGTGCTGCTTGGAGATGCTTCGTGGACCCATTTCTAAGCCATGTTGTGGCTTTTTGCGGCGTTTATGAGAACGAAAGCGTCGCATCTGGCGGACATAAACCTACCGACTTGACGTCCAAGTCAACCACGAAATGGGCCTCACCATCCAGCAGCAATGCCCAACAAGGAGAAACTATCCGTATGCCAAGCCTGAAGCTTTGAAAAGCAGTTGCCAAGAACCTGGCTACTGTAGCATGGCCGTACGATAATCGTACGGTGAACCCTTGCCGTCAATGACCAACTTCCCTGCTGCACACTCGGAGCAGGTCCCGTATCCTTTCTCAGCTGACCAATTTATGGCAAACACAGCGTAGCACTTGATCTAGGATTGTGGTACATGTACGATCTCATTGCCTGTCATGGTTGCTTGGAAAGACAGACTGCTCACTTGTTCGTTTGAACGATGCGACAGTAACTTTCTCGCGTGCCGCCGGTGCAGCTCTATCTATCCATCTAAGCTGTAGACGCCATAAATGCGTTGACGAAGGTAGAGTGCTATGTAGCAACTGGCATAGCTGGTGTAACACTTGATGAGACTCCGTGTCGATTGTTGCTGTATTCAAAATGAAAGCTCATCAATGAAATCAAACGCACTTTAGCTGACATTAAGTTTCACATTTAGTTCCAAGTGACCACCGTCGGATGCATTAGGCACCCACAGAACCAAGGACCCACCTCCTGTGCCAGGAAGACCCAAAAAGTCTGAACGCCGACGGTCCAAATACAACGTTTTGCCACCTAACGCAGTGGTGTTTGCTGTCCAAGTCGCAGTTCCACCAGCGGAAACGGGCACCTCGTCAATCTTTTTACCTCCTGAATGGATGTTCACCTTGACGTCTTTCGTGTCACTGCTCGAAAAAGTGATGATAACTGCACCATCTCCTACTTTTTTTCAGGAACTTGTACTGCCGTTGAAGGCCTTCTCAATTGTGTTCAATCCGAGTGTTGCAGCTTCATCTCCATCGTCGATTTTGCCCATAAACTGAGTTGGTCCACAAATGGTCTGGACATAAGCTGATAGTAGCGTCGAGATATCCAACTGATCAAAGCCACCTGTAGAGAGAACGTTGAGACCGATTTGAATCGCTTTGTAGGTGTAATGTTCTGCCTCCAGTGTAGTCCCATTATTGCTGGTTCCTTTCGAGATGAGGTTATCGATAATGACCCCGAAGGTCTTGCGCAGTGTTTCACGTGACGTGTAAGCGGTCGATTCCGTCGATTGTTCAATCATCAAAGGCATGCAATTGTTGGTCACCGTAGCAACGTCGTAGAGAACAAGATCAGAATTGCTGATGCGTAGACGGACTTCGGCTTCGCTGATGTTAGGGTCGTCTTCACGATACTGGTTTACGGTCATCCACGTGCGGTCCAACAACGACTTCAAGTCCGCGCCGCATGTTGAATTGGACTTCATTCCAGTCTCAAGAGACGAAATGTCAGTGGAATTGAGACCATTAGCAGCTTCGGAGAAGTTTGCTCTTTCCAAAAATGCTTTAAAATGGCTCCAACTGGAGATGATCGTGTCACCGTTTGCTAGAATTTGCGATAGAATGTACTGCGACGTCGCCAAAACGTATTTCGAGGTGAGAAGACTGGCCGGTACAGTCCAACCTAAGCAATTGGTGATAGCAATTGGGATGTCGGTCACCACGTTGTTTGTCTGGTACAGAATTGCCAAAAGCTGAGCTTGTGAAGTCTGTGGATCGGAAGTCTTGATGTTACGCACGTATCGGACGAGAGCTCTGATCACAGTCATCATTGAGTTGGCACACTTCACTGCCCTCTTGATGCCCTTGCCCATGTCCTCTAACTTGCCGAAGACGCCCATTGAAGCTGCATCCAAAGCCGTCACAGCGATGACGCTGATCTCGTTGAAAATCTCCAGCGTACAGTCGTCGTTTTGTCGGATACACTCCACTCCACATTGGACGGGGTATCCCGGTGGACACTGGGTTCAACAAGTGTCGGTGGCGTCGTTGCGATCATAGTGGGTGGGGCAGGTGGGCATAATGTGTGCTTCGCGGTAACAAGCGGCGTCAGATGAAATGCTCCACGGACCGACCCAGTTATGGTATGTTGAAGTCACTGTGCTGATCGCAGTAGCAGGTGTAGCGATCGTGTAGTTCCGCGAGAATAAATCTCCATCGAGGGACGATGAAGAAGTTTGGTTACCTTTATTTCTGCCCACAATCCAATTTGCCCACTCCTATAATGACCTGTTTGCCCACGCATTTCCACGTGGGCAAAACTCACCCTTGCCCACGTGGAATTTACATTAAGAGATAAGGATGTTGATTAACTGTTAGGTGGACTTGTCGTAATGCTAGCTAGATAGTGGAAAGTTGCTGTAAACAACTGTTTCGGATTTCTCTTCTGCTTCATAATCGAAGGAGGCATCATAACCAGGAGGTCCCTGATCGACTGCAGAGCTTTGGTCTTCTTCAGAGCTGTCGTCAGACACATTCAGCGCTCTCTTCAGCTGACGGTGCACCTGTAGTAGTAATTGCTGCTTCATCATCTTGATCATCTTCAGCCTCTGTCTCCAACCTATAGGCTCTTGGAAGTTACATTGGCTCTCTCAGGTGAGTCCGCATCCTTTAACTGACGCTTTTCCACTCAAGGGCGTAGGAGCGCGAGAGTCCTTGATTGCGATCAATAAACTTTCTCAGGGCTGGATGAGGTATCCTTACTCGGGCGTGCAGCTCGCGGAGGTATCTTTCTAGTGACTTTACCACCCCCCTCTCAAACTGCTCATGGAATACTACTGGCGGTCTTACAAGCGCGAGAAGGCGCATGCACCGTACTACATGTAGAACTTCGTGATCCAGGACTCATTGCGCATTGAAGTGCAGTGCTGGTCGGCGTTAATGGCGGGTAGCGCCTTGGACACGCACATTCACCAGGTGTGCATGGCGCCAGGCACCGAGTCGAACTTCTTCTCCAACGCGTCAGCAGAAGTACACTGTCGCCGACATGGAGAACATCGTGATACCGGTGACCGTTGCCGAGTGGTTTCCCAGTGGACACGGCAACGGTGCGATTTGGCTGAACGAAGCACAGAATATGCAGCCTTTCATGTTGTAAGGTGACGATTTGCTACGTCGGACGCTGCTCTCCAACAGCGACATGCACATGCTACCGAAGCAGGGCGACACTATACTGGCCTTGGTGTATTTAAGAATGCAGCTACGTACGCCAAGATGCGGCATATCATAAGACTTGCTCGTAAACACCATCAGAAACCATTTAGCTCTGTCATGATCAGAGCTAAATGGTTGCATTCGAGCGAGCGGTAACCTTAGCTACGGCAACTTTGGGCTCAATACTAGCCTGCGGATATATGTTTCGTGGAGAAAGACATAGCATACCCTTGGCCGAATATAATTTAAAAAGTCTGCTTCTGGACAGAGGAATTCAGCACTGCACGTGCTTAGAGAGCACCCGTTGTACACGGCTTGAGTGACTCAAGCCTTGAGTCATCTGGAAATTGCTGGTACTTCGTAATGAAGAGGCAAATTTTAAGACTGAAAGAAAGGTTACATCGTAGCAATGCAAAGCTACAATAGGGAACAACTAGGATGCGACGATGCTTCGGTTCTTGTCATGAGATGGCGAGAACGGTTCCGAAGAGCTGAATTGAGTGCACGTTGAACTTACATGAGCTGTACTCGTGACAAGCATCAAGTGGTTGGCACTTCCATCCTCTCACCGACGGAATACCGCGACTGCACTTCTCCATGCCCATTTTTAGGTAAGCAAGAAGATTCAAGTAAATATATCCTCATTGCTTTACTTGAATCTTCTTGCTGGCTAACGGGTTGTCATTCTTATGGATCGTGGTTTTAAACAACCCGTTAGCCTATGCGATCCAAACCACGAGTATGGACGACCCAGGACGTAATTTACCTTCTTGGGCAGTGGAGTCGAAGCTTTTGTCGGTGGCACGATGTCATCATCGTAGAGGCAACCTCCCTAGATGATACACCAGGGCGCGATGTTTGCCTTGGTGGTGGCAAGGAGGTACTGTAGCGACGGCGACAGCACTGGTGACAACTCCCTGCGAAGCTGTCACGTGTCGGCTGCATCACGTCTGGTCACGTTGATCACCGATGTGTGCGGCTAGTTGATCTGGGTTGACTTGTTGAGCGGAGGATGCTCGAGTTGAAAGTCTATTATAATGTAGCAACGAGTTAAAAGGTGTGATCCAGTTGAGAGGCCTCTTCAAAGCCTCAATGGGCGTACCACGAACAATTACACAGTGTTTCACAGCGTGGTTTCGCATTATACACTTGCCGTGCAGCTAGAAACGACTCACTAGCCTTTGAAATATGCAATAGAAGTGAACGAGTTACCAGAACTGAAGTGTCTGTTGACGCTAATCTCCTTTTTACTGCTGCAAGATGCCAAGCGAGGGCAAGTGTATTTTGTTCACGTAGTTTGTGCGAGGGCAACATATGTGAGTGGTGGGCAAATCGAGATTTTGACCCGTGGGCAAATAAGGAAATGGGCAAATAAAAAGTCTACGAAGAAGTTTGCGCGGTCGAGGAGGAGGTTGTTTGAATAGTCGTGTCTTCATTGAATGATGAAGTACCCGACGTAGTTTGCTGCACAGCAGGCGAAACAGTTCCTGGTGTTGTGTCTTGTGATGAAGACTCAGAGGAATCATCGTCGTTCCAGAAGGAGAGGTCGAAGCTCGATGTTCCAGTGGAAGTGGATATTAATGCCAAGAAGACGAAAGCCACCGTCAGCCAAAGCATCCAAATATCGTAGGGTTGGACTCGACGACGGCTGGGGTTTTCGTGTGGCTGCAAAAAGAAGAATGAGACGCTTTCACTAGTTCTTCGCTTCGTTGATCGAGGTACTGTAAGCCATTTGGCAGCAAGCGAGCCGGTTTCAGTCCATCCTTGCCGTGTACCAGTACATGTAGTAACACAGGGATGTTTGGGAAAAGTTGCGATGACTTCAGTGGGTTGATAACTATTATGTTTGGTAAGGTATGCTCGTGCAATTGTCTCCAAGAAGGGACAAGCACGCATGGAGTCTCCGATTTGTTGTGCTTGCAGTGCCTCCTGAAGTCCAGCTGCACCGATGTCTGGCATTAAGGGACAGGACAAATTCAAGGTGGTGAAGAAGTAGAGTTCAAGACGGAGTACAAATGGCGGGGTCTTGAATCAAGACTTCGACATTTCCTCAATAATCTTGATAGTCGCGTTATTTCACACAGGAGCTTACAAGACATTACACTAGCGGGCAATGTGCATGCGGATCATTGACGTCACCGGTGCGCCACCGAAATCAGGATTATTGTCGGGGACGATGATGTCAACTAAAGATAACGGTTTAGCATTGCTGCAAGGGTGAATTTTCGACTCCGCACGGTTGCGAAGGCTTTCAGGATGTGTTAGACATTCCTTGAGCCGGTGGATCCTTGACGTGGAGCGCGTCGACGAACGCTTCACTTCAACGCGCGACTAGCAGGACTTTCCAACTTGCTGTCGAACTCGTCTATGATAATCGTGAACTTTTCGACAGTGCTTCCTAAAAATATATGATAACTTCCATATATGCATAATGTAGAGGCGCATAATGTATTTCTTGAGTTTGAAAAGCCACATACCATACTTAAGTAATTTATTTTCTCAACCAGGGAAAATTATGTTTTACCCAATCATATTTGCTACAATGTAGCATTTTAACCAGTAATATCGCTAGAAAAGGAAATGCATTATGTATTTCACTTCTCGTACAGATTCCCATAATGTATTTTCGCATTTCTCGCTACTTGATGCTATTATGTATTTCACAATATCGGCTCACTAAATATAAATAGCATGTTAGGAAGCACTGCTTTTCGTCCGTGTTGTAGGACGAAAGCCAAAACCATACTTTCCAAGTGGTTGGCAGTAGTTCTTCTAAGCTTACATGTAGTACTGTTACCGGCGAGTCCCCGGCGGGGAGATCGCGTCAGCCTGATAGCAACTGTGGTTGTAGTGGTTGAAGTTGTTCGTGGCTGCAAAGAGAGTCGGAACAACAAATCGGCGCTGGCAGTGCTGCATCACATCCTATCATCTCGAAATTCGCAGTCCTTCAAAATCTTTGCATCCACGAACGGCTAAGTTTTCCGGTACGGATACCCGGGATGGTACGGACAACCGATAGTCTTTACTATTATACAGACCTCCTGCATGAAGCCAATCTGTCGTTTTGCACGCTAGAAGTGTCGTGCGTGATAAGGAAAACAAGGTTAAGCACGCTGCTTTGGAAATACACCACTGTGAGGCACTCTTAACACTGCTATATTGGGCCGCCGCTGCGGGGCTCGTCGTTGAGATGGTCTCGTATGCAGCGCTGCTGCGGCGTGGCGCTGGGCGTTGGCGGCCGACATATCCTAACCACAATAAATTCAAACTCAAATTCAAATCTATTGCTGAAAGCGGTTAACTGTTATGTAGCCACGCAACCAAATTCCGGCCACTCGCAAGTTCTCATCAGGTCTGGGTACGGTTCAACAGGAGTTTTCAGCCTTTGTGGCCTGTCTGTAAGATTACACCTGCACCTACACGGTTCAACCTGATTAGTCGTGTGATCTAAATAATCGTGCGCCGTAAATGATCATCATCATTCCAGAGGTTTTGATAAAACATTTCATTTCTGCCTCATTCTGATAGATTTCAACGAGCTACACGTTTTGTTTATTGAGAGGAGGAAAACTCAATATCCCTTCTGTCCTCGAGTAAGTTAGGAAGCGTTCGACCGAGCTATTCTGTGGCAAATTGGCTGGGAGAATCCCAAAATAATTTGGGGTTCCCAATGTGCGTGTTTTGGAAAAATGGTGAATACCACAAACAAATATAAGCTATTGGCTGTTCGGTAACGCAATATACCTCAAGCTCGACGCTTCAAGCATCGGTCGCCTCAGGAGACGCAGTAGATCTTTTAGTAGACCAAGTAGCATGTCCGAGGTGGAGGAGACGCTCGAACGCATCAAGAACCACAAGGGCGTGGAGGGATATGTGATCGCCGACAGGAATGGCAACGTGCTCAGACGTCACCCGCAGATGCAGGTGGCTGAGGCTGAAAAGTATGCGCTGTACATGAAGGAGCTCACCACGAAAGCTCGGGGCGTGGTACGCGACTTGAACCCCAAGAATGATCTGCAATACATGCGCGTCCGCGTCAAGAAACTCGAACTCCTCATCGCACACGGTGAGTTCTGTACTCCCTGCAGTCTTAATAGTCCCTGGTCTCATGTCGTCGCTTTTCACAGAGAAAGACTTCTTGGTCGTGGTCATCCAGAGATGGACACCGACGAACGGCTAATGCTCACAACTGTTTGCTTCATCGACACCTGCAGTTGCACCAAACACACGAGTCGTAGATAACGTACTCAAAAATGCGACACGTTTTCATTCATGGTCGCTTGGCATTCATGCAGAGGTGTTGTCACTGGGAAGACGAGCAAGTCGTTGGGCCTCTAACTGCAGCATTGCATCCCATGAATCCTTGGATATTTGTCCTTCGCCACGACTCAGCGCTACCAGACGAGCAAGACGCAGCCAGCGATGAAGGTCTTCGAACTACAGTGTATCAAAACATAGGAACATAGGTTAGCTTTGTGGATCATTCACCGCGTGCTTAGTCGCCAAAGAAACTTACCGCCACTTTTTGCTCGGAGTTGCGGCACTCCACGTAGTGCTTCTCAGCCACCTCAGCTTCCTCGTTGCCAATGGTGACCACAAACGAGCGTAGCACACTAAGGAACAAGCGGAAACACTCTAATACCTGTTCCTCGGCCAGATAAGACGATTGCTCCTCGGCAGCAACGACCGGCACGGCTACAGTCACGGGCAAAATACTTTTGCCCTCCGACACAGTGACAACCGCCACGTCCTGCGGGAAATCCATGTTGTAGTAGTGGAAGTCATAAGGCAGGAGCATCTTGTCAATCAGTGACTGCAAAGCAGCGATGTTCTTGACACCCTGCTCGTTCAGTTGCCCCGCAGTCAATGCTGTCTCATTTACCAGCATCGTCGTCCCGTTCGCTACTTGCAGCACACCACTCAACAGTACTTCTCGCTCGTAATCTTTGTGGGGCATGAACTTGGTCGAGTTCAGCTCCTTCAGAGACAAGTCCACTCGCGCTACCATCGGCATCAACGACGTCAGCGTCTTCTGAACTCCAGCAATGAAGACAGTCTTCTGCTCCTCAGTTGACGACTTATCTAAAGACAAGTTGAGCGACAAGTTACCCAGCGGGGTTGACGGGTCTGCACGAGAGTAGACATGGGACAGCAGACCCAGTAGCAGGTACTCCGCTGCCAGCTTGTCTCCTCGCACCGCCTGTGCCAAATAGTTCACAATCTGCGCCCGCATAGTCGCCACATCTGCCTCCTGACCAAGTCTACTCCACTCATCCTGACAAAATTTGGTCCGCGAGTCGTTACTCTCATGGATCTGTTTGTAGAACTCACTTGATTCATGAGGACGAACGTGGTGCACACTTTCCAAGCTGCTGACGTGGCAGCAGTGCAGCACAACACCCGACCTGCCTTTGCGTTGTACTTCATCAATGGCGTCCGAAATCTGCAGCTCCTCCAGCTCCTTGGCACTCAGCACGTTCTCGGTGTCGTCCTTCTTGGTGTCCGTACCCGGCACCATCAGGTCCAGGATACCCACAAACTCGAAGGCCTCGTTCACCTTGAAGGCGTCCAGAGGTGTGTCCTTGTATTGGCCGTCGTACACGTAGATGTTGACTGCCTGGGGCAGCAGTAGACCTTCCTCTTGTTTCTCCACAGTCTCCACAGCCTTGGACTTCTTCACGTGTGCTTCGTCTTGGTTCTTCTCCTCTACGTCGTCCATTTGTTCGTCCACCGCGGCACTAGAGCGTTTAGTGCCTTTCGAAGTTGCTGGACATGCATTCTCACTGCAACGATCATCATTCTGTGTTGATGTGTCGACCACCGAAACGTCTCGATAAGCGCGTGTAGCCCAGTCACTCGCGTGAGGGAAAAGAGTGACCGTAAGGGGTACGCGCTCCACCAACTGCTGGCGCACGGCCTCCGCATCGGTTAGCGCGGGCGTCTCGCCGCCCAGCACCACCAGCTCCGGGTTCTGCACGTCTCGCACGACACCGCGGAACTTGAGTACGCTCCCGTCACGGTACTTGCCCAGGTGGAAGGCTGCCTGGTCCAGCACGGGTACGGTCGAGACGTCCCGGGAAGTAGATAGCAGCACCGACAGGTCCAACATGACTGAGGACGAAATGACTTGAAATTTGTATGTGACCTCAGCGTAACCGGGTTACATCCAGAGGTTACGTTGAAGTGGTGCAGTGCATGGCCTTGACCAGGACTCTGGCATAACTTTACAACGCGTCGGTGAAGATGGGGGCTTTGTCATGTCTATCGAACCGGATGCTGATGTGACAGCAACCATTATTATTATGTTGTACAGTCTGATGGCGGAGTTCGCTGAGCTTCGACTTGAAAGTCTTTGGGATCTAATCAGTCTGAATGAGCCTTCAACGCGTAGTGTCCCGATAGTTCTCGGGTGAGTGGTTAACGTGGCGTGGTTTACAGGGTTAACTTCATTGCACGAGGGCGGTAGGGGCGAAATAACAACCAGACAGTCGTGAACACTATCACGATCCTGGATCGAGTGTGTGCTGTGTATTGTTTGGCCAAGCATCATGTACTTCGAGCTTTGACTCACTTTTGGCGTGTTTTGTACTGCTCGACGTACTCCATGTCTCCGTGTTGTGATGAGTGTTTGAAGCGAAGGTAGATGCGTAGTTCATCTTTTTCAGATGGTCAGGTCATTGAGGTGGAAAGCCACTCGGATTTCCCATACATGAATACCAGGACACTTGCATGATCAAATGACGGTTGCTACATGTACTCACCCACTGCAGCATTTCGCTACCGACACTATTCCAACCAGTACGTACGGTTGCATTCCTCTCCTAACAGTAAATCCAGGATACAACGTCGTGTGAAACCAAGCTAAAGCTCGCGCTGGCGAGCTTGTGCAAACGCTATTGTGTCAACTTTGCGCGTGTCGCCGACGTGAAATGCCAAGCTCATCGCCGTTTGAAGGCTTTTGGGCTGGGCATCAGAAGAGCCTCAGGTTTGTCTAACCAAAAGTATGGACGACAAACGACAACTTGAGGACGGTTTGTCTTTTTGGTGTTTATTCTCCGGATATCATCTCCAAGAATTGGCTTAACAACGCAAAAGAAGTCCAGCGAAACGCATCGGGGCAATGCGTCAAACAACTCTGCAGTTCGCGACGTACCACTCAGTTAGTTGAGTAGATCGCGCAATGGTAAAGAAATTTGGAGGGAAAAATCGATCATACATCCAGTGCCTGTGACTACCAGCGTGCCCGTGTATATGGACGCCTAGTGTAGTGCTGCACCGCACCACGTCGACAGCGCGGTTGCGTTGCTGCTTTGCCCCGTAATCAAGCGAGTTAACCTGCAGTACTAGCAAATCTTAGTCAGCATCATGCCATCGCATTTTGCCATCATGCCATCGCCGTTGTTTCACCCTGGGCTGTACAGTGTATTCAGCTTGCTCTTTTTAACTCCTTCGACTCCTATCCTTCAAGAATGTAGACATGCACGTTGTGGAGCTCACCTCCCGTTTTGTTTGGTCGGCCACCCGCCTATCCGTCTCGCCACACGCTTTGGTGAGCAGCGAATTATTCTGCATTTATCAGCGGTAACCTCACTTCGTTTCGCGTCTGCCGCTCTCAACGCAATTATTTTTTCGTGGATGGTCCGATCCCGACTAGCATTCGCATTGCTGGTTGTGTTAACTGGAATCACCAGTACAGTAAGCATCGACTGGACCTCCTTGAACGACGATGATAGTTCAACGTCAAGTTCTTCATCGCTAAATACCGCTTCAGCAACTGTACCACCCAGTCCGTCTTCGATCGATACTACAGCGATGATTGAACACTACGCCACACCAGCCACTGCTGTAAGTACCGTCCGATCTACTTATCGCAACTGGGTCGGTCCATGGAGTATTTCATACGACACTTCTTGCTACCGTGAAGCGCACGTTATGGACGTTTGTCCCAGTAACTTCGACCGTAACGAGGCAACCAACACTTGCTGGACGGAATGTCCAATGGAGTTCCCCGTTGAGTGTGGCATGGAGTGTATCCGACAGAACAGTGACTGCGGACTCGAAGTTGCCAGCAAAGTATCGGCGTTGGCTATGGCAGTTTTGGGCACTGCCACGTTTGGTGTCATTGGCGAGATGGTGAAACTGGGCAAGAAGTTAACGTGGGCCGTCAAGTGCACGAACCAGTTGCTACTGGTGATGAGAGGTATCATCAGGTACGTCCGCAACGTCAAGACTGAAAACCCACAGACTTCGCAGGACAAACTACTGCTCATGTTGTATCAGACCAACAACGTGGTGACCGACTTGCCTATGGTTATTTACGCGTGTATGGGGAAGAACATTCCTTCAAACCTTCGTCTTTCGCAGATCGTGTTGGCTACTACTCAGTGGATGCTACTGCAGGCTCTCACCTATGACGACGACATCATCTCGAGCTGGAAGCGATTCCGAGCGTTCATGAAGGGAGCCGATTTCACCGATGCTGCGGAAGAAATTACGGACGGGGAGATTGCGTCGCTGGAGACGGCCATGCAACAGAATTCGAGTTGTGCTGGTGACTTGAAGTCTTTGACCGACCGCGTCTGGATGACGATGGCCGAGTACCGAGAAGATAATCCAGCTATCACGGACGACGAGCTCCGTCTGAAGATCAGTGAGTTCGACCTCGTACTCTACGACGTCGCCATCGTCACCAACAACTGCATGCAGCAACTGATCTCTGAATCCAGTGTTGAAATTGCCTACAAGACACGAGAAGCTCTGCGCAAACCTTCGGAGTTATCATCAACGGCCTTATCAAGTCTGGTAAAAGTGACAACGGTACATCGCTCAACGAGAAGGCAGCCGCGTATAAGTGGATTGACTTGGGTCTCTCCACTATCTCCGCTTCGATGATCGATCCGACAGATATCGCGACGCTACTGTCCGAGTATCTTCAGACGGTTTGTGGGCCCACACAATTCATGGGCGAGATTGATGATGGAGCAGAAGACGTCACACTGGGATTGAATACACTACAGAGAGCTTTCAAGGGCAGTTCAAGCTCGTGGGCTAAGGCCGGCGACGGTGCAGTTATCATCAATTTTTCGAGCAGTGACACGAAAGATGTGACGGTGAACATCATGTCCGGAGGCGATAAGATTGACGAGGTGGACGTCAAAGCCGGAGGCACTGCGCAGTGGACGTCGAACATCACTGTACTCGGTGGTAAGACGCTATATCTGGATAGATGGCGTCCGGGTTTTCTAGGCCTACCCGATACGGGGGGTTCTTTGGTGCTGTGGGTTCCTAGAGCGTCTCGAGGAGGTCATCTAGAGTTGGAAATCAAGCTTAATGTGAGTTAGTGCGTGCTTAGTGCTCATTTTAACGTCATATAGAAGTAAATTTAATGCATTGAGAGCTGGGTGTCATATAACGTTGGGTTCATGCCATCACAGTTTCTGCGAAGGAAGTATAAATTCTCTGGATTTAGATCCAAAGTTTCTACGAGGTGAGATATGTTCCTCCTAACAAAACCTCTATGCTTCTATTCTCACTACTGAGTGACGACTTTTGGTAGAATAAGACAAAATCACATTATACTTGATTTACTCGTGGGCGGAATTTACCGGACTGCAACAGGATGATACATTCTGAGAGGTTAATATTAGTTTATAAAGTAGTATTGACAATCACTTGTGTCGAGCATTCGTACGACAGTTGGGCAAAAATAGCAATTAGTTCGAAATCGGAAGACAGCCAATAGAGAGTGAGCAGGACGACGGCGATGGCAAGCTGCAACAAGTCAGGTGTGTTCGTCTAGTTTATTTGCTCATTTTCCACTGTCTAAAGGCTAACGTGCGCGCGTTTTGATTTTGCACGTGGTGTGCTTCTCTTACCATATGCAGCATTGTTATAACTTTAAGCTGAGCTGGACGGCAGTGCCGACTCGGCACGAACCGCGAGAAGTGCCAATTCGCATGGTTATGCCGGCAGTGCAGCACAAACCGGTTGCTCGACCATGGTGGTAGGTGGTGAATTATCTTATTATGATCGATAGTTGCCGAAATACCCGTTACGCTGCATAATAATTTGACATTCTGAATAGTTTTTTTTCTCATGTGAACAGGTCACATGTGCACACCCTGAAGGACGCTTTCATTGTAAGGAAGAGATGAGCACACGCGCCGCCGTTGAGCTGCAATCTTATCTGTCATTTCGCTTGCCCGCTCCTTTCTGCTTGCGCTCCGCT
This sequence comes from Phytophthora tubulina, assembly GCA_014706135.1. NCBI lineage: Eukaryota > Oomycota > Peronosporomycetes > Peronosporales > Peronosporaceae > Phytophthora > Phytophthora tubulina. Next base: position 325,051 of record JACBOY010000033.1, on the reverse strand, counting down.
TCGATACGTTTTAGGCCGGTGAAGAAGGTCTTCATGTCGTCAGTGTACCGAAAGCGGCATTTTCTTTTGCTGGTAGATGTCTTTAAAACAGCGTCTCGATAGTCACTACTGTAAGTGTTGTAAACTTGGCCTTATTTATTACTGGCGTTCATTTTGGCTATCAAAAAGGCCTGAAAACTAGGCGTGAAAACACCAATATCAATTGCTCCGTTATCCTCAAAGTACCGCGCAGAACCCCATTTCGAGGGATGGCTCCGCAATAAAGCGGCGGTGACTTTGATAGTTACGCAACTAAGCTCAGAACCTAAGCTGCAAGCTCGGGTTCTTGAAATCGTGCATGGCGCGGCGGACGTTCTCAGCGTTAAGAAGCTCGATCGGTTTGGTAGGAGGGAATGGATAACAGAGTTAGCAGCATAATTTTATGGCGATGGGATCTGCGATCGCCACAGAGGACCCTTAAGATATGATAATGCGTTTGGCTACGGACAGCATCGAGGAGAGTGCAGCTCTCGCCATTGTTGCGCCTAACGTAGCGGAGGCATACTGGCTTGGAAAAATGGCCAATGGAAGAGCTGAATTATGTCGTAAGACGAACTGTCTTACGAAAGGGCATCAGAACTGACGGATGAGTCGTTCACAGTAAAACCAAGTGTAAATTCGATGATAATTTCCATTGATTGTAAAACGTAAGACACAGTGTCGGGCGCCAGCTCTCAAAAGGCATGTTTTGTCTTACGAAAGAACATTAATCTAAATTTACTTGTGGGCGAGGCACTTGTCCACTCCGTGTGATCTGACACTGGAAGATGAATACGTCCCTTACTACCAGAAAATGGCGACGGCCTCGTCCATCGTGGCTACTCAATGGTAGCGAAGTGGAAGTCGCTGCGTCATGGAGCTGTAGATGACCCCACCGTCTTTCTGCATGCCAGCTGAGATAGTCTTCTCGGACGTAGCACCGAACACCATGGTGGTAAAGGCCAGAACGTCGAAGAGCCCCCCACTTCCGAGTGCATTGTGCCACATACGGGCATTGTCCGCATCAAACTGGACGCCAAAGGCCGCGTGAACATGGTGCACCCGCTGATCCCCTTGTCCGCCACCATTTGACGCACGTGGCGAAAAGCGGGCCGTTCTGGCAAAGCCGATATCGTACAACACCAATACTCGCTCAGTTAGTTTAACCACGCTGCCGCCGGAGACGATGTGCTCGATCTCCGCCATCAGCATGCCCTCGGTCACGCCTGCAGAATCACAGTTCAGCTGGAGCGCGCAGAACACGCCGAGGAGGCCGGCGTCGAATGAGTCTCGGATGTGCTCCACCACCGCATCATAGTCTTTCACCGGTCACTCGGCACCGGTTGCATAGCTTGGTCTCGTAGTCACGCCGGTCCTTCTTCCACTTGACCAGCGCTTCGTGAGAGATGGACTCGACCTTGGGCGGCAGCACAGGCAGGAATACTGGTACAGAACCGGTTTGCTGCACATCATTGCCAGCGGCGCGCATCATCTTGAAGTCAGCGCACCAGGTCTTGATAGGCGTACTGCTGTCAGTCAACCCGTAGACGAACAGCGGTCGGGTAGCTTCAACAGTACTGTGGCGCACGTAGATGGGCGACACTCGAACAGTGGGAAATTCTACTGAAGAATTCTTTGTAGTGTAGCCCGGGATTTTGAAGCAAAACTTGATCTTGAACACACAGCGATGCGGGGGTCAACCCGCACGGAAGCAGTAGCCGAGTGTATCGGTCTTGGCAAATTAGAAAGTGAGCAATGCCATGGGTCTGGCGCTGGCCAGCTCGTTCTCGCTCAGACGCTACCAGCCACGCATTTGGAGCGACTAGGCAGTAGAACAGAAGCGGACATGCATGCATCCACTTAAAGGAAACATGCTGTTGGTAATACGAAATTCTCGTGTAGTTCACGAGGACTGGCAGTTCAAATGACTGCAAAGTGACGCAACCTTGTCCTCAGCTGTCCAGCGTCGGACCCAGCGGTTGCCGTTTCATACTTGGGCCCATTGTCTGCAGCCCTGTGGCTGGAAGACACATTCGGGTGGACTTGAACAAAGATCGAATCCAGCTGAGGTAAAACCAAGCTGATATATTCAGCACACACTACACATATAAGCCCTTCGCGGGGAACGGTGTTTGGCAGAATATTCATGATATTGTCATGGAAGTTGATGCCATGACATCATTTTACTAAGTGTATTCGGAATGGCGTGAAACCGCGCTTTGCGTGTATGTTACCAACATTTGGAAATGATCAAAGATGATCTCGGCCTCGACATCAACGGCACGTTTACTAAAATCCAAGAGTCGAGATACCTGTCTCATTCTAGCTCTTGCTATGACCAACATTGCTATAACTACATCGAAGTTCAAGAACTAGGTGCTGCCCCGACATCAAGGAACTGTTCAAGCGTGAACTCAAGATGAAGATGGCTGAGAGCAATGTGAACGCTCGCGTCATGGACTACTTCAAGTGTTTCAGCCTCGACCGTGGCACGAGAGTGAAGTGCAAGAGGTTGATTTCGGTGCTGCGGCCACCGGCGTTCAAGCAGGAGGTGAAGCAGTGTCGCACCCCGACGCTGCGAAGAGCCCCAAGGTGCTGTTCCAGCTCATCGTCGAGAAGGCGACGGGCCTCGAATGCCAATACGTTCGTCTCAAGATACAGAAGCGCGAGGCCTCTGGGCGTGAAGACAAGCCTAAGACCACACAAGTGTTCAAGATGAAGAACAAGTAGGCTGTACCTGCTGCGAAGGCTGTGGCTAGGCCCGATCTGAAGGCCGACGCCAAGCGTGACCCGAAGTCCTAGCCTTCATACACGTCGAAGCCACCGCCAGGGCCATGCCCGAAGTACAGCGAGATGCACTGGCTACGTGAGTGCCCGAACACCACCGAGTCCGAGAAGACTGAGGTTCTGAAGCGTTTCCGCAAGGCGCGGAACTCCAAGAAGGCCCAACTCAAGCGGCTCCGCGAACTCCTGCTGACAGCTGACCTTACGGTGCTGCTGAATTGGGTGCTGGAGCTGCCCTATTGCCCAGACAGTGGTTTGGACCATACCGTCATTGGTCGTTCACACTGAGAGCAACAGCTGGCACTAGACCTTGATGTTCAGGTGGAACGACTTGGAGTTTCAGTCCAAAACCAGACTTTCGGTGACAAGAAGGTGGCGGCTACGCAAAAGGCGGAGATTCAAGTTCAGATCCAGACGGCTGTGGGGCCTGTGGAGCCGATGGACATGGTGGATATTCTCGTGGTGGGTGTCAACGATAATGAGATCATCGTTGGCAATGATCTCCTGACTGCGTTGGGAATCGACGTGGACCGCTAGCTGGAGCAGTTGGCGAGTGGCGGTGATGATGAGATGGCTGGTTACCCAATTCAGCTGGAAGTTGATGACATGCCAGTGCAAGTGGATGAACCTTTTCCAAGTGGTGATGATGGTGATATTTTTGCTGCTGTGGAGCGTCTCATCGATCGTGCTGTGGAGTGTGGTTTTCCGTTGGATCGTGTGGAGCCGTTGCGCACCATTGCGCATGCCTACGATGTGTGGTGCCTGGAATTGTGCGCGGACTCTCCAGTGAACGTACCGCTGCTGGAAGTGCAGCTGCGGGATGGAGATCGGCCTACAAAGTGTAAGCCCCGAAAGTATTACCCGCACATCCGCAACTTCCTTCACGAATTTAACGAACGTCTTGTTGAACTAGGACTGGTATTTGAGAGCCCGAAGAGTCGTTGGTCGAGCCCCGTGCTCCCAGTCAAGAAATCGGCGGATCTCCTGGACCTAAGACAGACGGTGGCCGACAGACTACGAAACGATCAGACCGACATTATCGCAGCCGTTGTGCCTATTGTTTCGTTTGTGGTGGAGAACGCTCGTGGAATAAAACATTTTGGCCTATTTGGCTTCCCGAAAGGCTTTTGGCAGTTGCCATCAGCTGGGTTGTGCCAATAGTGGTTTTCATGCATGACAGATGAAAAAATCTTCACGCCAAGACGAGTCCCTCAACGTTTCAGCGACGCTGCTATACATTACCTGAAAACTATGGAGGAGTGTTCCGCTAACTCACTTTATAAGCGCCTGCTTATCTGGATCGACGATCTGCTGTTGTATGCTGGCGATATCGACACCTACCTCGACAAGCTCGCTGAGTTTTTCTCGCTGCTCGACCAGTTAGGCCTCAAGCTGAGAGCCGAGAAGACGAGCCTCTATCAGACTGAAGTCAAGTGGTGTGATCGCCTGATCAACGGTGACGGAGCCAGACACGATCCCGAGCGGATCGATACTCTCCGTGCCACGCCGCATCCCACAACGACTGGCGAACTACAACAATTGGTGTGTGCTATCAACTGGATGCGTGAAAGCATCGTTGATTGTGCGCATCAAGTTGCACCCCTGCAACACCTACTTGATGCTGATTTGGCCGACACCAAGCGAACGAAGCGTGCTGCGGTTGGTATCGAGATCGAGTTGACACTGGAGGAACGTGACGCCTACGATCAGGTCAAGGAGATGCTTGCGACGGCAGCCACCCTCGCTTTCAAGGATGACGAAGCGACAACCTGTCTCTTCGCCGACGCCAGCAACATCAGCTAGGCAGTGATCGTGACCCAAGTGACGAATTTTGACCACAAGATCCCAGTGATGAAGCAGCAACACAAACTGTTGCCTTGTATGAGTGGTACCTTCACAGGCAGCCAACTCAATTGGACTGTGATTGAGAAGGAGTCACCACCGATAGTCATCGCTTGTGCGAAGCTCGACTACCTCCTGTTACGGCCCAAACCTTTTAGAATGCTCTGTGATCACCGTAGCCTGGTGCACGTGTTCGCACCTGATGAAAGTGTAAAATAAAACATGTAAAAGGCAAGCTGCTAAGATGGGCGATGAAGCTCATGAGATTCAAATATATTGTGGAACATGTACCAGGTCCTGACACGATATGCTTTCATGGTGGGACGGTAACCATGTACCAAAGGTCACTGTGAAACGGCTCAAGGCGATTCGACATCACCAGACGTCAAGACCATCCAGGCGTACCGAGCTCCGACCTCTCGACGCTGACAACTTCGTTTGGTCAACCCTTGCTGAGTTACGGGAGACGCAGTCCAAGTATCCGCCGCAGCTAGTGCTGAGCGTACGGATAACGGCGTTCTCACCATCCATCGACAATCGCATATGGGTTTCATCAGAAGCAAGTAAGCTAATCCAGAGGTTTTGCATTGTGGCTCACTGTGGAGGGCGGCCAACAGGCCATGCTCACTCACCTGCAACGTCTCTTCGCAATTGATCACCCTCAACAAGTCGTGGCGACATTTGGGAACACTTGTTTGCTTTGTCTGCATTCTCGAGGGGGAAACTTATCACAAGCCCGTGGGGAGAGTTGATTGACTGCGAAGTCTGTTGAGTGCGACTCCGTACTCAATAGACTTTCACCCTAGCGCACAGTCGGTGGGTGAACGGGTCGATTGAACGCATCAATCGTGATATCCTCCAGGTCATCCGTGCGATAATCCTGGAGTGCAAAGTTGGCTACAAGGATTGGGTGTACCTTGTGCCGCTGATTCTGTCTAACCTGAATCATACTGCAGTGCATTCGCTGGGCAACCACTCACCATTGGAGTTATTTACGGGGTTGGAACGTCCGCTGACGCTGAGTGAATTTTATCTGCCTGATGACCACCGTCTGATAACGGTACCTGACAGTGACGAGACGGATGGTTACCTGGCCGACCTGCGGGCCAGTATCCAGTCGATGCATTGTGCAGTGGGAGACCAAAGTTTGAAGCAGAGACTCTTGAACAAGAAACGTGAAAGACGTGAAAACTTGGTGAATTTCGCCGTGGGCGATTTTGTTCTCCACTCCAGGGTGGATGAAAAGCATGGCAACAAGTTGCAGGTGATGTGGATCAGTCCGTATTGAGTGACACGAGCCGACACACATTCGTTTCGAGTGCAGCATTTGGTGACCGGCGACGAGCTCGATGTGCCCGCATCGAGACTAAAGTTCTACTCTGACGACAGCCTGGACGTGACGGACGAGCTGCTGGAGCACGTGTCGTCGCAAGGTACCGTGTTAGCCTGAAACAACACAAGAGGAACAGCGACATCAATGACTTCGAGATTTTGATCGGTTGGAAGGTTCTACAACCTATTGAGGACTCCTACGAAGCGATGAGTGACCTGGCCAAGGAAATCCGGGTGTTGGTGGATAACTACGTGACGGGTGCCGATGACCAGCTGCTCCGCGAGCACTGGCAACGGCTTCAAGTAGACCGAAGACACGACACAGTGCTAGAAGTGCGACCAAGTGTGGACTCCGAAACAATATCGTCGACCAGTGAATTGTGTGAGCCTCAGAGTGACGCACGGCAGGCACGGCCTCGCCTATCTGGACGCAAGCGACGACGTCGAAACGCAAGCAGGAGCTCGCCGGGACACAACCAAGAGGTTGGTGTCGATGACTCCCACGCCACCACGTCAAGCTGTGAACACGAGTTCAGAAGGAGACACAGTCTCGGCTGAAGAAGTTCTTCACGCCGAACAACAGTCAAGTTTGGGGGAGGCTGCGGATGCGGACAGTGAGCTGCACCTGAGTGCCGAAGCCCGAGAACTTCCATTTCTTCGAGGTCGCCAAACAGAAGCTACGACGCGAGTTGGGGAGCCTTCACGTGGCCGTCCGCTACGCCGTTCACGTCATCGCCGTAAGAATCGCGGCCAGCGGAACTGATTGCTCAGTGAGCAGTTCTTTCTGACGGAGACCGGTGCGACAAGTTCGGTAAAACCAAGCTTCGGGAGTTGTGTAGTGGTGCTGAATATATTGGCTTGGTTTTACCGCAGCTGGACTCGATCTTGGTTCAAGTCCGCCTGAATGTGTCTTCCAGCCACAGGGCTGCAGACAATGGGTCCAAGTATGAAACGGCAACCGCTGGGTCCGGCGCTGGACAGCTGAGGACAAGGTTGTGTCACTTCGCAGTCACTTGGACTGCCAGTGTCCTCGTGAACTGTATGAGGGTATCGAATTACCAGCTGCATGTTTCCTAGTTATGTCCGACAAGTAAACAGGCCGACGCGCCCAAAACAGTATCCTCATCGATCGCCTGCTGGTATTGAACCTAGTGGGTTAATTTCCAATCTTGCGCTGTTCGCACGTCCACTTGTTGTTACCTTGTTTGCCGCATCCACGTATTACCTTTGCATGCATCCCTGGTAAATGCATGCATCTCCACTTCTGTTCTACTGCCTATTCGCTCAAAATGGGTGGGTGGCTGGCAGCAGCGCAAGACTCATGGTATCGTTCACTTTCCAATTTGCCAAGACCTATACACTCGGCTACTACTTTCGTGCGGGTTGGGCCCCGCATCGCTGTGTGTTCAAGTCAAGTTTTGCTTCAAAACCCCGGGCTACACTACAATAAACAACGTAATGGTGTACACTATACAGCACGAGAAGTAGCTGATCCTTTCCTACTTTGATTTGGCCGAGACCCTGGCTGACGACCAAAGCTAGCTAAGTTCACAAGCTAAATCCCAAGAGATTTCCGCGTGATGTATTGAAAAATATTGTAGGAAGGCGGCAATGGCAGCGTACCTCGGAAATCTGCGATAATTGTCATCTACTATCCTATTTGCATCAAACACGACAGCGTTAGCAAAGTTGTCGTAAATCTACGAGTTTTGTTTATGAGGATACACTACATTGTTGAGCAGAAGTTAGGTAAGATCGTGCTTGCGCGGTCACAACCCTAGACAAACCGTTGTCACCGTCTTCAGGAATGCTATCCTTATTATCAGTCAAATGTTGTTTGTATGAAAATTTATACGTGGCGCAAGGGTCGCTTACCAGAATTCTCCGGACGCCCTGTCCTGGTACACTCGTATTGTCAATTCCGTTCAAATTTGCCGACTTCTGGCGATCGACTGCGGAAGGCTAAGCCGCCCACATACAAATTCAAGTCATTAGCGGAAACGCCCCAAACAATTATCCACTGGAAAACAGCTGTCCTTGACCACATGTCAAGACTGGATTCGTACTTAAGAGAGGCTGTATACAAATGAGTTAAGGTGGGGAGGTTGGGCGGAGTTTGGGCTCGGGCAGTTCAAACGCGCCCCTTCGGAAATTTCGAACAGAACACACAATACCTTAGTCTGATAAATTCCGGACAATTGACTATGGGATATCAAAAATTATCAGCAAGTATTCAAAATCCAATGTAAACCAAAATATTATTTTGGTTTTGTCCTTCCGTTTGTCCTACCAAAAGTCGAGCAAAAATCGGGCTGAGAAAATATAATTCTGTCTTAATAAGAACAATGTGAGGTATTGTTATTCTTCACTGTTGTGAATGAACTCGAATATCCATTCCCGATAGGCATGCGCGTCCTACCAGGTAAACTTCCTTCCAGATTGTGGCTCCATGAACAATACGGTCAGGCGTGCATCTCTTTGTTCCTACTTTTCCATCTCTTACTCTTCCTCCTCCTTGCCTTCCTTTCCTTCACTCCATATGCTCCACCACTCTCGTTGCCATGTCGTGCGTGGCGCCCTCCATCGGCAACATAACCATGACGCTGGTTCCATGGTCCATCGCATAATTTGCAAGTGCATCGGTCATTTTGTTGTGTTTTCGATAGTGGTGTGTCCAACCTCGCACTTCACATACGTCCGCTAATTTTCTAGAGATTCTGTACCAATGTTGTAGCTTCCGCTGTTTGGGTGATTCCCTTTTGCTCATCCATCCCAGTACTAGAGCTCTGTCACCAACAACATCTACTTCTTTCCAGTGCATCACTACCGCTCTAGTTAACGATCGGTGCAATCCCACAAACTCTGCAACATTGTTCGTCACGGTTGGTGTTCCTAATGCGGTTGCAGCTGCCCATACTGGTCTGAATCCTTGGTATGACAAGCTCGCTTCCATTCAGATACTTCCACTATCTCCAGGTCCTGGGTTGCCACGGGATTCCCCATCAAAGAACCCCAGCCGTATTGTGTCTGTCTCAGTCAATATACACGTCTGATTTGGACCGTTTCCCCACCGCTGTAATCTTTGTGTCTCAATCTTGCACTTGGATTCCACTGTGAGTGGGTATATCGCCATCCTGTAACGCAGCACAGCCTCCTTCACTGACCGCTTGCATTCCTACACTGCCGAACCTAACTCTCTAGTGGTAGACCCCCATATTGCAGTACTAACGATAGCGCAGCATATCACCCATATATACAATGAACCGTTGCAGTGCAACAGTCCAGCTGGCAGAAGTAACTCACGTAGTGCGTGAGTGGCCAACTCGTGTTGAGGAACAACAACCTTCTATCGTAGAAGAGAACCATCCGACGAATCTGTAGAACAGAAAACGAAACTGTTAGGCACGAGGAAAGCGGCCCAAAGGCAGCCTGCCCAGCTTTCCTCACTTTTGAATCTACTTGGCGACCAGCACTTTAGGAAGTGCCAGTTTCTTATCTGAGTGTTCTAGTTTGTTCTAAAGCGGGACGCGCTACAACGCTCAGGAATTTCAAATAGGCATTTTTTTCGTACTTAAAAATGCCTATCTGGCAGAAGCCTGTTTCGGACAGGATGCTTGACCGACGTTTCACTAGACTAACTAGCGCTCTGGGCGGACGCGTTGGGCGTGGTTTGTTCAAGCAGTGAGGGCAGGCCCGCCTCCGCTTCTGCGGCGAGTTCTGTGTATATACCCTATTAGAAACCGAAGCTATCATATATTAATTGTGTTACGCCACCGATGGGTCAAAACTCTCTCTGTACACGATATTTTTTGTGTGTACTCTCTTTTCCTCATCAATTGCCTCGGGATCGACTGCAATATTGATTGCCTTTCTTGAAGTCACTCTGGATAGGGCAACATACAGCTGACCGTGCGCAAACAAGGGCGATCCCAAGTAACTCCCTTCGTGGTGGATCGACTGCCCTTGGGCCTTGTTAACCGTCATTGCAAATAGCTGGCACCACTGGAAACTGCTTACGCTTCATCTTGAACAGGAACCCTTTGTCGTCATCCTCTGTGTAGAAAATGAAACGGGGAATGAACACATTCTTGCCCTTCGATGGTCCCGACATGACAGTGGCCTCAATACTCCGCTCACGCAGTGATATCACACGAAGTCGAGTCCCATTGCATAGTCCGGCATCACTGTTCAGATTGCGAATCATAATGATCGGCGTTCCTACCTTCGAACAATCTTGTGTGGCGGAATTCCGGAAAAGTTGTGTGAGTTCAAGAACTCCTGCTCAAACATATTAGGGTCCGCGACTCCCTCGAGGCCGTCGATCGAAAGATACTCTTTTGTATCCCTAGTGAGACGTCCCGCAACCACATCGTTGATCCGCCTAACGCTTGTGTTGGTAGGCGCCAAAATAGCTCGTTCGACGAAGCACTTGTTCGGTAAGTTATCACCCTCAACTCCTGGATACACCACATCAATCAAGCGTTGACATCGCGAGTTCGTCTGTCATCTTCTATTTCGTTCAAGTCTCCTGCGTGGGGTTCCTCCATCGATGACAGCAAGTTAACGTTCGGAGACGGCTCCATCTCATCGCCTTCGTAGCTGTACTCGATTACCACAGGCCTGGCTTCGCGAGGTTGGGGTAATACACGCATATCACGAGGAAGGCAAATATCGTTCTCACTAATGTCCTCGTTCACTGGGTAGCGTCCCTCGCCATTCTGAAGTAGGAACTCGGAGAACTCAGCCAACTCGACAGCGCTGGCAGGATCGGGGGCCGTCCGAACACGCATATTCTCTGTACGACGCTTTTGCCGCAAATGGTCCCCACAAAGGCGAACTCTTGAAGCAAGCTGCAATCGTCTCCGCACGTGCGCGTCCTTCAGCACTGGTAGAATCTGACGGTGATCCCCGCTGATAACTATAAGTTTTCCACCGAACGGTTCCTCGTTCTTCATCATATCCCGAAAGGTCCTATCCACCGCCTCAAAGCAGCCACCGTGCATCATCGGGGCCTCATCCCAGATAATCAAACTGGCGTTTCGAACCAGCTCGGCTTTCTGGCTCTGCCAGTAAAGGCTATACTCAACGCGGTTTGTTGCGTCGCTTGCCTCGAAGCTTCTAACAAAGCCTCCGACATATGTGCTTCGAACTTGTCCCACAGGTTATCCACTCGAGTAGGTAGTGATTACACCAAGATAACTCCGAAGAGCTGTCGTAGTTGGTACGGCATATTCTATGCGGCCGCTTCAGTTAGGCAGTGCAACCACTCCTGCTCGTCTTCCAAGTAGCCAAGCGCGAATGCAGCATCTCGAAACGTAGAGTACGCAGTAGTCCCAACTCTTCGTAGATCTTCGAATGACTTTGGAGAACGCCGATTGAACAGTAGAAGTCTCAGATAGAACCGATCCGGGTCTTGGGCCGAAACCTGGACGATTCGACCCAGAGACGTCACGTATATCTTGTACGGCTTCCATCTCCTGTTCTCCCATCAGGGCTTTGTTGGAATATCCTTGTACAGCAAATCAGCAGTTACCTCTGGATCGCGCGTGCATAGGCTGAAAAACTCGGCCAACATTGAGCAGCTCCCTCGGTAGATCAGGTTGTGAAGTTGTGCCGTAGTTGCAAGGCTTCGATACGCCACCATATTCATATCCTCCAAGTGAAAGGGAAGGTTCACAACAGAATGTGTCGATCCTTGCGTCAGATGCATGAATAGACGATTGCAAGCCTCAACAGGAGAAATGTAGCGCCCGAGTAGGTACTGCCGAATCTCGTTCGCTTCAATCTCCTTACCATTGATTGTAATAGTCGCCATGCCTGAGCCCTTGTAGACGTACTTGAAGATGTACTTTATCGCCTTGTTCATTGCACAAACCTCCACATTAATATGGCAGTTGTACTTCTGTGAAAGAAAAGTATTGTACAGCACGATCCACTGATTTATGGTCGCGTTATCCCAACCTTTCCCCTTGTGGTTCAGAATGCCGTCAGGCCGACGCCGCCGTCTGTACGTGGGGTATTTATCAGCGGCCATGGAGGTCTCCTGCGACAGTGGCTTCGGAAAATTCTTCGAGCACATACCGTTCTTCATTCAGGGACAGTGTGGATTCTGCTGTCCGCAGGGACCATGCATCATACTCCCAACAGCTGTTCCTGAATGTCAATAGTAGCATGTGCTCTCTGTAAAGCATGTTGTAAGCCGGTGATTTGCGTACATTGTTGGCAAATTAAATCGGACAGGTTATTGATAGTGGCTAGGTGCCGATCTGAACTCGTGCACGGACACTTGTGGAGACGCTCACCGGCGTCGTCGGAGTGGTCGAATGGTCGCTTCATGGTTAGATTTGAAAAGTGAGAGACGAAGCAACCCCCAAAATAAAAAAAATTAAGGATTTTGCAATCAGTCAAAATATTTTGTGGTTACAACAAAACGAATTTTCAATCTGGCGGTTTTTTTGTAGCCACGACACAGTATTACTTTTGGATTTTTCAATTTGGCGAAGTATTTTGTAGAAACAACAAAACAAATTTTCGATTTGGCGTTCTTTTTGAGGTCACGACTTGGTAATTTTGGATTATGGATTTTTCAATCTTGCGTTATTTCTGTGGTGACTGTGATTCTATGTGTGGTGACGACACAATGATAATAGGATTTTCGATTCTGGCTTTTTGTTCTGTAAAATCGTATTTGTAATTGGACAACAGTACAAATTAAACTGGATTTTACGATGACCCAGGGTGTTGCGCACAATCTCGGCAAACATATGTTTTTAACTGTGACGCCTTGCGTCATACTCATGCTGTGAGGTAGTGCGTTTGGGTTTAATAGGTGCTAAAAAGATAGTACATGTAAAAAAGGGGTCAAGCAAAATATGCAAAGTGACAGGAAAAGTCTGTAAGAGGATTGTGATACACGCGCGGGAAATGACGGATGCGTTACTGGTTTACAAGAGAGAGGATGCCGTTTTTTCACGGGGAAGCTCTGGATTTTACAAAATTTAATTGCCCTTTACCGAACATAAAATCAGGCTTAATTTTTGACCGCTATCATTTGCTAATAGATTCACCCCAAAACTTGCTATTTTCACACACATAGGTTCTAAACTATCAGTAAAATGTCGGTCGGTCATCCTTTCTTGGTTTGGTGGACACCTCGACGCATCTCCTGAGCCGCTGCATCTGCTTGCTTTCCAGGCTTTACTCGTTAATACGATTAAAAGAGTGAATTCCCCCAAATTCGTCTGTGATATAAGAATTTGGATATGAGATAACAGGTTTATCAAGATACAGGATAATTGTAAATGAACGTTCCACCAGGCCAAGGTTGACTTAAAAACATTATCATGGTACATAAAATGAAAGAGATTTTAGGTTTCGAGTACCCTCACTGGAGTTTTTGGATGAAATCGATACTTCTGTCAACGTAGAATTTAGAACCACCTAATGATGGTGGTGCATATTCTTGCCTTATCCTGGGTAAGTTCGTTGCATCACCCCGTGATGTGATTGCTGTGGATTTTGAACCACCTACTAACGAAGGTGGGAGTTTGGAACTACCTAATAAAGGTGGTGCATGCATTTACGTTGTTTCATGTTTCCGTGTTGCTAAATTGCCCCCTGAAAGTCCACCATTACCCACCAACACGAACGCGCTCCGTTTGCATATCTGTGGTATTCGTGGAAACGAAAACACGCGATGTGGGAGCTGGCTGTGCTCCCAGGTACAGACGCGACCCTCACACTTTGCCCCCCTTCCACTTTTTAATTTATAGAGGTAGTTTAGAGTGCGCAAAATATAATCTTTAGAAGTGCAGATCCTACAACGCAACCCTACTTCAAATTATAATAGCAGCTCTACTATCGATACCTGGCTCCCCCGCTGAGGAGGCTTGTTCTCTTTGTCGGCTGCAAACACAATCCCAGTCTTTCGGAAGCAGTTGGCGATTGTCTTCTGCTCTATCTCTGACCATGCCTCGCTGCTCTATTCATTCCCTCAAGTTGCTCCACGTGATAGACGCCTTTTCCCTCCGGGAGCTTGTCTGGCATCGTCTCGTAGATTCGATTTACCACCAGCTCCATGTGCTTGGCCCGATACTTGGTCTTGAACGCTGCAATAATCCCTGCATCCATTGGCTGAAGGTGGGCAGTGGTGTTGGCTGGGAGTTTCTGCACAGTAATGTTAGTAAGCTCCACGTTTTCCAAGTCGTCAAGCTCATGTGACGACGCGTTATCTACTAGAAGTAGAATTTCGCGCACTGCATGCCTCATACATGTATCAGCATCAAATTCACATATCCACTCCGTGTATGTACGGCGGGCCATCCAAGCTTTTGAGTTGTTTTTGTAGTCGAAACTGAGTTGTTCTCCGTACTTCCCGCCAAAGCTTCTGGGTCGCAGAGCCTTCCCGATGTACAGCGCCTCGCGCTTCTCTGATCCATCCGCATTTGCCGCTAGAGCCAAGGTAAAGCGTGTTTTATCCTTTTTGAGCCCTGGTTGCTTAGGCCCAGCAATACCCCTTTGCTTAGCAGCGCGGTAATACACCCCAGTTTCATCCATATTCCAAATGTCTCGAACCTCATAATGCCGGTGCTATCTTGCATCGCAAGGCGACCCTCCAGTACAGCATCCGGATCGGCGGAGCCAGCTTCACGATGCAACCCGCGATACCTGAGATCATGTCGCTTCAGGAAGCGCGTAAGCCACCCTACAGAGAGTTTGAACGCCGGTGGGCTATCTATATTCGCGAGAATCCGCTTGGCCTTGGTGAGGATCAATCGCCGAGACAGACACACGTACAGTCGCTGGCAAACGCGGACAAATTTCCCCAGTTCATGCTCCAGCGTCGGACATCGAACAAACAGCTTACGCACATCGGCGGTTGGGGCTGTGCAGATGGCGACCTTCGACTTTGTGTCTTTGGCAGCGAGCAGGACGTTCCGGATGGTTTGGCGGGACGGGGCAACGGCCAGTGATAACTCCTTCTTGGCCCAGAGCGCTAGTTTGGGTTGAGAGATGGAGGGGAAACGCTCAAGCTGGAGAATGATGGCATCCTTTTACTTGAGCGACAGCTATCGGCCCTTGGAAGTAGACTCGGAGCTCATTCGTGAAGTGGAGTTCGAAGTAGCCAGCGCACGAATCGTGACAGCACGATTGGCGATGAAATTTCCCCGTTAAAAATGATTTTCAGATATGAACGATTTTGCAAGATTATTAAACATACAGGAGGCAAAGTGTGAGGGTCGAGTCTGTAGTTGCCAATGTGTATTAGCCAGTAAGTTGCAAACTGATCGCTCTACTCCTATTCTAATTGGCGCCAAAGGCGCTCGAATGCTTTTGGTGCTATGGTTGGACAGCGTTCGTGCCATCACATTTGCCGATATGTTCATGCCTGTCGACCAAAGTGTCGATATGCCGATCACTTGGTCGGCAGCATTGTCGTTATGTACAGCTACGTCGATCTGGTGCTGGTGGCACCAGAGACCAGCCTGCTTCCTGCTGCAACGAGCTGGGTCAGGCTGGAAGTATGTGTACATGCATACTGTATGCCTGCACTACACTGCCCCCAAGCCTGGTCCAGCTCATGTGTGAGTCGCGCTGCACAACTAATCAAAATCGCACATTTTTGTAACGTCCGTTTTCTAGTCGCGTAATAATGTATCCATGCCCCGGCTGTAACACATATGTTACAGGTACAACGTGTTGAAGTTGACATATGCTGGATTATAATGGAGTCAATATTGCGTCTTTTCGACTCGGGAGTTGGTGCAATCGATGAGCACAATGTTTGGCTACATGGTAGCATAGAGTAGAATGATATTTGAAAAAAAGTTGGATTGTGGCAAAACTACGCAAGCTTTCTTATTGAAAATTGGACTGGTGGTCCTTCCGGTACTTGCGCACCTTGGCGTCTTGCGTCTGTATGTATTGGTCAAGTAGAACCGTGACTTCTTTGGCTAGAGATGTGAGCGGTTCCCACGAGTCTTCTACGGACTCTAAGCCTTTCCAGCTTACTAGGATCTCATAATCTTTGATTGACGAATTCCAGCGATGCTTTTTCAGCTTGCTGACAGTCAAAATGATGCCTTGGGAGGCCACGTGCTCGAGTAGTTCCTTGGTAACGTGAAGGCTACTGCCTGCATAGAACTTAATCCTTGACGGGTGAACGGCTAGCTCATCTCCAGTGACCAGGTGGCGCACCCGGAAGGAGTGTGAGTCCGCACGGATCACTGCATATGGTCCTTGCCACGTGACGAGGAGCTTGTTGCCCTTCTTCTCGTCTGCGCGTGAGCGCAGGACGTAGTCCCCCACGTCAAAGTTGACCGTGTTCTCCCCGCGCTCTCACTTTTTGTTAAGTAGGCGCTGCTCGAGGCGCTGGTCAGCTATGGGCTGATGCATGCTGCACAAACTTTCGCGCAGCGCAGCCAAATGCTTGGAGATAGCTGCCGAGTTGGTCGGCAGCTTGAGCAGCTTTTTAGAGCTAGGGTGGTAGAACTCGGCCAGCGGTGATGGGCATGGCAGTCCGGTTAACAACTCCACCGGGGCTCGATTGCCGAGCGATGGCACAGCGGTATGGTTCAGCCTAGATTGCACTAGGGGTACTAGGTAGACCCAATCCTTGGAAGAGATTTTATACTCTAGGATCATAGCGCGCAACACTTGTAGGATGTCGCGGTTGACCCTCTCTACAGAGCCATTGATCCAGGGACTGTAGGCTAGCGTTAAGTTTTGCTGGCTTTTGAGTCTCTTGCAGAGCTCAGCCACGGCTTCATTTTTGAAGTTGCTACCGTTATCACTGGCCCATGCTGGCGGGACACCAAAACGGCTGTGCCAGTCAAGGATGGCTGCCGTGGCAATTGCACTGTCCGCGGTATCGCAGACTACTAGCTCGCAGAAATGTGTGGCGTGATCTTTGAGCACCAGCAGATACTGACTGGTGTCAAACGATTCACCCATTGACAAGAAATCCCAGTGTAGGACTCCGTTCCGTTTGGTGCATTCTATAGTCTCACCCCATGGTCGATGGACCATTCGTCCACCTTTCACATGTGGGCCGAGTAGGCAGTTCGCCAAAAATGCGTGCACGACGCCCCGAATGTTGGGAATGTGAAAGACTTGGCGTAGATGGTTTACCATCGCCTGTTCACCGCGATGGCCCTGGACCCCACAACGTGCAATGACACACAGTTGCTGGGTGAGGTCTGAGCTCGCTCGGAGGATCCATATCCGCTGGTCCCTCCGCAAGACGTTGTCGCTGTCACGGACAGCAGCAGATCCCCCCGGGACTTGGTGCTGCTGCTGTGCGGCCTTGACTTCGTCCAGTGGTGGCCAGCCGAACCCTTCGTCGTCTAGCGGCCGGGGGGCCTGCCTTGTGCGCGCTCTTGGTGGGTTTTGCTGCTTCTTGGTCCTCTTCTTAGTAAATCGCTTCATACTGACCTTCGTCGTTGGTTGCCCAGCCCACCGGGACAGCATGTCGGCTCACACACTCGCTACTCCATCGACATGCTCGGTAACATAGCGGTAGGGCATGAGTTTCAACGCCCACGCAACAATTTACCTCTAATGTGCTTCTTAATGCTCACATGGGGAGCGAACACGTGGATAAGGTTGCGGTGATCGCAGAATAGCCGAAATGGTCGAGGTCTCATCAGTAGGTAGTCTAGGTTTTCACAGGCTACTACGATTGGGTACGCCTCTTTTTCAATCACCGTCCAGTTCAACTGGGAGCCCTTGAAAGTATCGCTGAGGCACGCTAGCAGTTTGTGTTGCTGGGCGGCGACAGGAACACGGGAATCAAAGTTCGATACCTGACTCACTATAACGGACCAACACTGTCTGAAGCATCAGAGCACTCGATAGTGGTGGCGGCATCATCTGGTAGCGCCAGCGAAGCCGACGTAGCTAGTAGATCCTTCACTTTGTCGAATGCTACCCGTTCCGGGTCAGTCAGGGTGATAGAAATGCCAGCGGTAACGCGCTTTGTGCGCTTCCGTTTTTGAGCGCAATGTCTAGTCGCTGTTGTAGGGGCTCCACTGCACGAGCGTAGTCAACAATGGATTCTCTCATCCAATTCGCTGCGCAAAACAATTGCTGCAGCTGACCAGCCCTGGTCGGATAGGGCATCGATCGCAAAGTATCTATGCTTGCTGGGTCGTGGGCGACACCCTCACTGGTGATGATGCGCCCACACCACGTCACGGATTACTGGTAAAGGCTGCTCTTTTTGGTACTCAACGTCAGCCCAAAGGCTGCGACCAAATCGAAGAACTCCTCTAACTTCGCAATGTATGTGTCCACATCGTCAGCAAAGAGTAGCAGATCGTCTATCCAAATTACGAAGAAGTGGTAGAGCAGCGACTCGAAACACTTCTCCATCGTCTGCTGGAAATGCACAGCGGCATCACAGCATCCCTGAGGAACACGATGTGGAGTGTATATTTTGTTGTCCATTATGTACGACATGAGCTCTTGGCTAGCCTCGTCAAGGGGAAATTGCCAAAATCCCTTGAGTAGGTCAAATAGACCAAAGTGTTTCTTACTTCGAGTATTTTCGAGTAAGGTCACCATGTGGGGCATCGTGCTGACGAGCGCATCGATGAGGTTGTTCGGTAGGCGGTAGTCGCACGTTTGGCGAAACTCATCGCCTTTACTGCCCGCCTTCTTGACAAGCAGCACCGGACTGGCCCAACGGCTATTGGGGTTCTCATAAACCCAGCCGAGTTCCACTAGTTTATTGTTAAAGTTCGTGCAGGAAAGCTCGCACCGCCGGCAGATAACGCCGGGGCTTGCTCTTGACCGCCTCGACTCCCTTCTTGAGCCTAGTCTTAAGCGAATCGACCTTAACAGGTGGGTCATTGCCGAGCGCAATGCGCCAGATGTCGTGCTTGAGCGCGACAGCTCGGACCTTTTCCTCCAGACGAGAGGGCAAGCTGTGCTGCAGCGCCGCGGCAACCAGTCGGCTCGGAGCTCCTCTTCAGCGGAGGGAAGTGATAAACCCGGTAGATCATCTTTCAGATCTATCTCAACATCGTCATCATCATCGAGGCGCACTGCTAGCTGCTCGAGCTGCTGGTCAATATCAATTCCCAGTGATTTCAGTACATCTTGGCCCAACATGAGCTCTGGCTCATTATCCTCTGGGATGAGGCATCCACAGGTTCTTGGAGGGCGACGGTCCCCGCTGCAGTGTCAAGCTGCAGTCGGAGCCGCACAGTACTCGTACAGGTCACATCATGGTCACCTACTGCCATGCCTACGATAGGGACTTCACGTTGCGTCACTATGACTGATGAGTCACGTTGTCGTAACTCCATCAAGTGGTGCTGACCAATGACGGTCCTATCTGCACCGGTATCGGCGCGATTGGGAACTTCAAGCACTTCATTTAGCAGCACTGTCTTATCCTCTGATGGGAGGCATTCTCTCAGACGTTTGAGACGAGCCGCCGTACGCATACCTCCGTCACTTGCTCGCTGTGCGCGGAGCTTACGTCGGATATCGGCCTTTTGGTCGTCAGTGGCAGTGGGGCACTCAGACAGCTAGTGTAAACCTTCACACTGCGGGCTCGGCGTTGGCGGAACCTTTAGTCCCTCCGTCCCCGACTTGGTGGGTGGTCGTAGGCTAGCCTTGCTTGCCTCGCCTGGTATGCGCGGCGTCTTGCTTGGCGCTTGGGTGCACCTCGTGCTGGAGGACTCCCAGCATCACCATCTTCGCGATCGCGCTTAACACGCTTCAGGCTTTGGTAAGCCTTCTCTTGGTCAAGTGCCTTTTCAAGGATCAGGTCATGCAAGACCACCTCGTCTTCCTTAGCTTTGCGCATTTGGAAACGGATAGTCCTCTTGACTTCGTCGCGGAGCGCTTGCGGCTCCAGCGACGCGATCAGAATTTTGCGCAGTTACTGTCGTCCGTCGGAACCCGTGAAAAACTGCCGCCATCCATGTCCCTCAATTATTTCATGGCACTTCTCAAAGTATTGGATGACTCGTTCACTCACATCCGTCTCGGACATGTCCATTCGCAGCTGTTCCCGAATCTCTGCGTCAATGTCGGGGACGTCGTAGTTTTTACGCTTACGATAAATTTGTTCATCTCGCCTAGGATGTGGGTGTCGGTGACATCGCCGATCTAGATTCGCCAACGCAGCAAGCACCACATTCGTAGCAGGCCTTCGTCAAACGTACTATTTACGGGCATGACGAGGTCCGTGGCGTTCACCTTGGCTCGGCTCCGCACAGTATCCTCATACTCACGACGCTCGCGACGCCACTTGACGAGCGAAGCACGTCGCATGCTAGTGAGTCGAGGTGGAAGGGTCGGCGTGAAGATCGGTGCAGCAGCACGATCGGTGTCCCTCCGAGGTAGTCGACTCGCTTGATCTAGTCTTGGGCATCTTGGGTATCTTGCTTCAGCACAAAACACTCTGGAGGTGGGTGATTATGAAATCACACGGATGATGTTATATCAAAATCACATTTCCTGCCAAAAGACCGTCGGTCTTGCTGATGGCGAAAGGAGCCCTCTTCTTTCGGCTGACCTTCGTCAACTAGTGTCGCTGAGTGGCTGCCCACGTGTAGCAGCATGTCTTACTCCAATGAATGACCAATTATGCAACCAAAGCTTTAGATAGGCACCTTATTTGAGTGGCATGACGATAGTCATTGAATCAGATACTCCTACAGCGCTGCCATGGCACCTCTCACTAGCTAACTAACCTCTGAGTCTTATTCTACGTCAGCTTTAGCTGATACTGCCCTCGGCCGTTAGCACAGTGCGAGGTCAGGTCACGAAGACCGTCACCCCACTACACAGAGCAGCAAGAAATCACACAACTTGGTAACTTAGTAGTAGCAGGCAAACCTACCGTGATAACGATGCGAGCTAAGAGAAGCGTAGCTTAGGTTTCCTGCTCCATGATGTAATGCATGTAGTAGTTATGAAGCGTCAAACCCAGCTACCTAGATCCGTACTAAGCTAAGAGAACAGTTATTTCCTATGCACATATTTTCAGAAACCCACTACAGACAACTCCGGCTATAGTAGCGCCGGATGTAAGAGGAAATCGGGTAAGAGAGCGCTGCCAGCGAGCCCCTAAAATTCCTATAGTCAAATCAAGTTAAATCGGCTATAAGGCTATAAGAATGTAAGAGCCATCTCTTAAACTGTTCCCATACTAATGTTCATGACCAAACGTATAATTTATAAGAGGACGTGTGTTTTGCACTCTAAGAGGCTAACATAACACTAATGTATATGCTAAATCGTAGGCGGAAATGATATATATATGCTGAGTAGTAGGTTTCCCTCTTATACATGCAAAATATTTGTAAGAGTGCTCGTCGGGTGCGTGACCAAACACCTCTCCTATAACCGGAGTTGTCTGTACCACGTATCTTGGCGTCTTGATGTGGACACTAAACATGCAGAAAGAGCCGATAGTAACAACACAGTTTGAGTATTCAACCGCAAAGCTTACCTAGTGGGTTTCGCCGGCCAAGACGGTGTAGCAGCTCGTACAACACAGTCTGCAGGACTATAATACCCGAATCCATACTTTGTGATAGTTTTGGCAGTTCTGACACCCCCACGAATAAAGCCCGAAATGACGTCATTTGGCGAGGAAATGCCATGCCATTTGGCGGCGGAATGCCATGCCATTTGAAAACGATTTTTGTCAATTCTGAGACCCCCTATTATAACAGATGCATGTTTTATTAATACCTATACGTGGAATGGAACGCGATCGACTCTGGTTCGGTTCGGAGTCTTACGTTATTAATCTTTCTCTATAATTGAGATCCCACGCAACTACAACGAAGAAAGTTCGGACTGTAAAGTGATGAACGCTCACTCGTTGCCAGCTCAACACTACCAAGCTTAGTGTCCAGCTTATGAGATTTGGAGTTCTTGGGTTACAGTTGCTCCAAATCTTTAATGTACGTCTGGACCCCGTCCCAAGCTCACCAACAGCCACGGTATGGATGGATATTGGATGCGTTGCTACAAGCGAACCTAGATCTCGCTGATAAGGTGCAGGACTCCTGCTTCTTGCGTAATGTGCATCATGCACAATACAACATGCACGGCTAGCATACTAACATCGTACGTAATGACTCGATTTACTCAAGCAATGTACTGGCTGTCTTTTTGCCTATATCAATCGCTTCTTCCATTTGGGACAACACGCGCATCGCATCCTGCCAAAATCTTCTGAACCTGGTAAGTTAGGAGTTAAGTTGCACGATGGAGAACGCACTAAGCCCCTTTCATATACCCCTCTCAAATAAGATTAAAATTAAACCCTGCGGATAGAGCGACTGAGGCTGAGCGGTGGACATGTATGTGGTCGGGACATGGTTGTGGTAACGGGCTGGTATACAAATTCAAGTCAATAGCAAAGATGGGTTCAAATGGGCTATCGACCATAGCTCCGATAATATTCCATCTCCCCAATCCTTGCGCACATGGTTAGAAAGAGGAGCCATCGCTGAACGTTTTGAGCCTAATCACAATCTCGAGCGACTCATTTTGCGCAAGCTACAGTCCTAAAAAAACGTCATACAAATGCTGTTAGGGCAGCAGTGCACCTTTTGTGTGCAAAATAATCCGGGAGCAAACCATAGTAAAACCAAGTTTATTTTCAGCTGACCAAAATGTTGTCTGTGACGTGTGAATACTTGAAAAAGGCAGGGGCCTAAAGTTGACCACCTACATGTCCGGCGCGGATACAGTAGGTAGCGCTCTTTGAATCGCAGTGAGCACGATTGCATTGAGCATTCACCCGTTGAAGAGTACATGTGCTGTACATGTATATGTAGCCTCCTCTTGTCACATTCCAAGATAAAATATTGTGCTGTGGCTACCATAGATGGTCCTAGTCGAAAGAGGACACGCGGCCTGCCAACAGCAGGAGCCGGCGTGTCGCGACGATTACATGGCGAGTACCGTAGTTCATTAATCTGTAACGAGCCGTAGTATTATAACCTTCTAAACCCAGTATATTAAAATTACCTGAAGGCTCATTTGGCACTCCCGAAGATAATATTCGGCTAAGTTTTATATCACAAATATGTTTGGATTTTACATTCTTGCCGACAATTGGATAGTCTTACCTGACTGCACAACATCTTGCGCAACTGCATCAAACAGGGTTTTGCACCAGCTTCCCATGTGGGCGGCTACACCATCTTACGTTTGGTCATTCGTATCCTAATCCTACAATTTCATTGATTTCGACAAAAATGCTCGAATCGCTCAAACTGTTTAAAAAGTCACAATGTTCAATACGGATGCCCGATAAACAACTGATACAACAGCACGATTCAGTTAGACGCCCATGTCATCAGCGTCACGAATTTGTTCGAAGATTTGGGATTTGGGATCACCAACTAAATATGATTTTAGTCAACAAAAGTTGTCGTGTAGACCAGAGTCCAGGGTCGTCGCTCTGCTGATATATCGCTATCAGTAGCTTGCAGAGCTTGACTAGATGCTACTACACTATGAAATCAGCTGCGCACTGAAGCGCTCAAAGTAATGACATTTTGCCTTGTCAGTTTGATGAGTTCTCGTTAAAGGAGAAGTGTGGATCCTGACATCTAAGGTAAACGTCCACAGCACATAATATAATACATTTACATGTAGCTTTGTGCATCCTTTTTGCAACCTCCAAATCTAGCAGGCTTCACTAGGTACAGTAGTCGTTTAAAGCGTCAATGGGTCAACGTCACTGAAATTAGCGCGTCATATTGATATTTTTGAAAGATTTGGGATTACCGAATATTACATGTACTTCAGAAGCGGCAGGATATTTTTTTTTCGTTCGCGAAATTCTACGTATCGTGGATTTAAATAGGTTCATGTTTTCTCTGAAATCTCGGAAGATTTTCGTCGTAAACGGAAGGGCAGCTAGAATCCTAAAATGTTCCGATGCGATCGTCAATTTAAGACCTTCTATGAGTTGTGCACTATCTTGGATTATGTGCTATGCTGTGTCTATCATAGATGGTACAGTACGTCTGCAGCTGGAGTGTCGCTCCGAGGCAGAGGTGTTGCAAAGGAATCGATTTGTTCTGAACAAACTGTTCACACAGGTGAAATCACTCTCTCTCTCTCTCTCTCTCTCTCCCTTTCAAGCCCCAGCTTTATTCCGCAGTCGCCAGGATATCTGCGAGGTTGTCTACATGTAACCTTCTTGGTTTGCATACGGCAAAGCAGGCGTCCCCATCTTGAGTATCGGTATCTTCGGCGTCGAGATGAGCTGAGTTGCCCTTGGTGTCGGCTGTTTAAAGCCGTAGGTTTATGCCCAACAGGTGCGGCGACGAATGTCTACCAGCTCGAGTTTTTTGTATACATGTACAATTAGAACTAGTACTGCACACGCATTAGAACGTGTGTGTGCCCCACAGTGGTGGTGGGGGGTGGGGTCACACACACACACACACTCGACTAAATTCCAGATGGCTTGAAAGCACACACTCGCGACCGTAGCAAACTGGAATTAGTTCTAGGGTGGGAATTTGTGTGCATTCTAGTAGTTTGGTCTTCGTTTTCCGAACTACGCCGTAAAACACTATACAGTAGCTCACTTTGACGAACACATGAAATTCACACCCTGTCATCTACTAACAACTGTAAACGCACAAGGATTCAATGCACGAGGGCGGAAAGGGGCTTTCCAACATCTGTCCCGTCGAAATATCTTCAAAGGCTGTTCATCAACAACCTCGAGCTTACCGTGTTCAATAGCAGTCCATCCCCATCCTGTCGTGGCTCGCAGCCGATTGCTGAAGTTCCCTGGGGGAACCAGCTATGCATGCCTACCTGATGTCGTGAAGCTGGCTTGGATATATAGATAACTCACACGCAATCCCTCTTCCGCTTTCACGAGGTCCAAACTTCCGCTTTTGCCACACAGCAAAGAGACTTCATTTTGCGCACAAGCCCCTCAAGACCTCATTTCGACAATATCATGGCACGATCAAGGATAGTTTTCGCTTTGCTCGTTGCCATCACCGGTTTCACAGCTACAGAAAGTAGATCAACTTCCAGTTCCTCAACTTTCGACTCCGGCCCTCCAACGACAGAACCCCCGGGCTCATCGTCTATGGAACTTTCATCTTCATTCGAAGGTGCTATGGAATTTGCAACCCCAGCTACTGCAAAGAGTACCGTTCGATCAACTTATCGCAACTGGGTGGGTACTTGGACCATGTCGCCGGATACCGCGTGTTATCGAGAAGCCCACATTATGGACATTTGTCCAAGTAACTACGATCGGAATGAGGCGACAAATACGTGTTGGACCGAGTGTCCGATGGATTACCCCGTGGAATGTGGCATGGAATGTATCCGACAAAATGATGATTGTGGAATTGAAGTGGCCAGTAAAGTCTCAGCTGTGGCTATGACTATCTTAAGTAGTGCTACATTCGGTGTATTTGGAGAGCTGGCGAAACTGGGTCAGACGATTTCTTGGGCTGTCAAATGCTCCAACTCGATGATGCTGGTCATGCGTGGCATTATCCGATACATTCGCACTATGAAGGCGGAAGATCCGCAAGCATCTGATCGTCAGTTGCTCATTTTGCTGTACCAGACGAGTACTGTGGTCACGGACTTGCCTATTGCTATCACTGTGTGTATGGGGAAGGCTGTGCCTCCGAACCTTCGACTATCACAGTATGTGCTGTCTACAGCGGAGTGGGTGCTCATGCAAGCTCTTGCGCACGATGACAGTATCATTTCAAGTTGGTCGAGATTCCGGGCATTCCTTAAAGGCGCTAACTTCACTAAAGCCGCCGAAGAAATCACAAAAGGAGAGATTGAATCACTCGAGACAGCGATGAAGCAGAACTCAAGCTGTGGAGGAGACCTCAAGTCCCTAACTGACCGAGTTTGGCTGACTGTAAATGAGTACCGAGAAGATAATCCAGACATCACCGACGACGAAATTCGACTAAAGATCAGCGACTCCGATCTCGTCCTCTATGATGTCCCCACAGTGACTAACAACTGCATGCAACAAATGACCTCTGAATCAAGTCTAGCGACCGCCTATCAAACCCGTGAAGTACTGCGTAAAACTTTTGGAGTCATTATCAACGACTTGATCAAGTCGGGGAAAAGTGACAATGGCACGTCTTACGATGAAAAGCAAAAGGCGTACAAGGTTGTAGACTTTGCCTTCTCCACTGTGGCTGCAACGTTGGTCGACCCCACTCGCATCACATTGCTGTTTTCCGAGTATATTCAGACAATCTGTGGGCCTACGCAGTTTATGGGCGAGATCGATGACGGTACACAACCTGCTACAGTGGGTTTGAATACACTTGGAGACGCTTTCAAGGGCAGTACCATCTCCTGGACCAAAAAGGGCGACGGTGTAGTTATCATCAACTTCACGAGTACAGACAAGAAAGACGTGACGGTCAACATCATGTCTGGTGGAGACAAAATCGACGAAGTGGACGTCAAAGCTGGAGGCACAGCGTCTTGGAAGTCGACCATCAAGAAACTAGGTGGTAAGACACTGTATTTGGACCGCTGGCGTCCAGGATTTCTCGGTCTTCCCGGTACTGGAGGTGGCTCACTTGTCCTGTGGGTACCTAGAGCCTCTAAGGGAGGTCATTTAGTAAGCGAAGCGAAGCTCAATGTGAGCTAAAGTGCCCATCGAGGCCAATTACAATCCATAGAATTGAATTTTTTGTTCATCCTGGCTGCTGCAGGAGAATAGCAATCACCGTGATGTTGTCGTTTGAGTACCGACGGATACCTTCCTGAGCCAATTCATGAGCTGCAAGTTGGATGTCTCCATGTAATTCGACGCGCTCACGGAAAACCTCCGTGGCTTCTTCACTTGTCAGTACGTCCCAAAGTCCATCACAGGCCAACAGCAGGAAGGCATCTTCTCTTGGATCTAACTCGACATCGTGCACATCAGGCTTAGCTGTTAGTAGTGGAGGTACTTTTTCATTATCACGAAAAGCACGACCGAAGCCTGAAGATCCATTACTACCAGTGTGCTGGTCAAACATTCCCTTGAACTCGAGATCACCAAACGCACGTGTGATGGCCATGACACCATTAACTCGATTATTCACGACACGGCCTCCTAGTTGAATTACACGCTCTTGCTCAGTTTCCATTGTGAGACGATGATCCTGCGTAAGCTCCACTGTGTTTCCATCGCGTTTGCTTAAAACAAGGCGACAGTCTCCCACATGTGCGATAGTCAACAGAATATTTCCATTCGTTGCTGGACGTAGTACAAGACCTGTAGCAGTAGATCCACTGAGATCATCTTTGTGTAACAAGTAATCGCACACAGACGCATCCAGTGATTCAAAACAATCTTGTAAGTCCTTAGCTGCAAGTGAAGGAGCTTCCTGCGACTTGAAGATCCAAGTGTGAAGTTGTTCGTGCAGAATATTGGCGCATTCTTCGCCTCCATGGCCATCGTAGATCCCTACATACGCAGTTTCAGTCGCCCACGAAGGCACCAAGCCACTGCTGTTGTCCAAAGTAGTCGCGATGGAAGGAAACACCACCCAACGATCCTCTTGTGTGTTACGTCGGCCTTCCAACGATGAAACACCGAAACATATTTTCAATGCCGGACTTTCCCCGTAGAAACGTAAATCATCGTAGCTTCCAGTATTTCTACCCAAACTCAAGTAGGAAGCAGTACTTCTGCTACCGATAGAAGAAGTACTGGAAGATGCAGGCATCTCATTTCTACTGACGAATAGTGATGTTGTACCAGTTGAATCGAGAGACTTTTTAGCCAACGGTGGCATGGAGAGCGTCGTAAGTAAAAGTTCGTCAAGAAGCTGAGGTGACTGTGACACCGCTAACTCGTCGTCGTCGTCTGAGAATGCGTCTTCATCGTCGAGACTGTCGTTCACTATGGTGTTGATATGGTGAGTTTGTGCCACAGCACCGCCACCTTTGTTAAAAAGATCTCCACTATTAGGAGCTGCTGCTTCAAGCGCGTTCTTGTTGCTTGCTTTCTTACGTGAGAACAATTGCGAGCGGTAATCAATCTCTTCACTTGAAAGAACTTTACGTTCATCTGAATCTACTTCGGAGTCTGAGGTTATTGCGAAAATTTTGTTCGTTTTTGTCGGGTTCTTCGCATTTATCGATTTTGGAGACTGTGCGAACACGAGATTTGAATGTTCCCACTCTGTTGTTCTGGTGATTGATTTATCCATCGCTGTAAGACTCTCACGAGCGCGTTTAAGACGTTTATGCATCTGCTTGCGAATATTGACAACGATCGCGATGTGGTTAACTCCGACTGCGTGCTCAATTTCATCCTTAGACACTGAAATCGGACGCGAAGGTCGATTAACTGCATCAAGAGCTAAGCTGTGTTTCTCATTTCTGGTAACCCACGGATGAACCATGACATCTAACAACGTAAGACGTTTCTGTGGGGTCTTAGTCAACATTCCATTGAGCAAATGAGCTAATAGGGGGTCGATTGTCGATGGAAACACTAGAGGATCGTTCTGAATTCGTTCAAACATTTGCATAGCACTCTTGGCCAAAAACGGTGGGTTTCCGAACTTAAGCATGAAGATTGTAGCTCCAAGAGCCCAAACATCAGCGAGTTGACCCGAATACTCCTCACCAGCGCACATTTCAGGTGACATAAAGGCAGGTGTACCAGCTACATCAGTGATCTTCTGTTTGCTTCCATAAAGAGATTGTGAGATTCCAAAATCTGCGATTTTCACGACGTCTTTCTCTCCAACAAGTAAATTCTGCGGCTTGATATCACCATGTACAATTTTCTGCTCATGGAGATATGCCAGACCAAGAATGACTTGTAGGAAAACACTATGAAGGTCTCGATCCCGTAAATTCTCCAGCATTCCTTGTGGATGTTTCTTCTTCTGGAACGAAAGCATGTCGCCGTGTTTCATGTACTCAAGAACAAGAAATAATTTGTTCATCTTTGGGTCATCCATCACTTCGTACAATCTCAATACGTTGGGGTGGCTTAGTTTCTTCATGATGGCAATTTCGCGCTTGATATCATCGAGTTTACTCTGTTTGCCCAGTTTATCCTTCTTCATGACATCACGACTGATAAACTTCATAGCGAAGAGTTTTCCCGATTGTTTTTCCTTGCAAAGTTTCACTTCCGCGTATCCACCAGTACCTAAAGACTCTAAAATGATGTAGTTGTTAATCATCGTGCGTGAGTTAAGCCAATCGCCAAATTTCGGCACTGGATGAGGCAAATTATGCTGAGGAAGCTCAGCTTTCTTCTTCTTCACCACTTTAGTGTCTCGGATTGCAGCTGTGGCAGGGGAACTGTTCGGGGACGGTACAGTTTTACTAGGAGATTGGTCACCGATCATCACAAGAGGAACAACCGCCGGCGCTAGGTTGTTGACGATACCTGAGCGATATGAAGACTGCTTTACTGGTGAAGTCGTGCCGATTATCGACATCCGCGTATTTGCTCCTGCACTTCTGGTTGGAGACATATTACCCTGACGATATGATGGTGGCTGTGGCGTACGTCCTGGAGGAAGCGGGGTCGTCGGTCCTGGAGTACCATGCGTAGGAGATCCGCTGTTCGTGGGAGGTACAATGGTAAGGTCATACATGTGGCGTGAATTTGGATGACCAGCAGAAGATGGCGTTATCGGACTGACTTGGGGAGCTCCAATTGGTGTAACAGGCTTTGAAGTGTTCACTACGCGTCTAACGGGAGACAAAGCTGGCGTTGGATCGCTCGGACCGTCAAGCCAGTCGTGAACACAGTCATCAGATTCATCTGCGTCATCGTCACTATCGTCACTGCTCCCGTTGCTATCGGACAGCACAGTATCAGTATCGTCGTTCAAATCGAGTGCAGGTCGGAATTTCGGTTGAAAACCGGAAGACTTCCGTGGTAATGATGAAGGTGTCACAACATTTTGCAATGGTGATCCATGCAACACACTGGTACGTAAGTGGATAGGCTCATTCTTCACGTTGGTTGCTTCATCTTTCAGACTGTTGCTTCTGGGAGATTTCACGTTGGATTTCAGATTATCTTCATCTCCAAGATCCCAATCCTCCACTTCTTCGTCTTCTTTCTCAATATCCTCATCATCGGAATCATCATCTGCATCACTATTACTGCTCTCAACTTTCTGCTGCATCACGTGATTAGTTTTAGAGTTCGGACTGTGATTCTCTGGTGACGACGGAATAGGTCGTTGTGTCATGCTTCTGTCACCTGGAATCATAACTTGAATTGGTCGTCCCCTTCCTCTAGTAGCAGGAAGTGAACCACGAGGAATTGGGGCCCCTGAGCCTTGTGGAGCTCGATACCCAGCAGGCATCGGACCGCCTCGACCTCGTGGGGGCCCTGACACCCAACCAGGTCCTCTTGCTACCTGAGGCTGTTGTAGTGGAACAGCAACATTTGATCCCTGTTTAGGTGGCATTTGTACGACATTTTGCCCACTTTTCCGGATTGACGAAGCAGGTTGGTCTAGACCATCCACAGAGTTCTGAGTAACTAGTTGACTGGGATTTTCACGCATTGAATACGATACGTCAGGCAGCATAGAGGACGCTACCACATCTTCTGGTTGCTGGTCACCCAAAATCGACTGCTGCATTAGCGATTTCAATGGACTTCCGTTGACGACTTCAAGACTTCCCGAGTCATTTCGGTCTTGAATATCATTAGGCTTTACTACTTCATTTGCCTCCATTGCTAGTCTCAGTAGCGCGTCACTCGGTGGCTTGCTGTGATCCGTTTCGTCGTCACTGCTTTTATCAGGAATTGAGTTCTGTGCACTTGAAGCGTTCACAGAAGGAGGTGGGGGAAGAGGCTTGCTGGTCGCACAGCCCATTTCGTGGTATGTATCAAGACTGCACTCACCTCGTGGTCATCACTACGTCGATAGCAGAACTGCCTCGACTATTAGTGAGATAGCAGGACAATGCATTGTGCTATTTGTGAGGGAACAACAGTTTCATTCCCCAGGAATAAGCTTAGTGCATTGTTATCAAAGTTCACGGGGCAGTTTGCTAGCCCTTCACTAAAATACGTCTAGTACTGTACAACTAGGATATTGGACTTAAACCTGACTCAACGACGCGATTAGTCCGAAAAACGTAGACTCGTTTCGGTCGCGATCAACCGGATGGTGTCACGCTGCAGCTCTCAGAGCAGGAAAGCGTAGGTACATTTTCAGAGGCAACCACAACATCTTACAGACAGTTTAATCGACACTATCGCATGGTAAAGGAGCGATGCGTGTCAATTGACTGATCGGTGCTGGTTTACGCGGTGATCGAAGTCCTCCGTCAACGGGTAATCTACCCGATTCGACTTTGACGTGAAGGAAACAACCTGATCGCACGTTCTAGTTAAAGCATTGCTCATCGGATGCAAAAACAGTCTTTTACGTCACTTTGACGGAGGTGACTGCAACATCACATTACAATGAATAGTCGATCATACGTCGCGACAAACACAGCAGGCTCAACGACGGACGGACGATGCTCGATCGCGAGCGGCCTATCCGAATCGGCTGAGTGGTGACACGAGTGGGAGATCACGCTGCACTTTGCAGCCATCGGTACGTCAGTGCAACGTAGCGCAGCACAACGAGTGAGTAACCACCAACGTTTGGACGAGCAAGGGGGGACAAGCAGCGCCAAGGTGACCTAGAAGAGAGTCGGTCTAAAGTCTCCGTGGATAACAAACTGCTAATGCAGGAAGTTGTGGATGGAGTGTCACGACGTAACTTGATTTTGATTAGGGGCTCTGGATCTGCCGTCACGAATTACGAGACGCGAATGAGTATCCAGGGACATGTAGGGGGGCCAACATGTCGACGAAGGTCTGAAGCAAATCCTAGAGGAGACGAACGCACCAAGCCGACTCGCTAACGACGATGGTGACTTGAAGCCATATGACACTAATGATAACTTATACCCTTCTTATGTAGGTCTCATTGTTGGGTCTTTTTGAGAGGGTGAAAGGTGATTTTTATAGAAAGAAAAACCTCTGAGATTAGATGCTAGTCAAATAGTGGAACACTCCATCACCCCATCTGCTAGACGTTTGCGACTGGCAAATACTTTACCGTTACATGTACAGTAACCTCAACGTTGGTGCCTTTTGGTCAGCACACTGCCCAGCATTACATGCTTTATAGCAGCTCTGAGGGTGTAGCTCGGCGTAGACCAAGAGGTTTGCTCTCTCGTGGACCGGATAGCGTCGCAAAGTGCAACACCGCGATGCAACCTGCACCCGTCAGGCCTCTTGGTCAGTAAGGTGACGCCATGGCGCCTCCTACGGCACTAAGCATTCACACTGATGTCTGCTGTCCGTTTTCGATCGTTGATACCCTCCACTTCATTCTACATTTTACTTCGATAAGCGAAGACCAACAACACTCCACCGGCTTACGTTTCCTTTCCGACCCGATGAAGCTGTGGAAGACTGTGACACTATTGCACACCTTGGCGGTTTTGGCCGCGTTGGCTTCTGAATGCGACCCGGCCTTTGGAAGCAACGAGGCTTCGTCAACGACATCGGACTTTGTCGGTCAAGTTGCAACGCAGAGCTCCACAAGTGCCAATGCTTCGACTGGGTCCAATTCAACGGCACTATTCATCACGTCGCTGGTGGCCACATTTGCCGATGCATCGGAGAACGCTACCCAGCAATCTTCGGTTCAATCGCCTGTAGTGACTACTGCGGCCTCGTCGAATGCGACGGACAGCACAGCTCAGGTGCAGACTACCACGATCTCCTCTTCTTCTGCAACGACGTCTGGATCGACGACTCTCCTGACAGCGACACAGTCAACGGATACTACGAGCACCTCTGCTTTGATTGAGGACACCACCGCAACGACAAAGTCTTTGCTGCCCAATTGGGTGGGTATCGTTGACCCCTCTGACAATGCTTGTTATAGGAAGACGTACATTTCCAAGACTTGCTCGGTTGGCTATGCCTACGATAAAATCGCATCGTGCTGGGCACAGTGCCCTCTAAATTATCCTGTGCAATGTGGCATGGAGTGTATCGCGCAGAGTGACGACTGCGCACTGGAAGTTATCACCAAAATTGAGTCGGTAGCTACTGTGGCGCTAAACGCAGTCACGTCTGGTGTTTTTGGCCAGCTGAGTACAGCAAGTGCTGCCGTTCAACAAGGTGTAAAGTGCGGACAGAAGCTGTTCACTGTAGTGGAAGATATCGTGGACTACGCTGAGAAGCTGCAGATCAACTTCCCCAATGGCACGGAAGAGCAGATTATCTCATTGCTGAACAACTCGGATATTGTCATCAAAGACCTGCCCACAGCGGTGTCTGTCTGTCTCGGGTTGGACGTCCCCACGGACAACTTGAACTTAGCTTCCGATGTTGTCAAGATCGTCAATAAGGTGCTGATTCAAGTGGTGGAGAAAGGGTCTTCGCTACTGAGTGTGGACACCTTCATGACTTTCATCAACGCGGTTGGTGCTGGTAGTTCGGTTGAGTCGTTGAACGAAGACGACACGAATACGCTCGAGAACCTCATTTCTGACGGTAAGACGTGCGGTACCGAACTGCAGTCGATCATCACCAAGGTTTCTCAAGCTGTCGCCGATATCAAGTCTGCCGATGCCACGTCTACCGTCAGTGCGATCCGTGAAACTCTGAGTAGCACTGCTCTTTTCTTGACGGAAATCCCTACAGTGACCAACAACTGCATCCAAAACATCACGGGCGACACGTACACGGTACGTGATCAGATCAGAAAAGCCCTCAGTGTGATCACGGATAACCTCATCGACTCCTCCAACGATAACAACGGCAAAGCTCTCTCGACGGCCGACTACATCCTCAAGGTGGCTGACATGGGGTTGGATGTCATCGCGATGTTTGACCCCACTGGAATCGCCAAGATGCTGGAAGAGTTCATCCAGCCCATTTGTGGCCCTACTTCTTTTATCGGTGAAATCGACGACGGATCTCTTGCAGAAGCCCTCGCTCTCGTTGCAGATGGAGACGCCTTTGCCGACAGCTACGGTACATGGACCCACGCTGGTGACGGCGCTGTGAACATCGTGTTCGAAAGTTCCGATACGGAGGATGTTACTGTGGAAATCCACTCTGCGGGTGAGACTATTAACTCCGTGAAGGTCAAAAGCGGTGAGTCCGTCACCTGGAACTCCACGGTGTCAACACTGCAGGATAAAACCATGTACATCGACCGATGGCGTCCGGGTCTCCTCGGCCTCCCCGGTTCAGGTGGTGGCTCGCTAGTGCTGTGGGTCCCGCGTTCGTCTGAAGGTGGCCACATTGACCTCGTTGCTAAGATCAACGTCAGCTAAGCTAGAAGAACTTTACCAGCTCGATCGAAAGAGTCGTGAAGAGAGTACTTCAAACCTGCCTGCTGGTAGATCCAGAACAAAAACGTCTAAGCTGAGGAAAATAAAGTGCTTCGACGTGTAGTAGTTTTCAGCTAATATACTCAGGTAATTCCACGTAAACCGATAAGTTGCAGTAACCTTAGAAGACCGTAGGCTGCACTAGCACGTCGAGGAGCACTACAGTACATGTACATGTATCTCGTCAAGGTTTCAATCGACCTTTACGACTGACGAAAGCTGGGTGATGAGATCTCTTTGAAGACCGCCAGTCGCGCGGTATCGAGGTGCTGTGTACATGTACCGTGCTCTCTCCATGTAGCATCGTGAGAAGCATTTTCGCACGAAGACGACGAGAACTCATCCGTAGTTACGTCGCGGCTGAATGCCAGCTACTGTACTGTACATGTAGATATGAAAGACGTAAACGTGGAGAGGAACCAAAAACACGTTGCAGGCTGCTCTTCAGCGCCGAGATGGCTGGTGTGAGGACTTCCACGTCACAAGAGCTCTCGTCCGCGATCGAACTGCAACAACACACGAGTGCAACAAGTCCATGCGGGTGCCCATTCAACGCCACGAGATCCCCATCTTCGGGCACAAGTCAATTGCTGGGAGCCGGCGTTTGTCCACCTTACAACACTGGGATCTGTGCACGACTGCACAAAACATCGACTTCCCGCCCGCCAGGTTGTTGAGACTCTCAACAACCTTGAGAGTCGTGCTGTTCGTGCGCAGCATCGAGCAATTGGGATGACAGCAATCGGGATTGTGTCTTTGCTGCCAACTTGTAATGTTTCGAGTCTCTTTTTTACGATGGAACGGTTGGTTGCCCAGCTCAAAAGCCTGTGTTTGAAGACACTGCTCGATGGCAGCACCCAAAACTTTGTTTTTGATTCAAAGTTTGATGGGTTTGTGGTGGTCGTATGTACACGGGGCTCACGTGCGACAACGCGTAACAGAGACTTCAGTCGGCCCATGAGGCGTGAGGAAGACACGACAAAGTTAACGATCGCGAACTTGCTGCTCTGCATTCACCGCAATCTCAGGTAGGCAATCTGCCAGCACATTTACAGCAATCTACCAGCGCTATTGGCGAATCGAGGGATATGTACTGATCCCTACTGCCAATGACGTGGAAATTTGCCTGAAGTTGCTGAATGTTCATGCTCGTCATGTTCGTCTGCAGCCACGCTACGGGCTTTCTTAGAACTCAAAACCTGTTTAATCTTTCGTTGAAGGTGGCGATATTCAAGTTCGTCGACGCTGCAGTTGTACTCCTGGGTCAGGAGCCGGTGGCCCATAGTGACTATGGGCCACTATGATAGTGGGGATGGAGATCAGGCTGTTTGGAGGAAATGCCTGGACCACCGGCCTGGTTGAACATCAAGCCAAAATGTTCAACCAGGTCCAATTTTGACACAACATTTCCATCAGGGCAGTGTCTGTAGGGAAACTGCTCGTTGCAGCGTATTGCACCGTGGAAAAGTTTTATTTTGCATTGTCCGTGACCATTAGCAACTGGAGATTTCATCGGCTTTGCTCTGGTCGCACCAGCTCTACCAGCGGTACGCTAATAAGACTGGTCTCAAACACCCTCCTCCGGTCGCAACTCCAAGTCAGGACCTCAAACCCGTCACGAACCAGGACTGATGACGTCCGGTGACACCCTTTCACACAGGCCAACAAGATGCTGCGGTTTCGGGTTGCTCACTTTGAATTTTGCGGTGCCATTCGCAAGAGTACCCAAGGAAGTTCCTCGAGGATGTTGAGGACATGGCAGACGTTTTATCTGCTGATCGTGATGGCTCTGTATCTGTCGACTGCTACTGCAGTACATGTAGCAGTCAATTTTGACTTCAGTTCGTCGTCGGAGACTTCAGGGAGTAATGGAGACGAAGTCGTGGGCATCGAGACACCAACGCTATCCCCCGAGGACTCGGAGCCGACGGAATCGACCCCAACACGGACACCGGCACCTTCGAGTACATCTGGCAGCAAGGAGGACGAGTCGTTCTTCTCCTACACATCACTGCCGGATATCACACTGAATATCCCAACCAATGGCTCTGTGCCACCGAATTGGATGGGTCCCAGTATTGGAGACTACGCCGACACGGCATGCTACCGGAAGACGCACAAGCAGAACTCTATCGGTGGGTGTGCCCAAGGGTACCATGCTACCAAGAACAAGTGTTGGGCGCAGTGTCCGATTTCGTACCCTGTCCAGTGTTTCGCTGAGTGCATCCCACAGAATGATGACTGTACGTTGGAGATCATGTCCAAGGTGACGAACCCGGGCTACGTTGTATTGAATAGCGCTACAGCGGGGGTTTTCAACGCGATCTACAAGACTTTCAAAATGGTCAAGAAAGGCCTCATGTGTGCATTTAACCTGTTCAATATTGCTGAAGGTATCTCTCGTTTTATGCGGTTCCGGAATCAAAGGTCGCCGAACGGGACCAAGGAGGAAATCCTCGCTGCCGTGTACCAGACAGATTTATTTCTCGTGGATCTCCCGGTCGCTATCACTGCGTGTTTGGGCTACGAAGTCCCAAGATACGCGTACTTTGCCGATGCTATCGTTACCGCCGCGGAAACTTTCGTCAAGCAGTTGATGATCAACCACAACTTGATTATGAGCTCAGCCGATTCGTTCCTCAAGTTTTTCAAGAACACGACGATAGGAAACTCTACAAAAGACCTGGACACTGAATCCATCTCGAACCTCACATCAATGATCGACTCCGGCTCGACCTGCGGTTTTGAGCTCAAACGACTCATAGACCGCGCCATCATCAAGGTGGGCGACTTTCGCGAGGGGAACCCATCGGCTACCAACGAAGACATCCGCACTGGGATGAGTTATTCTTCTATCGTGTTGAATGATGTCCCGACCGTCACCAACAACTGCATGGGGGAATTGCTCAAAACCAAGAAGCCGTACGCTGCGTACCAAACGCGCGACATCTTGAGGAAGACGCTGGGGGTGATCATTGATCAACTCATTGATAAAGCGACTACAGATATGGGCAAGGCCATGGCTAGGGAAGACTACTGGATTTCCACAGCCAACTTTGGGTTTCTCGGCCTTTCAGCTATGGACCCGACCGGTATCGCCTACACGATGTTTAACTACGTGCAGCCTGTGTGTGGTCCGACGGAGTTTATCGGCGAGATTGACGACGGATCAGCCACAGACGCACTTGGACTTACAACCCAGGACGACGCTTTTCGTGGCAGTGAAGGCACGTGGACTAAGAAGGGAGACGGCAAAGTGATACTCAAGTTCGTCAGCACCGATAACAAGGACGTGAAGGTTATTATGCACTCAGGTGGCAATAAATTCGCTTCAATCGAAGTTTGCTGTGGACAGACCGTGACCTGGACGTCGACAGTGAAGAAACTACAGGAGAAGACCATGTACCTCGATCGTTGGCGTCCTGGCTTCCTGAATTTGCCTGGTTCAGGTGGTGGTTCTCTGTTGCTATGGATTCCGAGGTCTTCGGAAGGTGGCCACCTCGAAATGACCGTCAAGATCAACAAAAGTTAGAGCTAGAATAGATAGGACTCAATAAATTATGAGCGCGCGGATGCGTGCGCGTTTGTGTGAATGCTGTGAGCCACTGAGACAAAGTACATGTACACAAGAGCATTTCTATAAGCATAGCTGTGAACCAGGTCATTCAACTGAGACGAAGTACCCATATGGATACATATACATAAGAGCCGGCGTGCATGCTTCTGAGTCTTCACGCTGCGAACACGCGCATTCCGTGCCGTCAACACGGAAATTGGTGGCTTGGCTCCAATCTGGTCTTTATCTCGGCTGGTGTGTCTTTGAACCGTATCGAGATTGTGAACTGACGGAATCTCGGTGTCGCCGACGTCCCCGAGATTCGCCAGCCAAAAACGTAAGAAGCAATGGACCATAGGATATCCGCAGACAAAATGGCGTATGCATATGTACGACGAGGATGAAGAACCGTTGCTGGGTTATATCCGAGAGCCTATTACGTTTAAATTCAACAACTGATGCTATCCTGTAGCTGCATTGGTGCTAACCTACAGACGATCCCCTCGGTAGTAATATTTAGGATCGGAATACCCGCTCAACAGGAATGCGAGAACGGTTCCCTGGAATACAAGCCCTAAATATTATTTCTCCTCACCCCTCAATCGTAATATGAAATAGCAAGAATTCATATTCTGGGTGCTTGACTATGAAAAATCAAAACTTGACTTTTCATTTTTTTTCTTACAGATTTAATCTGTAGAGGCCTGTAGTCAGGGCTGGTTCGCCGCACTGAGGTCGCCATAACTAATGGCTTGTCTTGTTTGTGTTGTTATTCCCTGCCGTATTTCCACCGTACTTCTCGCTGCATTCTTGTTCTTGTAAGTCCTCAGTTCCGTTCAAAATAGGATATTTGTGGAGTTTTACCTCTACAAGCATGATTGATTGCCCAGAGCTGAAAGACTCCGCTTCTACGATATAACGTGCTACATGTATATTGATTTGGAAGGGGTTAATACTTGTGCGCTGCAGGCTGCAACCACTCTTCGTTCGTTTCTACTTGCTCGAATGACTGGTGGAAACGAAGTGTTTGTCGGCACCAACCAGCAAAGTTGTCCATCCATCTCTTTCACTAACTGTGTCTTGGTCGCTTTTCACCGACTGTCGTCTCCTCGAGCTTGTCGTCTATAAATCCGACCACACAAATACGGATGTCAGTTGAAGCATTACGGTTCGACGGGAGCGCAGGTTCCAGCCCGTTCCTGCGGAATGTGAGCTCGTCGACTGGGACGGTGAAAGCATCTACCACATCATTTGGGACCACAAAGCATACCTCCACTCTATGTAGCCAAACCGTATTATCCTCTCCGCCCACGGTGCTAGACAGGAGGTTTTTGAAGAAATCGACCTTGAATGAATGTTTATCCGAGCGCGTGACTTGGACAAATCGAACGAGGATCTTCGACGTAAAACCCGCCATCTTAGCCTTGATATCGTTTCTATCCAGAAGCTGGTAATCAACGAAGACTGCGTCGTAACCACCTTGATTCCATTTCTTGGGGGCGAACCACTGCTGATATTGATTCAAGGTTATACCATCACTTGGATCGAAACGCGTCAGGTTTTTCGTGGACCACACTGTCTCGCAAACCTCGCCATTATCACCTATGGTATAACACTGAACACCTTCGGTGACGAGCGACGAAAAGAACCACATTTCAAACATATATCCATCCATCGAGGGATTTGTGGCCAAGCAGTTCGCGAGGGCTTGCAGTTTTCCCGGGCCAAGGCGCAAGGAAATCTCTCTCGCCACAAATTTGCTCACAATAGTGCGTCGAGACGAATCCTGGCTGTCCGGATACCATGCAAATAGTCGGTTTAAGACATTTGGGGAAGAAATACCAACCATTCCTTCTGGATAGTTGTAAATGTCGGGGACCGCATTAAGCACACCACGCAATGCGCTAATGGCATTCTCAGTGGTGTCATCAAACATCATTCGCGCACTCCCACCAACAACAAAAAACTTCTCTTCCAGAAGCTCCATCCGTTCTTCGATTGACACCATACTTGTGGCGCCGAACATCGACTTGACATGGTAAAAAAAAGCATCGTTCTCCAGGGCCTTTCCATAATCACCCAGTGACCACGAAAATAGTTTGAACAACTGTTCAAACTTCACCTGGTCAGCATTCGGTACGGTAGACGAAATTGCCATGCCCTTGAAGCTACTCGTCACCACAGATGGAATTTTATGGTAGCCTCCAGGTCGCCAATCCTTTCCCATCGATACCATCGAAGACACAATCACGAGTCGATGACACTTTTTGTTCTTTAAGCGCCACAGCTCGCACAACTCCAGAGCAACGATTTTATCTGGCTTCACATACCCGTCGAGAAATACGAACGCCTTTTCACTCAGTAATAACAAGAGAGTATCTAATTTTTTTGCGGCAATCACACACGTCCATTTTTCGTTTTGTCCACGAAACAGATTGCACTGCAACGGAGCCCCCAGTCTTGCCGGACGATGAATCCACAGTACATCCCAGTCTAGATTCAAGTCGCCGTCAAATCGCTTCAGAGAACAGGCAAATGCGAAGGCTGCACATGATTTTCCTGTCCCAGGCGGACCGACAATCCACAAACGCGCGTAAGTTTGGACAACGTGCGTTGAAATTGCCATCCATTCGTCAATCACCTCTTGTCGCTGGTATAACAACAAACCCCCTTCAACAGTAAGACCGCTGCCCGCAGTGTAGGCCTCCGATATATGGAGAAAAGAACCCGGTGTACCTGTAGTTACCGCAAGAACAGGACATGGGAGTTTCGGCTAAGACCATAACAGACGAAATCGACTCGCCAACTTTGCCGCTCTGTTGATGCGGTACTTCCACGATAAACGTGTATTCCGCGTCAAGACCGCTCAATAACAATCGCACACCCAATTCCTGCGCATTCTTTTCTTCATACGCTGCTCTGTTGGTGTAAATTTTCAATTGACCTGCATCAAAGTTCGCGAGAATGTTAGTTCCTCGCGGTTTGCGTGTGGTCATACTTGGCATGAATCTTGTCACAACGGTCAGAAATATTCTTGATGCCATCAGAGGATACTGATGCGGCCTGGAAATTCGCGAACGGGTCGCGAGTTTTCGCATCCACCAACTGAAACCACACTTTCCCCGTCATCGCCTTCGTTTATCACCGCGAATTCGAGAATGAATTTTGCCAGCCAGCGAGTTTGCCAGCAGCCGGAACTACCCAAAAAATATCAATCGGATTAAACAGTTAGTCGTAATCTTTTTTATCTCAAAAAAGTAAAAAAAAAATTATATTAGTCTTGAGCCGGGTAGACTTCTAGCCATATTGCCATTTCCCAGTAAAACTTGAAGTACCTGCTTGATGGAACCCTACGCGGCAACTTTCTTAGGAAGATATGTTTTGGTAACTCGCGTCAAGAAAGTTATTTGAGATCCGAATACATCAATTTCTCAACAGGATGTATTTAACCATCTATAGTTAGGCAACAAACTCAAGCAGATGACCTCTTTCACACCACCTGATGTATTTAACCACCATTTCCAGGTCCATTCTTCACCTTCGCTGCTGCGGGCTGACACCGCACATGCATCAAACACGTGATCAGCACCATCGAACTTTGATGTGTTTAATGCCGTTGTGGATGACGACAAAATGGTGCAGCGTCTGCTCAAGATCTGAAACTTCGGCATGGGGAACAGCGATTTCGGAATGGCCAACAAAGGAGGGACTTTTATCATGTGAGACGGCGGCTGAAGCTCGAACTCGGCAAGTTTTGGAACGGTGAGCTATCCATTCAACTACTGGAGGTTCGAGAACAACCTGATAGCGCGTGTCTACGGTAAAACTACTGTAAATTTTCACCCACATGCTATGTGGAGTTGACCATCAGGACGGCAATTTTTTTTTTTAAATTAATGAGTGCTTCTTACTGAGGTATGGCAGTGCTTCGGAAATCCATTACTACTGTAGATGTGATAAGATGAATGCTCATCCTCTACTTTCAGCAAATTGGATGTCACATGACGGTCAGCCAAGTCGATCAGTGGATCTTCACACTCACACCCAAGTGTCCACCTGTGGTAGAACTGGGAATCCACATAGAAAGTGAGCCGCCGCTAATAGGTAACGCACCGAAGAAACTACGACGCCAGCTTTTCAAGTAAAATGTCTTCTCACGTAGTTCCGCCACTGTAGAATTCCACGACATCGTCTCACCACTTGAAACATCCATCGTAGCGATCATGTCACCACCCGAGTAAATTACTACCGTCACCTGATGAGAGCTAGTGCTCGACAACATTAGAGACATGATGAATCAGAAGGAAGCTTGACTTGGGGGAGGGCGCGCTAAACTTAAAGTGCCGCCCCCACAGTTCAGGCGGATGGAAGCTTCTAGAAGCTTCCACAGCCGCCCTACATCTGCCTACTCTATTTTTACAATAGGAGTTTACTATACTAATACTATCTCTAAGTCATTTCTCCGACCAGCGATCATTGGCTAGAAAGAATATCTACCAATCAGATACACTCACTCCCCCACTGGCCTGCGCGTCCCCTCAGTCTTCATTCCCGAAAAAGCGACACAGCGAACAGAGCTACCGGCTGGAATTCGTCCGACCCTTGTCACCCACGCTTCGGCCTCGGTTGGGCTTGGGCTTGGATAGGTTCCGCTTGTGCTGGGTGCTTCTGCTGTTGTCTGGCTGCTGCTTGTCTGCTCTCCCGTGCCTCCTCGCCCGCAGCGATGGCACCCGTCGATAGTCCGCCCTCTGGGCCGCGTAGAGCTTCGCCAGCAGCTTCCCAGTACCCACACGACTCCGATGAAGAGCTGCTGGACCAGATCTTGAATTGGGGGCCTGCGCCGCCGCGCAAGAGCTCGCAAGCTCGCCCCGCTTCATGCAACACGCCTCCTGGTGCAAGCTCCAGCCCTGCTGTCGAGCCACCAGTTCCGACGCCTGTACTGGCTGCCTCACCGGTCGAGCCACCGGCTGTGACACCTGCCGATCCACCCGGCAGTATCTGCAGTCGTTCCAGCTGCTGCCGCGTCGGATGTAGAGATGACTGATCCACCGGCTACGACACCAGCCCCATCGCTAGTGATGCCTTCGGTGGAGACGTCTGATGCCGCTTCGCCCACGCTGACCGAAGCTGGTACGGCATCTGTAGCTTTGCCTGAAGGCTCCGAACCTCCCCGAAAGACTCTCGCAGAGTAAATTTACGAGGTGCGGTTTGAGTGGTCGTCCGACGGCGATCTTGACAGCGATGAGGACAGCGATTTGGCTGAAGATGATGCGTCCTCGTCTCAACCGCATACTGGACTCACGGATGATAGTGAGGAAGAGGCTGAAAGGCCGACGCGTACTCGGCTGTGTCGTGGCGATGAAACCTCGAGTTGGCATCCTCCGCTTCCTCCACCTCCTGCTAGACATCCGACGTCGAATCACTTGAACCATTGCGACCCGAATGCGCCTTGGGATTACAATACTGAGGTTGGCATCGTGCGCTTGCTGGATGTGCATGGCGAAGTTCCTCACCGTTGTTACCTCGCACGTTGGAAGGGACGCCCACTCCAAATGAGTTGGGTGTGGATGGAACAACTGGATAAACCTTCGACACGAGACATGATGAAAGCTGTCGATGCGTGGAAGGCTTCAGGAGATCAGGGACCCTTCACGACTTGGCACACCGTGCGCGACACATCGTCGAAAGGAGGAACCTGCTTCGTGAATGCCTTCCGGTCAGCCCTGTACTATCTCGGCCAGCCACAGTTGGTTACTATGGAGATGTGGGAGACCTTTGAGACTACCCGCCCTGGTGCTGAAAATGGCGTGACGCGCGATAATGTGACGGAGTTCTTCAAGGACCTTCCACGCAAAAGTTTGCCATTGAATTACGACCATCTTCTCCACAATCTCCTTCCGAACGGCAGCGCCAACATTACGACGCTACAGTCGATGTGCCAAGCACTACCGCTTGGTGCTTATTTGGCGAGTGCGGGTGAGGACGATGTGGGTCACTGCTTCGTCGTAATTACGAACGGTCCAAGCGAACGCGTCGTTGTCCTTGATGGGTACAAGGATAAGAAGGATCCACCAATGGATGTGTATCCTCTCAACTTCTTCGAGTGGGCCCATCAAGCGAGATGGTTAAGTCGTGTCGAGCTGCAACCAGGATACGTGTGCCGCCATGGCAAACGTAAGTCGAACACCATGAAGAAACGAGAGCGTCGGGAGCGGGAAAAACAGCAGAAATCGTAGGGGATGTAATCGGGATACATATAGGAGATTGAGCCCCCCTTAATTTGTCTTCATCTTTTCCTTGGTTTCTTTCTTCGACTTTTTCAAACTCCGCGATAAGATCTGGTACTTGTGATAAATTCTCGAGCAGCACCCACGTAGCTGTCGCTTCACGAGGAATTGTGTCTTCCCACGAGGTTTCCTCTTGCCACTGATGCTCTGTACGAGTTATCCAATAGTACCGTCGGCAAGGGCTACCTCGTTTGGTCTTGACAACCGTGTCGGCTCCTTGTAAGGCTTCAACGAACCCGTGTTGAACACTGGGTGAAGCTTGTTGCCGGCTTGAATGTTCAACTCGTACGCGTGGTTGTGAATCTTCCGAATGACGGAGTACAGACCCATCCACTTCGGTCCAAACTTGGACGAGATAGGTAGACCAGTGAGTTTTCGGTCAAGATGTTGTGTACTCAAGTACACTCGGCCTCCTACCTTGAACTCTTGCTCCACTCGATTTCGGTCGTACACGTCACGCATCCGCTCTTGAGCTTGGGCTAA
Source organism: Phytophthora tubulina (assembly GCA_014706135.1). Taxonomy (NCBI): domain Eukaryota; phylum Oomycota; class Peronosporomycetes; order Peronosporales; family Peronosporaceae; genus Phytophthora; species Phytophthora tubulina. Next base: position 280,351 of record JACBOY010000033.1, on the reverse strand, counting down.
TGCTTCACGACAGCGTAGCAGTACAGCTGCCTGATGCTCGTGAAACTCAGCTCCCCGTCGATTCTTGGGTACGCCCTCCTGTTGCTCCGCTACCAGTTGTAACGGGTTCAACGGTATGTATCCGAGATCGGCTTCAAATGGGGCCATCTTCGTACTGGAGTTGACCACAAACTCTGCGTTCGCTAGGTGGATATCCCAGTCGTCCTGCATCGCACTGACAAAGCAACGGAGATACTCGTCCAGCGTGCGATTCATACGCTCCGTTTGTCCGTCGCCCTGTGCTCGATGCGCCACGGTCATGCTCAACTTGGTACCGATTGATTTGAAGACATGTTGCCAGAAGGTGGATACGAATTTCCTAACTCGATCCGACACAATGTTCGTGGGCATACCATGAAGCTTCCAAATGTGGTCGACGAAGAGACGGGCAACTCCTTCGGCGTTCACCTTCTTCGTCGTCGGCACGAAGTGGCATCGCTTCGTCAGCCTGTCAACCACGACCCAAATGGAGTCTACGTACCGCTTGGTTCGTGGTAAGTCGGTGATGAAGTCCATTGAGATGGATCTCCAACGTTCATCGGGTGTCCTGAGCGGTTCTAACAGACCGGGAGGCTTGGTTAGACGAGGTTTATTCCGTCGACAAGGCTCACAGTCTGCGACGAACTTCTGGATCGACCTCAACATCTTCGACCAGTACCATCGCCTCGCGAGTGTCAAGTACGTTCGTCCCGCACCCGGGTGACCTCCGTAATTGGAGTCATGACACTCACTAATGATCGTCTGCCTCAACTTCACATCGTCGGGGACGATAATCCGAGGTGTATCGTCCGCTGGGGACTGGTACCACAGCAAGCCATTCGCTTCCGAGAAACATCGGTACTTCTTTCGATGTTGACGCTCAATCTTGAGATTCAGGTTGGACGTTCGACGCTTGATCGCAGCGAAGATTGCCTGTACTTCGCGATCGTTTGCGTACGCCTTCTTGATGCTGGTAACCAGCTCGCTGTTCGTGGTCACCTCACTGATCGCTCAGCTGAACGACGTATCATCGAAGCTGGTCACACTCAAGTCATGGAAGTACTTCGTCTCTGGTTGCAAGTCTGGTCGCCGGCTTAGCGCGTCTGCTATTCCATTCTTCGCACCGGGAAGGTTCGAGAATTTTGGTTGATACTCCGCGAGGATATCGTACCAGCGCGCTAGTCGACGGTTAGCCATCTTCTGTGTGAAGAGTCCTTCAAGACTCTTGTGGTCAGTCTCGACAATTGGCGGTTTGTCCAAGCGGTAAATTCGAAAGGCAGCGAGCACGTGGACGATAGCCAAGAGCTCCTGCTGTTGCGTCGGGTAGTTAAGCTCCGCTGATTTCATCTTGCGACTAGTGTACGCAATTGGACGCTCAACTCCATCGACGACTTGGAACAAGACTCCACCAACAGCGAACTTGCTAGCGTCAGTACGCAAATGCATTGGCTGGCAGAGGTTCGGTAGGTGCATCACTGGAGGGCTGCACAACCGTCGCTTCAGTTCCTTGAAGTTCTTCAACTTCTCGTCGTTGAAGTGGATCTTCGCGTTACGCTTGTTCTTCTTCTTCAGGAGAGCAAACATGGTTGCCGTTAGCGAGGCGTAGTCCGGTCAGAAGCGCTGGACGTAACCTGTCAACCCGAGAAAGCTGTTAAGCTCTTCTTGCGTTCGAGGGATTGGCCAGTCCTTAATTGTCTGCACTTTGTCCGGATCCATACGCACGCCGTTGCGACCCACGAAATCTCCAAGACATGGAATCTCGTCAGCGCATAAGACACACTTGGATAGATTGACGTAGAGCTTATTATCACGCAAAATGTCCAATCTTACGCAGAGCTTCCAAGTGATCTTCAATGTTCGGTGACTTTGTGAAAATGTAGATGTCATCATAAAACGACTTCGAATTCTCCAAGTCCCGAAAAAGCTTCGACGTCAATCGATGCATCGTCGCTGGCGCGTTACAGACTCCCATGGGCAGCACGAGATACTCCCAAAGACCATTTGGAGCTTGAAACGCCGTAAACTTGATATCTTCCTCTCGCATGCGCACTTGGTAGTAAGCAGACATCAGGTCCATCGTAGAGAACCAGTACGTACCAGACATGGCGTCCAGGATATCTTCCTTCCGTGTCATAGGGATACTCTGGCGAACTGTGTTCGAGTTCAAGTACCGGTAGTCATGCACAATCCTCCACCCAACAGGCTTCCGGACACAGAACGTTGGAGCAGCGTGAGGACTGATACTGGGTCTGATGAGCTTCTTCTTCGCCATGTCGATAACCCACCTCACAATTTGGGGTTGCTGCTCGGTGACTGTCGCAACTGCTGTCGGTACATCGCAAGGTTTGGATCTTTCACATAGATCCGGTGTTCGATCTCGCGTTTCTCTGGTAAACCTTCCGGTAACTCAGGACGGAATACGTTGTCCTTGTACTCCGTGAGGAGATCGAAGGCAGGGTTGTCTCGAAAACTGTCCCAGTCTGTCTCGAGATATCTCTGCGCTTTTGCAATTCCGACATTGTCGGGTTGATCATGTCGTTGCAATGAACGAACAACTTGCTTGATCGTTTCGTTCGACAGAACCAACGTGAAGTCAGGCTCTTCAGTAGATTTGGTCTTGATTCTCAGGAACTTACGCAGCTTCTTCCGCGTTATGTACTTGGTGCACACACCGGTTTCATCAACGACACCCATCGTGAACATCTTCTCCATGACACTGTCTTTCCCTCGGGTACTGTTGCTATCACCAGCCTCTCCGACAGTCCCGGCGCGTCCAGACGACGTCTTGTCGTCCTCTGTAACTGGCTCCATATCAGCTGATACGTCTTCCTGTTGTCCATCAACAACACTTGGGTCTCCTCTCTGCACATGTTCGCAAGCTGGTTGATCTAAGGACCTCACATCCGTTTCCAGCGCGGCGCCTCGACAGACCTCCGAAGCCCGGAGGCAATCGCCGGTCCGCCTTCCTCGATCGGTCCACAGGTCTCACCTACTCGTTCCCAGCGCAGAGTCTTCATACTTGTTCCTTTGATTCGTCGACCTCTCGAGTCAATTTGCGGCTGCATGTCCTCGAAGAATGGAATTCCAAGGATGCAGTCAAATTCGTCAGGTATCGCGTAGACGACGGCGACACACTTGTACGCTTCGTCTAGCCCCGACACCGTATACTGAGAGGAAGCACTTCCGGCTCCGCCTCTACAATTTGATTGTCTCCAAGCTCGACACGAATGCTCTTGTCGCTGAACTTCGTTGTCTGGAACTGGTGCTCTTCGACCCACCACTTTGACACGTAGATCGTGGTAGCTCCACAGTCCAGTAAGATGCTGGGTGTAGTGAGCTTCTTGTCATCGACGTTGGTTTTTCCGGACACTGAGAACAACGGTCGCGACTTGTAGACCAGAGGGTTTTCACACAGAACGTTTAGGCTAATATTCTCAAACTTTAGCGTTCTGGTTACGCTCTCGGCCACGCCAGGGCCCTCTTTCACTGACGTGGTTGCTCGTTTCCCTGGTTGGCTTGTTCCTTCTGCCACGCGAAGCAGTCGGCCTTGATATGACCGGGCTTCTTGCAGAAGTAGCAGGTACGGCATTTCGCACGCTTGGGTTTCGAGCTTAGCTTGAAACGTCCTTTTCCACGGAAAGGTTTGCCTTTGAACGTCTTCCCGTTGCCCTGGAACGGTTCGCGAGACGGCTTTTGCTTCTCTTGGCGAACTTGACGGTCACGAGTCTCCTCCACGAAGTGGGCCACCTCGTACTTGACCGCCAGATCTATAGCTTCGTTCAGCATCTCCGGATTCTCAAGCTTGACGTAGCTGCGCGTCCGGGACTTGAGGCCGTTTGCGTTGCTCAGCACTTGGTCGAGTATGCTCGTGCCTTCAACGCGAAAGATGAGGGCTGAGTACTCGCCGTTGTACGTCTCGATATCCGCCGTTTGCTTGAGCCGTTGAAGCTTCTCTTGCAGAACCGCCTGGTAGTTCGACGCTTCGAAGTGTTGGAGCACATGCTCACGGATAATCCCCCACGTGTGCTCCTCGCGTCGCGTCGTTGATGACCAGTGCAGGAACCACCCCGAAGCCGGCTTCTCCATCGCCGACCCGGCGATTCCAGGCAAGCGCGTGCTCGCGTCTTCGATCGCGATGTTGTTGATGCGACAGGCGTTCTCGATCTGAAACAACCATTCGCGCACGTCTTCCCCCCTCTTTCCGGTGAACTTGGGCAGGTCAGTAGGCACTCGCGTGCGGTCTGCCATCGCTTGGTTCAGCCGAGCTATCTTTGCTTGTAGCTGGGCGTTCGTCGGCATGGGCTTCTTGTGGTCAGGTTGCTGGGACCAACAAGTGCTACCAGTGAATCAGAAGGAAGCTTGACTTGGGGGAGGGCGCTAAACTTGAAGTTCTGCCCCCACGGTTCAGGCGGATGGAAGCTTCTAGAAGCTTCCACAGCCGCCCTACATCTGCCTACGCTATTTTTACAATAGGAGTTTACTATACTAATACTATCTCTAAGTCATTTCTCCGACTAGCGATCATTGGCTAGAAAGAATATCTACCAATCCGATACACATGATGCCGTCACCAAGACGTGTCCACACACCATCACTTCCAGCGAAAGTATAACCAATTACCTTCAATCCCAGAGCCTCAGTAAGCGAGCCATCATCAACCTCCCCTAGAAACTCTGTTGGACCGCATGCAGGAAGCGTAGTGGGCGCCATTGAGTACGCCAGACCAGTAGGGTCGAGCATTAAGAACGTTTCCATACATTCTACAGGCAATGGGGTAAATGTGGTTCATTGTGGTCATGGGCCAAAGCTATGAGGTTCCATGCTCAATTTGAGCAAGGTGCCGAATGGCTACCCCACAATTTAGTATTGTCCCGTGATCCTAATGTACCACAATTATTCCAATGGCTGCGTGACAGTGTGATGTTGGCTGAATTCGAGTGAGAAGCGTCTTGGCGGTTGAGGCTGCATGCACTTGTTGGAGTGCCCCTTTTAAGTTGATAAATTTTCCAACGGGGGCATGTTGCTGAAGACGCACGATCGTATGTGACGTATCCCTTGACAGTAACTCGCTCCTCCAGCTGACCGCTTCATGCTTGGTCACCTGGAAGCAGTTTAAAGCATAGCAAAACAAAACGTGGCACAAATGTTAGTGAAGCGGCCAGTACATGATTCACTGCGTGCTTGTCCACTAGATATTGGATTTCCTGAAAGTGAAGACCCAGACGTTGGCGATCGCGCTGTCGGTCACTTGTAGGAAAACTTGTTCGATCGTGAAACGTCCAGGGGCCGACGATACGACCCGCTGCGTGCTTGTCCACTAGAAGTTTGGATTCCTGAAAGTGTACACCTAGACTTAGCGATCATGCTGCTGGCCACTTGTAGGAAAACTTGTTCGATCGTGAAGCGTCCAGGGGCCGACGATACGACCCACTGCGTGCTTGTCCACTAGATGTTTCGTTTCTTTGAGTTTGTTGTCTCGCCATGTCGACTTGTAGCTGGACGGGACGCTCATCCGCCGTAAGTGACGGTGACGATGGACGCGTGAAGTCTTAGACTGGTACATGCCGTGTTCAGTGCGTCTCCGAACCCACAATGAACCACTAGCAGCAGTTAGTAGGGACTGTGCGCTGTTCGAGGACCAACGGATTATTTCTGGAACTTGTGGTCTTATCGGACGTCTTCGATCTTGTCGGCGTTATGATTGACTTCCGGTTCCAGGAAACAACAATATCAATTGCTCCATCCGCTACGCTCCTTTCGCCAGGATATTCACCTTATCCAGTCCTAGATTGGAAGCCTCCAACTCATAGTCCAATACCTCGATAAGCGATTCCAATGTGTTTGCAGTCGACGTCTCAACGAGCTGGTCAATCATTATCCCAAAAGCTCTGCGTACAGCATCGCGTAAGTCGTACGCAGTCTATTCCGTCTTCGTGAGTTGAAATTCGGTCAGGCAGTAGTTTGTCACGGATGGTATGTCGATCAAAGCGATAGTTGTTTGACTCATGGCCGTTCGTAGGTCTTCATTGGGAATTCCAGGTGTCTTGGCTCGAATATCGTTCACCGTGGCTGACGATGAGGTCTGTGAGTAGTATACGTTGACTTCCACAGACGGGCATAGAATCGATAATCGAAGCGAGATCAGCGAGTTGACTTGTACGAGCGTTCATTTGTGACGTTGCGAGGAAGTCTCTATACTCGCTGGAGATCGTTGCTATGGTTACATCAAATAGACTGAAGACGGCTTCAAAAATGGTCTCCCAGATGCCGTTCCGATTCAGTAAAACACACTCAACGCCATCTTAGACTGGAAACGCCAGTGGACATTGTGCTCTAAAGGTGACACCAATCTTCTTGTAACCTCGTGGACACTTACCAGTGCTGTCCACCTTGTGTTTTCGCCTCAAGCACGCTGAAATTTTAGTCTCGCTGGTGGTGGGACCAACCCAGATTGGAAGCAAGTTCAGGTGCGTTGTGGCCATTGAACCCACGTCACCACGGTCCCATGAAGAAAACGAAGATGTTTGAGCAATTTCTACCTCGGTATTTGTTCTCCTTGGAATCCGGCTGATCGCAGTACTGTGAGTGCTCATAGAAATATTCCTAAGGGCATGTCCGCTGCTGCAAACTGCTGTATCTCTAGACAGGACCAATGGAGTACCGACAGGGGACATGAAATCTAGGTTCTCGTTCCTCTTTCTCATGATCGAAGATGATTGCTTCACTGAAAAAGTCTTGGCGGCAGGTTGGTGCGTCATTATCTTGTAGGACTTCGTTCGGTTTTGGGGAAGCCTGTTGCACCATCTTCACGACTAACAATGAAAGCGCAAAGTATCAATAATCTCAACCAAACTATGATGCCGTTGAATATCACTTGGCCGTCTCTGGTTGCATATTTGGAAATGATAAACACGAACGTAGCATGTGATACAGATACCGCCCACAAACTTTGGCAACTTCAACATGTTACGTTACAGAGGTAATACAAACGTGAAGTGAATGGGATAAAACAGGTATATTCAAAACTAGGTCAAAAGCATCCTATTTTTAGAATACGATAGTGTGTACCCGACCGAATTAGAAAGGGTATTAGGTAATCGCGTGCCAAAGTTTGTGGGTGGTATTGTCAATTCCGTCAAATTTGCCTGCGGAAGGCTAAGCCGCCCACATACAAATTCAAGTCATTAGCGGAAACGCCCCAAACGATTATCCAAAGGAAAACAGCTGTCATGAGTGGATTCGTACTTAAGAGAGGCTGTGTACAAATGAGTATACGCTGTGGAGGTTGGGCGGACTTTGGGCTCGGGCAGTTCAAACGCGCCCCTTCGGAAATTTCGAACAGAACACACAATATCTGTACCCACTGTTGTCCCAATTTGTTGTGACCGGCGGTGACTCACTGCGAATAATCGTTTGCGGCGTTTGCCATTGAATTGCCCTGTCGTCACCAGCTGTAGCAAATGACATTTTTTTGCGGTATGGTGGGTACAATTTGCACCTTGGATACCCCTTACCAGCAGAACATGCGTATCTACATCCGAGATAAAGTTCCCAAAAATACAAGTTGTCATAAGCACCCGATTTGTCTTGTAATTCACCTACGGTAGATGCCCTCGTCACAATTTCGCTGCTATGATAGCAACATCGCCATGGGCGCGTGTTTTAATGACTTCGCATCTTCCGGATCCGTGCGTTTGAATGTCCCAGAGACGATGATACACCAGCTTTGATAAATGCGTCGTCCATCGTCGTGAATGCGATGATAAAAGACCCATCGTCAACCTCGCTAAGAAATTTGGTCAGACTGCAGATCGGCTGTACCCGATGATACGCCAGAAAGCCGATGGTAGTCGAGAGCGCAAGCAGTCCATCCGTCGAAATCCTCACCCACGTCTCGAATTGGTCGATCAGAGAAATCTTAATAAGTAAGCCGAAAAGGTTCCCGAAGTACGTGTATATCACGCGTCTTGTGTGTTGCGTCCATCGTCTTCATAGCAAGCAGTTCGCATGGTTGGCAACGAAATCTGCCCTCACAACCATCGACTGAACTGCGGCACCACAGTCGGCGTTTTGAGGGATACATTCTGCAAAGCGGTGAAGGGTACGAAAGTCATCTAATGAACTCAAATTCGCACCACAAGCACACTCCACATCAGCCAACTTGACCGTCTCCACTTCACTAAACACTTTCGATCTTGCATTGTTGCTTTGGTCGATAAAGCACGACGAAGTACAGCCCTTCCTATAGGTGCATCAGGTTCAAGTACACAGTCAAGTCTTTCGTTGCGCCAACCTTGTCCACCTTTGCATTCGAATTGAGCAGTTACCACATTTCTCCGTCCTGTGCTAATTGTGCAGTGGTCGGATCGTTCGAGTATGCCGCAGTAGCATGCGCTCCTCCTTCTCGCAGCGCAATGCAGGCACCCAATCACGGAAGCGAAAGCAAAAGGAACAGGAAGTCTCTGCCGTTGGAGTTCCGGTGGTCTTCAAAGGCGACGAAAGTTTAGTCCAGCTACACGCGGAGACTGCGGAGCTACTGAGACTTGTTAAAACACCATCAAAGAAAAACTCTAAAGTCAGCACCGGAACTTCGTCGAAAGGAGTTAAAACTCGCGTGACGATCGAAGTTTTGGACGATGAAGACGACGAAGAAGAGGCTCAAAATGATACGAAATCCACCAGAGATCAAGACCCCAAGTCACCGCAACAAGGTCGAAATGATCCTGTTGAACCCGTTGATCCAACAGCGTTCAACGCCGAAGAAGTTCGAATACGCCAAGCCAAAGACACTTTTTACCCGGATATGAGGCCGTCCAAGCATCGTGTCGAATGGCAGAAGAACGCCTTCCAACGTGAGCAAAACAGACAGGAGGAGATTGTCAACGGGGAACGTCTACGTACCGAACAATCGATTCGGAAGAAGCAGCGAAAGCGAGAGCAAACCTTTGAAAATCGTCTCAAAACCAGCGCTACTTTGATCCAAGCACATTCACGAGGATTCTTGTGTCGACGACGAGGGTGGCAGGAGAAGCAAGAGACTTCTTCAAACAATAGAGTGGTGGAGTCTGAGGCTGATCAATGGCACGAGGTACGCGATGTAGAGCGTGGCGAAGTCTGGTACTATAACGCGACAACTGGAGTTAGTCAATGGGAACCACCAGCGGGACAGGCATTTACTCCAGCTGCAATTCGAGTTTCAGTGTCTCGATCACTTCCTGAGTTACGTGCATTGAATACGAGCGGCAGCATCAAGAGCTTGCCACGAAACAACCAGCGCTCAGCTTCGGGAATCAATGGTTTACCGCCTCTTTCTCCAGCGTGTTCCTCATCTCGATCCACATCCAGTGACCAGGAACAACAACACCAGATATCTGGAGCTCGTCGTTCTGAATTCACTATAGGCAAGAAATCAATTCGATCACCAAGAAACTTGCCAGCGCTGCAGTCTGAGTGCATCACGTCTTCACCAAATCCGTGGGAATGTGACTCTGTGCTTCCTTCAGAGCGCAGTGTCTCCAGTGAGCAGACAAACGATAACGGTTGCTATGCAGACAGTGAAATAGGAGATATGGATCAGCCACTGTTTGACAGAAGACGATCTCTTTCTCTTCACTTTGATGAGAACCGAGACGATGACCAACTCAGTGAAGATGCCAATAGTGACTGGCAGTCCAACGACACACTCTTCCGTGCTGATGGCACCAAGAACAGCAAGCTGCGAGACACGATCCGTAGCGCACTGCACGTGTCCAAGTTCGACTCCATCTCGTCGTTGATTGCCTCTAACGTTGTGTTGCGCCGTAAAGCTATCCCCGGTAAGGGCTCCCACAACCAGGACAGTCGTCGACGTGAGATTGTACTGGGTAAGCGTGAGGAACCAGTGTTTGTTGCTGTGTTAGCACGTGATCGAGACAAGCGACGATCAAAAAATGATGAAGCAAACCCCCAGTCTCCAAGTCGATCATCAGGGATTCGAAGTAAGGCGAGGGCAGCGAGTCGAGCAGGACGACCTCCACACATTCGAGACTTGGCGGATCCTGGTTTTCTCGAGGATACCTCACGTAAAAGTCCAATTTCCAGGAAGAAAAACTCGCAACAGCAACAAGATGGAGAGGACTTGGACGATCCGGAGATGAAAGAAGCTGCTCGACGGGAAGCAGTGAAAGTGTGTTTCAACTGCTGGAGTGCCAGCAATGGACGGCACTGCGATTTACACACAGATCCGAAAGAAGCCACACGCAAAATTCGCGCTGCTGAGAGTGCACTAATGTGTGCCAATTGGGAACTGGACCAGCTTCGTCGAAAGTATCGTGCTGAAGAAATACAGGAAATCTTCATGAAGCAGCGAGCTTCTCTTCGCTATGACCGCAAGTTGAAACAATACGTCACTGTGATGGAGTGTCGGCATCCAATCTACCGTTCGGTTGAACAGCTTTCCACGGCTTGGAACAAGACAATGCGTCGCAAACTCCATACCCGCTCTTGGTTCCGTTCATTCCTTGAGCAGATTCGAACAGATCGTCTACCAAGAGCGCTCAGTGGAGGAAAAGATGCCAGTCGACCACCTTCACTCTTCAAGTTGAAAAACACCCTTCAGAACGCTCGGTGGGTCTCCAAGTACTCGGAAAGTGTCTGTGAATTCCACCCCAAAGCACCTGTGACCACCAAGGACCGCACTGGCAACCATCCTGTTCCTCTACGCGATGTCATCATGATTAATCCAGCACAACCTCAACTTCGTAACTGGATCCTCGTGACGGAGTACACGAAACCAATTGCTCTTTTCAAGCCCCGAGTCTACGAATTGCCACCACCTCGTTGCGTGCCGATGCCAGTGCCAAGTTTCTTAGAACGGTTGCCATTACCTGTCCCTAACGTGCATATCGACGCAAGTCACAGCGCCAGTTGGTTGGAGAGGTTATCAGCTCGTATGTCTATCGCAGCACTGCAAAAGGCTGCACTGCAGATCGGAGCGTGCAGTCCACCGCGTGGATCGACCGACGCCAGACGCACAAAGCACGTGAGACCTCTTGTCGTGCTGTTCGCAACCTTCACACGGAAGCCTACGCCGGGCAATTTGGATGTCGGTGGATTGTCGGCCGAGCTGCTTATTCACATGCTTGTCACCACGTACATCCCCGCGCAGTTTGGCAACTTCGTGGTCTTTGACAGACGTACTGTAGCACCGGAACCTACACGGGATGAGACGATATCATTCGCTTGCCTCATCGTCTCCCCCACCACGCCTGAGTACGTGTTTCGAGCGCTTCAACATGCTCTCAACGTTCGAAAGCCTCCGTGCATTGTCGTGGCAGCTAAAGTTCATCTCACTTCCCTGACAGCCGATGATGAGACGATACGCGAAATGCTTGCACTTGAAGCGCATCGGTTCCCCTTGAATCGTCCGGAGCAAACTGGAGAGGAAGAAGCGAACGGCTTCCGTACGTTTTGGCTCGTTGATCCTTTTGCTGTGAATGATGAAGTTCCGGGAGTGCAAGTGGCTCCGTCGAGTGCTATCCTAGCACCGAATGTAGCGTCAATGAACACAACAGTGACCACGAAAGTTGATCGAACATACCCGTTCTGCGTGCCTACCACGCGCGAGAATACTCCTGTTGAGTTCATTCACCTTCTGTGGATTGGTCAATCCAGTCGAAACCAGCCTCAAGCTTTCACAACACTTGGTAGACAGCAACCAGGTGACTTCATGAAGAACTCGGACCCGGAAGGTGCACTTGGACCATGCTCCAGTGTCGTGTACCGCAGCTGGGCTTACATGCAGAACAGTCCATACGACGAGTTCACCACTGAAGAAGGCGTGGCTTACTGGTATGACCGCAACACGGGCGATACCTTCTGGACGCGTCCCATTCTCCCCACTGAGAAATTCCGAGGCAAAGACGGCGACATGGACGGTGTCATCACCACAGGAGAAGGCGAAATTGCTACGCTTGGTGTTGGACTTGGCAACTCTGGAGATGCTGATGCTGGAAAAGATGGTGGAGCTGCGCGGTATTCGCAGCAAAACCTTCGGAAGTACATGACCAAGAAGATGGAGGCTCCTGAAGAGAAGGAACGCCGCGTAAAACTTGTGTCAGCTAGTGCCAAGAAGCACGACATCGTCATAGACCTCAACTCGGATAAAGATTCAGGTCCAGTGTCAGCTAGTAAGGGTGAACTCACGCGCATCGAGGTGCCACAACTCTCCTTGAAAAAACATCAGCAACAGCGAAGCAGTATCGCGAAAAGCAGAGCGTCTTCAGCAAGCTCAACCAAGTCACGGGGAGCTTCTTCACACAAAGCAACTGAATCCTCCGATGACGCTGTTGTTCTTGATTCCAGCACTAAGCAGATGATTGAGAGTATCACGCAGGCTTTAGGATCGGCAATTCCAGCGCTTAGTCAAGGGATTGGAGCCACGAAAGGAGCCAGTGTTGACATGCTGCAGCTTGGTATCGGTCTTGGAATGGGGCTTGGCATGCGTGTTCAACAACAAAGTACATCTCCAACAAAGTCAGCAGTAGGTCCTGGGGCAACTTTGACAAGTTCTGATCTCGATCGAAAACTTCACCCAATCCAAAGTAGTCATGACACCTACGACTTCGATGAAGAGGACGAAGAAGAAGAAGAACCTGCCTCCACTCGATCGGACACCAGCTCCATCGGCACGTCTCTGCTTTCGTCGAGAAGTGGATATTCTGAGGCGCCATCGGTGGATATTTCTCCGACTTCCGATGATGTCGAGCTTAGTGGAAGACGTCCTCATGTTGGAAAGAAGACACCGGGGTATGAAACTCACCCGCCACCAGGAGAGGGAACATCTTGGGTGAAGAAGCCTGTGGACGCATCTGGTGCGAGTCAAACAGCGGTGGAAGGTTTTGGTGGAGCTCTGCATCAACGAGTTGCATGTCTTCCCAAAGACTTTGTCGCAGCCGTCACCAGTACGAAGACTTGCCAGATGCAGGCGAACTATCTCCCCGTCATCAAAAACATGAACGAACCGAGGAGTGTCGGAATCGTGCGACCACGTGGAGCTCTGGAGGAGTGGCTGGCCGTTGGATACTCACCGTGGACGGCAGGTCGTACAATCTTCGGGACACAGTTCATCGAGGACCTCATGCTTCGCCCTGAGCTTGTTCAGAACGCCGCAGATCCAGCAACACCTGCAGGAAGCGCAGCACCTGCTGCAAAGCCTACAGCCGTCCAAGTCGAGAAGCGCGACGCCGTCTCACAAGCTGTCAAGGAGACCGAGCAGCTGGATACCATCTTCAGCCTCTGTCGGCACGGCAAATACGATGAAGTCGAGTTGCTCCTCAACAGTCCGGACTGGTCCATCGGCATCGACGCGAAAGATGCCACCGGCAATACGCTGCTCTCGGTCGCGTGTCAAAACAACAACAAACGCATTGCGAAGCTGTGTCTACGTCGTGGAGCTGACATCAACACCCAGAACCTAAATGGTCAGTCGCTTCTGCACTACTGCCACGAATACGGCTTCCACGACCTCATGGAGTATTTGATGGACAAGGGCGCCAATGATGATCTACTGAACACTGACGGACTCACATGTTACGAAGGCTTGAGCCAAGAAGCTGTCGATGCTATCTAAGTCACGAAAACGAAGCAAATAGTTTAGTCATACTCATATCTAGCAAACGCACCGTTGAATTGAAGTCGCCACCGAGATTAGTTTTGCCAAACTTTGGTTTATCACACATGGACGCGAGTGTTCTACACACAGAGCCCTGACGCGTGTATTTAGCTGTTAAAATAATGCAGCATGTGCAGGATAACGGAGAACCCCAGATAAAAGCAGAAGATCATGAAACCATAGCCCTGCCCGATCTTTTGGGTCTGTTCCAGAATGCGGTTGCTCTGACAATAAAACAAGTTCACAACGTGAGTTACGTACGCATACACCGCGTGCACTTGGTAGCACTACCACAAAAGCCGCCAAACTCACCTGGGTGACGTTGGACTTCGTTTCTTGAGCATGCTGCTGAATGAGCTCGATATCTGTCTGCTGCTCCATGATCTTGTCCGCGAACTGGCCCATGAGGTTCGAAATCTCGGCCATCTTCGACTCCATTTTCCTGATGACAAGAAATTGCATCGCTAGATTAATAAACGGAGATCCGCCTCAAACATAAATGCAACAGCTCACTTCGCATCCTCTAGATTTTCCTGGAAGTGGCGGTGCAGCATCACATTTTCCACACGGAAGCGACGGTCTTCCTCTTCCGTGAACTCAAGTTCATCGCTTTGCGAGGCAAACACTGGCGCTTTCTGTACAACATTATCATAGCATCTGTGGTAACGCGAAGTGTGCAGCTTGCACAGGTAACTGAAACGTACCTGGGGTGTTGACATCGGCTTGCGTGCTTTCGGGGTGCTGCGTAGTCGGATTTCTGGCTTCGCTTGCTTCACTGGCGATGACAAAGCCACTGGTGACGCAGGACCAGCAAGTGGTGATACTACCGGTGACTTTGGCGAGGACAGTGTCGGAGCTGCAGCATTCTTCAGAGAGGCGATAGCAGTTTGTTTCTTTTTTGCCTCTTCCTGTCTCGCCCTCACAATCTTCTGCTCCAACGCATCCAACTTCTGTCGGTCATCTTCAGGTAGCAACCTTCAGCTCATCACAAGTACCAGTTAAGTCCCTCCTCTTTGATCCTCTTCAAACAATATTGCACCACTAAGCTCACCGTGATGACAACAGGAACGGCTGTTGGTATCTCTTCTTCTGCATCTGCTTCGCTCCATCTGCGATACTTTTCAAACGCTGTCAGCAGTAAAAAAAAAAAATTCAGCTCTTCATCCTGACTCCAGTCACCGAAGCACCATACTGTCCTACCTCCAGCAAGTAGGCCACCACCTCTCTCTGATACTCCCCAACGCTGGACACAGCAGCTTCACAGCAACAGTCAGCCACCAAATTTCAATATTTTCCCAAAATGTCTTCCAGAAACTCACCTTGAGCTTCCACTGCCGTCTTCAGTGCGTCAATTCTGCTACTACAGTTCTTGATGAGCTCCACCAGGTCCTGACCAGCAGCAACCCAAGTCAAAATTTCTGTCCGGATTAAAGTGTCCCTTTAAAATTATTTTTAATACCGCGTCCAGCTCGTCCTTGTCCTCCTCACTCATACGGGACCCTTTGGTCCGGACAAAGCACTTGGGCTGCAGATACTTGGGTTTTACACGTCGCAGCAGTTTTTCCAGCTCCAGTAAACTGCTCAGCTGGCAATAAATAATTAAATTAAATATTTTTATTGTTAGTAATTTTTAAAGAAAATTATAATATTATAAAATAATTGATTTATGGCTTGTAGAGAGGCGATTTGGACCGGAATTTCGGGCCTAGAGTCGCACCAGGTATGTGGCTTCTATGGAGAATGCATTGGGGCGTCTAACTGTCGCGTGGGGCCGCGTTGGGGCCAGCTCCCGGAAGCGCGAGGTGACATCCACGCGCATCCTGGTCGCTGACGTGGCAGAATAATAATAACTGCATTGGATTGGCTCAAAACATATTTTACATTTTCAGCCAATCGTATGATATCTACCTGTAGCCATGTTGAAGATGGCTACAGTGCAAGTTGAAGTGGAAATACACTTTTTAGTTAGTTTTGTGCTGCTGAGTGACGTGCTATTACTTTTCCGTGAGCTGCCGATAGCCTTTCCACCACGTTGGAGCCATAAACTCGCCCTCTTCTGTCCGTCCTTCCGACTCCATGACCTTGAGCACAACTTTGGTAGGACCATCTTCCCAGATTTGGTTAGCGGCGGTGAGTTTTGACCTTGCGACGTCCCATTTACCAGCGAAGTAGGCTCCGATACCTTCGTTAAAGCTCGAGAAGAAGGCGGACGGAATACCTTCTTGGAGCGCAGGGAAGATGGGGTCGAAACCGAACTCGACGGGCTTTTGTCTACCTTCAGAACTGACCTCTGGCTTGACACCTTCAGCTGGATACCGTCCGATGTCAAAAGTCCACAAGTCCATGGGGATCTCACTACCTTTGACAGCTACTCGGTCGATTTTGCGGCAGAACCGACGAGCTTCTGTTGATAGTTCGTCCACGAACCACTCGGAGATGAGCATTGGTACGTCGAATTGACCCGTAGCTGCCTCAAGTCGTGCCGCCATGTTCACGTTCGGAGACAAGTACGACGCGTCAATCTTGAACCTTGAGCCGATGGCACCTTCAATAGCCCAACCGACGTGTAAACCAAAGCCCAAATGTACCTCGAAACTGTCGAAAGCTGCAATCAGCTTCGTGTTGCTGCAGTATTTTTGCAAGGTACCGTGATGATTCGCGTTGTGGAGATCGACTCGCATCTTGAGCACAGCCGTGAGAGCACTGTCGACGAGCTCCGTTGGTCCCACACGCCGTACTACTGTACCTGCCCCTGTGCTCTTGATGTAGATACCCTCGCGTTTTCTCACCTTCTCAGCTGGTAACATGCGAGGCTTGTCAGCAGGGTCACGCGGGTCGCGCATTCCTGGCAGTGCTCCATCACAGATTTTCCACGCCAAGAGAAATGCCGAGCCAATGTTCTTGTTCGCAGCTCCATGGAACACTTTAGCGTCGCCATGTACGATCTCTGCGATAGTGTTGATGTACGTGATCACATCTTCCTCTAAGATACTACACGTTTCGGTGAAGTGTTCGATGATACCAAAGCCGAACACGGACGAGATCTTTTTACCCGGAATCATCACGTCAAAATCACCTGCTCCACCCATATTCTTTGCAATGATTTCGGTACCAGCGGCACCAAAGCCCACTTGGAGTAATCGACCGATCTTGCTCAGCGTGTCCTCAAGCATCTTGGTCTCGTAATCTGTTCCGCTCGGTGTCTCTTGTTCATATTCCTCGCGCTTGGTTTCTGTTGATCCTAGCGGATTCTGAGCAAGCTGCGTCACAAGACGCATCATCCGTTCAATAGGACCAATAACCATCAACTCAGCGTCTCTCGTTAGTACGAAGATAGACACCGCAAAGCAAAGCATCACCACGATCGTCTTGCCGATGTTCATGTTTGCCGCATTTCTCGTGTATGACGAGATATCAAACGTCACGAATGAGTGACAGGTACTCGTACCGCTGGCCGCATCGCAGTCAATGCACATGTCGTTGACGTAGCAGCCCAAATTGTCAACTGTCGCGATTTCAGTATCGCGATACTTATCGCTAGGATTATCCACCAGATAGGAGGCAGACCAACCTGTTTTCGGGTTCTTCGTCAGAGTCTGGTTCGTTCCAAATTGCCAATCGCTTCCGTCGCTGTTCAGCGACTGAAATCGGACTTCCTGGAGCCATGTCTTCAGCATAGCGTTGTCGATATTGGACAATTGCATCTGAACGACCAGTCCATTGGCATCACGTACATACTCGTCGACGAGACTTCTCATGTGCTCAATAGTAATCGTGCCGGTCGTATTGTAGTCTTGCGTGTAGCGGTGAAGTCGCTCGAATTGAGATGTCTGGAAATCATTTTGCGACAAATCCACCGTACCGTCGATAATTGGAGAGACGATAATAATGAGGAGCACCAATACGATCAGCCGTCGTGTAGTCTTCTCTGTCAGCACTTTTCCAATCTTTGACGGCTCTGAAATCTCAATTTTCTTGGTCTCGCCGTTCTTGTTCTTCTTGACCACGCGCAGAATACGCAGCATTCGAAACAACCGCACGAGTCGAACTATTCGACCAGCTTTCGTACCGGCACGTGACGCTCGTCCTGCTTTTAGTGCAGCAGCTTGAGATGCACTAGTCGAACTCGTTGAACCAACGATATTTGACCAAATCCAGTCGACGTCAGGAATCACCGACAAGGTCGAGATCAAGTCCATGTAGAAGGAGAAACCCCGCCCGCGGTTGAAATAATTCGGACGACTGTACACGTTAAGGCTGAGCTCGATGGCGAAGAAGATGAAGAGTGAAAACAGTACGTTGTACACATGATCATCGGCATTTTTTGGGAGCATACTCACGCGGAAGTCGTCACCAAACAGCGTGAAAATCGTGCACGTTGTCATAAAGGAGCTCACGTACTTGTTCTCGACAAATGCTAGCACCTTCTGCTGTCGCGTCAGTGGCGGCGGGGTCACCACATCTTCCGGCGCAACTTTGTTCAAGCTTCGGTTTGACGGAAAATGCGACACTGTCATCGCGTGCTTTAGCACACGTTTCGGTCCAACGCCATCATTGCTGTCCGATCCTGCTCCTGTTAAAGAAATAACGCCGGCCTGCTTCACGGGGATGCCCCGCTGACTGCTCGACGAGAGTGCCGGCATCTGCGGTCCCGCGCGCTGGTTTTGCCCCTCTATTTGCTCCTGTTTATCAGTCGTTACCACCACCGATGGGTCTTCCTCGTGCTTCTTTTCCCGATGTCGTAGCGCCACCTTTGCTGGGTAGCTACCCAGGTCTTGCGATGAAAGCGTCCGTCCTAACTGTTACTAAGGTCGACGTCAGAAAGATGGTTGCTTGGACCGGAAACACCTTCCTTCACTGTCCGGTAGTCACACAATAGAACGATCACACTCCTCTCGCGTCAGCTGCAGTGTCTTTCGTGACTCAAACAGGAATTCCCCGGGGCTGCAACTACAATGGCAACATTGCTCTGAAATACACGTCGCAACTCCATCTCGAATTAGAGCTCAGCCTCCATGAACCAAAACGACCGTCGTCATGCAGTGACCCTGAAACTGCTCACTATTAATGCAGTGAGGCGACTGGAGCTGCTTCTCTGCTATTCCGGGGCAGACAAGTTCCCGAAGACCTGGTTCAACACCAAGGCAAAACGACTGCGCGCAATCATCAGCACTGATGTCAGGGCAACGAACGCAATAGTGTCACGCACGGAACTAGATTCACCCCACTACTCACCGTATTAATCTCCTCCAAACCCCGCCATGTGCACTCGATACGAAAGCAGCATTTGACCTACCAACAGCTGAAAAACAGCAGGAGACACTAAAACGCAGTATACTCGGAGCATCCAGCGCTTGTTTGCCTGTTATGGTTTGTCTGTATCTCCAAGCGTCAGCGTACCGTGCGCTCTGGTGGTTCCTGCAAAACAACTTTCCTATTGCTGCGCTGCGGCCTCGAAACGATGCAAAACAGCATCAACTGGATGTGCGGATCGACTACGCGACCTTCTTACTGCAGCTTGTGCTTGATAAAAGCAAACAAGTAGCGCCAGAACTCTTTGGCTGCGACCTTGTCCAAATGCCGCTTGTCCGGGTGGATCTGTCACACGCAACATCGTTAGCCACGACCCAGTAAATTTGACTGAAGGAAGCATAACGTTTGGGCAGGCACTTACCATAAGCACCTTGACATCCCACTGCTTAATGTCGGGGCTAAGCTGCGATCCTTGATTGTAAATGTGAACTCCGCACACTACAGCACCGCAACACGCACATATCAGCAAATACAAGAGTGATTCACCATAGTGGGCAACATACCTTTCTTAAACACTTCAAGCGGGAATTTCCACTTCCAGCCCTTGAACTGCCACGACTGTCCCGACACAATGACTCCGACAACCGAGCGCCTATATCAAACAGCAACCATCATCCCCGTCAGACATCAATTCCTCAACAACAAAATCAACCACTTCACTGCACGCACCAGTCCTTGTCTCTGAATCGGTTGATCGTGTCCACAACCTTGAACGTGTACACATGTCCGTCTTCCTCGTGCGTGATCATCATCGACTGTTGCTTGCGATGTCCCTCGGACTTCTTCTGCATATTGGAGACATACACTCCGTCCTCCAAAAAGTCCTTAGCATTCAGCATCGTAAACAGGTCCGAGAAACCTGCAGGCACCACAATAATAGGCGTTCCTAGGATCTTCTCCTTGACCAATCTATGCAGTGGCAGCTGCTCCTTCCTCGTCGTCGTGGTCGCCAGTAACGCCGAAGCTTTACTGGCCTTCTCGATCTTCTCCTTGGTCTCAGCATTCACCAACTCCAGTGTCTTGACCACATTGTCGAACTTGGTCTTGTGAGCATCCAGCACCGTCGTGCGCGTCCTGTTGACGTATTCCTTGTCCGTTATCCTCTTCATCTGCTCTTCAGCCTTGAGTTCTTCTGGGGTTTTATGACTCTCTCCGTGCTTGTGAGTGTCCCTATGATGACGATGAGCTGCGTCTTTACTGCTCTCCTGAGCGAGTTTCCTCTTCTTAGCAGCTCTAGCTTCATCCTCCGTCTCTCTGGTCTTCTTCCTGTCTTTGTCTCCTCTCTTAATGGCGTCTGAAGGAGCTGTAGGCTTCCCCTGAGCGTCCAGAATCTGCGGACTGTTCTCAATGTCCCCCTTTAAGTACGCCACCAGCTCCTTCTTGTCCACGGTAGAGACCATAGCTGCCTTGTCTTCACGACACTTGAGTACATAGTCACTGAAGGACAAGGAAGAGTGATGGTAGCATGTGTACACAGCCAACAGGTCGTAGCTCTTGCCCAGCTTCTTGGAGTGATAAGCCGTGGGCGCGTGCTTGGGGAAGCGACGCAACTCACTGCCAGAGGCATCGCGGAAGATTACGTCATCGTCCACGACCTCCACGGGCTTGCCAGCGATCAGGTGCTCGCGTAGCGCACGCAGCGCCGCCAACGGCGCGTCCGAGTCTTGCATGCTTTTGAACTACACTGTACAGTGCCAAGTTTTTTTGGGCAGAAAAACTACGTCTTTAGGTATTTGATACACTATTCAGCGAAACCTGGACGAAAAGCGTATGAACATGAAACCCGCCAAAACCCACGGGTTTCAATTTGCCCTGCGTTGTATGGGAAAACAACGGGTTTCCCATCTTAAGTACGAAAAAGGCAAAACCCGTCCAAACCCACCGGTTTGCGAGGCCCGCTTTTTTGAAGAAAAAAACAGTTCCCAGCATACGCCTTTGGTTTCAATAAAGCATTTCTAACATTTCTAATCCACTCCGATGGCGACGGTACCTCATGTGCTGCTGTACTTCGATGTGAACAAGGTCTGTAGATGTCACTTAATGCCTCTGCGTATATTTCCATGGCGTTTTTCATGCTGCTGACTGAGTGTTGACGTCGTTTCCTTCCCTACAGACGGTGATCATGCACGACCCCGTGCAGGGGAAGACGCTGCCGCATATTCTGAACGACTTGCTGACGGAACGGGCCTTGGGTCGCGAGATCGATGGGTCCGACGGAGATTCCAAGTGGGTCTGGAACGGGGAGAAAGCACTGGGAAGTGGGGGGTTGAACACTCGGGAGGAAGATATTCTGGTATCCTACGGATCGTTCTTGAGAGCCAAGGTGGGGGGTTATTTGAGCTTTTTGGAGGCTGTTACTGTTGGTAGAGTGAACAGACGGTGGTGACCATGTTGTGACTGTAGTTCCCCTTGTCTGGAGACCCCAAGATCGCCAAGGAGAACAAACACATGAGGAAGGTGCTGCGTCAGGATTTCACGGCCAAAGGGAATCCGGGAGAGGGATTGGCGAGTGAGCATGAAGAACTGCTGCAACACTTGCTACTGCCTCGCACTGGGGCGGCTGAAGCACAGTTGGAAGAGGTAGGGCTGAACGAGTCGCCGTACTGTTTCATCGTGCCGGCATTCTTTCGGTTGTTGGAGTACTTGCAGACGAACGAGGTGAAGTTTAACCTCATTTTCAGGACGTTTGGCGACGACCTGCATCGTGTGGCGCAAGAGTTCAACTGCTTCTGTGAAGGACGTCATCCGTGTTTTTCGCTGGCTAAGCGTATGGATGGATCGGATGGAGGCGCTGACCGTAGGATTCATCTCCATGAAATGACGGACGGAGAAATACCTCGATTTGGAACCTTTTTGCGAGCGGAGGCCGCTACGGCGCTGGTTATGGGCACCTTCAAACAGCCCAAAGCTGCCGATGATGCGGATCCTTTGGCTTTCTACACTTCTCAGACAGACACCGTTCAAATTATGCAAGGGCTGCCACAGATCCACGATCTTCTTGCTCGTCGTTGGCGAGAGTCGCAAGCAACCTTGGCATTGCGCGACTTTTACCCGTATTGGTTCCACAACAGAGAAGATGCTACCGCGGGAAAACTTTTGCCGCTTGACCCAACGGATGACGTCGAAGGCGTCCACGCAGTGTTCTTCGACGACAACATCCTGTCGCACGACGCGCACATTGTGGACGCGCGGTTCGCACACAACAACTCTGCTTTGGATTTTGACGACACGCGCGAGCTTCATCTGATTCGTGTGGAACCCCTTGATGTTATCCAGAGCGATACGTACTTTATCGACCGCTTTGAGACTTCTATGGAGCGATGGAGACAGAAGAAGCAGCGTGGACATGGCGTGTTTGTCGAAGACTGACAAAGAAAAAGGAGAACGAAATGTTGAGGGCAGAGGTTGGAAAATAAAATATGATATTGCATTTTGGTTTTCAGGATCCCGTAATATACATTGCAATACAGGGCCTGCCAATAATATGCCATTTTGACCAATTATTGCAATAAATATATTTTAATAGTTTTTGTTTAATCTTAATTTTTGTATACCCTAAAGTATTGCACTTATATTGCAGATATTTCGACGATACGGCAAAGAGGTTGGTGCAATAATAAGTTATTCCGTACAAAAATACCGTAGTTATTGTATTGATATTATTTTTTCCAACCCCTGGTTGAGGGTCTCCTTTGGTTTTGCAATCGACGGTTGCAGAATCCATAATACCGACGGATTTCGAGATTGTTGCGCAGTTCCACACAAATTAACGAGGACTTTCAAGTGACACAACTTAAAGTACATGTAGCTTGCTAGACGGCCAAAGCCCACTGACACGATGAACAGAGATGAGAGCTACCGGTATACTCCTCCATGCATCTTTTGATTACTACCTCCATTCAAAAAATAATGACCATTTCATAATAATTGACTATCTACGAATGAATTCGTGGTAGTTAGGCAGTCAACCAGATTCAAAGTCTGATCAACCCTCATCATTGCTTTCCAACTTTGCCAAATCCGCAAACTTGCTAATCCAATCCTTCGACGAACTTCGTTACGAAGTGCTTGTCGAACCGCCCTCCAGTTAGCCAATGAGTTCATCCCTGATAGAATCAGAAAGTCCCGTGGATGAGCTGTCTGACGATTTATCAAATGCTTGACTGGCCGACTCGACTGACGATGCCCCCGATTCCTGGGCACTCAAACTTGGGTCATACTCGCCGTCGTACGCATCATCCGTGCTCAAGTAGGCGTACTGATAAGAGATCGGTATCGTCCAGTTGAGCGGAGATGACATATCGCTCTCAATACAAGTTCTGTTCAACTTGTCCAAGTCACCTTCACCCTTTACAAACCAGATCAGTAGTTGCAGACCGCACGTGATTTCCACATCGATGTCGAAGAGATTGCCTTGAGTGGTGTACTTGAATGTGACGAGCTCCTTCTTGTCACCGTCAAGTGCGTCTAGCTGGTATTTTGCGTACTGGTTGGGCGACATTGGGTCCATTTCGCTGCTCATAAGCAACAGGCTGGCTTGTTCCGGGATTTTGGCGGCCTTGTTCCAGTACTCGTCACGCGCGTAGACAATACCGTTGTTCTTGTAGTCTCCAAGCTTGAGCTTATTGCATGCTGGCGATCGTTCTTTAGTGTACGCGCAGTAGGTTGGTACAGCTAAATACGGCGCCCACAAGCCGACGGTCATCTCTTCGAACTGTGTTTTCAGCTCTGAAACGGAGGGTGTAGGTGCTTCCCACAACTCAGAGTACGTGATCAGGTTATCGAGTAGGGATGATGTCCGATCAGCATACTCGTCTATCGAGTTCCATCCCGTATTCATAACTCCAACAAAATAATTTAGCACTTCGACATCCTTCGGCGCGCAGCGAAGTAGTCGGTGCAAAATTGGCGGAATAAGCGTTCGCGTTGTCATCCCCGAGAGCATATTTCCTAGCAATTTTCAGAGAGGGGACGATGGAGGATCATCGTTTTGTTTAGGCTCGAGAGTCTTGAGCAGTTTGGCGCAAGTGGAGCTCGGGTTCTTGTCCAACTTGGCCATCAGATGCTCAATCGTGGTTTTTAAACCTTTTTTCTTGAAACGAGAACTGCACTCATTGTCTTCGCTGCAAAGTTCAAGGAAAGAGTCACCAACTTCACCAAATCCTGCACTCATAGACGAGTACTACACGAAATTTTCAGGCGAAACTCCCGAAGTTGTGGTGATGCTATCTAGCAAGTGACCCGTCACTTCCGGGGGATCGAGATGCATTACGCGCTCCACCCACATAGCCCCGTAACCGGCGCCGTACACCGTGGTGCTCAAATCATTGCCGTATTCAGAGATGAATGTCACCAAATCCGTGGCAGCACTGGTCGTCGAGAACGCTGCGAGGTCGCCAAACTTCTCCTCCAGCTCTTGAGCACACCCAGGAACTTGCGACGGATCCAAGTCATTGGATACGGAGGCTTGGCATGTCAAGCGAGTACCTTCCCCTGTCCCGCGATGGTGCATCGTGTAGACGTTTACATTTCCGAGCAGTAGCATGTTTATCATCAGCATGGCCATATGCACTATAGCGGTTAGACAAAACGACACAACAAAGTAGGGGTTAGAACAGTCGGTCCGTCGATTTCAATAGCTAAGATGGACTTACTTTTAGCTGGAACGTGACCCAGACCGCCCTGCAGCAGCCACACATTGGGAGCCTTGTCGGGATCAGTGTCAATAGCCTTGAAGCGCTTCACGAAGACATCGACAATCTTGTCGGCTGAATCGGGGGTCTCACAGATACCAGGATGGCAAAGCGGTGCCTTGTAGACTGTGCACTCAACGAGGTGGCTGAACTCCTGAGGTGTAAGGGGCAGGTTGGAGCAGGGTTCCCAGGTTACGTTTGCCCCTGACGACACTTGTACGAATGCCAACGCCACTGCGATGCCACAGTGGAGCAGCATGTCAGTTGCTGGATCTTCTCTGGTGTGCTTGGTCGCCGGTAATTGGACATTGAGGGTGCACTCGTACTTCTGCTGTCTCACAACTCTGAGACGTCAAAGCACTCACAGTATGCTCACACACACTGTCCAAGCCCAAGATCAAGAGCGATAACGACTTTGGCGATTGCGATGCTGTATGTTTTTCTTGAAGATTCATCAATAGATTATTTTTTCATACAGCATGCAAAACTACAGTATGACAATCACTATACATGTATTGTTAACCCTGTCCTAATTAATATGTCCCGTGGACCGATTCCGAATTAATTAACTCAGGAGGACAGGGAATTTTTAAATATTAAAATCAACACCAAGGCAAAAAGCTTTGTGTACACATGATGTGGTATCGAATATTTGCATACAAGGGATTAATTAGGACAAGTTTGACAGTACATGTACATTAGGAAATGCGCCCTGTTTAAAACAAATATTGGATGTGATATGCAGCACATGTATCACATCCAATATATTTTTATTCACTGACAATCCTCTCGGCTGTGAGAACTTCGGAAATTATTACTATCTAGAATCATTACAATCAAGAGTGTACCAGTCCAACGGTACAGGTGCATAGTGTACCAAGTTTGGGGTACATTCAGAGGTTTGGACCGACGTCCGAGGACTTCTGTCGCGTTGAGTACAAGCAGGACGACAAGAACAGGTGCGACGCAGCTCGCGAGGAAACCAACACTGAAGACGGTATTGATGACACAGTTAATGTTGCGTCCATCCCAGCCAATTTGACTTCGGAAGAGCTGAAGGAGCGCCTGATGTGGATGTCGCAACTTTTTAGTCAGCGCTAATGCAATGGCGTGTTCTTCAGAACGGTAAATGGCTGCATTCAATGCAGCGAGTGTTTTTAGAGCAGTTAGGACGAAACCAGGGCTGCATGCAGCAATAGTCGATGCTGAACTTGTTTGGCCGCCCTTAGTTAAGCACCTTTGTTTAGTGATAATTCAGCTTTTCATATCACAAACCGGATAGAGGTGTATTTGACTTGAGTTGGTATACATGTACCGCCGGTCATTGGGAACCCATACCGTATTTCGCATGTAGAGCAATACACCCCATGTTTAAGGGGTTAGGTATCCTTGCAAAAGTGATGCTTCTAGAAGATCTCTATTTTTAGACTTCATTTTTAGACAACAGTCTGCTCGACAATGACTAAAGTCTTGGCGTTCATCTACAGGTTCGCCTTCTAGCAGCGATAGTTTCTCTAAACTAGCGATAAAAGAGCTCTCAGCGACGCAAGCCGCACTCGGTAGCAAGTTGCAGGCGCAAAATTCGTTAGAAATCGTGTCGGTTGAGAGCGATTCTCGCGCCTGTCGAATCCAACCGCACATTGTCACACTGTCCGGGGCCTTGAGTATGAACTTTTTACCTGCTATATGTGGCTGCGTTATCTGGTCTTGCATGTCTGTATGCCAAAGCTGACGCATTGAAGGGAAAGTCCCAGGCGACATCCGCAGGCTGCGAGACGGATGTCGCTCGCTTGGGGACCTTAATGAGTACGACGTTGATAGATGCAGCATAGTGCTTCACCTTGTCGACTATACGCTTCTCCGGCTTGTTAGATAGAACAGTAGCAACACCTACCTCTCTAATCTTCTTGTGCTCCCCTTTGTTAGTATTAGCAGCAGCCTGTGACTTCTCGTTCTCCTTCTTCCAGCGTTGAATTTGTGTGCGTTTGCTCTGGTGCTAGCGTTGGATATTAATAGAAGTGGTTGACGGTTATGCGCATCTCCTTCGTCGTCTCGAGGTGAGCTAGCACTGCGAGCTTCTTCTCAACGGACTCAGCCTTAAGCTTGTATTGCTTGGTGTGGCGTCCAACACCTCCGCTGCGCAGAAGTCCCCGTAGATTGAATCAAGCCGCTTGATGCGAGCCATTCAGCACTTACTTATTTTAGAAAATATGAGTTATTGTTTCGAAATAATGACGTGTATCTGTCAACATGCGAATTGCCGGGTTTGTCGTTCTGGATTATGATTGGTCCAGAATGGGGTGTATTTCTCAAGTGGCTGTATTGCTCAGAGCAATTTGCTCTATGGATACATGCGAAATATCCCTGTGTGGAGGGAATCACTATTCATATCGCGGTCGAGTGTATATCATATGTTCGCATGTACGCCTGACTGCCTCTCGAGCATTATCGCCCTCCTTTCTGAATTTTTTCAAAACCGCCTCATTAAAAGAGGTCAGATCATCAAGTTATTCAGCACTAAACTCAGCTCCGCCCTCTTTTCTGGTTTAGTTGGATTTCGTGCTAATACAATTGTTAGTATATGTATTATAGTTGGTGTGACTGCAAAGAGCTACTGACTTTCCTTCTTGGCTAGCAAAACACATAGATTGTTTAGATGGCGACTCTGTAGATTGTTTATGATTGTTGGTGCTCAAGGACATCGCGCATAATAGACATGGTGTGTTGAGCACGCTGAGTCAACTCACAGCAAGTAGTACTGTATATGTACTTTCGTGTGTCATGAGTCATAGAGACGCCATTTTCTCTTGGTGACTCGAAAGGGAGCAGTCTGTCGCAGACTTTGCGCCTTCAAATTTGGCAGCCATGGTTTTGTTCCAGATTCAGTAGTACAAGTACATGTATTGAATATCTCGAGAACATCCTCGAGCGTGCTCCCATTTGCCCGATGTTCAAGATGAAGCTCTCGCTATTATACGGTGCAACTTTAATTAACGACTTTCTTGGTTGTGTTGACGCTGTTTTGATGGCTGCGTAAGAATAATCAAGCTGCAATCGTCAAGAAAAAAAGATACGGCACCGCCATCGCGAGAGTCGTTATCGCTCTTGATCACGGGCTTGGGGGTCCATTCACGCTCAGGCGTTTGGTTTGGTGAAGACTCGCATTCTTCAATTCACCGTCTACCGACGACATTCGAAGGCCTCGAGCGACGAAGATGGTTCTCCACCGGTTGATTGGAATTGCTCTGGCACTTGTCCAAGTTTCGGCCGCGGGAAACGTTACGTGGGAGCCGTGCTTTATTCAGACAATCCCAGTCCCAGGATACAATGATGGCAAAATCGCACAGTGCACTGTGTACAAGGCACCACTGTGTCACCCCGGTATTTGCGAGACCCCCCGACTCTGCCAGCTCAACAATCGATGTTTTTGTGAAGCGCATTCGAGCAGCGAAAGGCTCGGAGACTGCTCCCAATGTGTGGCTTGTTCAGGCCGGCCCAGACTACGCCCCCGGTGCATGTAAGTACAGTTATATTGTCCAACTTTGTAGAAGAAACATCATTTCTCTTATATGTTTTTGTTTTTGCTGTTTGTCCCTCGTAGTTGATATCCCGCTCATGTCACTCTTTGTGCAGTTGAACGGTAAGGCGAATGTGTATACCATGGACCATCGCGGAACTGGCCAAAGTACGCATTTAACATGCGAAGAAGTACAAGCTGCAGCTGCAGATCTGTCAAATGGAGGCGACATTGATGCAGAAAACGTTCCTGGGTGTGCTCAAGAACTCGAAAAGAAGTATGGGGACCTCGCGGCATTTTCTACCACGAGTGCTGCCACAGATTTGGCGACCTTTATCTTCGATTATGGAAACGATTTCAGCACGACCGTGTACGACGTGGGCTATGGTACAATCTGGGCAGAGCGTGTCATGCATTTGGACCCTCCCGAAGTGACGGGTTATGTTCTGGATCGAGTTTTCACGACGTCGGGGTCTACTCTCGACAGATTCATGAACATTACCTCGTCAACCGCCGGTTTTGGTGAAGTTAGTGATACTATCTTGGAACTTTGTGACGAAGACAAGACCTGTAGTGCCCGGTTCAAGAAGAAATGACTCAAATTGACGCTACAACAACTGGAGGCCAAACTCGACAAACATCCTGGTTCAAAATATGCCAAGATACTGAGGTCGTTGAAGACTAGCCCAGACAACGATCCACCCTCGTTCATACTTCGCTATCTATTGGGATCTCTAGTTGCGGACACGAGTCTTCGAAGGCTCATCCCACCACTCGTGTACAGAGTGGACCGCTGTGGAAAGAATGATGCCGATGTTCTAACTCACTTGATCGGCCGTCTAAACGCGGGTGCTAGCTCCACTAGGAAGAACGATGAATTGATATTGTCCCTGCTCGGCGACCTCATCAAGTTCTCGGAGTTGTGGGAATCGCCGACGCCGTCTGAGTCGGAACTGAAAGCGCGATTCAGCGAAGTTAAAATGAGTGACACGCTCACTTACACACAAATTCCAAAGTACTGCGCCTACTCCGAAGAGAAATCGCCGGTGTGCAACAAGCTCAAGCTGGGCAATTACAAGGGGAACGGTATCATCTACGAGCGCGATGAGTACTGGAACAAGGCAACCAAAATTCCAGATCAAGCCAGTGTTCTGATCATGACCAGCGAAATTGACCCCAATTCGCCCAGCAAGTATGCGGAGTACTTGGTAGAAGCTCTTGACGGCGACATTTCTTTCAAGTACTCACTGGAGAGTAATATCGTGAATGATATCGGCCAAGAACTTTGCGGTATGCCAGTCCTCGCTTCGTTTGTGCGGAATGAGGGCGACCTGACCAAACTGAACGAGACCTGCGTTGAAGAAGATATGTCGTCCACGTTCAACTGGATATTGCCTGACGGGTTTCAGGAAGCCTACTTCAGCAAGGACGATGTGTACGACGGTGTGTACGATCCAAGTTTGAGTGCCCAGAAATCGGGGGCATCGTCAGTCGAGTCGGCCAGTCAAGCATCTGATAAATCATCAGACGGCTCGTTCATGGGACTATCCGAGTCTGGCTTGGGTGATGTGATCAATTTCCTGGAGGGAGGAAAGACAGGCGCTTCGGTTGCCGATTCGTCGAAGGAATGGATCAGCGAATTTGAAGATTTGACACCCGTGGAAGACAGCCGTCAAGAATGATGAGAGTACTTCCCGGATCAGGTCTTGGATCTGGCTGAGTATACGGTAACTACCACGAGTTCATACTTAGATAGTCAAATGCACGTCTATCGAGCAGTATAGCTCTCAGCTCGATTCCTCTTGTCATTGGGCTTTGGTCGTCTATTGAGCTACACGTACTTTAACCCCCACGGTTTACTCAACATACATGTACAAGACAGATCTACAAGGCACCCATGTACTTCTGCAGGGGATAGACGTGTCGAGGATGAAATCCTCAACATCCTCCCACATCGAGGAGCTCATCGCTTTGCAGTGCAGGTGCCATAGATGAAATTCGAGAGATATCGTTCTCAACACTTCGGGGAAAATGTATCGTCATAAGTGTGCTTTGGAAGAAGATTTTCGTATCATCATGGAACTTTTGTCATGGGTGTTGCTTCTGCCTTCAAGTTAATTTTATGTAGTGGTTAGGCAGGAAAACCTTCATCTGAAGGAAATTCTGTTCACCACGTACGTCGAAGTAGTTTGATAGCATATTGCTAGGGTTTGTCATCGCAAGAAATAGCTTTGCGGAGTGAGTCGGCTAGTCAGGAGAACCTTTGCAATCAAGGAGGAAACCTGTTCACCTACATGTATAAGTGATTGTGCAGTTATTTATCGTTGCGGTTTGATGGCTATTCAGGAAACCTATGTAGAAAGGAGAAACCTGTTCACCAAAAGGGCCGTCGTCGTTTTGCGGGTATGTGGCTATTCAGGAAGCCATTTTAGGAAGAAAACCTAATACCATCTCGTAGTGTAACAATATGTGTCTCCGGTAAGAGCCATGCTCTGTATCATCATAGCATTTTCTTCATCACATCACTAAGACCTTTGGGGCAACTGTAATGGACGTTAATGATAACTCGTGCTGAGGCAAGCCGAAGCCGCCCTGGCGTGGAGGGTAGGTGAAGAAGTCGTGCGTAGCTGCCTGCAAAATGCAGAATGACCCGTAGCCTTCTGTTGGTAGTGAGCGGTGGTTTCCGTTGCTGCAGTGGTTACTGAAAAACTCCTCTGCGACCGTTCTTGCACAGAAAACCACCGTTTGCCAGTTCCCGCCAAACAAACATATCAGGGACAGAGGTCCCAAACGGTTGACCGTACCCGTTCGGTTAATTTTTATCCGTGACCACGGACGGATACGGTTAACCGAATACTTGCCGTGATCAACCCACGAACGGGTATGGATATCCGAAATAGACTGACGGCTGGGTAATTGAAACCACCGACCATTCTTAGTTGCTGCTCGGCTCTTCCATTGGCAAATACATTCAACTCTATCAACGCTTCTTGTGTTGCCGTCGTGGCATTCGGTTGTCACCATCGTCTCTATCTATCTCCTCTCGATTCAATGTTGATAGAGAGATCACAGCGATATGGATTCGTTTGTCATTCGGCGTGGAGTTCTGGACGTCGACGCAAGGGATGAAGATACTTGGGCTCCTGAATCTGATGAAGCCACTCGAAAACTGGATAAACTTCGTTCGCTCGATTTGAAAGCGGTCAAATTGGCGTTCGAACATGAGTTTAACCCTTCTAGCACCGCGTCTTATGCTGTATTATACAGCATATAGAATAAGCTTGAATAAAGTATAGTCAGGTACCTGTCCACAATTTATCTGTTTGTGGCCCTCTTCCGGCAATAGAGCCGGACACTCGTGGAGACGTCAGTCTATTCTGAGGTCATGATTGGCTAGATCACTGGATACAGGCGCTACATAGGTGTGAGAAATGACTGTCTTATTTGCTACCCTTTCAGAAACGTTAGACTTGCCAGCGCCGTCCGCGCCAAAACCATTGGCGCGAGGAGCTTGGGCGCCTGCATCGCGCGCGAACTCAGTTTTGTGCGGAGGAAACTTTTGCCCATTTGTCAATCTAAGCTTGTGCAACAACAAACGTGCAAACGTTTACTCCGCAGGATCAAGGTGCGCCTGCGTCTACAGCATACTACACCCTCATCTAACGCCTCAAGCCGCTAATATTCTCTGTCATGTCTAAAGGGATTATATGACGGTTCTGCGATGCAATAGGGCTGCAGCGGTGGAGCGTAACGGTGTTTCTGCTGTGTGCATGGGGGCTCGTGTTACGGAGGTCACTTGGCTTGCCAAAGGTGCGTTTGCGTTCTTCAAAGAAGAACGTGTGAACACCGCGTATGTACTTGCTGATGTGTTATGACTCTATGGTTAGTGTTAGTGCTGCGCCGCGTCTCCGTATGAATCTCGTTATGTGGTAGGCATGGATCGCTCTCAAATACTGCTGCTTTCTCCCCACTTCGATGGCTGTAATCTCTGTCGGGTGTTATTGTGCTTTTTGACTTCTGCTGTAGATACCGCGATTTGAGCCTAGCCACATGCGACGTCTGCTGTATGGTGCCGTATAGTTTTGAGGAGTGGGGGGCGTATGCTGTAGTTGCCTCGTCAGCTGTCGATGACGGAGCGATTTCTGCTGTAGAAGGCTCGGTACGTGGTTGGGTGGAGTGAGGTTCTGCCGGAACGTACATAATGGATGTAGCATCAAATCCCTATCTCGATCATGACCACAACTGGGGTTTGTGCTACCACAGACACCAGAAGACATTGCCCACTTCGAGCAGTCAAACCAGCTTCCTGTGCGTTTGCAGACTACCCGAGTCACCATTAGACGCTGTTTCGGTAGATACAAGCACTACAGTGCAACCAATGTGTGTGTCAGTGTAGCGATCTACATAGCTAGCATATATATTTTTCCATGGCCCATATCAAGGAATATAATGAAATGTGATCATGCGCAACGTATTAGCAGGGTAGTCGACTCTACGTCGTCCTGATCATCTTCACTGCATACGATTTACATGTAGCCCGCCAGTTTGATCGTTCTCGTAGACATTTATTTATACTGGATCCGAGTTCATGGCTGTTGTCAGGCAGGAACAGGATACTCCAAACGACAAGAACCTCTATTCATCTAATAGCGCCGAAGACAGGGCTCACCTACCCCGAACAGGATGTAGACATGCGACTCATCAGCAATCCTTAAGATTTGCATTGACAGTATACAAAAATTAGTATGCGGATGTTTTTGGTGTTTCGTTGTTCCCTGCATATTACAGCCTGCAATAATCCTTCTGCTGTATTATACAGCATAATGTGCTAGAAGGGTTAAGACGCGAAATCCGCAACCAACACTCGTACTACAAACTGAGACCTCTGTAACAAGATCACTGTGTTGGAATTACTTCTCACATGTAATTGAAAAAGAAAGTGGCGCTCGTTTTACAGCACTCGGCCGTCGATATGTACCCTGTAGAGCATGCTATCGTACTTACGCTTACAACAGTGTGAAAGGAACAAGTACGTTGAACAGCCACATGAAGCAGTGTTCCATTACAGACGCCAATGCTGAAGCTGGATCGATGGTGGGATTCACAGCAACTTCCGTGCCGGCGAAAGATAAACGTCGCGTGTGCCGAGCTGCAGCTATTATGTGCTGTAAGGATCTAAGAGCTTTCCGTTTTGTGAGGGAGATGAATTCAAAATTCTTGCTGCTGCTTTAGTTGAAATTGGTGCTAGATCTGGATCTTCGGTGGACATTAATGATTTGCTTCCTGTTGGCAACACAGTCAAAAACCATGTCGTCAAAGTGGCCAGCGACTCTCGTACACGAATTCAGTCCATTTTAACTCCACATTTCATTGGTGGTTGCTTGGCTGGTTTTACTGTTGATTTGTGGACTGACAAAGCCCGAAAGCTGTCTTTCGTATCCATAACTGTGCACTTCATCGATGAAAACTTCAAGCTACATTCCCGGACACTTCAGGTAAAGAATTTTGAAGCGAAAACTCATACGGCCGGTGCCGTTTTGGAGTTCTTCAATGAATGCTTGCAATCTTACAATATTTTCGATATGAGATTGTTGCCTGTGAATAGTGACAACACTAACAACATGCACGAGCATGGGCTAGTTACTGTTGTCTCGGACAGCGGCTCCAATATGTCCGCTGGTAAATGGCTTTCGCTCGCAGTATGATTGGATAGCTTGTGCCGACCACAAGATAGCAACTGTGTTGACGACTGTACTGTGTTAAACGACCCAAATGATCGACAACATCAGGTCTCAGCCGTTTCATAGATTTCGATCCAACGCCCCGAAAGTGTTTGATTTGATTGACGGATGCGAAACATTAGTTCGCTATGTCAAGCAAGCAAATCTACAACCACAACTGTCAAAGACACTAAAGCAAGAGAAGGTTACTCGGTGAGGGTCGCATTATCGAATGATGGCGAGTGTACTCGAAATGTACGACGAATTGGCGACTCTACTGACAGTGCGGCAACAGCCGCATTACCTTCACTCGATTGACCGCTCATCACTCAAAGAGTTGGTGCAATTTCTTGAAATTTTCAAGAAGCCACACTGAAACTTGAAAGCTGGACAAAACCAACTTTGCACTTGGTGGTTTTTGAAAGACATCGATTAACGGAGCTGCTGCAACCACGTACAGTTCCTAAGATAGTGTCGTGTGATGATAGTACCGATGAGGTAATACCTCCCGATTCAATTTCCCTCATTGCTATCAAGCAATTACTAGTGGATCATACTTTGCCAAAATGGAAACTGACTGATAAACATTTGTGGCGGCCTTCCTTGATCCACGACAAAAGAATAGGCTTCATAAATTTGGAGTTGACGAACTTGACATTGCGAATGCGAAGAATTTCGTGCTTGCGTCAATGTGTGCGTTCATGGATTCAAATACTGAGCTCTCCGATCAGCAACATAGGGCCCCTACAAAGAAGAAGCGAAAAACCACGCGAGGGGTTACGAGTTTAGACCCGTCCGACGAAGAAGAAAAAGCACCTGCAGTTTCGGAAAAGACTCCTGAAGGACGCGAGTTGGATAATTACTTTTCTACTCGTTTGAGCGAAACAGAGAGGACAAATTCTGACTTACTGAAATGGTGGAAGAAGGCTGCTAGTCGAGGTGACCACGGAGAAGAATCCCTCTTTCCTTCGTTGGGCCTAGTTGCCAGATCAGTTCTGACCGTACCAGCCTCAAGTGCGATGTCGGAGAGCAACTTTTCGGATGCTGGAAATGCGTTTGGTACAAAGCGAATTATGCTGAGCCCCGCAGTACTGGACGACATACTTGTTGCTCGCTCAAATGCAGACCTACTCTAGAATAATACATCAGAATAAATAAACTGCGGTTAACCGAAAGCACACTACAGATGGTTATGGACGTCCATTAACTTGAACTCAACAGGCTCGGTCTGATACGAACTTCCGCCACCAAACGTTTGCGACCTGTGATTAGGGTTAACCCTTTCGTCACCATAATAATACATTAAGTACTAATTAGCAAAAGGTGGCGAATCGGCCTCGATTCAATAGTGAAACGCATACATTTAAATCCATCCCACCTTGTTTTGATGTGATATTCAAGGCCCCGTCTGGCCTCTAGGAATTGATTTTTTTTTTAGCGAATTGGAGGATGGGAAAGCAAGTAGTGGCAATTGTGTCCGCCGTGTTTATTAACCCGATTGCTGCCAATTTTATACTTGGAATTCGTATACTTCAATTTCCATAGTAAAATGTAAAACATGCATATATGCTTGGTTTTATTCCGCATCCCGCAGCACTATATATCATAGTGCATGAGTTTACCAATAATTATTGCAATTATTGTAGTAAAAGCAAGCATGTTGCATGGTTTACCGCAAGTGACATGGTTGGTCCAAAATGTATTTGGGGTACTTTGATTGGACTAAATTAGTAAAACCAAGCATGTTGCAGGGTTTTGGGGCAATCGGGTTAATACACTAGCCTAGCGCCGCCGCTACGCGGCGGTGGGTACGTGTAAGATTGGTATCCGTTCGCTCGCTCAAGAGCTCGCTTCACTAACACGTAGGCAGCCTACGCTTCGCTCCAGCAGTAGGCGCCCATGTTCCGCTCACGGGGCTCGCTTCACTACTCCTTATGGTAGGTGTGTAAATGAGCTACCTCCGCCTTCGGCTCTGGTAGGAAGGGCGGGCCCTGGGGTCCCGCAAGACACTTCAAGCGTAGCGGGTGTTTCCAATACAAACGGGTCGAGGGACATGCCGAAGGGCTGGGTCTCCAACCAATATGGAGCAATAATAGTCACATTTGGTGCACGGGCACCGCTTCCAAGCCGATTCGTGCTGGATCTGATCAACCCGCATGTCAACAATGTCGACAGCAATAAGCAAATCCTGACATCGGTTGTAGACATATTCATGATGACGACCTTCCTCCGCATGCGTTTGCAGTGTTTCCTAATCAATCGTGTCGTCGTCACACATTTGGTGATAACGCTCGATATGTTCGTCCAAGAAGTGGCTTTTTTCTAAGAGAGTACCTTTGAATGCTTTCAATACGGATAAGTGGGCGTGAGATCTATAGGCCACCACAAGAACCAGTTCGACATACTTAGTGGTGTAATGGAGACGAATGCATGTTTACTTAGCTCCATGGACATGTCGAGCCAGCGCATCATCCATAGGTAGTTGTGCACGGATTTCTGTTTGCCGTTGCTAATGTCAACATGCAAGTCATGCATTTCTTCAAAGGTAAGGCCGCGACATAGATACTAACGTCCGATGATGACCCACAGGTAAGCTCAAATATCTGTAATTGCGAAATAAACAAGTCAATGCGCGTTTGTAGATGTAACCATACCATATATCGACTTACGCGACCCCGGGAAGGTATGGATACAGGATACAAAGTATCGAACTCCACAGCTTCCCCGCAGCTAAACACACTCAACATCTGTAGACACAACATGAAATCTATTTGACATTTGTTATCAAGTAGACTGCGCATAGCGTTACGTCCTTAGCTATCCTGGTCCTCCGCCGGTTTATACATACTTCTTCCATTGGGAGCCATCATGTGAGAAGGAAGTGGCAGCATGAACGCTCCCTTATCGCGCCTACGATCAACCATTGTTTGGGGTTGTCTGGTTCAGGTCGGATTCGCAAATGGCCAGTGGTCATATCCACTTAGGCTCCCTTCACCCATCCTCTGCCAGCTCGATGAACAGTCACTTCCGGACCAAACATAGTATTCTTTGTATGCTTGATGTATCTAAGATACTGCGTAGGACACGCGTAGTACTTGGCTTTGTGAGGTACGCCACCCTCTCTCTTATTGGCAACTGGTCGCAGCGCTGATAACGCATCGTTACGCCACTGCGTGCCGATGAATGTGAGCTGTTTGCAGTCGTTACTCTACTCTGTCCTTGTGTCCTCGTGAACCTACTCGAGAGGATGGTAACTTCTTTTTTACCGTTCAAAGTGAATTTTAGTTGTGATTGAAGCTAACACTAAACTTGTAACCAGTTTTTATCCGCCACATACAAAGTGCCCTGCTGCAAGCCCATACTGAAACTCAGTGTATCTTGTCGATCGTGAGTCAATGTTGTGTTACGGTTGAGTTGAAAGCGACCAGATATGCGATGCCATCCTTGATCTTGGCGACAAAGTCGTCAGCGAAGCCATACTTTTTCATGGACCAGTCCATTTTCACGAGCATGACGGTGGGCACCTCCTCGTTCTTAACGCCGAAGTAGCCCACGATACACTTCTCCCTGCTGGGCATGATAGCGTGCGGTATCTTGCCCTCGTTGGTCTAGAGGGCGCCTTGACTCAAGGCTTGAGGGGCGCTTCGATGCCCGACACGTAGTCCTTGGTCGTGTCGATGAAAGCCAGCGCGTGCTGAGTCATGTCGCCGCCAATGATTACGGCGGCCTTGTCCTGTGTGAACGTCATGACGAGCGGACCTTGGACTCTGTTGCCCTCGACGCGCTCGCCGTTGTACACGACCTTGGCCCTCGTCGAACTTCTTGTACAGCACCACCCTGTTGACAGTACCATCTGGGGTAGCAAATTTCACAATTTACCTTGGCGCAAAAAGCACGGAAGCTGCTAAAATGTGGTCGATATGTTGCGCTCCGTCCTCGTAAATCCATGCGCAGCGGCCAATCGTGGCGCGGAAGGGCGGCCACGAAGCCCATCAACGCGTCGGATGGGAAATCCGCAAACGGATGCTATTGGCCAAAATGGGCTCACTGTGATCTTGAAGGGTCGGAATTACCCTACCCACTTAAACGACTTCAAACAGCATTCTTCCTTAAGTTTTTTTCTATCCCAGCTAAAATCGGGTTGACGGTCGCTGGTGGGATAATAATAATTTTAATTAAAATAATAATAAATATCGACGATTGGATTGTTTTCGTGAGTTGTTTAGAACTGATATGGTAGTCTAAACGTGACAGTATATGTTTCTTAAGGGTGGAAGGGCACTCAAGGCGTGAGAATATATTAGTAGGTTAAGGCACCTGACACTCAAACTTTTAGCTCTTTTTTGTATCTGGAGTTGATGTTGCGTTTTCCCAGTCATCTCTTCCGAAACTCGCTTCCTATCATTTTTGTGGCCTTCGTCAAGCTGCTCCTTCGCAAACCGAAACAATAATCGATCCTCCGCATCGGAGAAGTCTGCCACATCTGTTGTCGCACAGCAAACCAAAACTGACCCATAAGCAGGAACAGGTATTTGGGCCATAGGTCCGATGGACCGAATATCTATCACGGTGTATGGAGCCTGTCCACCGCCAGAAATGACCCTAACAGTAAAACCGAGTGATTATTCGGGGTTGAAGTTGGAGTGACAGTTGAAGTTGGCGCGACAGTGAAGTGGATCAGCCAATCCTGTGGGCGCACGCGAAGTGGTGACCTCCGGTCCGAAACGGCGCGACCGAGCCCAAACTTTTTTTTCCCCTGTGGGCGCGCTTTGGCGATTCCGCCAATAGGCTCCAGGCGCGGCACGAATATGCCGGTGTGATTGATTGGCAGGTTTGAATCCACCAATCATCGCTGAATTCGGCGCCCACTTCAAGCTGCGCGGCAGTATCCTTATCGGTATCCTTGTCGGCAAGGACGCACGAGTGTGCGGCGGAAACCAAAGCTCATTTTTCATTTTTTCCAAGTTGTTACCAAGTCCCTACGAGGCACCCGTCAGGCCCATCGAGTACTGAGTCTACCGCAGCGTTCGCGCCGCCACACTCGCCAATGGCTTGTTACGCGCCGACCGACGACGGCCATATCACCGCTCGCTGTTGATCTCCGTGGATATTACGCTCGTCGCTTCGTGGTCGGCTCGACTGGCTGCTCTACTCGGCGTTGGGCTTCCTAATCGTCCTGCTCGCCGCTGTTGTTCGAGCTTGCTAGGGATGGTCATGCTCAAAGTGTTTTGGCCGTCACGACGCCAACGCTTGGTTGTTCGTCGCCGTGATCGCAAATTGCCTTCACTACTCTCAGTGCCGGTTGTTGTGCTGGCAATTGCTGGTTGGATGGGGAAGGCTACGCTCTGTGTTAGCCGGCGTGCTGACAGTTTATCTTCACGAGTGCGCAGACGACTACACTCCGTACTGGCCGTGATTCTCGCCATTGCTGCTCGCTCCTGCTGACGACGCCTACTCTCGGATATTGGTCGTCGTGCTGGCTAATTCGCCGCCACGTATTTGAAGTCCCCGTGTCTCGTGATGGCTACGCTTCCTAGCTGACCATTGTGTTAGCCATTGGCCGTCATGCTTGCGAAGCAAAGTGTTTGTCGTCGTGCTGGTGATTCGTGCTCGCAATTGGATGGGTGATGGCCACGCTCGGTTGTTCATCGCCGTGCTGGCAATTGGCCGTCGCACAAATTGATGATGGCTACGCTCCATGTTTGCCGTTCTATTCGGCGTTGTCCTTCTACTCGATGTTGCTGCCCTACTCGGTGTTGAGTTTTCCTACTCGGCATTGGTTGTCGTGCTAGCAGTGGGGTCGTCGCGCAATTTGAAGATACCAACACTCGATGGTTGCTGTCCTACTCGGTATTGGTCGTCCCACTACTGGCCGTGAATGTCTACGCTCGGTTGTTGGTCGTCGTGCTGGGAACTAGTGCCGGTGGGCTAAGGGCCACCACCCTTAAGCCTGTCATCCTACTCCTCGGCGCTACGATTCTTGCCAGTTGGTGGTCATTCAGCTCTGTCAGAAGCCACATCATGACAACGATACAGCTAGTGTTGTAGAGAGATGACGTCCAAACTACAGACAAAATCACACGTACTTATCAATTCGCTCAGTTGTTAGTTGATTTGTTTTGAAATCAGGACCAATTACATCGCGCTCACTACTTGTGAGTTAGACATCACCGGTCGTTTCCAGCGGTTCTGTATGTGGAGCATTCTGACTATTACCGTCGGTCTTCAAGTGACAGATGGACCAAATATACTAGATTTACTATGCGCTTCCACGAAATCTTTTGTGTGAAGGGGCACTTTCGTTCTCGCTAGAACCGGCGATCGCCTTCAGGGCGGAGTAAGCGCGGTGGAATCGCTTCCCGAACTCTGAGTGACTGAGCTGCCGCCGGAGTTCTACGTGACCAAGGTTGCGCCCGAGCTCCGAGTGACGGAGTTGCTGCACGAGTTCTGGGTGACTGAGTCGCTGACCAAGCTCTGAGTGATGGAGCCGGTGCTGGAACTCTTGGTAGTAGAACCGGTTGTCGAGCCTGCGCTGAAGCTGGAGGTGGTGCTGGCACTGGAAGCGGTGCGGGTGCTTGACGTAGTGCTGCCCCTAGCACTGGAGACAGACGTCTGCTGTTGGTCCTGGACAATGCCGCTGCTACCCACCGAGGCCGACGCAGATGCGGACTGCTGTGAAGACACTTCGACCTGCTCGGCGCTACTGCAGGATAATACACCACAGTCGAACTTCACATTATTGTACGGAAGGTCGAAGGCACTGTTGGAGGCTACGTCGGTCTGAATCACATCGACGGCATGGCTAGAGTCCACGCTGGACGGTTGCGAAGCCACATCGATCTGCTCCGTCTTGGTGCCGGACGATGAACCGCAGTCGAGCACTGAGTCACGTCGCCGGCGTCGCTAGAGGCCACACTGGTCAGCTGCGAAGCCACATCGCTTTGCTCCGTGCTGGCGTCAGACGATGAACCGCAGTCGAGGTTCACATTATTGTACGGAAGGTCGGAGGCACTGCTGGTAGCAACCCACGTGGACGTGCAGATTTAGAGAACCACCGCCATGTTCGAGGTTGACGGTACATTCACATGACGTAAGCAACGTGCCAATGACGAGAATGCAGCACGCTGTGGACGACCAGTTAGACCAACATATAATAAATAAAGACTGTCGATTCTTCACGCGCAATACTGATTTCAGACTTAGCACAAACTACTCTCCTATCCATGCATGTTGGTCAGCACGTAAAGCACTCCAAATCACTCGATGCCCTTCAACATCTCTCTCGCGTAGCTCCTTCTCCCTAAGCCGTCCCGTTGCCAACGTGTCGGTCTGCGACGACCCCCGTTGTTCCAACGGCGGCAATCGAAGCTCATTTACAACACACCTGTTCGTCCACGGTGTCTTATGAGCCGCAGCGCACTTGACACCACCATACTGTTCCCGTCGCACTGAGATCGAGACTCATAGTGTCTCACTTGAAGATCGATGTTCCTCACGGTGTTGCTCTTACCAACAAATTTGCGATACCATCTCAGTTAGACGGCCATTTTAGACGAATCATAGACCGCGCAGCAAAACCATACTTTAAGTACGGTTTAACAAAAATACTTCAATTATTTCATTAAACAATCGTGTCATAAACAAAAAACCTGTGGCAACCGATTATTTTAAACCATACATTAAGTACGGTTTTAGAGAGTTGACTTGAAGTTTGTATGGTCGGCTTAATATAGAACTGGGTGGCGATAACGAAAGGGTTAATAATAAAGAGGTTTTTGGTAATCTCTTTCGTGTCACAGATTTTTGGAAAGTCCTTTTTCTGCACCGTTTGGAGGAAATCTGTGATCTGTGCCAAGTCAAAAGGCTACGGGAATTATAACGGACCAGGTATTTACCGTTACTAGCTTACACGTAGCGTTGAGGAAGCTCGCAATAATAAAACCAAGTTTAAGCCCAAGGCAAATTTAACTTTGTTTTTGTTTAGGGCCAGGGCGGCCACCCCTGGCCTCATGAGAACCACTCAAATGCAGGCCGCACCTGATTGGTGGATAATGGACCTGACTTTCCATTATCAACCAATCAGGGGGTGACACTTCAACTCCCTCTAGCCGGGTGTTGACATACCTACTTTTGTATTATGAACCTACCTATTTATGTAACTGGAGGGGGCCATTACAGGAATCGCTCCATTACCAGCGTAGCTCTCTGCTTTAAAGATTTTTAAATCTTTAAAAAAAATCTAGATGGTATTGCCGCTCACTAGCGGGCTTAACAGAAATTGCGTCACAAATGAATTTCTTTGTATCTAGCACTCGACATGTTTCCTCGTCACATCCAGGCATTGGGGGAATTCGTGGTTCATTGTGTTTATGGGCCACAAACTAGAGGCTTCTTGGTTGAGAACCAAGTTGCTGAATAGTAGCCCTAAGGGGTGGTGGGAGGGTTTAAATTTTCTACACATGCCACCACCCTCAAGCTTGCTTGGTCAATCGTTTGCTTGAACCTGTGGTCGTAACTTGTGATTGCAGTGGCGATGTTGGCCGGGTCGCCTAATGGTTCGGCTTTAAAGCCAAAGCATGACTTGCGTGATGCGACGCCTGACCGACAATGAACGGGGAAACCTTGTTATCTGTTGTAAAACTACTACTTCATCTGTTGTAAGCAAATCAACGGGAAATCTGTTGTACGAGTATGGTTACCTGTTGTTCGGTGTAGATGAACAAACATCAGGTTTTCCGCACGGATGACCCGCAAGATATCACAAGTAGAACTCAGCCGTAATATCTGTTGAGGCGAGTCTTACAAGCATGAACCGAATATCTCTACCCAAGCCACAGCTACGACTTGACTCGACGGGCATGGATAGAGCTGCCCTGATTCGAGTTAACGCGGCTGCTCTGCATCCGGTAGAGGTATTTAATACCCCGCTTCTCATTTTCTCGCCGAGTATGACCAAGAATTTGTAGTGAATGCAAATGCTGAAGGCATAGCTTATTCATTTGAGGACTTCTCGCAACGAACGAGTCTACATGAGAGTTGCAAACTCTCCTTCAAAACTTCTTGGACGATGAACACTATCGTTATCTCCACGTCGTCGTTGCTGCGAGTCACGTGAGTGAGGAAATGACGCCAATCGAATGCTGATTCGGCTACACATATTCCATTGCCGCTGTTGGATGTACTCGGAGCTCGGATGGAATGCGCAGTAGTACGCCTTACGTACTATATCACCGTCACCCAGGTGCACCAAACTTCTCTAAGTGCTGGTGGTTCCGCAATTTCGTATTTGAGCAGTGTTTCGGGGAGACCTTAGCCACAGCGCCGTCTTCTGCGATCGCCTTCGTTGAATTTCTGCCGGGTCTTGCTGCAGGGAACTATACCCTTAATGAAATTGTTGATGCTAAAGAAGCTGCTCAGCAGTCGGAGGGATAGTTGCGAATGCAAACGAGTCTTGGGATTCAAGTCGAGATTGGACTTTGAGGTACTTGTAAAGCGCGACGCCAGACTTCAGCGATACACTATATATGTGTTGATGGAAGAGAAGCCAGAGCCTGTGGAATATAAAGTTGCAGCATGCAGCCAAAGCCTTTCGAGCTTTACACGTGTGCAATCGAGTCAAATACAGCGATCAAGAAACGCTGAATTGTGGCTGGCATCATCTATTTCTTCCCTGTTACCCGTTACGACGACAGTAT
Organism: Phytophthora tubulina; assembly: GCA_014706135.1. Lineage (NCBI taxonomy): Eukaryota > Oomycota > Peronosporomycetes > Peronosporales > Peronosporaceae > Phytophthora > Phytophthora tubulina. The sequence goes on along the minus strand of JACBOY010000033.1, from coordinate 236,744 downwards.
ATGCAACGACTGTTTCAGGGTTAAATCACAGATTGGTGCCGAAGAACGCTGCGTGGGGCTCGTCAGCACTCTGTAAGATTGTATTGGATATCACTGAGGTGGAACTTTTGTGAGAACATTAATCACGAAACATGTTCAGGACTGTTTTGGTCGGTTCTTGAGAAGATTAGTGGTTTTTACAGCTCAATTGAAACACCAAGTACAACTGAAGGCAAATCGCTTCGTTGCTCGATTCGAGATGCATGTATACATATTCGGCGCTTCCCCAGAGCTTCTATAAGGTTGTTTGGATGAAACACCAGGAAATTGGACGGAATCAATGAAGTTTTGTTGAAGCCTTTCTTGCCAAAGTTCTTGTGTGCAAATGTAGTGCTTCGACGTTAAATCTTACACACTAAGACAAGGGAGTGGGCAGCAGAGTCACCTCATATCCGAGACGGAATCAAAGCAATGATCTCAGTGACCGCTTTTCTTGGTTGCTTTCACTCTCGTGACGAGGAGATGCCTCACCGTCTGCAGCCTCAGCAGTATCGCCACCTCCGGTGCTGGCTGCTGTGCACAAATGTTTCTTTGTTTTTACCCCTGCAGTTTCAAGCGAGTTAGACCTACTACTACACAGACCCTGAAACGTTGCAGCATCTCGTTAACTTGATTGGCTCTGCTGTTGTTGAGCCGGCATGTTCAGACATCACGAAGCTGGTGGTGGTTCAAGTACTGCTATTACGGCCCTCCATCGAGGCGGAGCACGCGGGGCTGGCGTTTATGGATATGGCAATGAGTGGTGGGTTAATGGCTGGCGTCATTCCTGCTACGACACAAGCAAGCTCTGGACGAAATGGCTACTCAACTAGACGGCCGCCTACCTATTGCAACCGCTGCACGATCACAGTCCTCACGAGACGACAAATGCGAGGAAATCACGTGTAGCTCCTGGGTTTCTCTGCAAAGCGTGCAGTTCAGCTTGCCATTCTAGGGCGTATAAGAGGAGGCCGTACTTATCCAGCGTAGCAGCGCAGGTTTACTGTGAACTACATTTTAAATTGAACTTTGATGTCTATGACTCACCTCAACAGGTATGATGCTAAGACTCACCTCAACAGATATTACGACTGAGTTCTACTTGTGATATCTTGCGGGTCATCCGTGCGGAAAACCTGATGTTTGTTCACCTACACCGAACAACAGGTAACCATACTCGTACAACAGATTTCCTGTTGATTTGCTTACAACAGATGAAGTAGTAGTTTTACAACAGATAAGAATTACTTCCCACAATGAACCGCGCTGCAGGAAACCTTCTGCTTGGTAGGATAAATTTATCTTGCACCCCATCGTCCGGAGTTCTTGTCCGTTGATCTTGTTCCCTAGCCTTCTTGCATTCGGAAAACGAATTATCCGCTTGTTCCGTTCGCTTCACTTTCTGCACCGCGGCCTAATTCACATTTCAACGTGCTTCTAAGCTTTAAAAAAAGCTTTAGGGCTTCGCGTAGGGTGAGATAGCTGGTTTTGTAGCCAACCCACTTCCTTGTTGAGCGGGTGTCCAACGTCCTATCGGAAAATGTTTTGCTGGCAAAGAAGACAGCAACAATCAACAAATTAAGAGCACTTCTCTTGAAAAACAGCTACTGAATTGTTATCGATAATGTACTATGTTTGACAGTACTCATTCATCAGCATTTGCAAAACAGCGTCGAATATATTGGGGCATTTGTTTTGACAAATGTACAACCTGTCAGAAGGCAGGTGCACTTACAAGAATACATCACCAGAGCCGGTAGCATGTGCATGAAAAAGAATAAAATCATACGTACATGCATAAGTCTACGGTCAATGGTTCTCGAGAATTATGTCAACCCACCACAAACTTTAATACACAATGTGTCCTGAGATACTTTGATGCACCATAAGACATGATGCGGGTAATCATTTAATATCAGCCTCACCCTCATCACTTCATGGGCTACGGTGTTTTCATTTTTTTTTAATACTTCTATAAAAGCTTGGCATTCACTTCGTATCTGAAAATGTTGCGATTAAATACATTTCTCTGGTTCCTTTTTCGTAGTAGATTAATCTCAACAGGAGGCTTGATCTGAGTCGGCTTCAAACAACACGATTTGGGCTGTGCTAGCAGCTTTTAAGCCGCTAGCGCACTTTTAAGTTTAAAAAATTCGGTTTCCTCAACATACGGGACAGCTCTACAAGGATATCTGCACTACTGCAGTGGATAGACGTGTCGGAGGTGGAATCCTCAACGATGTCCAAGTTGCTGGGGCTGCGCTACATGTAGCAGCAATGAATTGGATCGTATCTCAGTATAAATATTTACCCCAATTATTATGGCAGACTTTGTAGTGCTTATCTTTGGTTTTGTATGTGTGACCTCAAAGTAATTGTAAATACAAAATTCTCATTACAATAAAATATTTTACGGGGACAAGAATACGTCAAAAACAGTATTTATTTCCGATCCCTGTCTGCTATTACGCCCTCCCAAGCATGGTTCAAAGGGACATTGTGTAGACAAAAGGACGAAATGCCCCCTTGATGGTTTTCCCATTGAAAGCAAGAAATCGCCGATGCCTGTCATCGATAATCCTCTGTTTCTACTTGAAATACTTGAAGTGCGTCACTGCAAGCTCTTTACTGCTCAAATACTTCGTTAAATTAGCCTACGAATGTATGAAATGCGGTTTCATTCTTGGCTGTACATGTAGATGCTCGCGTTAGACTGCCGCAACGAGCTTTCTAGCCACTACATGTAGTTTTACTCATTTGCAGATACGATAAGGGCTCGGGAAGACAAAGTGTCACCGTCGCTACGAGCAGAGGTCTACCAATACCGTAATAAAATGAATTGGTGCTAACGAGACGCAGTAGTAAATATTACATAAGTACAACTTAGCATCGCTCAATAATAAATATTGCCGCAATTTATATTGTATTGTGTACGATCAACTTCTCCTACCTTTCCAACCAAGTCTAATGCTTTTTACAGACACCCCTATTGGGATCCAAACAAAAGTCTAAACCATGTCTAGATCTGCATTTCGGCATCTTCCAATCGCATCTTGCAGCAACTCGTGACGAAAAGCACCTCGATTTATGTTTACTTTGAAAAAAATATGTGCATTTTCTTTTATCCTCTAAAAACGTCTCACAATAATTTCATGTTCATTTTACAGCTATCTTCTTCTGATTCGTGGTACTGAGATGTTTCTTTGGTTGCCTTCCTGTTTGTGCGCAATTTATTTTTGACTTACCTACCTATACGACCGCTTAAATTCATATGACTCTTACCCATTCGCGTTTTGAGTGGTCAATATCATTCCTGAGGAACTTTCGTTGAAGACACTGCATTCGACGTGGGAAACTTCATAGCTAGCCGTCATCGAGTAGAAAATTGAAGGGGGGTCGCCAGTCACTCTTTTTCGTATTTATTGTGAATAATTGGGTCAATTTGTATTATCACGAATTTTCTGTATTTTATATCCAGAATCCATCCAAGCATTGCAACGAGGGTCAGAATGCTCCGATATCGAATACCCTGTCGGATTTGATTGGTACTGTGACCAAAGTAATAATCAAACGCCTTTGACAATAAATAACCTCGTAATATTAATGTTATCCATGGATGTTGACTCATCCGCGTGATTTATGCAAACAATACCTATATGATTTTGTATATGTACGCTATTATCACATTTTATCTGTAACAGACGAGAGGAGTGGGCTGGTAGTGCCAGCATAAACGCCATTGTTATCAAAGGAACCTGTCCGTATCCACATATATAGTGCACCAGACATGCTAGTCTAGATGTAAACGAGCACTTAAATATCGGCAAGAATGAGAATTTAAAACGTCCAGGCAAAAAAAACCTATATGTGTTATACTGCGATTGGTGCTGCTGAGTCACACCCGCGTCAGACCATACGCGACACGGTTTGAAAGCACGTCGGCGTGCGCCGCTCCCGTGGCCACCTTAATCACAATAACAATGTTGGACTCGCCGCTGGTTGCTGCTCTTCTCGTCGAACGGGATCTCACGATAGTCCAGCTCGCTCAGCACCTCATCGAACGAGTACACATCAGCCTTCTCGCTTTAGTTGTTGTCGAGTGTGACCTCGGGGGGCGGACCAACGATTTCCCGGTAAGTGTTGCAGCTGACACCGAAGTTGCTCGGCTTGGCCATCATACAGGAGTGCAGCAGTGCGTTGCGTCACTTCAGGCTACGGTGGATGATCTTGGGTGAGCACGTACGCCAGTGCTTCAATGACATTGGAGATCTTCTTCTTCTTCCAGCTGGGATCGATCTTGCGGGTCTACCGCAGCGTGCGTAAGTCACCGCCGTTCATGTACATGGACTCGGAGACGCACCCTGAATTCATTCATCATAACGCAGACAATTAGCCGCCATGTTTAGCAACGTAGCACATTCGTGTTTAACTGGCACGTACATGTACTCGGAGACGACGCAGAGATCCTTCGTGTTCTGCAGCCAATGAATCGCACGATCTTGGGGTGGGCAGTCGGGACATGGTCTCTACCTCGTGGGAGAAGGAGCCTCGCCGTCGATCATGTGCTTGGCAGCCTCAGGCTGGCCGTGGTAGCGACCCAACCACACGATATCGAATGCGCCACTGGAGACCTTTAGGGTCAGAAGCCCAGACGGAGCTTGACCAGCTCGCAGTTGCCGAACGCAGAATTCTTCTTCTCGAAGAAGATTGGAATCGACAAACGTGGTATTATTTCGAAACAGTGCCGTTACCACCGCTAATTTAATAGCCTGTGAACAATTTGTAAGCCTGTGAACGTGATACAAAAACATGAATTTATAAGGACCTACCACTTGAAATTTGTATCGATTCAGTACCTACTATTGGTGTGGTGTACACAGCTCGAATTAATCCCTATAGGGCTGTCCGTACAACGTACCCGTTGCACTACCAGTATAGCGTATCTATCAGTTCGAGCAACGTTCACGATTTTATTGTTTTCGGACAACACGCTCTGAAAGATGCGGATGGAGTAGCCTGTGAGTAGCTACAAGGCCAAGCCGTCCACGCAAAGTACAAGGTGTTAAATAGCTGCAAGGCGGATTAGCCGCCACTCACGGGACGCAGCATCGCCGGAGTTGGTGCGCATGCTGGTGGACACGACGGCCTAGAGCCAGGCGTGCTCGAGAAGCTCAAAGAGATCCGCGTGCTGTTGGCCGCGCACTAGTTACTACATGTAGGTGTGAAATTATAATTTCGACGGGATAGGTATTTACGGCTATTGATCTTATTTGTGTCGTAAATTGTGCCTGTAATGGCCTCGCTGCCCAAATTCGGCCTCACTGCTAGTTAGCGCAACCCGCACTCGCGAAGAAGTGTACCGCGAGATCTTATGGTTTGTGGAACACTTCGCCGTTGCAGAAGTGGCTATTGTCGGCAACTCACTGCGACTCATCGATAACGTTTGAGTTTCGGGCCTCGTGGCGTCTCTCTTGAACGAGGATATCGATACGCTGGAGACCGTTCAGTTCGAGTGCGGTGAAGAGCATTGTCCAAATGAGCGGTTGCTCTGGTGAATGAATTCTACGAAGAGAATTACGCAACAAGTCACTGCCGAACGCTAGCGTACCTGCTGGGTTTGTCTTTGAGAGCCCGTGCAGCTGCAGTTTGGAGCTCCCCAGCAAGAAGTGGCCCCGGGCCCTGGTGGACGAGGCTGCGGTGCACACATGACCACACGCGCATGAAAAAACTAAGCCGCCATTTCAACCAGAGCACCAGAGAGGAGAACAACATCACTCATGGATGGTGTTGTATAAGTTGCTAAGGTAAAGTGAAGGCAACATCACCAACCCCAGTACTTAGTGTGCGTCTCATAAAGCCATTCTGCATCTGATCTTGATTCAAATGAATGTGCTTGTGTTCCTAGTAGGCTACCTTCACAAAATTTAATGTCTCACATCCTGTCAGATCAATCGTACTTAAACGAGAGAAATTGTCTTGAGATTGTATTCAAACCTGGACCTAAATCAAGACCAGGTCAAATAAGACCCATTTAAAAATCTTCCTCGTTTGGCCAGGTCACGGGAAATACATATTGATAGTGTATTGGGCTAGACAAGAAGGAATAATAAATAAAAATAGTATATAAGAAATACCAATATATTGGCATCGTACTTGCTGCATTAGCATTGCGACTCAACGTCCTGCTCGACGCATCCTCTCTGCTAGAGCGGTCTCGTTGCTGATGCGCGATTTCGTGTCTGTCGACGCACTTGAGCCCTACTGATCCAACGCACTGTACGCAGCCCCAGAACAAGGCAATTTTCTCTTCAGTAATATTAACTTATCAAAAGTGAGCTTCTTTGGAGGATAATCACAGTATTTGCTTTTGAAATAGGCTTTCGCAGTCTTTGCTCGTAGGGGGTATGATAAACAGAGGATTGTAGCACAGGAGCCGGTCATTCCCCAGTTTGCGGTTCACATGAGCAGTTTAATTTATATTTTGCTTAGCAAATAATAGCAACTTCTCGGAAAACCCAATAATAATACATTGGTGCGACCCAAAACAATAATTATGGGTATTCAGTTATATTTCCCATGGCCTGCGTTTCGCACCTCGTATTTTCCCGCCCATGATCAGACACCAGAACTCAATCGAGACTGACAAGGTTGCTGCGTAGGGGGTCTCCGAATTTGAAAACGAGCATGGCATGTGGCATCGAAATGACATTCCAAAAGACACGGAGGGGCGACACCGCACTGGCACGGTTCGCGCGCATGGACCGTGGTATACAGTACACACTACCAACAACTTCATGTATAATTCACTCTTGCTTCACTGATTGGCTGGGATCCAGATTGAATAGCGTGTTTTGGAGTCGTGGGGATTTAGTAAATTCGACTAGAGCCTAAGGCTTGGGATCTTGAACTTCTCGAATGCCACCGCCTTGCCGTTAAACAAAATCTGATCTTGGACTCCTAATGCGTCCATATCCCGCCAACGTTCTCAATGCTACTTTGCTGTCGCATTCCGAGCCAACATTGGCGTTCGGGTCCGTACGATCACGATCACGCTACTTTTTCGTGATGATTGGATTCATCGCCCTAGAAGTAGTAGATCAGTACTAAGTACTATAGTGAGGCTTCAAACTACTTGTAGACAAGGTGGACCATGCTTCTTGTTCATTCAACCTTTTGAACATGTATCGCTCTCAGTTCTCTTCGATGAGACGATGCCAACTATAAAGCGCCGCAAACACACTTTCGAGTCGAATGAGGGCAGTCGAAAAATGTCGACCCTGACGGATTCTGGAAATGAATATCCCGCTGAAGCTGGTTCCGAAACCACGTTTTTTTCTGATACATGTACCCTCTCAGATAACAATTCTCTCGATTTTAGATCCAGAGTATTTTACAGGGGCGCAATTCTAAAAACAACTATATATTCTTATACTGAAACTAAGGAAAACTATTCCTCCACGTTATTTAATCACAGATACTCTCCGTATTTCATGAACCTGTTTATCTCAGAACGACGGATTGATTTTTTTTATTCAGAAAATGCCCCTCGGAACCATGAGCACAGCTCTTTCATCGGGCAACAGATGCTACGTCTAGATTGGTGTCCAAGGCGAAATATTCTGACAAAGTTTGAACGAGAAAATATTTGGCATATGAGTGACGTACATGTATGCGCCCACGGTTCCCCCCGTTCTACAGCGATGTTACAATGATGCCAACAGATCGGTGGGACAAACACACAATCATGCTTTGCGAACAACAACGACGGACATTATGCCGCCGATGCTGACGATATTTGGCAATCTCGTCGATGCATCGATGCTGGCCTCTCAGTGAGAGTCTCACCGGGTATATTACGCGGTATCACGTGAAAAAGAAATCTAAACATGGGATTTGCGCGACAGATGATCCTCTCGACTAACGCTTTCAACGATCGCGTTGAGGGCGGTCTTTACTACACGCAAGCCTAGCGAATCTTGCGTGCGTGGGAATCAATCGTATTTTCACTATTGACTTTAGAATTCCAGCTTTCATTTCGTGCTTAGCAAAAACAGAAAGTTTAAAGCTTATGCTCGGGATATGTGACGAGCCAGCTACGTGAAGTTGTTCAAGTGCCGCAATCTCGACGTCGTCCAGAACAAAACTCATTCACTCCAAAACCCAAGGGCTGCCCACTTCATCACTCCTCAATTTGCCAAGACAGCAACACCTGCCAGCATCCAGTCAAGTGACGCAACAGCTACAACCAATGAACTTCTTGACATCTTTCGTCGTTCTCCTTGCTGCCATGGCCGCTATTTCCACTCCTGCTGAAGCGCAACCGAAAGAGATGCGGCCGAAGATGTCATGCTCAAAAGCAGTCTGCGGCGTGAAGGCCGCGAAAATCACTCCTTGCTGCCGAACGGATGCGAGTATGAACTTTGACGACTGCTGCTCCAACAGTTGTGTCTTCAACCAACCCTGTCGCTACAATTAAGTTCGCCAGATCGACACGATCGGGTCGACCATAACCTTCCCACGCTGTGGTCAAGAAAAAGGAGACAATTGAGGCTTTTTGTGCGTAGTAAGCAAGTGAGCTGGCCCACGAAAAGAGAGGGGGGAAACGGAAAAAAAAATACGAAGAACAATTTCAAATGTGAGCTGGCTTGCCTTCCGTCAATACGAAGATGTCAGGTTCTTGCCGACCGTCGGTGGCGATTCAGTATTGTATGTTAGTAATATCTACCATGTCCATTTCCGGTGTTTACAGTCATTCAGTGCCTACGGCTTAATCCACTGTAGAAAATGTGGCAGAGGAGGACTAGTTTTCTTTTGTGTTTTGTCATTTCGGACTTGCGATAGAGATATCGACATACTAGCACCAATTTAACCCATATCGACAGCAAAAGTAGTACCAAAACTGACTAAGCACGGGAAAACTCTGGAATTTGAACGTTCTACCGTTTAGGCCTGTGTTGTTCCGTAGGATATCGTCCGTGAACTTCACTACCTGCGTCAAATTGTGCGTTTGCTCCGCCTGGTTCGCTGCCGCAGCATTTACACAGATGGCTCACACAAACGACATCAGCCTAAACCCGTGTGTTTATTCTTCTCTTTTTTCTAGACGCAATTCCGTCTGTACAATATGGGAGCAATAACACCCTGGTATTGGGGACGTCAAGCAATGCACTAATTGTACCCCTCCAGTAAACCAATACCGGTTAAACAATAACAATGTTTTTTTTTTTCACCGACCCCTGTCACTGGGTGATTGCGTTTTACTGCTACGGTCTTATATTTATTAGTGGCCTACAGGGTTTACTAATCGTAGAAGGCTTTATTGCTCGACTACATCGACATAATCCAAAGCTTCGTCCAACTGCATTCAAAATGCTCGCTCAATGGGCCTGCAATGACCCTGCGAGCATCGTGTTTATCGACATGGTATTGGCTATCAACGATTGGCATTCTCCTCGGAGAAACGCAAAACATACTATTTTAAAATAGATGTTTTGCGTTTAAAAAAACAACGACAACAACAGCTCCAATGCTAACCTTTAGAGCATTGATGTTGCCAGTCTTCGATGACTTTCGTAACCACTTACGACAACAACCCAGTGTTATCAGCGGCAAAGCAACGACCTCAGTTGCAAGATCGTTGTCGTCATTACGCGACAATTACAGCAAAACACCAGTCATTATTATCGATGCTGGAAGCTGATAATACTATTGAACTGCACACTAGAGCACGTAGTGAGTCGCAGGTACTTCAAAATGATTTTACTGTAAGAAGAAAAAGCGGCAAGAGCTTGTTGTCAGAATGATTCTTTCTTGATTGGTACGTTTCTAGGGTGCTCGCGAAGTTACTTATCGTGCGTGCCACAAAGCCTGGTCAGTACTGCTGAAGCAACACGGGCACTGACCATGGCAGCCAGCGCATTGTTCACTTATTCTAGGCGGTCGCTTTCCAAGGGTCGAACCCGCAAATTCGATCAGCCAATCTTTCGTTAAAATCGCTACTGAACCACTTGGTGACTAAGAAGTTGGCGACATCACTCCTGGATGAAGGAAGCTCCCTGAGGATTATTCGGAATCTTCAGTTAACCAACTGTCTGACCCTTCATCGGACGATCCCCTGATCTCGCTACCGAGTCTTATCGTCGTATATGCTGTACGAGATAACTACACAGGCGGGAAGTTAGCATCGTATCGTTCACATGTCAACAACGCAAATGTGCACAATTGCGGGATTTTTTTTACTCAACGGATTAATTTCACGGTACTGCGTAATGTACATTCAACTTCGATCCACTTTTGTGCAACATTCAGCCGAGTATCCCATGTCTTTCGCGCTGATTCGTTTTTTTTCTTCCTTTTTCGAGTGTGGCGATGCCTAAGCGCGGAGTTGCTGCTGACAGGAAATCGATCCTAAGCACTAGTGAACATGCATTTAGAGATTCATCGCAAAAATTATTGTCTGGCCAACGAAAGATGCGTTGGAAAACACGCGCGGTAAGAAGAAAAGGTTTTGTTCCCATATCGCCAATTCCAACTGCTCTCAGAGTAGTGCTTTGGGGCTAATTATCTTTGTCAGGACGTGGGGAAACCGACATTACGATGGCGAAACAGGGTTTAGATTGGAAGGCAGTGTACGAGGAAGAGGTATGGATAAACCAGAAAAAGCCTAGTACCGTAGTTTTACAGGTTGCAGCGCACCGTAGATTTTACAGCAAATTGTGCTTACAGGCTGCAGCGTGCTGGTAGCAATTGAAACTAGCGCACCACTATATGTAAAAAAAAATACACAATAAGTACTTGATGATCTACATATAGTTGTCCAAACCTAGATGTTGTAACCACTGCGAAGCTCACAATGCTTGCACACTAGCTTAGATAATACTACAGTACTTGGTAACAGTGAATAGAGGACGTTGATTCACCGAGGGCGCTTGTAGAGCAAAAAAAAACTGCAAGACAAAATGCCAGAATTAAAACGCCGTCATCTACATCTAGGTGTACTCGCCTAATGACCTATTACTTGAACGCTTATTTGGCTGAATTCAAAATGTCGGAGATACTAGCGCTCAAACTCGCGTCATACGCACCGTCGTATGCATTGTCCGTGCTCAAGTAGAGGTGCTGAGCGTCGATCGGTACTGTCCAGTTAAGCGACGCGGTCATATCCTCTTCAACGCACGTTTTGTTCAATTTAGCCAAGTTCCCATCGCCTTGCACAAACGAGGTGAGCACGGTTAAACCGCAAAGTTCGTCTTCGGTGACGCTGTCGACGAGATTTCCATTCAGTGTACTTGAAAGTGATCAACTCCTTCTTGTCGCCGTCAAGTGCGTCAAGCAAATACTTCGCGTACTTGTGAGGCGCAAAAGGGTCCGTTTTACTGCTCATGAGCAGCACACTGGCTTGGTTTGGGATCTTGGCGGCATTGTTCCAGTACTCGTCACGGTCGTAAATGATACCGTTGCTCTTGTAGTCGCCGAGCTTTAGCTGATTGCACACTGGTGATTTCTCTTTGGAGAAGGCACAGTACTTGAAAATGTCCAGGTAAGGCGCCCAGGAACTCATCGTAGCCTCTGCATACCGCGCCTTCAACTCTGGAATCGAAGGCGTAGGTGTCTCCCACATCTCAGAAAATCCGACGAGATAGTCGAGTACAGGCGTGTCCGAAGCAAATTTGGGGTCGATAGTGCCATTCAGCAGCTCAATCAAGTGACTGAGAACTTCGACATCCTTGGGCGCACAACGAAGCAATCGGTACACGATTGGCGGGATAAGCGTCCTCATACTCGTGTTAAGGAGTAGCGACCCCAGTAGATATCGGAGACCGAATGACGGGGGGGGGTCATCATCCTCACTAAGTCTCACGGTCGTCAGCAGCTTAGCACAAGTCGATCTGGGATTCTTATCGAACTTGGTCATCATGTGCTGAAGCGTGGACTTCAGACCGTTCTTCTTGAAGCGAGAATTGCAGGTTTTATCCTCTGAACAGAGATCCAAGAAACTATCGGCCACTTCACCAAAGCCAGCGTCCAACGATGAAAGATTCATGAACTTGTTTGACGAAGCCCCTGAGGTCGTGAAGACGCTATCTAGAACGTATCCCGTTACTTCTGGTGGGCCCAAATGCATGACGCGTTCCACCAGCAATGTGCCATAACCCACGCCATACAACGTCGTGCTGATATCGTTCCCGTGCTCGGAAATGAAGGTAACCAGGTCCATAGCTGCACTCGTGGTTGAGAATGCCGCGAGGTCCCCGAACTTTGCTTCGAGCTCTTTGGCACACGCAGGAACATGTGTCGGATCCACGTCACTCACACCGGAGCCAGCTTGGACTCCATCACAGGACAAATAAGTACCACGACTCGTCCCCCGGTAGTCCATCGTGTACACATTCGCTTCTCCATTCAATGCGAGGTAGAGGTTTATGATCGGCCAATCCACTACACCACGAAACATGTTAGTCGAACATTACAACATAAGTGAGAATCTCGCTCGAGACTCGGGCAAGAGAGATAACTACGACGACTTACACGAAGCTGGCGAGAAACTGATGCCACCTTGAACAAGCCACACGTTAGGAGCTGTCTTGGGGTCAACTTTCGCAGACCGAAGACGTCTAACAAACACATCCATTGTTGCGTTGATTGAGTCTGGTGTCTCGCAGATACCAGGATGGCACAGCGGCGCAGGGTACACTGTGCAGTCAGCTCTGTCGATGTCAGCCACCTTCGAATATGAGTCCGAAAAAACGGAGCAAGAGGACCAGGTTAAGTTGGTTGCTGCTGTTGCTTGGGCGAGCGTCAACGCCATTACCACGACACGGTGGAGCATCGTGCTGTCGAGTTGACTACAGTTTATCAGTCTTTGCTTGTAAATTGAAGAGTGAGGTTCCATAGCAACCCGTGTTGGTTTCTACCTGCGGTTCTTGTGTGCCCTCACTGTAGCGCCCATCCACCCATGGCTTCCAAGCCAATGATCACCAGCAATAACGGTTATTGTGATCACGCTGCCGTACGATATCAATATTATATGCAGCATCAAAGCTACACCACACAATCGCCAAAGTCGTTATCATCGCCGCGCAAGTATTCGCAGCAGATGTGAAGATTCGGTCGACGTAGCCGGATCACAGGAAGCAGAAACTCCAGCTCGAGATGTGCAATATGAAGGAAACAGTAGTATGGCAGAACTTGCTTGGGAGCCGAGACAAAGCAGTAGTGAACAGAAAACTCATTGCTTCAGGTATCAATCGAAGACGCCATATCACGGCGATTGCCATCGAGGTACGGCTACTTCGGGCAACTTGTTTTGAACGCTCTGGCTACAAAATTCACAGTCGCACCCGTTGTCAAATCCACGATAACAAGCACGATCGACAATGGCGATTGCGGTGCCGTATATTTCTTCGAAGACGAAGCAGTTGATCCAAAAGGCAAGGCTCTTCACACCACAGCCATCGAAGTCGTTTCCGCTTCAGCATCGGCTTTGATCTCCGAGCGAGAGAAACAGAGACAGTCAACCAAGTGTAAGTCTTCCATTTGGCTGAGAATACCCTTGCCTTGGTGCACGTAGACCCAATCGTTAATTAGACGGTAAAGCGGGCACACCACTGTAGGGGGAGTCGTACACACTTCTTCATTGACTATTCATTGGGGTAAAAAGTGCCCTCACGCGGATGGACTGCAAGGACGACCCTCCCTCGCATCTCAGCTTCCTTTAGCAAACCATCCACAAAATTGACTTTAGCCGATATCCTCATTATCGCCGAGAGCGGTGATCATGATCGCGGGCTCGATCTTTTCTGCGACTGCAGCTTGGACTGCGACTCCGACTCCGACTGCGTCTGTCGCGGTCCCGGCTACGGTCACGGCGTTGTCGCTCGTGTGACACGAGGGAGTCATGTCGTTCGCGGCTCGATCTTTGCCGTCGGTCACTGCGACGCTCACGGCTACGACTCCGCTCTCGCTTGGATCGAGACAAATCCCGTTCGCTACGTGAGGATCGTGCTCGATCACGACTACGGCTTCGTCGGCGCTCTTCGCGGGAAGTAGCAGCCTTCGAACGACGCGAGGACGATACAGCTTCCTCTTCCTCCACGAGCTTAAAGTCATCAGCACCGCGTGACTTTAATGTCAAGTTACCACCCAGTTCACGGCGTCCACCGCCATCGTTCCTACTGCCGCGTCCACCACTTTTCCTCTCATTAGAGTAAGCCTCACCGTCGCGCTTGCTTGTTTTCTCCCACGGACGTCGTTTGACCTTATTCCACAACTTTGACACGGATTGACTGAAGTCCACCTTAATACGTCGATCATCCAGCAGTACGTTGTTCATCTTGAAGTAGGCCTCCTCACAATGTCTACGATCCGTAAACTCCACAAACGCAAAGCACAGCGAGTCCCCCGTCTTCTGGTCTCGGATCACCTCCGACTTGCACTGTCCAAATCTACAGAACGCCATGTCCAGATCTGCACTCTCCGTCACGGGGTTCAGCTTGCACACGAATAGCACCTCTTCTGGAGGCTTAACATCTGCATCCGGCAGGTCGCCAATCATCTCAAGTACCACAGCACGAGACTTGGCTTCTTTCTCCCTCACAGCTTTCTCGATCTCCTGTTCGGTTCGTCCTTCATTCTCGTCCAACTTCTCATCAGCTGCAAGTCTTGGCTCCACTTGTTCTTCCTCAGGTCTCTCTCTAGTCGGCGACGACGGAGGAATCAGCTCTTCCAGTCCTTTAGGGTCTGGAAACGGGTCGTCCAGCACGTAAGTATGCTTGATCCGCACATCTTGGTAGGGTCGGTAGTCCTTGTCCACAAATAAGGCATTGATCTTATCCAGCACGTCCATACCTTCAGCCACTTCGCCAAAAATAGTGTGCTGATTGTCCAAATATGCCATATCTTGGACCCGTGTGGTAATATAGAACTGGGACGCATTCTGATTGGCTGAACCAGATGCCATACCTAACAGTCCTTTGCGGTCTTCATGAGACCGTCCTTTTGTTTGTGGCAGTTCGTCCTCGAAGAATCTGGCTTGAACCCCATAGAGTTTGCCATAAATAGAGTCCCCTCCCGAACCCGTGGCTGTGGGGTCCCCCGCCTGCACCATAAAGTTCTCCTGCACATTGAAGAACAAACATCCGTGGTAGTATTTGGTCTTGCAGAGCTTGAGGAAGTTGGTGCATGCCAGCGGACAATCCTCCACAAACAGATCCAGCACCAGCGCTCCCAACGTCGTCTCCACCAGCACCGACATTGTCGAAAATGAGCTGATTGGCTGAAACTGGAGATTAAATATTTGATGTATGGATACATCAAGTATATAATACATTTGGATTGGTGGAAAAGCAAGTTGTATTCATATCTGTGATTGGCTGATATGTAGTCCACTTGCAGCCTCAGCTTTTTCGTCCATCAAAGATGCTAGCGCGGCGTGGATGCTTCAAGAGTCTCGTTTCGAGGCGTGTCCTGCCTCATACAGGGCGTTTCTCTGGCTGTTTGGGGGTGCATTTGAATCTGCATTCTTCAGCGGTTCTTTCTGTGTCTTCACCGCCTTTTATACCCTTGTCTAGCGAGCTGCGGGAGCGTGTGAAGCATACCCCTTTAGAGCCAACCTATGACCCGACAGTTGTGGAGCAAGGATGGCAACGATACTGGCAACAGGCATTGAGTCCAAACACACAGTTGAAGAGCATGACTACAGATACCCCTAATAAGGTGTTCAGCATGATCCTGCCACCGCCCAACGTCACAGGAGCTCTCCACATTGGCCACGCACTCACCATCACCATCCAGGACGCTATCGCTCGTTGGCACCGCATGCGGGGCTTTGACGTCCGTTGGCTACCAGGTCTGGACCATGCAGGCATTGCAACCCAAAGTGTGGTGGAGAGGAAACTACACAAGGAACGGGGACTGTCCCGCTATGATTTGGGACGTGAAGCTTTCGTGGATGAAGTTTGGAAGTGGAACGAGCAGTATGGAGGTAAAATCATGAACCAGGTTGACCATCTTGGAGCTAGTGTCAAGAAGGATCAACCGTATTTTACGTTGGATGAAAAACGGTCGGAAGCGGTGGTAAACGCTTTTGTTAAACTGTATGAGAAGGGTTTGATTTACAGAAGGAGGAGGATGGTCAATTGGTGTCCGACGTTGCAGACGGCCATTTCGGATATTGAAGTGGATTCGGAGCAGTTGGAGAAAGCGACGAAGAAAATGCTGCCGGGAAGGGAGAAACCGGTGGAGTTTGGCGTCATGCATCGCTTTAAGTATCAGGTTGCGGACTCGCAGGAGTTTTTGGAGGTGGACACGACACGACCGGAGACCATTTTTGGTGATGTTGCAGTGGCGGTGCATCCTGAGGATCCGAGGTATAAGCAGTTTCACGGGAAATATGTGATTCATCCGTTCTCGAAGGAGAAGATTCCGGTTGTTACAGATGACGTGCTGGTGAACATGGAGCTCGGCACCGGTACGGACGCAATTGACTACTGGGGTGTAGTATGGAGGTAGTTCTGGGGCTGATGATTGCTGCTTTATCGATAGGTGTTGTGAAGGTTACACCGGCGCACGACCCTAAGGACTTTGAGTGCGGTCGACGTCACGATCTGCCGGAAGTTGAGGTGATCGACAAGTACGGAAAGCTGTGCGGCAACATCGACCAGCGGGTTATCGGGTTGGACAGGTTTGACGCGCGCCAGCGTGTTGTTGAAGCTCTGGAGGAGATGGACCTATACGTAGACAAGGTAAGATACCATATTATTTACTAGGACAGAGGGATATCCTGCTAATTGCACTTGCTCTGTTTTGCAACAGCTTGATCACCCGACAGCGTTATCGATCTGCTCACGCTCGGGGGATATTATTGAACCGCTTCTCATGCCCCAGTGGTATGTGGACTGTAGTGCCATGGCCAAACGCGCAGCGGACAATATTCGCAATGGAGTGATGGCCATTGAGCCGAAGTCGCACGAGCACACGTGGTTTTTCTTCCTGGACAATATTCAGGACTGGTGTGTTAGCCGCCAGCTCTGGTGGGGCCACCGTATTCCGGCGTATCGTCTGAAACCTGGTACTACAGGAGCCATTGATTCCACTGACAAGTGGTTTGTTGCTGCATCTCTCGAGGAGGCTAAGCAGAAGGCTGAGGCTGAGCTGGGCTGCAAGCTGCAGGATGACGATCTGGAGCAAGATATGGACGTGCTGGATACGTGGTTTAGTTCTGGACTGCTCCCTTTGTCGGCATTTGTAAGTTGACACATTGCTCTTGTGACGATGGCGCTACAACTTTTTCTCGTGGCTAATGTTGGCGCTGTGTATGGATTTGTAGGGATGGCCCAACGCGAGCAACGATGATGAGGTTGCGAAGGATTTGAGCTCTAGCTATCCGCTCGATGTTATGGAGACCGGTTCTGACATCCTGTTCTTCTGGGTTGCGCGGATGGCAATGCTCTGTGAAGAGGTGCGTATCAACTCTTGCCACCCCGGTAATGAATGTGGTGAGTCAGCACTACTGACGTGCGTTGTGTTGTAGTTTTCCGGTCGGGTGCCGTTCGAGAAGGTGCTTCTCCATCCTATGGTTCGTGACAAGGCTGGCCGAAAGATGTCGAAAAGTCTAGGGAATGTCATCGACCCGCTGCACGTAATTAATGGCATCAGCCTTGAACAGCTACTCGCGGACTTGCAGGTAAATGCAATAATCGGAGTTTTAACATTATTTGGGGTGAACTGACATTGTGCCTTGATTAGGGTGGAAATGTCGGACCACGTGAGCTGAAGAAGGCTGAAAAAGAATTAAAGAAGGAGTTCCCGAAGGGTATCCCCACCTGTGGCGCCGATGCACTGCGTTTCACGCTTGCCTCGTATCTTCAGCAAGGCCGGCAAATCAACATGGACGTGCAGCGCGTGGTATCGTACCGCCATTTCTGCAACAAGGTGTGGAATGCTGTGCGCTACGCCTTGCCGCTGTTGGAGACTACCGACAGCGACTACGCAGCCGTGTCCAAATCGGCAGACCTTTCGTTCTTGCGTGACGATATGACTCTAGCCGACCGCTGGATTATGAGTCGACTGGTAAGGCCAAATACGCACAAGTGATATACGCAGGAGATACGTACTGACCATGGTTTTGGATCGATGTTGCAGGCTGCTGTTGTATCCGAGGTTAATGATGGAATTGCGGCAAATCAGTTGGCGACGAGCGTTGCAGCCATTCAGCGGTTCTTCGTGCAGGAATTGTGTGACGTCTACATCGAGTTTAGCAAACCAGTGCTGTATGGCAACCGCCTAGAGGAAGGTGCAGAATCTGAGGAGGAACAACTTCCACGGAAGCGTAGCGCTCAAGCTACGCTGCACCGCTGCCTAGATTACTCTATGCGCCTGCTGCACCCATTCACACCATTCGTTACGGAAGAGTTGTGGCAGCGCATTCGTGAGGCCGACCCGCTTAACGCGCCATCAAGTGATCAGGACGTCGAGACCTCAATCTTGTGTGCCGAGTACCCAGAACAGTCACATATGAGCTCCTGGATTGATGCAGATGCCGAAGAAAGGATGGCGGTAAGCATATTTCTTTGTTCACTACTTTTCTGCAGCAAACTCAGATTTCTGCTCGTTCTCCTTTTAGCTTGTAATCGACGTGATCCACGGAATTCGATCGCTGCGCCACACCGTCAAGGTTTTGGCACCGAACGCAACCCCCACGGGTGACAGGTGCGACCATCGACAGCACGACAACCGTTAGCTCACCCTGATCGCACTAACCGGTTGTTTGTCTTGACACAGTGAGCTTCCTACTGTTCGTATTGTGTGCTCCAACGCGACTGTGCGCTCCGAGCTGAAGGACGCGCAGCGTGACTTCGAAACGCAATGCCGCGTAAATGTTGATGTCGCTGTTGCTGGCGATGGTTCGTCCCCTTCATCGTCGCCCCACGTGCTCACACACTCCGTCTCAGATTCCTGCCGAGGTTCGCTCCTACTTTGTTGTAGTTACCATCTCCTACAGATTTCCGTTCTAACTTGTTTCTTGACAGTAATGCTGGCTGTCCCTGACGATGCCGAGACGACGCAGCGCGTAGCCAGTGAAATCTCCAGATTAGAGAAGCGTGCCTCCAAAAGTGCCTCCGCCGCTGAAGCGCTCATCCGGCGCCAACAAGGACCCCACTACGTCTCCAAAGTGCCCGAGGCCGTGCAAGCTCAGGACGCACAGCGTCTCACTCAACTCCAAACCGACCTGCACGCAACGGAGAAGAGTTTAGCCGCATTGCGCGAGCTCCAGCGACTCTACTAACTTTGCACGCAGCGAACCACATAGACCTTTCATCACACCCAACACCAGCTCCTGACCTCTCATTATCTACACCTCCCCCGTCATGGTGAGCACCTCCTGAGCAATGTCGTGGTACATTTTGCTTGTACTTGAGTGGGGACGGGAATTTGTGTCCTTCATCATGTTCGAATTTGACTCCTGGTGGCTGTGAAGCTCCGGAACAACTTCTCCATTTTGGGGACCCGTGGATCCGTTCTACCGATGACATGCACCGACGGGACGTCGATGACCCCGTCGACTGAAGTTTTGGCTGAGTCCAGTAGTTCCTGCGTCTCTGGGTTGCGAGGGTAGAATCCCCCTACCAACACACAGGCCTTCCAGGGTACATGGCCATAGGTCGAAAGGTAGTGCGCTGTTAATAAGGTGGCTACAGCTGCACCCTGGGAGAACCCTAACACGGCATCCACACTACCCAGAGCCTGCACTTGACCCGTCAGGTAGTCCAGAGACTGCTCGAAACCCTCGTAACGGTAGGTTTCGCCGTCCTCATGCTTGAGGGCGTCCCACCACCAGTGCTTCCTAAAATATATATGGTAGCTTCCGTATATACATAATGTAGAGGCGCGTGATGTATTTCTTGAGTTTGAAAAGCCACATATTGTGGCTTTCATCCTTTTTGGCAAAACGGATGGCCCGAGATCCAATATATCGGACCCGATTTGCGAACACGGTCCGATTTAGGTAATAGGGCTGAGGTAAGCTAGCTATTTTTGGCCCGATATATCGCAAGAAGCTCCGAGTTGTGACGCTGGGCTCATAATTGCCGGTTTTCAACGGCATAAGTGACTGTCAGAAAAACATCTCGGAGAGCTTCAGGTCGCTGGACCATTGGAGTAATACGAACATGGCCTGCTATCAAACAACCTAAAATATCAACAAGTACCATATTTTATTTTCTCAACCAGGGACAATTATGTTTTACCCAATCATATTTGCAACAATGTAGCATTTTAACCAGTAATATCGCTTGAAAGGGAAATGCATGATGTATTTCACTTCTGTACAGATTCCCATAATATATTTTCGCATTTCTCGCTACTTGATGCCGTTATGTGTTTCACAATATCGGCACCCTAAATATAAATAGTATGTTAGGAAGCACTGCCCACCGCTGGTAGAACGGACCGTTTTTGCCGTAGAACGAGCGCGCCAACTCCGGCGCTGGACCTGAAGCAGCCCACGGTGCGTCCACATACACCAGTTCAGCCTTGGGTCCAAAAGCCTGGCGTAGAGCGGAGGTCTGGCGTTGCAGGATGCTGCAACCGTCACCTCATTTTGGACACGACCTAGAGATTTTGACAGGGAAACGGTTGTTTTACCTATTGAAACGCATTTTTGTCAAAATGATAAAAGATAGGTTTCACTGCGATTGGTAGAATCACTTCAAGGTCAGAAGTCTCTAAATCAGTACTTCAGTACAAGTATTTGCTAAATACTAACTGGCAGTTACATTAGTAAGATTTCTGAATGTTATTTACAGTACGGGGAACTTGGCTGAGCTCTTATCATTTTTTTTAATCTTGTACAAGTAAACTTTATAAATGGGGGGGGCTCTATCGTGGAACGAGTTGGCTCTTTCCTTGCCGAGAAGGATGGCTGAACTGCAGCAAAGCCGACGTCAAGCGTCTGCAGCGGGTGAATCGCTCGACAGATTCGAGGAAATTCTGTCAAAGGACAACAAGATGGTCCACAGCATCCAATGCGCGAGTTTGGGTTTCAGGGAGATGCTGAAATTGAAAGAGAGTGTTGACAATTCATCAACTCATCAGCTTTCTTCGAGGCGTTAAGTGATTGCTCCTGTCGTACCGTCGCAGACGCTCGAATAAAACTTCTAAACATTTGGATGGTTGGTTGTGCGTTGAGCGAGCGTTCGTCGCATTTCAGCCCTCAGCCGACGCTGCCTTGTGCTGGCTAAACCGGATCTCGAACAGTGTATTTTGTTTGCTCGGCATCGTCAGTGGTGTGTTGTAGATTTCGAGTGATGCTGTCGCGGTCAAGTTGTTCATTGGCTTCTCGGCGCAAGTGCACAGGGATCGGCGGTGGAGGCTTGAAGAGCCATCCCGAGCAAAGAACGGATACTACAGGTTGTACAAACGATACAAAACTCTTTGCGGGATGGATTGCGAAGCTGTATCAGACACAGCGTCTTGCGGGACCCCATCTTGAAGCACATAGTGCCACGAAAAATGTTGCAGTAGTGGTTTCAAAGGCGTTAATACTGTAAGTGCCGCACCAAGTTTGTTACGAGTTGACGATGTTGTTGAGTTGATCTTGCAGCACAAATATCAACGCACTTCCTTACGATATAGTGAAAAATTGAGATTTACTTCCTGGTACCTCGGTTCCCTCAACACACACACATATATATATAAGCGTCTAACTTAGATTTTACTACGTAGTAGTGTAGTAAGGTGCAGGGCACGCCTGCCTTTAGGTTTGTTCAGGAAGGAGGTATTGTGAGGCTCACCTGACCATGTAGGTAGAGCCTGGTGATGGAGGTGGCAGCTTACGCGGTGCAAATGATGAAGACACAGGATCACGCGGCGAAGTTTACAGAGGTATCAAGTTTACGGGCTAGAAGCAAAGACGAATGGCCAAGCGTTCTGTGCAGGACCAGCGAGGGTAATAGTAAGGTGTAGCAGTTGTTGTTTTGGTCTCTCATTAATAGTTTCACTGTACTAGTACATGACAAGTGTGGCAATTGGATGTTCAACACCACAGCGAAATCGATTCATTTACGTCTATTTTGCAGCTTAGGGCTGTTCATAATTTACACTTCCACTCTAACTATCACTATCTCTATCATGTGAGAGTTCCTCTCTCAACAGCATCTAACTCACGTTCAACCTCGCGTTCAGCTCCAAATGGCCGCCTTCAGCCGCGTGAGGGATCCACAACATCAATGAACCACCTCCTGTGCCCGGGAGACCCAAGAAACCTGGACGCCATCGATCCAAATACAGCGTCTTGCCGCCCATCTTCTTCACCGTCGACTTCCACGTCGCTTTACTGCCGGCGGCGAGATCAACTTCGTCGATCTTATCACCTCCAGACATGATGTTTATCGTCACGTTCTTCGTGTCGTAGCTTTTGAAGTTGATGATAACCTGTCCGTCTCCCTTCTTGGTCCAAGACATGGTACTGTTTTGGAAAGCTTTTTGATGGTGTTCAATCCGAGTGTATCCGGGTGCGTGCCATCGTCCACCTCGCCGATGAATTGTGTGGGACCGCAAATGGATTGGAAATACTGGAAATCATACTGGAAATACCAGTCATGTCGAAACCCGTGACGACCCACATGTTCAAACCCTGGTTCAGCCACTTGTACGTGTACTCATTGGCCTTGTACGACGTGCCGTTGTTGCTCTTGCCCTTAGTGATGAGGTCGTTGACGATCACTCCGAACGTCTTGCGGAGCTTGTCACGGGTGGCGTAAGCGGTGGCCTCGTTGGACTGTTCGATGAGCAGCTCCATGCAGTTGCTGGTCACCACGGCGATGTCCGTCTTCACAAGTTCCGTGTCTTGAACCGCCACACGGAGTTGACCCTTCGTGATACCGGGGTTCTGCTCTCGAAGAGCTTCAATGGTAGCCCACGTACGATCAACCAGTCCCTGTAAGTCGTGGCCGCACGTTGAGTTGGACTGCAGGGCGTCCTTGAGGTATCCGATTTCGCCATCAGTGATCTGCTCTGGAGGGGCCGTGAAGTTGGCTCCTTTGAGGAAAGCTTTGAATCGGTCGAAACTCGTGACAAGCTCGTCGTCATGGGCCAGAACCTGGGACAGAATGAACTGCGTGGAGGCCATAATACGATCGGCCAACCACCAACTTCTAGTAGTCCTCTCACCCATGCACAATTTGATGGTAATAGGGAGTTCAACAACCACAGCGTTCGACTGGTACAATGCAGCCATGATCTTGCCCTGGGAAGTTTGGGGGTCTGAAGTCTGGATTGTGCGGATAAAACGGATCATGGCTCGGATTAAACCGAGAATCATGCAAGAACACATTACCGAGGTTCGGATCGCTTTAGCCATTTTGGAAAACTTGCCGAACCAATTGTCCATGATACCGTTGAGACCGACGTTAACGACGGAGCCGACCTTGTAAAAGATTTCACGACCACAGTCGTCATTTTGACGGAGACACTCCATGCCACACTCGATCGGGAACTCGATCGGACACTCTGTCCAGCAAGTGTTGGTAGCTTCGTTACGGTCGTAATTGGACGGACACACGTCCATGATGTGAGCTTCACGCCAGCAAGCACTGTCACCTTGCACCGTGCGAGGACCGACCCAATTGCGGTACGTCGGCACCACTGAGGTTTTGGCAGTAAGTGGTGTAGCAAGCTCGTACGAATTGCCAGAGCCGTCCGTGATCAATGCCGAGTAGTTGGACGACGAACTGGAAGTCACCGTCACCTTAGCATTCTCAACCGAAGTCGTTGGTGGCGATCCCGATGACTTTGATGAGCTGGAAGACCTTGACGATCTCCATGAACCCGATCCAGAAGCAGAAAATGCGTCGAAAACTGCAGCAAATGACACGGAGCCTGAGCCGGATGCGGAGGCCGATGCTGACAGTACCTCGATGATGATTCAATTGATCCAGACCCTGAAACAAACGACGCCGACCCTGAACCCTACAACGAAGCCGATCCAGAGCCTCGAGCTACTGTCGGAGCTGTCGTCGAGGGTCTGGGAGTACCATTCTTGGTGATGATGATACCGGACGACTCATGTGCATTGGCAATGACGACCAAGCCGGCTAAAAACACTTTCCACCGAACTATCTTGAGCTACAGCTAGTGACTCAAATGTGTTTGACGCCGCAAAATGAAGAATGAGCTTCAGCAAAAAAGGTTTTTGCTGTACAAGTACGATTTTGCAGCGTGCAACTGTCTTGCAGAAAAAATAATATCAGATTATATAGGTTAATGGAGGACTGTGATTGGCTGAACCACTTCAAGTTGGTTCCAAGCAGGCTCGTAGCCAACCATGGATGTCTGCAAACCATCCTTTTGTCGGCAATTCATTTCATATCAGTGTACATGCGAGTTTTCTACAGGTACGCTCGTGCTGCAGACTACAGGCTACAATGTACTGAGCTGGCTGCGTAGACCTCTGCCCTATCAACGCAAACTACGATGACCTCGTCCGAGGTACATGTACTCGCGCTCTGTCGTCGCGGATGTTGGTGCACGAGTCGCGGCAGGCGCTATCGACGATGTCGGCTCGAACCTCTGTTATAGTGGCGCCACTGGCGAGATGGCTGGCTCGTCGCTTTTGTCGCTTCAAAATTAATTGGGAACTCAGCCGACCTTGTCCTGCGCTTAGCTCTACAGCTCTGCACCGGATCTTCACCGTTTTGAAAACTCCTTGATTGCTTCCCTTTGGAACTTGATGAGGAAGGTGATGCTGTAGCGGTCAGGTTGCCCATTGGTTTCTCGGTGCAAGCACGCAGGGATTGGCGGCGAGACCGAGGTGTCCTCAATGCAACCACAAGCGATATCGTTCTTCGGGGCCCGATCACCATGCTGAGTACTGTAGCTGCTTGGTTTGACTCCGGCTTCAGCGGCGACCAGTTGGCAACAGAGAGATACAAACGCACAGACTGCGGTAGTGTTCTGCCGTCGAAAGGTGAACCTCGGTCCGTACTTACGGGACCCGATCTTGAAGTGGATCATGCCAAGCAAGAGTTGCCTTCCAAAAGTATCTTCGCGTAAGCGTAATTGTGGTTTCGAGTTCATCCTCCCAGGATATTGACTCAATATAGCCCTGCTGGCTCCTGCTACGTGGGTTAATGTGCAAGCGTGCCAACCCCACCGCGTACCTCTAACAGCAACGCATCTTTGGTGATCAAAATGGTTCGACATACAGCAATGACATTCGACGATCTACAGACATCGCTGAAGCATTGCTAGTCGACAAGTCGACTTCAACAAATGCTCCAAACCGGATGGCGATTACAAGAGACGGATGTACAACATTGAGACAAGACCTACATCACCAATCAGACGTGGCATTCTTCGTGAGCTGTCTTCGACTTGCTAAATCGCAGCGCGTCACATAACGCCGTCGACGAGAGTGGACGAGGAAATACGGAAAACACTCAAAGAAATGTGAGCTAGCACTCAAAACAGTGCTGGCAGCACTCAAACAACCGTGCACACGTGGACCGTCCACTGGACATGATGACACGTGCTCATCATCAGGCCAGGTCAGTCACACAATTTACGTATTGTACACAACATAATCGTGTGTGGGCCACAACACCAAAATCCTGCTCTCTCAGACGCCACAAGATGGCACGCGGCGTCTTCGGCGGTGGCGACTTGCTCGAGGCTCTCTAGGCGACACCATGCCCCCCACAGACCCACCAAGCAGTGCAGTAGCTGCTTCCCATGGACTCCTCGGAGCTAGGCGTGCGCGGCAGCAGAAAGGACCAGTTTTCGATGTGCGATCAGACCCGAAAGGGCAGCCTGCAGGTTGCCCAAATTAGTATAGTCCAGAGTGAACGGCAGCCGCGGATTAGCGCCAGCCAAGACTTACACAAGGTGGTGGCCGAGGGTGGGTGTGTGGGTGTGCCACTACCAACCCATTGAGTAGACCTTGACAGCTCCACGATGATAAGGTAGACGTGATGGCTGCTGCCGCATGAGGGGCGGATAGCATCATGAAGAAGCCGAAGTGATGCACGGTCGTCCTCCTCTTTGTGCTGATGGCTCCACGGAGCGGTGGTGGAGGTGTTGCTTAGTCGCAACACCGTCCCCACGGGTCATCATAGCGTGTACGTATTGCGGTGAAGTACCATGTGGATTGCGACGAAATGTAAACGTGGCTAACGCGTTTTATTGTGTTCTGTATGCAGTGCTAGAACTAGTTGATTGACAGTGCATGGCCATTAGCAGCTGGACGGCCAGGACCTTGGCGGGTTGATCCCCGTCGGCGCTTCTTAGATGCACCGCGGTACACAAGACGTTCACGGCCAAAGAGGTCGATGTGACCTCGCAGGTTGAGACCGAAAAGGACGTGGATGCACGCACCAAACTTCTGGTGGAACCGACATGGGCAGGAGAGCTGCTGCAAGTTGACGATCCAGCCTGAGGCAGGCATTCCCATGACTTCCATCCTGGCTGTATTCTGCCCAAGCTGCGCGGACGCTGGCAGGTCCTCGTGCCGGCTGCGTTGCTCTTCGTCGTCGGGGCGACTCGCAGGCACTGAGCGCACACGGACAATATTTGCGTCTACCGGAGCTGCTGGGTGGTCGTCAAGCATGAACGCGATACTCAGTCGGTTCTCCTCCCACTCGCTCAGCAGACCTTGCCGTTCCATCTCACGAGCGCGGCGTTGGAGACGCGCGTCTGCTACGGTCATTGTTGCGAAGGGCACTGTACGTGCACTCTCCAGACGACACCATTCAAGAAGTCGATCGAGAAGAAGCCCCATCTTGAGTTTACGATGCACCGTGACGTCGCGTTTCAGGACAGCATTGTATTGCTCCACGGGGTTATTCGTGGCCGCGAACTCTGACGGCGTGTGGTACATTTGCCACTGACAAAATGCACCCGTCAGCCACGTCGACCTGAAGTACGTCGTGAATCTCGACAGCTCCGGCCACTTAGCCCAGTTAAGCAACACACTAGTCATCTTCTCTTAGTATTCGCTGCTGCTTGTCGTGAAGTAGAGGTCATATACATCCTGTAGAATCATTGCAAAAAGATGGGGACTGAACCCCTTCGCCTTCTCATAGATCTTCTTGGCAACATGAAAAAAGCACATCAAGTGCACCACATTGCAGTCCGCACCGAACACCTCCTCAACTGCATTCCTCTGCGCCTTGTCAGCGTCAGACATGACGTAACGCACTACCAGTGGCTTCCCCATCACCAACAAGTACACGCGCCGAATCGCTGACAACGCCATGGCGTAGTGCAGCTGCATTTGTTGTGACATCACAACTATGGCAACGACGTGAAAGGTGCGCACTTTGTCCGAAATCCCGACAACAAGCACCGGGTAAGCAGCCTGACACAACTTGTAGGTAGCATCGACGTGGAAGACGAAGGAGGACGGATCGCGACCAGCTCGTTGCAGCAGTTTTTTGGTCGTTACGCCGATGACGAACGGCTTGTCGTCACTGCCGTTACCAACAATAGGAAGTCCTGCCGCATCGTTCTGCCAGGCAAACGTGAACGCCTCGCCTCTTGCTCTCCTCCCGTGAATGCAACTTATTGAATCTTCGCCTTGAGCGCGGACAAAATGTCGCTGTTGTTGAGGTGGTTGGCAGCGTAGTTGTGAACGAAGCGCTGAACCTTCGAGAGGGGCGGTAGCGATGCTTCGTCGAGGTTGAAGCGGCGAAGGAAACCGCTGCGGATTCTCGACGGTTTTAGCCCCTGAGCCGCCCACTCACGTGCGACCTCCTTCATTGCAGCAGTAAGACGCGGCTCTTCCGGGGAGGGGGCTGGCGTGACATGAGCTTTCGCCTCCTCAACCCTCATGAGGTTGAGGTGCTGACACGCGAGTGTTCTTCCACGCCATGGGCATGGCGTGTATGGCACGACACTAGCGCACGCCTTGCTGTTGCACGCGAGAAGGCGAACCCGCATTGCATGCGGCCTTGCATGATTGCAAACGCCGCACGGGACCAGGTGGCTCTTGGTCACCTTGTACGACTTGATAGATTCAAGCAGCAGCTCAGCGTCGCTGGTGGGCTTGGTAGGAGTGAGGGCGTTCCAGGAAATTCTGGAGGGCATGGTAGCGATTGGAGGGAGAAGGTGGTGGGGTGGTGGTGGGTTGACGTCAAGTGAGCGAATGGCTCCTGGGCGCCACTACCGCTGTGCATCGACTATTTTAATTGGTTGAATATATTGAAATGGCTGCGTCTTATTGGACAAAGTGCTGATGGGGGATCTTGTGGTGGCGCCAGTATGCATTCCCGTGGTTTAAGCTGTTTTATACAGGGCAGCTGGGAGTGCCAATCGCACGATTTGAGTGCTGCAAGTACTGTTTGTATAGTTCTGTTACTTTTTGAGTGTAGAGGGGACGTCGTCAGAGTGGACCTGTATGCTACATGTATCGTGGTTGACGTGTGCGCCCGAAAACGTGGGGACCACCTCTAACTTTGCACCTGCAAATCGTACCTCGCTCCTCGACACCTTCTTGTTAGTCTACTGACGGTCTCGCTTTCTTTGTGTGCATTCAGACACCGTCAACGGGACTAAACTTTACAGTTTCTTTTCTTACCGATTTTTACTGTCTTTTTTAATCTTAAAATATCAGTACAGGTGCATGTACATGTAGTAATTTAGGAAATGAATCTCACTTCACCCTTCACGCGACAGTAACATGCTTACGGGGTACATGTGACAATGCATTGCAACCAACGTGTTGGCTGAAAGTGGACGGCGTAGGGGTGAATTGGGGTGATGAAAAGAAGTGTGTCTGGATTATCGTTATTTGAGTACATGTAGTTTTTGTCATCATCCATTGTTTTGGTACTACATGTAAAGAACATGAATTTCATTTCCCGATTTTTTACATACTCACCTGTCCTAAATGATCCCTGTCATCACTGATGCCCTGGTATATCTGATGTGGATCGACTTCACCGACTTGGTTTCTTGTCAAACGCTAAAGTCAATTTTCAACCTGCCCATACAAAACTCAAGTACTTTTCTTTGTGCCAACATTGGTTGATATCTGAACAAAAGACTTGAGAGTGTGTCGGATTTGTTCAGATATCACCATAACGAACGTAAAATACCCATTTCTGAGGCTCAAAATGCTGTCCTGATTGTTATTTTCGGTAGGATGGCATATTTTTATTGACATGTAACTGCGTAGTCTAAACCGGCACTCGACCTTCAGATACCTTCCATTGCGCTGAAAGACACCCTTTTGCCGATAGATAAGGGCAAAACGGGCCATACTCCACTATAATATCTGATAGAGGTTGCTTCCAGGGGAGATGCCATTTAGGACAGGATGAGTATGGTTGACTACCGTGGTAGAACCTATTCTGTTCGTCTACAGATCCAAGCGAAAAAGTACATGTACATTTCCAAACTGGTAGCCATTCCATAGTGGCAAAATTGGTGCACTGTAGACTGGTCCGGACTGCCCAGATATTTTCACGTGGTGCAGCAATTCAAAGGAGTCCTTTGAATTGCTTTGAAAGGACATGTAGGCATAGCGAGATGTATGCGCTACCGACCGCATCACCTCTGCGGTGACTGCCGAGCGCAAAACTCTGGGACCATCCTTATCCTTCGGGAAAGCAGATGCCGTTGAGCGCGACGCACTTTTGGGCACGTTATTTTGACAAGCCCCGCCTGTGTTAAAGCGACTCGGCCAATCAGCTTCAATGACGACCGTGAGGTGGCTCGACTTGCTAAATCACAGCGCGGGGTGGGACCCCGTCGACTCGCTCAGCAGCACGGATTTGCACCACAGTGCCCAAGTTGCAAGGTCCGATGCAATAAGCCGGAGAATTGGTCTTGCCTTGTACACGCAAATCTCGGGTGGCAGCCTGAAGGCCTATTCTCCAGTCCAAACCCAGCGCAGGTGGCCTTCGCCGCTGAGAATTTCGCGAAATGCTGCGCGTAACGAGCGCCGATCAGCTAAATTTGCACAGATGCAGAGGGCACATCGAGTGAAATTTTCGGAATATGCCCAACATTTTAACTTCACACAGAGGTTGCGTAGCCATGCACCGGGCTGCTTTCGGCTAGCGGGGTATCGACTATAATGAAGGCAACTGTCCGGTGGACGTTATTCGTGTCAGTCTGACTAAAGCAGACGAGGTCCACTCAAAAGGTAGAACGGAAACCTTCCACCGGAACGCAACACCAAGTTGAGCTCTATACTTTTCGCCGATGTAAGCGGTACAGTAGAAGCTCCGGCCTCCCGTTGCCGTGGTGAGCTACAATTGCGTGACGCGGGAAAAATTCCGCCTATTCTAGTTTTGAAGTGCTGCAGTTGATAATCTGCATTTTGAACACGTTTGTTCGAGTCATATTATCGTAAATTTTCTTACAGAAATCTAAACCAACGGAGTGAAAAAAATGTGCTGATGATCGAATCGATCATCGGCGTTTGTTCGTCAGGGCGGGAAACACATGCGGAGTCTGGGGAATCGAAATTTACGATTAGGTGCTGACCTCCAGC
Source organism: Phytophthora tubulina (assembly GCA_014706135.1). Lineage (NCBI taxonomy): Eukaryota > Oomycota > Peronosporomycetes > Peronosporales > Peronosporaceae > Phytophthora > Phytophthora tubulina. Next base: position 206,233 of record JACBOY010000033.1, on the reverse strand, counting down.
CCAATCAGTGTCAAGCTCAGTTTCGCGCTGTACTAGTCGAGTTCCTGGCTTGTCCACACCATGCAACGTCCGAACACCATCACCTCGGTCAGCTAAAAAGAACCTGGTATGTAACTCATTCTCCATTTTACGGCGTCTAGCTCACATCACATTAGGCTCGATGGCTTGGTTGAAGGTGCTCTTCGCCAGCCTAGCCGTCATTGTCAACACACCTGCATCACGAGCAGCTATCATCACAAAGAATAGTACAACACGACCAGTGACAACAACACCTACAGTAGTGCGACGATCCGGCTCAGGGTCAGCGTCGTTTGTTTCAGGGTCTGGATCAATTGAATCGATCATCGAGGTACTGTCAGCATCGGCCTCCGCATCCGGCTCAGGCTCCGTGTCATTTGCTGCAGTTTTCGACGCATTTTCTGCTTCTGGATCGGGTTCATGGAGATCGTCAAGGTCTTCCAGCTCATCAAAGTCATCGGGATCGCCACCAACGACTTCGGTTGAGAATGCTAAGGTGACGGTGACTTCCAGTTCGTCGTCCAACTACTCGGCATTGATCACGGACGGCTCTGGCAATTCGTACGAGCTTGCTACACCACTTACTGCCAAAACCTCAGTGGTGCCGACGTACCGCAATTGGGTCGGTCCTCGCACGGTGCAAGGTGACAGTGCTTGCTGGCGTGAAGCTCACATCATGGACGTGTGTCCGTCCAATTACGACCGTAACGAAGCTACCAACACTTGCTGGACAGAGTGTCCGATCGAGTTCCCGATCGAGTGTGGCATGGAGTGTCTCCGTCAAAATGACGACTGTGGTCGTGAAATCTTTTACAAGGTCGGCTCCGTCGTTAACGTCGGTCTCAACGGTATCATGGACAATTGGTTCGGCAAGTTTTCCAAAATGGCTAAAGCGATCCGAACCTCGGTAATGTGTTCTTGCATGATTCTCGGTTTAATCCGAGCCATGATCCGTTTTATCCGCACAATCCAGACTTCAGACCCCCAAACTTCCCAGGGCAAGATCATGGCTGCATTGTACCAGTCGAACGCTGTGGTTGTTGAACTCCCTATTACCATCAAATTGTGCATGGGTGAGAGGACTACTAGAAGTTGGTGGTTGGCCGATCGTATTATGGCCTCCACGCAGTTCATTCTGTCCCAGGTTCTGGCCCATGACGACGAGCTTGTCACGAGTTTCGACCGATTCAAAGCTTTCCTCAAAGGAGCCAACTTCACGGCCCCTCCAGAGCAGATCACTGATGGCGAAATCGGATACCTCAAGGACGCCCTGCAGTCCAACTCAACGTGCGGCCACGACTTACAGGGACTGGTTGATCGTACGTGGGCTACCATTGAAGCTCTTCGAGAGCAGAACCCCGGTATCACGAAGGGTCAACTCCGTGTGGCGGTTCAAGACACGGAACTTGTGAAGACGGACATCGCCGTGGTGACCAGCAACTGCATGGAGCTGCTCATCGAACAGTCCAACGAGGCCACCGCTTACGCCACCCGTGACAAGCTCCGCAAGACGTTCGGAGTGATCGTCAACGACCTCATCACTAAGGGCAAGAGCAACAACGGCACGTCGTACAAGGCCAATGAGTACACGTACAAGTGGCTGAACCAGGGTTTGAACATGTGGGTCGTCACGGGTTTCGACATGACTGGTATTTCCAGTATGATTTCCGAGTATTTCCAATCCATTTGCGGTCCCACACAATTCATCGGCGAGGTGGACGATGGCACGCACCCGGATACACTCGGATTGAACACCATCCAAAAAGCTTTCCAAAACAGTACCATGTCTTGGACCAAGAAGGGAGACGGACAGGTTATCATCAACTTCAAAAGCTACGACACGAAGAACGTGACGATAAACATCATGTCTGGAGGTGATAAGATCGACGAAGTTGATCTCGCCGCCGGCAGTAAAGCGACGTGGAAGTCGACGGTGAAGAAGATGGGCGGCAAGACGCTGTATTTGGATCGATGGCGTCCAGGTTTCTTGGGTCTCCCGGGCACAGGAGGTGGTTCATTGATGTTGTGGATCCCTCACGCGGCTGAAGGCGGCCATTTGGAGCTGAACGCGAGGTTGAACGTGAGTTAGATGCTGTTGAGAGAGGAACTCTCACATGATAGAGATAGTGATAGTTAGAGTGGAAGTGTAAATTATGAACAGCCCTAAGCTGCAAAATAGACGTAAATGAATCGATTTCGCTGTGGTGTTGAACATCCAATTGCCACACTTGTCATGTACTAGTACAGTGAAACTATTAATGAGAGACCAAAACAACAACTGCTACACCTTACTATTACCCTCGCTGGTCCTGCACAGAACGCTTGGCCATTCGTCTTTGCTTCTAGCCCGTAAACTTGATACCTCTGTAAACTTCGCCGCGTGATCCTGTGTCTTCATCATTTGCACCGCGTAAGCTGCCACCTCCATCACCAGGCTCTACCTACATGGTCAGGTGAGCCTCACAATACCTCCTTCCTGAACAAACCTAAAGGCAGGCGTGCCCTGCACCTTACTACACTACTACGTAGTAAAATCTAAGTTAGACGCTTATATATATATGTGTGTGTGTTGAGGGAACCGAGGTACCAGGAAGTAAATCTCAATTTTTCACTATATCGTAAGGAAGTGCGTTGATATTTGTGCTGCAAGATCAACTCAACAACATCGTCAACTCGTAACAAACTTGGTGCGGCACTTACAGTATTAACGCCTTTGAAACCACTACTGCAACATTTTTCGTGGCACTATGTGCTTCAAGATGGGGTCCCGCAAGACGCTGTGTCTGATACAGCTTCGCAATCCATCCCGCAAAGAGTTTTGTATCGTTTGTACAACCTGTAGTATCCGTTCTTTGCTCGGGATGGCTCTTCAAGCCTCCACCGCCGATCCCTGTGCACTTGCGCCGAGAAGCCAATGAACAACTTGACCGCGACAGCATCACTCGAAATCTACAACACACCACTGACGATGCCGAGCAAACAAATACACTGTTCGAGATCCGGTTTAGCCAGCACAAGGCAGCGTCGGCTGAGCGACGAGCGCTCGCTCTCCACGCCCCCAACCATTCAAACGTTTACAAGTTTCGTTCGAGCGTACTGCAGGAGCAATCCCTTGACGCCTCGAGGAAAGCTGCTGAATTGCTGAATTGTCGGCAATTCCGTTCAATTCCTTCATCTTTCTGAAACCCAACCTCGCGCACTAGAAGCTGTGGATTCACCTTGCTGTCTTTTGTCAGAAGTTCCTCAAATATGTCCAGCGATTCACACCGCTGCAGACGCTTGACGTCGGCTTTGCTGCAGTTCGGCCACTCGCCGTCCTTACGATAACCAGAGTCTCTATCTTGGACAAGATTCGAAAAGTGATGAGAGCTCAGCGTCTCGATTGAAGTTCCCAGCGATAACAGCATCTTTCATTCTGAAAATCATTTTCAAAGTCGACGTAATGCGTTTTAACTTGAAGTGACTCGACCAATCACAGCAAACCCTCTGTTCTATCATTTTTGACACAAATGCATTTCGAGAGAGAGAGAGAGATCACAGACCCAACCCTGTCAAAAACACTCATCCTTGTCCAAAATGGCGCGCCCCATTCGCGTGCTCTGCCTGCACGGTTGGCGCACCAGTGGCAGCATCCTGCAACGCCAGACTTCCGCTCTACGTCAGGCTTTTGGACCCAAGGCTGAACTGGTGTATGTGGACTCACCGTGGGCTGCATCAGGTCCTGCACCGGAGTTGGTGCGCTCGTTCTACGGCAAGAACGGTCCGTTCTACCAGTGGTGGGACGCCCTCAAGCATGAGGACGGCGAAACCTACCGTTACGAGGGTTTCGAGCAGTCTCTGGACTACCTGACGGGTCAAGTGCAGGCTCTGGGTAGTGTGGATGCCGTGTTAGGGTTCTCCCAGGGTGCAGCTGTAGCCACCTTATTAACAGCGCACTACCTTTCGACCTATGGCCATGTACCCTGGAAGGCCTGTGTGTTGGTAGGGGGATTCTACCCTCGCAACCCAGAGACGCAGGAACTACTGGACTCAGCCAAAACTTCAGTCGACGGGGTTATCGACATCCCGTCGGTGCATGTCATCGGTAGAACGGATCCACTGGCCCCCAAGTCGGAAAAGTTGTTCCGGAGCTTCACAGCCACCAGGAGAGTCAAGTTCGAACATGATGAAGGACACAAGTTCCCGTCCCCAATCAAGTACAAGCAAATGTACCACGACATTGCTCAGGAGGTGCTGACTATGACGGGGCAGGCCTGGGGGTAGAGGTTGTTATTGACATGTGACAATAGAATGTTGAATTGTTGAGATCCCTATCGGGAATTATGCTGTTGTTTTGGGGACTAAGCACTAAATTTAAAGGTGGAAGATGGCAGACACTGTGGACGAAGCGACGGGGCGGCTCGTGGTGAAGCTTCAGACGCTTTATCGAGCGCGTCGTGCACGGCGTGAAGCAGTGGAGCTGGCCAACAGCTCTTACCTGAAATGTTGGGATGCAGTGAGTGGTTTGGCCTACTACTGTAATTTGCGCACAGGCCTGTCGTCCTGGAAGAAGCCACTACTGTTGGCAGCTCGAGACCCCCTTGAGGCTTCAGTTGACACGATTCCTGCTCAAGATGTGAGTGCCGACGCTCCGGAGATGAAAGCTGAATCTCCAGTGGAGTTAACTTCTGATCCAGTGGTTCAATTGAATCTGAAAGAGCGTCAGCAGCGACGAGAAGAAAGTTTGGCCTTTAAGAAGACGTGCGAGGATGAAAAGAGAGCGTTGATGCTTCGACATCGTCGAAAAATTGCACGTGCAATGCGCCGCTTTGAGAAAAATATGCTAGACGAGAAAACCCACGCTCGACAAGAGCGCCAAACCAAACTGAAGAACGACAACCAGCAGCTTCTGCAAGATCTCTATGAAGGCAAGAAGGTGCGTAAATAGCTTGCACAGATCTCGAGCTGGTAGACAAATAACCAAATCATGGTCTTACATACATCCACCAGAAAGAGAATGTGCAGACAATTCGGGAAGCGGCAATGCGGGGCAACTTAGATCGGGTCGAAAAGTTGTTGGATATGGGCTTCAGTGCTGATGCTGAGAGCGTACGGCTTAATTTCATTTAGGAAAGTTGAGGAGTACTAGAACTTACTGGTGCTGTGTTTGTGAAGGCGATGGGGTTGACCCCACTGCTAGCAGCGTGCCAGAGTGGACACCTGGAGGTTGTTCGACGCTTGTTGTCGAGTGGTGCTAACGTGAACCACGTCCATGTCAAAACGGGTCGGACAGCTCTCATGGAAGCTGCCAGTCGTGCGAAGCCTCCAGTTCTGAAGGAACTTCTTCGATACGGTAGGAATACGTCCATCTCAATGATCGAGGTACAAACTCACTCCAATTTCCTGTTGTTAGGCGCTCGTATTCACGTTGAAGATGTACAGGGTGAGACCGTCTTTGACTGCATGAAAGATACTCCGAATCGGGAAATCGTTGAACGCGCATGCCAAGTCTGGTCGAGTGAGAACGCAGATTTATTCCCCACAGAGTTTCAACAGGTCTCTCTCGTATATGCGCTCATTAGCAAACGACAACGGGACGCGTATGAGGCTGAAAAGGTGGCCACACGCAGGGAACTCACTCAACTGAAGCAAACGCTTCAACGCAAATGTGTCAAAGCGAAAGTTCACTTCGATCAGGTTATACGGGGAAGTAGTTTTGAGCCTACGCTCATGCGTCGACTTTCAGCGATGGAAGCAGCAGACTCTCGATACGATGACGAGCGTCGTGGGCTGCTGCTTGAAGTCCAAGACGCCGTCGACAGGCTTCGTGACAGTGAACGACCGAGTTTTATCCCTGAAGCAGTCATACTGAACATCATGTCCTTCTGTCCGCGACACTGGTTCGAGGCTAATCCTCAGCGGCCGCGTCCAGCGAAGAAGAAAAATAAAAAGGCACCTCGTAGCAAGGCAAAACTTGTAATCCTTTCGAGTATCGCTCCGACTACGCTTCGTCCACCACCAGACCAGTTTCCAAAGGCGCTTGAAGCTGAATACAGCTCCTTCCAACGCAGTCTCAAGGTATCACCAACCTGTTAACATTCGTTAATCCCAGTTCATCCAGACTAACGAACTCTGTTGTGCACTGCAGGAACTTAGTGATCAGCTACAGGCAACAATCGACAACGAACACTTTGACACGGAAAATGGTGTCTCGAGAGATTCAAATGGAAATAGTCTCGCCACCCTCGACATTTTCGTCGAGCAAGGAGAGAACCTGCCATACCGTGACCCGAGAATCGGTGACCTGGTACGCTACGACCGTCTTGCATGTCCAGCCTGCCGCTATACTTTTTGTTTAACACTTGGTTGTCGCACGTTGCAGATCGATCCTTATGTGCGAGTCTTCCTGAGGTCAATCTCAGTGCTTGAAAACACCGAAGTATTCAAGTCGGAAATCCGAATTGCTGACCGTAATCCTGTATGGGAGTTCCGCTGCCAAATTACCGCCGTGCCGTCGGTCCAGAAGGAACTTGGCGTCCAAGTCGTAGACACAATGCGAGATGATGTAGCAGGTGAAGTCACGATCCCGTTGCGTTCACTCTTAGACCAAAAAGACCACAGCGAGTGGCACGTGATGCCTCCAACACTCCGCCAGCAAATACTTGAGAAAAAGCCACGCGAGCGACCAGCGCGAATCCGTGTCAGCGCCAGGCTAACCCACACAAAGGTAACCTGCGTGAACGGTATATTATCTCTACGACTCGGTACATATGAACTTATCACCTCACCTTTGTTTCTTCCGCGCGCAGTCCATCGTTCTTACTCGCGAGCTTCAACAGTTTTTGAAAACCCGCGAGGTTCTCGTTAAAAAGCGTCGCGACGTCATCCAAGACGCACTTCACACCCGACTTCAACAGTTACCGTAGCTTCACCTCAAAACTTGAAAAACTTTCATCTAATCCCCAAGCTTCTTGTGCTTGGTATGATCGTCGTGGCTGTTGTGCTCCCCTTGGCTGTGCTTGCCACGATTGCCGTGTCTGTTTTTGCCACGGTATCCACCTTTCTTCCCTTCGGTCGTTCTCTTGCTGTACTTGGCACTTGCCCAGTCAGGTAGTACCGGTAGTTTCACTTCTTCACCCTCTCCAAGTCGTTTGTACAGATCCTCGACGTACATATGCTTGATCAGTCCCGGTGGTCGCGCCACAGTGAAAGCTTCTAGAGCGTCCGTCACTGTGTAGTTCAGCCTCTTGACCATATACGTGACAATGAGGTATCCCGTACGATTTAGCCCATGAGTGCAGTGCACTGCAATATTTCCTTCAGGCTCATTGGCCACAAATTCATCAACAATGTTCATGAATTTGGCTACATCTCTTCCACTTGGGGGTCCATTGAACCCCTCGATCTTGTGCTTGACATATTGCACTCCCGAGTCCTTGAACTCCTCCTCTCCATTGTAATACTTGAACGTATTAGTGAGGTCAATGATCATCTTGACGTTGAAATTTTGGGCTCCTTGAGCTTCCAAAAAATCCTTTGGGGTCCATATTTCCTCACTTTTGTTCTGAAATTGGGGCAAAAATTTGTCGTCCAGAGGCACTCGAAGCGGCACGAATCTGGAAGTGCCCATTATTGTACCCATTTTGGCAACATCGTCCCAATTGTCGGGAATCCGGTTCTTTTTGGGCATTTCGCGTCGTTTGCTGCGGTTCCGGCGGCGATTTCGGTGCGAATGGCGCGAATGAGAGCGACGTGGAGAGTGGCGACGAATGGGCGAACGACTGCGGCGGTGGCGATGACCGGGAGGCGACGCACTGCGACTGCGGCCTCGGGGCATCAGGTGATGGGAGAGGAGCTCCACCCAGTGGATTGAGAACAGTTTGACTTGGGTTCAGTATGAAGTTGAATACGTGTGAATGGTGGTACAGAGTCCCTTATATAGCTGACGTATGGTTTTTGATATTATTACATGTATTTGGTTTTTAGATATGGAAAATGGCTACATGTCGTGGTGGGGACCTTGACGGTGCACAGCGTCCAGGTTTCGATCAAGTTGACGCATTTGCTCGGCTGCAAGCAGGATTTCATCAATATTGAGATCTTTGTTAGATGATTGGAGGTTTTGCAGCCGTTTAAGGCCGTCGGTGAATCCATGAAGGAGCAGGAAGCTGCGTTGCGAGCGGACGAGTGAGCAGTTTACGTAGTGCAAGAAGCTGAAGCGCTTGGGGTCAGAAAGCAACGCGTCCCAGATTCGAAGCGTGTCCGGCATTGAGAACTCGCGGGCTAAGAGCGTCATGTACCACCGGAAACTGTACAGGTCCGGGGTCAACCCTACTGAGTTCTTGGACGTAAAACACAGCACACAGACGTCAGTGAGCGGTGAGCTTCTGCATACTAGACAGTTTGTCGTACCAAATGCTGCCAAAGTGAGGCGTCGTGTTGACGGAGCAATTTCGCAAGACGCGTCATTTGCAGGTCTGCACCGCCGAGAGGGTTGTCCGAAGACTGGGTATAGAGAACCTTGAGCGATGCCATCACGGAGGCGGAAAAGTGATACGCGTCGGCCTCCACCTCAGATGCCCAAGCGGTTGCTGGGTCATTGCTGCATACGTATATAATCGGCGCTAGGATTTCGTTCATGCCTTGAACATATCCAATGTCCGGATGCAACTTGGCAAAGACGAACAAGACGTACAACATTTGCTGCTGTGCGATACCCCCGCCTGCGAAAAGCCCGAGTTCACTGCGAGTACGGAACACGTCCTATCCACAACCATAACAAAATAAACATCGTGATAAAACCAACACACCACGTTATCAAGGCATGGCTTACCTTCTCAATTTCTTTCATGAGGAGAATATCGCTGCGGTGTTCAGCCTCTGTGCGAACGGCACCATTACCACGCCGAGTGGACGTCCCGCCGACCAAATTGCGCTTCCACCGCTCGTAATCAGCCCGGCGACATTGCAACTGATCGGGCCATTCGTGCGGGCCACCTTTCACCACACCTAGCAGTACTCGCCAAGCCAGTGGTCGAAGAAGGAAGGCTAAAGAGCTATCTTCGTTTACCGGAGTCTTTTTTTTGCTGTTTTCATTGACAGTGGCTTGGTCGTTGCTCGGGATGCCTTTGGATACCAGCGCACGGAGATCGTCGACGTCGAGTCTACTTATACTAGACGAAGGATTGTTGTGTGGTAGCAGTATCTGCTCGAGACGTTCCAAGCGGTCCATTGTATCAGAGACCTAGATCTCAAGCTAATGCCCATACAGCCAGGAAAAGCGCCCAGAATAGTTGGCTCGGTCAGCGCTGCTGACACACAATATACACCCATCTAGGAATTGTGTTTATCACGCTGAAAATCCTCCAAACTGCAGTCTGCGACAAGCTACTGCCAACAAATGGGACTTTTTTCGGTGCGCGGGTTGAGATGGCTACGCTTGTATTTGATTCGCCGAACAAGTTGAAGCTGTCGAACCAACACCAAACTTTTCACTGTCGCGCTCGAAGCGTTCGCTTGGCATGGCACTTAGAATGACAAATATGTCGAGACTCTGGTTTCTTTGCACTGCAATGCTTACGGTGCGCTCGTCGGACTCGTAGTAAGGACGGACCAGAGCATTTTCGGCGCGAATATGTGTGCTTCATACTTGTACGATCTGTGACATGTGCGCGTTGCATAAAGATCCACTTCGTTACGATAATGCACAAGTACAAATACGAAAACTCAACGATAGGTATACTGGAATTCCTTCGCTATCTGATAGTTTGTGCAACTTATCTGTACAATGTGGTCTTGCATTTTGGCATGAATTCAATAAGATTTCCAAATGTCGTCCTCCGCTGTAATAAGGCTCGCCGGCAGCCCACACTTTTGCTTCAACCACAAGTAAATTTAGGGCATGGCCCGCACACCATCATGAAGGCATCGATGATCATGCCCTCCGACGATTTCGCCACTCTATACATGTACAAAGAATCCGCTAAAACGGATCGATAGTTGACATAAACAAAACCCAAATATACCCATTTCATAAAATCCAAGAAAGGTGTGTAAGTTGCACTGACAAAAGCTGCAATGAAGCGAGCTCAATTGCAAAACACTAACACATAGAAGCTTCTTCGGCAAACTGATCATTTGCCTTTTGAGCCTGCAGATGCTCATCGATGCACTGGGCCACCGCAATAAATTCAAATTCAAATTTAAATTCAAGCACTACTACACGCAGAGAGATTTTTAAGACTAGTTTCTACAGCAATGCTTGCATTTTATAAGACTGGATGTTACACATTGATGCGAATACATCTCAGCTATCGACTCCACAATTTTCAAAACCGCATGCCTAGCAGTGCACTTACTTATATCCCATCCTGTTACAGTTTTTTTTTTTTTACCGTTTTAGATGGTACTTCTCTCTGATTCCGTAACCAATGGCTTTTAGAATTACGACCACTCCAAAGTGTCAACACAATTCTGCTTCACATAATATGACACGAGCGATTAGCGACGTTCTTGAGGATATTATCCTCATATTAGGATATATTAGGATATATTAGGATATTATCCTCAAGAACGTCGCTAATCGCTCGTGTCTCGCGCGTATTACTTTTTGTTACCGCAATTGGATTGGAGATACCAGAGTGAGCGGATCTCTGCCAGATATCAGAGGTTTTCTGGTCGAGCTATAGTATTGAAGATCGTTTTCAGTTTGGAATTGAATTCATATCTACATGTATACATTTGCGGATTGATAAGATCATACACTTTACGAGCGTTGGGCCAAACCACATTACTGTAAATGTAATGACAAATTTCAGCAACGAAAAATCGCAAGAATAAATTGCGAAATATCCTATCTCTTTTTACTAGTATCGTACCCCGGTGCTTATAGAAGCCATCTATTGACTCATTAGTTGACTACCGGTAGTTTAATTCGAAGTACTTAGTAGAACGTTGAGTTGCCTTGACTCACCACAATATGGGTAAAAAGCACTTCCAGTATAGGTCTCTTTACCCATCTCGACTAGGTTCAACCACCTGCGACATGAACATCCATTTAGTGGCAATAGCACCTACCACCACCAGTTACACTTTTCTTCTCACCATCCAAATCAAAGAGAACGCGAGAGGAAGGGGGACGGGGGAACACAATCAAAAAGTCACCCTCAAAGAGAGAACAACCTCTTCAAAATGGCGCATTCTGCCGGCTCCAACGCGTCGGTGCCGCCTCCAGCGCCATCCACTGCTTCTTCCCAAGAACTCCCAAACGTCAACCCTGAACTCCTCCGTAGTATGATGGACTGTGTGGACACGACACTCTTCTCCCCCGCTCAACTGACCAATTGGACACAAATGAAGACACGCCTCACCACCGACGCAGAACACAACACGCCCGTGTCCCTCACAGGTGGAGACCTGGCGATAGTCAAGACGGAGCTAGCACGTACTCCAAATCTAAGTGAAGCTGCCGTCCACAGTGGCAATGGAGGTGTGGACTTCCGTCAGCCTTTGCATCGTGAAGCCAGTATTCAAGACGTCCTGGCTTGTCTATTGGACCAACAGCCACCGTCCGCTAGGATGATGAGCTCACAGAGTTCAGGAGGCAGCTTCCTTGTCAACTCCGAGAACGCCAAGGCAAATGTGGACAACAAACCGTCACTAAAGAAGTTACTGAGCTCCAATGATTTCACAATGACGGAGAAGAAGGAGAGTTTGAGACATTTACTCAGTTTCATTGACAACTCGTTCGCGAGTAACACTCCAGAGCCATTGACACAAGTTTATAAAGACTGTGAAGCAGGACAACTGCAACGACTGTCGAGTCTGCAGTTGATGAGAAGCTTCATGACACCCAATTTACAGCAAAATGGGAACAATGCGACCACTCAAGGACAAGGGGGGATGGGCATGCGAACGACCAGTTTTGAAATTATTCAAGCGATGCTAAATGCCACGTCTAATCAGGCGATTCAGAAACCTATGACGAGTCAGGACAGTTTCAGATTCCAACATTTGGCCAGAACTTTGGAATCGATTGAGACTGACGTGTCAGCTATTGACAATGAAGATTACGGAGGAGATGACGTCGTGCAAGTGGATAATCTGGATAATTTGCTGGATTATCATGGATCGAACGCCAATTCAGCTGCTACGACGACAAATGCGTCGGCTCCGACGTCGGCTGGACAGTCGGCGGGCTTCGTTGATACTCAGACACTGCTGAACCCGTCACGCAACATTTACACAGAGATGACTCCGCCTGCACCCGGCAGCATGCAAGGCTTCCAGACGTTCGGACAGACGATGGACCCGCATCATGGATACAACCCGGCGGTGACGACACCTGCCAGTTTATCCACGATGAACATGATGAACCAGCAGCAGAACGTGTCGTACCAGCAGCAACAACAACAGATTTTGCAGCAGCAATTGCTCCGTCAGGAACAACAACAGAAGCAACAGCAGCAGTACAACCAGCTTTATCAGAATGCTCTGCTTCAGCAGCAACAGAATGGCCTCATGATGTCGGCGCCTGGATATGTTGGCGCGAACCAGCCGATGCCTCAGTTCCCCAGTATGCTCATGCAGCCTGGAGCTGCTTTACTCCCACAGAAGCAGCAGCAGATGCGCGGCCACCCACAGCAACAGATGCGGATATCGACACAGAACGGCAAGCCTATCAAGACGGACGCGAACGGTACACAGTTGTGCTCGGCTCTGGGCTGCTACCACGCGGCACGTGTCAAGGGCATGTGCAAGCTGCACGGAGGTGGCCGACGATGCAAGGTTGAAGGATGTATGAAGAGCGCACAGACTGGCCACTTGTGCATCGCCCACGGTGGTGGCAAGCCCTGTAATGTCGAGGGCTGTCCCAAGACGGCACAGTCGCGAGGACTGTGCAAGCAACACGGCGGCGGTGTGCGATGCAAGTTCGAAGGATGCGCCAAGAGTTGCCAGTCGGGCGGTTTCTGCCGTGGTCACGGCGGTGGCAAGCGTTGTGAATACCCTAACTGTACGAAGTGGGCTCAGAAGAATGGCCACTGCGCCAAACACGCACAGGAGATTGCTGCGCAGCAACTTCAGCAGCAACAGGCACTGCAGGCACAGATGCAGCAGCAGCTTGTGCACCCTTAAGAGTCACGGGTGTCTTATGAATGAAGCTGTCGACTGCCAGCTGCCGCACAAGATGAAGAGCAAAGCGAGACGCAGTGTTGCACAGCATAAGGCCGCAGCACGACAGATACGGCGAGCATGTAGTAGGTAGGTGGATAGCAGCGATGGTGCTCAAATAATAAAGCAACATTCGGCTGAAGTGCATTATACACTATGTGGAGGACGATTGCAGTGTCATGCAAATTGTTTATCGATCCTAGCGGATAAACTCGAATGTGAAGTTATGAGTGTAAGTATGCCAGCTACTCCCGATATATGCGCCCATGCGATGGGGAGTGTGGAAACCAGGAACTATACTTAAGGCTTCCATAGTGCTTTCCATCTTTGCGGCTTACCTGGTAAAGAAGGTGAAAGCCTCGACTTCTCGTAGTAAAAGGTAGCAAAGAAGACAACTCTTGCCAAACACTTCAGGACAAACTAACTCATGGCTCGCAACTACACCCCAAATGCTCGCGCATAGTAATAAGTGGAGAATTTTCTACATAGAATATCGATGCGTTCCAGACAAATGTCATTTTAGTTTTGTCTTCACTCACGGATACCGTTGGATACCGCGCAGGTCTCCCTAGTTGGTAGGCTTCCAGAACTTCTTGTACTCGCGCCACCCTGCAGGGTCGTTCCTGAGCATTTCGATATTAACTGACGGGTTGACATTTGGATTCTTGTCTCTCTTGGATCCAATGGACATATACTTCTGCACAAGAGTGGTCTTTTCCACGATCACTGACTCAGGAGGTGCGTTGTGTTTAAACAACTCGGCAGTCTTGTGCACGTGTTTGCCCCCATCCCGGGTCTTCTGCTGTTGGAGTTGATCAACCACTGGGCGAGTCTTGTTGGGGTGCACTTGCTCTTTATCGGCATTATTCGTGGTATCCTTGTGAGCTCTAAGAGAGCGCTTCGAGGTGGTCTCGGTCTCAGCATTCCGGATGGAGAGCGTCGTTGCCTGGTTTCCCTTCGTAGTTGTCGCCAAAACGTTTGCATTTTCCAACAAACCCACCACGACCACGAGTAGAAGCCAGGAGGTGCGCATATTTTTGATAGTGGCGGTCGGTGGAAAAGCAATGGCAACTGGGCGAGGTGGTGTGCTGTGGGCAGAGGAACTTGTAGAATGAAGGCCTGCGATACGTACCAAGAGAGATATTATAAAGCCGATGAATGAGAGATCTCGAATGCACGCTCCAAAACAAGTGCAAATTGTGAGACTCCGTGAACATGAAAAGTCTACTAGTAACGTCGACTTTGATGAAACACCCAGCTCGGGTATGTTTCTCTTGACTTGTAATCGGTTGCTAATTCTTCAATGGATAAATACTTAAAGTTACCATGAATCTTCATTAAAATATGTGTACACTCAACTTGGTTGACTCAATTTAGCCTGTTGACAGCGATTGCGTTAACGCTTTTGGATCTGAAGCCACAAATTTATAAGTTTTGTCGATCCGTAGATAAAGGCGACAAGATTGACTTTGGCCCAACGACTAGCAGTGTTCACGGTGTTCCCACTCACTGGATGGAGTTACTACGGTAATTATGGTGATCGACTTTTCTCAAGGTTAAACCTTTCAACAATCTACGCAGGCTTGCCGTTGGTCTTTACGCAATGGTTACATTTGCCCAGAGATTGAGGGTTGCACGATGAACTGAAATTGATCGACACTCTCGATGTTAGATTTCAGGTATGATATCTGTCCGACCCAGGTCCATTCGTCTGCTGATTAAAAACAAGCACGGATTCACGGTGTTCAAATCACGATATATTATCCTGGGTTATGAGTTTAAAGCGGTGCCGAAAACGAGGTGCACAACTGTAGTTGCCAAGAATTCATCAAAACGGTATCATCATTATCGGAACATCGTTCGCATCAATTCCTTGTACCCGTCTGGAAGGTCATTCCGGTGTCGGCCTAAGTTGCCGCAGATCGGGCTCTTCCACAACCGCTGCCTTCAACACGCTAAACGGCAATTCTCGGCACTGCTGTCTTTCACATAACCTTGCAGCAAGTCGCCAACACGTAGATAAAAAATGTCTAACAATTTACTGTTGACCACGCAAGATCGTTCCTTATTGAAGAGAAAATCCCCGGCGACTTCGTCAAGTCGGCGGAACCTGTTTCGGTCGCGACACTCACTGCGAAATACGTGGAACTGGTCACACAGGGCTCCTAAATGATGCTGTGCCGATGGGAGGTAAACGTTTTACTGTACTACATGAAAATGAGCACCAGGCAGCTTTCGCTACAAATACTAGTAAATACTCAGTTCACAACAATTAAGAATAACTAGTTAGTGCATAGCAAGTTGAGAAGGCATTTAATCGGTAATTGACTATTCTTCTTCTATAATCCTAAGCCTTGGCCTTACGAGTAGGTGAGTAATATATATATATATATATTTTGCATGAAGCACTTCTCAAAATCATTCCTTGTTGAATTCAGCAACGATGCTTTTTGCTGTAGTTTTCTTTTCCATAGACACTCTTGGGTTATGGTTGCACTAGAATCCACAACATGTTTTCCAAAACTGTTCATACCGTTAAAAAAAACGTAGTAGTTCTCCTTACTTTAAGTGGACCTGCATAATGACCCAAGCGCTTACATTATCTCTCATCCTTCAAACTCATTGCCACGCCATTTCGTAAGTATCCCCGATCCTTCGTCGTTTCAATGTTGAAAAACATAAAGGCATACCTCAAAACCCGCTAAATTATCCTGAAGCCACAATTTCGTACTGGCCGAAGCACACTTAGATGCGTCACGAATGCCCCGCTGTGAATGCTCATCTTCGAAGCGGGTTTCTACCGACATTTCCATTACGCTTGTTACAGTATCAATGATGGCGTTTCAATCAAGTGATCGGGCTTCTAATTCTAAGCCATTGTCGAGTGCTCAGGCATACGGACAAATCGCAACATCAAGTCTTCGCAAAGATCTTGAAGGCACTTGCAACTGCCAACTTCTTTGGAGGTTTTCAACGAAGAAACATTTTTGCTGTGTTTCCTCATTGAACAAGGTCCTCCGATGAATCTGTCGATGGCAAGGACGCTGGCGATGGAACTCCCCGTGGAGATAATGGTGTGGGTTTCTGAGTCTGACCGAGTGCAGCTCGTTCTTGAGGCGCTGGGGATAGATGATCGAGAAGTCCAGCTTGTCCAAGTTGCCATTGCCCCGCACGTACGAAGCTAGCACCATCATACCGCACAAGTTTTCCTCTGTGCCACAGAACCCTGCGCGACGTAGTCAAAAGTGATCACCTCCTTGTCTTCACCGTCCAGGGCGTTTAGTAAATACTTTGCCTGCCTCGTGATCCATTTTGCTGCTACTCAGAAGCACACTGGCGTGGTCAGGATTTTAGCGGCCTTGCCCAGTACTCGTCACGCTCGTAGATGATACCGTTGCCCTTGTAATCGTCAAATTTGAGTTTGTTGCAGACCGGCGATTTCTCTTTTGAGAACACACAGTATAGAGGCACCTGAGTGTACGACGGCCAAGGACTCAGCATCGCCTCCTCGAATTGACATCTCAATTTTGAAGCAGCAGGCGTGGGCGATTCCCAGATCTCAGAAAACATGAAGAGATTATCGAGCACGACTGAAATGAGAGTAGTCACCTCGGCGTCGGGGTGGGTTTAGCATGAATTGAGTCAAAACATCGACACCTTTCGACGCACATCGAAGGAATCTGTAGACGACTGGCGGGATGAGAGTTCGTAGACTTGAGTCCATAAGAAGAATTCCCAAGGCATAGCGAAGAACGAACGAAGGAGGATCGTCGTCTGGCCACTCTTCACTGTTTTCAGAAGCTTGGCGCAGGTCGAAGTTGGGTTTCTGTCGAACTTGGTAAACAAGTGCTCGAGCGTGGACTTGAGACCTATTTTTTTTCACGGAAGCGCGAACTACACCCGCGGTTTTTGTCGCAAAGTTCGAGGAAAGTATCTTCAATCTCACCAGAGTAGATGCTCATCGACGAAAAGCTCATAATTTCGTCGGGTGTTGCCCCTGGGGTCGTGGTGACACCGTCCAAAACATAACCCGTCACTTCCGGAGGATCACAGTGCATGGCACGTTCCACCCAGTTCCGAGGCCCACAACATACACGGTCGTGCTGAAATCGAAACTCACCATGTACTCGTAGTTGAGAATGCGACAAGATCACCATACGTCTCATGCAGTTCTTGAGCGCACTCAGGAACTTGTGATAGATCGAAATCGTTTAAACCGGACGAGCCTGGAGCTGCAGCCTTGCAGCTTAAATGCGCGCTACGTCCAGTTCCGCGGTGATCCATCGTGTATATGTTCACCTTTCCGGCTAGTTGCTCGAACAACCGGATCATTGGCATGTCCACTGCAAAGTATTCGTAGATCAATAACGAGGGTTAGATACGCTATGTTGCTGTACAGATAGGATATATACATTCGTATAGCAAACTTACAGAAACCTGGCGCGTGGCCGGAACCACCCTGAAGGAACCACACATTGGAGGCTTTCTCGGGATCACCTATCACGGCCGGCAAGCGCTTCACAAACACATCGATGGTCGAGTTGGCAGTCTCAGGGTCTCACAGATGCCAGGATGACATAGCGGCGCACTGTACACTGTACACTCGGGTGGGTGGTCCAGATAGCCGCTTTCTACCGGTTGGGGAAACGTAAAGTAGGAGCAAGGGGACCAGGTAACGGCTGGAGCTGCAGAGGACTGTGCAAGCGTCATCGCAACAACGATGGCCTGGTATAGCTACATGCTGGTTGGTAGCGTGCTGCGGCTCAAATTGCAGAATGACTGGAAGTTTGAAGGATCCAAAGCCATAAGAATAATTGGCGTTCAATGGTCTCGACCAGCAACGTCCAAGGAACTACGTTCGTGATCATAGATTACGAACAGCAAAAAGGATCAAATCCTGAAAACATTAGCTGTGAGCTTGACGGGCGACAACCATGATCCTCAACCAGCACCGCTGCTGTGCCGTGCTGTCTTACTGACAACACAACACTTTTACAACTGCAAAGGAACTTTGTACCGTAAGATAGTTGGCTACAATCCTACGCTACATGAAATGAAATGAGTTACGCTTACGCGGCACTAGACCTATCGCTTCATATGTAAACTTATTTGATTTGTCTTTTAGGGGACAAGGCCCGTAATTTGAAAGTAGTCCCAAAACGAATCCGCTAACGTATATTTTTCGTATCCTAGCATGTTCTTAGCGATACTTGAGCCGTTCAACTGCAAATAAGCTCTCAGCCAATGGAGCATGCATGTTACATGAACCCCGCCACAGCCTTTCCAAGCTATTCCCCTATTGGAGGGCGCTGGAATCCAAATAATCCAAATCTACAAGCATGCCTATTTTCCAAACTTTGATGACGTTTCTGATTGCGCCTGGAGGCTAACGACTGGCCCGCATCCTTAGACGTAACCGATATCCTGGATACGCACTGCTGCATGCTCAAAACAATCAAAGGAACTTTAATTTAGATCCTTTGTTCTTGGTTACGAAAACACTACACGTATACGATTCGTTTTAGGATTACTTTCAAATTACGGACGTATTTTGTCTTTTCCCTTTTGGTTTGGTAAGGGGTGCCCTCTTTACAGGGTTCTTTTGTATTATCTTGTGTTAAGTTGGTGGTTCAAGGAAACTATACAGTACTTTATGAACCACGGGTTGTGTGGAAGTGTTGGGGTGGTGGTGGTTGTGTGGTTCTAGGAACCACGGGGTTTTTGATTGGGTGGTTGCGGCTCTTCAAATCCCGGGGCCCCAGGGGATAAGAAAAGTCTTGCGCGAGTGTGGATTGAACCCGTGACCTCACGATCAACAGGATCAGTGCTTCACCATTACACCAGGGTGGGGCCCTAAGTCTTTTCCCTAATTTTTATCCAAAACGGGCGAATTTTTGATACATTCTGATTGGTCAAATAGTCGTACATGTATTTTAATACATGTACAGAGTTATTAAAATAACTCTCATTTTATTGGCCTACACATCCTAATCACCAATGGACTCAACGAAGGTGCCAGACGAACCAGCGACTGCCTTCGCCGTCCCGCGGCGGTTGTTTGCGGGTCGAAAGCGCCGAGCTGAAGCCGCCACCGACGTCAACAGTTCTTCCTTCTTCACTGCTGATGACTTTGCAACGTTTTCCGTGCACGGGGACGCCCACAAGTCGCGACTTTATGGAACACTGGAGACCCGTCGACGGACCCTCGTCACACCCGTTAATGTGTCCAATTCCACTCGGAAAAGCTCGTCGGTGATGAAAATCAAGCAACAATCGAAGCACTTGGTGCAGCTGCTAGTGGAGGCCATTGAGAACCATCGGGTTCAAGCTCCAGAGAAAATGTTGGAGCTTGACAATGCGCGTCGAAGAGTTTCCGGATTCTCGGTGAGCCAACATGAGCGATACCTCATGTTGCAACGCAAACTTTTGCAAGCTCAACAGGTGCAGGATACATGACTTTTGACTATAGCCGGAGCATGAAGAGAGATGGAGAAGCTGACGGAAGGTGGGGGTGTTTTTCTGTTTTATTGTGGAGATCAGCGTGGACTACCCGAAGTGCTCGCACTTTCACAGGATGAGGCCAAGCAGTGGCAACAGATGAAGACGGATGTTGAGTATGAACAAGTGGGCTTTTGCAGGATGATGGCAAGAGGACTGGCGGCGGAAGCTGCTGTTAACGAGGCGCAAGTGCCATCGTTTGCGGCGTCGTGTGTACGTAAGTTGGTGTTGAGCGGAAATGGGGAGGGATTGTTGCACTGATTGAGAATTTATGGTGGATTGCAGTATAATGCGATGTTGTTACAGTGCTGGAACGACATTTACCGTCTTTATCCAAGGTGGTTCGAGCCATGTATTGCAGTCCACGTGCCTAGTGGTGACGCCCCTAGTGGTAACGGGGCTGCAGTGGGTAAGGCGAAGGAGGTTGCTGGTCGAGGCGCGTGTTGCGCAATTGATATCAGAAAACTTGTGGCTGGTCAGCCTCTGAAGGGCACTTCGGAGGAGATCGGAGGACTGGCGTTGGACGTTGTATCCCCACGCCAGGCCATTTCAGTAGACCTACAGGCGGAACAATTGATGGAGAAATACGATTGTGATCTGGCCATCTCGTCGTCTACGTTGGTCGCACTCTTCGACAGTGATACCTCAACTCGCTTTGCCTACGTGGTAAGCTACACTACATGTAGAAAGAGCTTGCCTATAGTTTTGTGTTGAAGAACTGACTGGAGGAATGTGAAATATGCAGCCTGCAGGCTGGGGTATTCCCATGAAAAGCCGATCGATCATTCACAGCACGAATGGAGGGACAAGAAAGCGAATCTTTTTGGATCGTCCACTACCAGGTAGCAGTCCGGACACGCGTGAAAAGGTCGCGGAAGCTGGTCGCGCGGCGCTATTGTCACGCTTCGAGGTACGGTTGTTTTAACAAGTTGAGGTGAGCAAAGTGATATAATTTTTTTATTGCAGACTGAATCTGTTTCAGAAGGATCTACCGGGGGACGAACGGCGTATCACGTCTGGCAACTCGATGATAAGCGGATTCTTGTGCGCAGCACTACACACGTGAATATGGCTGCCCCAACTCTTACTGCGGATGCGGAGAAAGCACCGCAAGGTGGACAGAACAAGAACCGGAAAATTACCCCGTTAAGTGTGTTCGTCAAACCAGATTACCATGTGCTGGGAGTCGAAGAGCAGCTGACAACGAGTGAGAGATGCCGTTTCTGGTTTCATTCGTGGCTTCGTGGTGGTTCTACTGTTGTAGTGGCCCGAGTCAACCCCAAGAAGGATGTTGTCACCTCCTGGAAGACTTATTCTCCCACGTCGCTCATATATGGAGACGTGGTGCAGCAATCTCTTCCTCTTGAGTGTTTTGAGTACGTTCGAATTGCATTTTGTACATGTATGGCTAGTGGGAGTTCCCGAACTAACGTGCGATTTTTTTCTTTGTTGTTAGTCCTTCAAAAAAGTTTCAGTGGATATCTACGCTATTCACAGCTTTAGGAGATGTTCCTGTAGGAAATTACCTCCTGCGGCCGCAAGATGGACATGGTCAGAGTACTTTCGGCAAAAAGCGCGGCGGTGTGGAGGTTTTGATGGCCACTGCCGAGCCTGGTGCCGAGACACCGGTGGTTGACTTGTATAGCTTCGTGCCCAAGACAACCAATGAAGAACCAGCACTCACGTTATCGACGTCCGCCTCCATGCCACCTGTTCACTCCGTCTTACCAGCATGGAATCTCCGTGATCGTATCCCGTACACGTATCAGACAGGCATGTACTGCTTACCGTTCTTTCTGGAAGGTATCTGTCCTATCGTGTCCAAAGGTGAAAACTGCGATCATATCCACCTACGTCTGCCGGAGCAACAAACAGGATCAAAGAAACCGATGAAAGCAAGGCGATGGAATTTCGAGAACTACACCAAGGTGCTCAAGAAGGCGGCAAGAACGAATTTTGAAGTTCTGAATCGACCGAAATGGGTGACACTGAACTACGCGTTCTGTGGTGAAGAAAAAGCTCCACCTTCTACACCTGACATCGCTGATCTGTACGGTCCGGTACATTGTTCCAAGCCTGCAGGAGAGTGCTCGCTGCCTCACTTTACTCTCCATCAAATCCTTGAACGGCTCGCCGATGATCTTCTGCGCAAAGGACGAGGAAAACGTCGAGATCAAAAGAACGAAAACCGCCAACAGCATAAGAAAGCGGAGCCGCATTCAAGCCATAGGTGAACCTGATGGTTTGTACATGCAGATTGGATTATTTCCGTCAAGTGGGGTGGCTAGAAGTTCTCTACCTAAATTCTGACCTAAAACCAAACTTGACACCCACTACTTGACACCCAGTAGACTCTGCTGCTGCCCAAGTGCCATTTTCCGAGTTGTTAATGATAAATCCGCTACTCGCCCCCATCGTCTGGGGTAATGGCTAAACTTTCCTCGTTTTTTCTGCACATACAACGTGAGCACCGCCATTGTGCAAAGTTCTGATCAGGTTGTTCTCAACGGTGTACTTTTAGGCACCTCGTACGACTTGCACTAGGTGGCGGCCAGCAAGTCGAGATGCCTATTGGCATTCTTGGTTTCGCGGAATCAACACGAACAAACAACCTCACACAAACCAACACTATAAAGCGGAAGCAAGAGTAGTAAACAGTTAAAGATGTATGTAGGAAGCGTAAGCAAGACTACAGATTTTCTTTTCTTCTCCTTAGTTTGTCGTAACCTTGTTCGTGCTGGGTTTAAAGGCCGGCAAGAAGCGGCCGCCGCTGCTGCACGCGCGGCTTGTCCACCTGGCGCAGCAGCTTGAAGATGCCCGTACCAAGCGGAATCGGGATACCCATGATAATACACTCACTGACGCCCACAATGGCGTCCGTACGCGAGTGAACCGCAGCATCGAACAGGTGGTCGGTGGTCTTCTCGAATGACGCTAGCATGAGCACACTCTCCTTCATCTTGGCGATACCGAAGCGTGTGATACCCAGCACCTCGCCCTTGAACGTCATGATATCCGACAACAGCATCAAGTGACGTCTGTCGATACCGATACCGTAAGCGCTCATGATGTAGTTGACCTCGGAGCTGATGAGTTCACGTGCAGCCTCGATGCCCAGAGTCTTCTCCACTTCAATAATGTGGTTCGAAGTGGTGTGAAGTCCGTCAACGCCAGGGATGCCCATCACTTCAGCGAGACCGTAGCCCTCAACCAGCAAGTGGAGCGATTTGGCTGCGTTGGCGTCCTGCACCTCTTCGTAGTTAATCACGGCACGGTTCACAGTGGGAATACCCTGGACAATCACGCCAGGCAATTCAGCCTTCAGCGCTTGTAGAGCAAAGTATGCGCCACGCGAATCACCCTTCGCACCCTTGTAATTGGGCGGCGCAAGCAGGCGAAGCTTGTCAGGACAACGAGCGTTCAGCAGCACGTGTTGCTCCTTCAACAAACGAAGGACACCACGCGGACCAACGCCAACAGCATTCAGGATGCTGTTACGCACAGAGCGTGCCGTAATATTCAGGTGCAGTTGCTCAATAGCCGTCAAATCAAGCTTCACCGAAAGGTACGCTTGATCGCGAGCAAACACCTCCTTAATGTGCACAGCAATCTCACCCAGCGTCGTCTTCTCAATGCGGCCCTTTACGATACGCGCCGACCGTTCGTCAGTCTTGCACACCAGTGCCGCCGTGATAATGGGCGTACTAATGACCTTGGACGCGTTGATAATCTCTTTCAGACGCGGCACACCCAGCGTCACGTTCATACTAGCAACGCCAGCAAAGTGGAACGTCTTCAATGTCATCTGCGTACCAGGTTCCGAAATCGACTGCGCACCAACAGCACCCACAGCCTCACCAGGTTCCATACCAGCGCGGTTGTATTTGTACAGCGAAATCTCCAGCAATTTCTCCACCTGCTTCGCCGTAATGCGGCACACATTGTGCGAAAGAAGCCACGCAGCCTCCTCCTTCTCCTTAGTACCTTCCTGGCCAGCACGCTTGTTCCACTCAGTGCGAGTCTTGGCAGTTTTGAAGCGAGTGCGTTCCCACTCAGGTAGACCAACCTTGTCCAGCCCCTTTTGTTTGTACGTAGTCACATCCACGCTCATGTCTTCATCCGAGTCTTCTGTGTCATCGTCCGACTCAGCTTCGGGCTTCATCAGACGACGACGGCCATTCGGCTTAGTCAAATTTTCCAGCTTCGTCGAGATTTGAATCTTCTTTTCCTTCGTATCTCCGGTGTCTGACTTGGTCTTGAGAACGCTGGCTGCCTCGTCATCATCAAACGCCTTCTCCAACTTGGAGGCGTATGTCTTTACCTCCTTATCCATCGACTCAATACCACAACCAGTACGGTTCGCTGCGATTTCACTAGCAACGGAGCCTAGGAATTCTTCAATTTCAATCAAGAACTTCCGTCCAGTCGGCAAAATGGCTTGGAACTGCGGGCGCTGCACAACCTGTTTGCCCAGGCGACGAAGCTCGAACGGAAGCAGTGCCGGAGACTTGCGGTCAGGCAAGGTATTACGGATGTGCTCCAGCAGGCGGTGGAAGTCCACAGGTCGGTCATCACCTTCCATGTATGCAGGGTTTAATCCGTCATCACCGTAGGTGAACTGCACCACAGAGCCCTCGGAGTTGCGCACGGTTTGGTCGTATTGGCACGACAAATCTTCCAAAGCCTTCATAAGACGACGAGCCATGTAACCCGTCTCGGCCGTCTTCACAGCAGTATCGACCAGACCTTCACGTCCACCCATTGTGTGAAAGAAAAACTCTGTAGCCGTCAGTCCACTGTAGAATGAGTTAGCGACAAAACCCTTGGCGCTGGCGTGCAGAGCGTGCGGCAGGAAGTGAGGCAGCGTACGGTTCACAAAACCCTCCGGAACACGCTTGCCACCCACCGACTGCTGACCCACACATGCCATCATCTGTGAGATATTAAGCGCACTACCCTTCGAACCACACTCAGCCATAATACGCGGGTTGTTGTGGAACGGCAGCGTGCGCATACACTCGGCACCAGCAGTCTCACGCAGCTTACCCAGCAGACCATTGAGCTCACTCTCCAGCGACTGAATGGCATTACAGCCCGGCTTCAGCGAAAGTTTGCCGCGTCGGTACTCCTCAATTGATTCGTTGGCAGCGTCATATCCCGTCTGCAAAAGCTTTTCCTTCTCCTTAGCAAGCTCCACCGAAGGCGTCACATCGTCAATACCAATCGAGAAACCCTTGAAGTTGCCAAGCCAACGCGCACACAACTTAGCTAAACGGTTCATGCACCGCGCAGCCTCGTGAGATCCATGATCACGGATCAACACGTAGAACAGGCCCTGCTTACTGCCGTCACCAAGCGTCTTCTTGCCCAGGTTACCGCAAATGAGCTCACTGTTGCGGAAGCACACGTAACCATCCTTCCAGCACATGTACTTGTTGTTGGTATAGTTGCGCTCCTTCAGTTCCAGATTCACCATCACCTTGGTCTGCGAGTTTGGCTTGACCAAGAGACTGATGACTTGCTTACCCGTCCAGAGCTTCACCGGCAGCACGATCGCTGGAGGAGGCAGCTCAATGTGTTCGTTCGCGTCACTCATGATCGAAATTACCTGGCAGAACTGCTCACGGTTAAAGAAAATGTTCTTCTGGGTAAGCAGGTAAGAAGCCGTAAGGAAATCCTGTGTGGCCGCAACCAGCGGCTCGCCGTTGCGGGGCGTGATAAGGTTCTGTTCCACACCCATCAGCGTGATAGCCTCCGTACGAGCTTCCTCCGTCTGAGGAAGATGCATGTTCATTTCGTCACCATCAAAATCGGCGTTGTAAGGAGAGCACACACACTCGTTGAAACGGAACGTACGCCACGGCATCACCTTCACACGGTGCGACATAATGGACATCTTGTGAAGCGAAGGCTGACGGTTGAACAGCACAATGTCGCCATCTTCCATGTGACGCTCCACAATATCACCGATTTTGAGCTCGTCGGCTAGACTCGCGCGGTCACCGTACATCAGGTTCTTTGTGAACTTCTGTCCTTCAATACGAATGACATTGGCACCAGGGTGTACGTTGGGTCCGTTCACGACGCACTTGCGCAGCTTCTCTATATTGTAGCGCGTCACCTTCTCAGGATACGTCATCGTCTTGGCCACATGCTCGGGCACACCCACCTGATCAATACGCAGGTTCGGGTCGGGCGAAATAACGGTTCGACCTGAGAAATCCACACGTTTTCCCGACAAATTACCACGGAAACGACCCTGTTTGCCCTTGAGACGCTGACACAGACCGCGAATGCCGGTCTTCGCTCCAGGTGGCTTCACCAGACCAGGTGTGTCTCCATTCATCAACTGTGCAACCTGAATCTGCAAAAAGTCCCAGTCCTCCATAACCATCTTCAATGACGCGCCCTTTTGCAGTGCAGCACGCAGAGCAAAGTTCACCTGCACAATTTCTTGGAGCTTGACAGTGATATCATCCTCATTACTGCCAGTTCCTCCATCCATCGCCACAGACGGACGAATGCACACAGGAGGCACAAGTACCGAGTTCAGGAGCAATTTCTCGGGTCTTCCTCCATCTGCATCCACCCACAGTAGTTCGCAGTCTTGGTCGGGAATTTCCTTGAACAACTGCTGCACCACCAATGGACTCAAATCTTCTTGAGCCTTCGGTAAATGTGCTCCAATTTCCGGATTATTAGCTTGAGCTTCAGCAAACTGCGCCACAAAAACATTCCTCAAGTCATGAGTGGTCTTGGCTCGGTACTTCTCGTGTACCAGTTTCAACGTGGTACTGGTAATTTTCCTCACTGTGCCATTAATAGCGTCACAATACGGACACTTGATGGTCTTCTTGCATAATGTAGCTATCTTCTTCCGTAGTCCCACGAGTCTTAGGACATCAGCTTTTGGGTCTCTCATCCTCCTCAAAAAAGTCTCTCTCTCGGTCGGTGGTAGTAGTACGCGGCTACAAGTTTTACAGATGTTCTGCAGGATCTCCGTGATGGCTTTAAAGTAGCCAATATGGAAGACTGGTAGCTCCAACTTAATGTAGCCAAAGTGCCCGACGCAGTCCGCCAGCTTTAGGTGACATGTCTCACATGTGTCCTTCTTGTTGGATACACCGAGCCGCTTGTCCAACACACCGTCGGCCTCCGGTTCGCGCGTTTGCACCTTGAAAAGGTCCTTGGAATGCACGCGCAGCTCCGACATTTGCATCATGTCCACGTCCGACAAGAGACCGAAGTTCAAGTGGCTGATCTTGGCCGGTCGGTCATTCTCCAGCACGAGCTGTTTCACCAGCGGGTTGCGCCGCTCGCCGCGGCCGCCCATGCGCCGGCTCTGCATGGTCCAAAGGTGGCAGATTGCTGTATGGCTGGCCAAGACTACTGGTTGATGGAGAATGGGTACATTGTACCGATTCAGGTCGATTAAAGTTTATATTTATGTAGCTATCTACATAAAGTGTGAAATATAATAATGTAGCCATGTTATAGTAGAGCCTTGAAAACAGTTTTAGAACTTTGATGTTGTCAAGCGTGAGGCAATCCATACACGGGCTGATTTTGACGAGGAAGAGGTTCGAGTTGGGGAGTGCACGGCCCCTTGATCAATGCTTGGCAGCGTACGCAAAGCATTGAGAACTCTAGCCAGTCGCACGTAAAGCTTTCTCAATTGTCAGTTATGAATTTCACCCTGTTGAGCGAGATAATGAATATCCAACCATCAACTATGACTTGAATGCGGCTCTTCTTTCTTATGCTGTTGGCGGTTTTCGTTCTTTTGATCTCGACGTTTTCCTCGTCCTTTGCGCAGAAGATCATCGGCGAGCCGTTCAAGGATTTGATGGAGAGTAAAGTGAGGCAGCGAGCACTCTCCTGCAGGCTTGGAACAATGTACCGGACCGTACAGATCAGCGATGTCAGGTGTAGAAGGTGGAGCTTTTTCTTCACCACAGAACGCGTAGTTCAGTGTCACCCATTTCGGTCGATTCAGAACTTCAAAATTCGTTCTTGCCGCCTTCTTGAGCACCTTGGTGTAGTTCTCGAAATTCCATCGCCTTGCTTTCATCGGTTTCTTTGATCCTGTTTGTTGCTCCGGCAGACGTAGGTGGATATGATCGCAGTTTTCACCTTTGGACACGATAGGACAGATACCTTCCAGAAAGAACGGTAAGCAGTACATGCCTGTCTGATACGTGTACGGGATACGATCACGGAGATTCCATGCTGGTAAGACGGAGTGAACAGGTGGCATGGAGGCGGACGTCGATAACGTGAGTGCTGGTTCTTCATTGGTTGTCTTGGGCACGAAGCTATACAAGTCAACCACCGGTGTCTCGGCACCAGGCTCGGCAGTGGCCATCAAAACCTCCACACCGCCGCGCTTTTTGCCGAAAGTACTCTGACCATGTCCATCTTGCGGCCGCAGGAGGTAATTTCCTACAGGAACATCTCCTAAAGCTGTGAATAGCGTAGATATCCACTGAAACTTTTTTGAAGGACTAACAACAAAGAAAAAAATCGCACGTTAGTTCGGGAACTCCCACTAGCCATACATGTACAAAATGCAATTCGAACGTACTCAAAACACTCAAGAGGAAGAGATTGCTGCACCACGTCTCCATATATGAGCGACGTGGGAGAATAAGTCTTCCAGGAGGTGACAACATCCTTCTTGGGGTTGACTCGGGCCACTACAACAGTAGAACCACCACGAAGCCACGAATGAAACCAGAAACGGCATCTCTCACTCGTTGTCAGCTGCTCTTCGACTCCCAGCACATGGTAATCTGGTTTGACGAACACACTTAACGGGGTAATTTTCCGGTTCTTGTTCTGTCCACCTTGCGGTGCTTTCTCCGCATCCGCAGTAAGAGTTGGGGCAGCCATATTCACGTGTGTAGTGCTGCGCACAAGAATCCGCTTATCATCGAGTTGCCAGA
Source organism: Phytophthora tubulina (assembly GCA_014706135.1). Classification (NCBI taxonomy): domain Eukaryota; phylum Oomycota; class Peronosporomycetes; order Peronosporales; family Peronosporaceae; genus Phytophthora; species Phytophthora tubulina. The sequence goes on along the minus strand of JACBOY010000033.1, from coordinate 177,623 downwards.
CGTGATACGCCGTTCGTCCCCCGGTAGATCCTTCTGAAACAGATTCAGTCTGCAATAAAAAAATTATATCACTTTGCTCACCTCAACTTGTTAAAACAACCGTACCTCGAAGCGTGACAATAGCGCCGCGCGACCAGCTTCCGCGACCTTTTCACGCGTGTCCGGACTGCTACCTGGTAGTGGACGATCCAAAAAGATTCGCTTTCTTGTCCCTCCATTCGTGCTGTGAATGATCGATCGGCTTTTCATGGGAATACCCCAGCCTGCAGGCTGCATATTTCACATTCCTCCAGTCAGTTCTTCAACACAAAACTATAGGCAAGCTCTTTCTACATGTAGTGTAGCTTACCACGTAGGCAAAGCGAGTTGAGGTATCACTGTCGAAGAGTGCGACCAACGTAGACGACGAGATGGCCAGATCACAATCGTATTTCTCCATCAATTGTTCCGCCTGTAGGTCTACTGAAATGGCCTGGCGTGGGGATACAACGTCCAACGCCAGTCCTCCGATCTCCTCCGAAGTGCCCTTCAGAGGCTGACCAGCCACAAGTTTTCTGATATCAATTGCGCAACACGCGCCTCGACCAGCAACCTCCTTCGCCTTACCCACTGCAGCCCCGTTACCACTAGGGGCGTCACCACTAGGCACGTGGACTGCAATACATGGCTCGAACCACCTTGGATAAAGACGGTAAATGTCGTTCCAGCACTGTAACAACATCGCATTATACTGCAATCCACCATAAATTCTCAATCAGTGCAACAATCCCTCCCCATTTCCGCTCAACACCAACTTACGTACACACGACGCCGCAAACGATGGCACTTGCGCCTCGTTAACAGCAGCTTCCGCCGCCAGTCCTCTTGCCATCATCCTGCAAAAGCCCACTTGTTCATACTCAACATCCGTCTTCATCTGTTGCCACTGCTTGGCCTCATCCTGTGAAAGTGCGAGCACTTCGGGTAGTCCACGCTGATCTCCACAATAAAACAGAAAAACACCCCACCTTCCGTCAGCTTCTCCATCTCTCTTCATGCTCCGGCTATAGTCAAAAGTCATGTATCCTGCACCTGTTGAGCTTGCAAAGTTTGCGTTGCAACATGAGGTATCGCTCATGTTGGCTCACCGAGAATCCGGAAACTCTTCGACGCGCATTGTCAAGCTCCAACATTTTCTCTGGAGCTTGAACCCGATGGTTCTCAATGGCCTCCACTAGCAGCTGCACCAAGTGCTTCGATTGTTGCTTGATTTTCATCACCGACGAGCTTTTCCGAGTGGAATTGGACACATTAACGGGTGTGACGAGGGTCCGTCGACGGGTCTCCAGTGTTCCATAAAGTCGCGACTTGTGGGCGTCCCCGTGCACGGAAAACGTTGCAAAGTCATCAGCAGTGAAGAAGGAAGAACTGTTGACGTCGGTGGCGGCTTCAGCTCGGCGCTTTCGACCCGCAAACAACCGCCGCGGGACGGCGAAGGCAGTCGCTGGTTCGTCTGGCACCTTCGTTGAGTCCATTGGTGATTAGGATGTGTAGGCCAATAAAATGAGAGTTATTTTAATAACTCTGTACATGTATTAAAATACATGTACGACTATTTGACCAATCAGAATGTATCAAAAATTCGCCCGTTTTGGATAAAAATTAGGGAAAAGACTTAGGGCCCCACCCTGGTGTAATGGTGAAGCACTGATCCTGTTGATCGTGAGGTCACGGGTTCAATCCACACTCGCGCAAGACTTTTCTTATCCCCTGGGGCCCCGGGATTTGAAGAGCCGCAACCACCCAATCAAAAACCCCGTGGTTCCTAGAACCACACAACCACCACCACCCCAACACTTCCACACAACCCGTGGTTCATAAAGTACTGTATAGTTTCCTTGAACCACCAACTTAACACAAGATAATACAAAAGAACCCTGTAAAGAGGGCACCCCTTACCAAACCAAAAGGGAAAAGACAAAATACGTCCGTAATTTGAAAGTAATCCTAAAACGAATCGTATACGTGTAGTGTTTTCGTAACCAAGAACAAAGGATCTAAATTAAAGTTCCTTTGATTGTTTTGAGCATGCAGCAGTGCGTATCCAGGATATCGGTTACGTCTAAGGATGCGGGCCAGTCGTTAGCCTCCAGGCGCAATCAGAAACGTCATCAAAGTTTGGAAAATAGGCATGCTTGTAGATTTGGATTATTTGGATTCCAGCGCCCTCCAATAGGGGAATAGCTTGGAAAGGCTGTGGCGGGGTTCATGTAACATGCATGCTCCATTGGCTGAGAGCTTATTTGCAGTTGAACGGCTCAAGTATCGCTAAGAACATGCTAGGATACGAAAAAATATACGTTAGCGGATTCGTTTTGGGACTACTTTCAAATTACGGGCCTTGTCCCCTAAAAGACAAATCAAATAAGTTTACATATGAAGCGATAGGTCTAGTGCCGCGTAAGCGTAACTCATTTCATTTCATGTAGCGTAGGATTGTAGCCAACTATCTTACGGTACAAAGTTCCTTTGCAGTTGTAAAAGTGTTGTGTTGTCAGTAAGACAGCACGGCACAGCAGCGGTGCTGGTTGAGGATCATGGTTGTCGCCCGTCAAGCTCACAGCTAATGTTTTCAGGATTTGATCCTTTTTGCTGTTCGTAATCTATGATCACGAACGTAGTTCCTTGGACGTTGCTGGTCGAGACCATTGAACGCCAATTATTCTTATGGCTTTGGATCCTTCAAACTTCCAGTCATTCTGCAATTTGAGCCGCAGCACGCTACCAACCAGCATGTAGCTATACCAGGCCATCGTTGTTGCGATGACGCTTGCACAGTCCTCTGCAGCTCCAGCCGTTACCTGGTCCCCTTGCTCCTACTTTACGTTTCCCCAACCGGTAGAAAGCGGCTATCTGGACCACCCACCCGAGTGTACAGTGTACAGTGCGCCGCTATGTCATCCTGGCATCTGTGAGACCCCTGAGACTGCCAACTCGACCATCGATGTGTTTGTGAAGCGCTTGCCGGCCGTGATAGGTGATCCCGAGAAAGCCTCCAATGTGTGGTTCCTTCAGGGTGGTTCCGGCCACGCGCCAGGTTTCTGTAAGTTTGCTATACGAATGTATATATCCTATCTGTACAGCAACATAGCGTATCTAACCCTCGTTATTGATCTACGAATACTTTGCAGTGGACATGCCAATGATCCGGTTGTTCGAGCAACTAGCCGGAAAGGTGAACATATACACGATGGATCACCGCGGAACTGGACGTAGCGCGCATTTAAGCTGCAAGGCTGCAGCTCCAGGCTCGTCCGGTTTAAACGATTTCGATCTATCACAAGTTCCTGAGTGCGCTCAAGAACTGCATGAGACGTATGGTGATCTTGTCGCATTCTCAACTACGAGTACATGGTGAGTTTCGATTTCAGCACGACCGTGTATGTTGTGGGCCTCGGAACTGGGTGGAACGTGCCATGCACTGTGATCCTCCGGAAGTGACGGGTTATGTTTTGGACGGTGTCACCACGACCCCAGGGGCAACACCCGACGAAATTATGAGCTTTTCGTCGATGAGCATCTACTCTGGTGAGATTGAAGATACTTTCCTCGAACTTTGCGACAAAGACCGCGCGTGTAGTTCGCGCTTCCGTAAAAAAGGTCTCAAGGCCGCGCTAGAGCACTTGTTTACCAAGTTCGACAGAAACCCAAGTTCGACCTGTGCCAAGCTTCTAAAAACAGTGAAGAGTGGCCAGGAGAACGACCCGCCCTCATTCGTTCTTCGCTATGCCTTGGGAACTCTTCTTATGGACTCAAGTCTACGAACTCTCATCCCGCCAGTCGTCTACAGATTCCTTCGATGTGCGTCGAACGATGTCGATGTTTTGACTCAGTTCATACGTATTGTGAACTTGGCTATCCACCCTGACGCCAAGGTGACTGCTCTCGTTTCAGTCGTGCTCGAAAATCTCGTCATTTTTTCTGAGATGTGGGAATCGCCCACGCCTGCTGCTTCAAAATTGAGAACGCAATTTGAAGAGGCGATCTTGAGTCCCTGGCCATCGTACACTCAGGTGCCTCTATACTGTGCGTCCTCAAAAGAGAAATCGCCGGTCTGTAACAAGCTCAAACTCGACAATTACAAGGGCAACGGTATCATCTACGAGCGTGACGAGTACTGGACCAAGGCCGCTAAAATCCCCGACCACGCCAGTGTGCTTCTGATGAGCAGCAAAATGGACGCCCGGGCACCCAACCAGTACGCAAAGTATTTACTAAACGCCCTGGACGGTGAAGACAAGGAGTTGATCACTTTCGACTACGTCACGCAGGGTTCTCTTGTTGACAGTGGCACTGCTGAACACTTGTGCGGTATGACGGTGCTAGCTTCGTACGTGCGGGGCAATGGCAACTTGGACAAGCTGGACAAGTCGTGCATTTCGGATGAGAACGCTGTGTTCAACTGGACAACGCCGATTCAGTACCAGTATGCGTACTTGAGCACGGATGATGCGTTCGATGGCGACTACGACGCGAGTTTGAGTGCCATTGTGTTGGGTTAGACGATTTGGAGTGCGGTTACTGCGATCAACGCACAGCTTCAACAATCTTTCCAACAATTAAGCTTATGCTGAGTTGCTCGTGGATCATCATAGCTTAGAGGAAAGTAAAATTCGAATCGTGCGATGACGCTCTACATCTGCCTTTACGCTTAGAATTAGAATTAAATGTCTTTGCTAGCCCTTCTCAATTATGAAAGGAGACACACAAAGAGTCTACGCCCAAGCTTCGACCCCTTGAAAAAAAACGAAACTACGGTACAGTAGCAAATGCTGATTGTGGGGTATTGAGACTGTAAATGCTTGGGGAATTCCTTTACTAATCAAACTTGATCCGAACAACGAAGAGTAGTATACTTGTTGTAGTAAGTAGTATTTTTTTCTTACATGAAGTTCGATGTACTTCAGTCACGTCGACTGCCTTACTTATTAGACAGTGCAAATACCTGCGGTACTGACTGCTTTAGAAAGGTTCATTTTTGGGGGGAAGACGGTGAAGCCCATCATTTCCTCCAAGGACATGATCGATCCACTACCAAGCATATCGGCGAGGGAGATTTCGTTCCCTGATGATTCAGTGCTGGCCGACTCCATTGATCCACTACCCGGCAAACCCTCATTACCAGTTGCCAATTGGTCTGGCAACTCACCTGAGCCACTACCCAGCAATTTCTTCTTCAGATCAGACAAGTTAACGCTTGCACCGTCATTTGAGGACTCGGTTGAGGTAGAGCTCAATGTTACCTCGGCACTCAAGCTCGCGTCGTAGTCACCGTCGTATGCGTCGTCCGTGCTCAAGTAGAAGTACTGGAAACTAGTCGGCGTCGTCCAGTTGAAGGCAGACTTCAGTTCATCCGCAACACAAGACTTGTCCAACTTGTCCAGCTTTCCGTCGTTCTGCACATACGACGTGAGCACCGCCATACCGCAAAGCTCTTGCATTGTAGGGTCCATAAGGTTGCCGCCAACGGTGTGCTCGAAATTGGTAAGCTCCTTGTTGTCGCCACCAAGGGCGGACAGCAAGCTCTTTGCGTTCGTATTAGGCGTCAGTGGGTTCATCTTGCTTTTCATGAGCAGCACGCTTGCTTGGTCTGGGATCGTAATAGCCTTGTTCCAAAACTCGTCACGTTCGTAGATAATACCGTTGCCGTCGTAGTCACCAACCTTGAGTTTATCACACGTCGCCGATTTCTCTTTTGAGAAGGCGCAGTACTGCGGAGTTTGTGAGTGTGCTACCGCCGAACTCATCGGCACCTTTTCAAACTGCGCCTTTAGTCCGGCAACAGAAGGAGCGGGCGTTTCCCACATCTCGGAGAAGATAATGAGGTTTTCAAGTAGGTAGGAAACACGACGAATGCCTTCGTTTGTCGGGTCCATACTTGCATTCACCTTTTTCACAAGGTTAGTCAGCACGTCGACATCGTTCTCCGCACAGCGAGACAGTCGATGGACCACTGGCGGGATGATTGTTCGTAAGCTCAAATCTGCCAGCAACCATCCCAGTACTGACCGAAGGATGATAGACGGGGGATAATTGTCCTGACCAATATTAGTAGTCTTGATCAAACTCGCGCACGTTGATTTCGGGTCCTTGTCGAACGTGGTGAACAGGTGCTGAATCGTGGCTTCAAGGCTTTTCTTTTTGAAACGAGATCCACATTCGGTGTCTGCAGTGCACAGAGCGAAGAAGGCATCACTAATTCGCCGTAGGTAGAGTCCAAAGAGGATGCGTTCATGAACTTATCAGGGGTCACACCTGAGGTCGCGGTGATCCCATCCAAAACATATCCCGTCACTTCCGGAGGATCCAGTTGCATTACACGCTCCACCCACATCGATCCATAGTCAACACTGTACACAATCGTGCTGAAATCGTTCCCGTAGTCAGAAATGAAGGTTACTAAGTCCGTGGCAGCACTAGTCGTCGAGAATGCTGAGAGATCACCATAGTTCTCCTGTAATTCTTGAGCGCATGCAGGGACGTGCGGGGGTTCGACGTAGATTGAAGAATTGGATCCTGCAGCTTGAGCTCTCTCGCACTCCAAGTGCGTACTTTGACCAGTACCGCGGTGATCCATCGTGTAGACGTTTACGTTGCCCTTCAGATTGGCGTACAGTTTGACCATCACAGTGTCCACTTCGAGCGATGAAGACAACACAAGTTAGCAAGCGAAGATAAGGACCTTACAACCGTGAATTCAGTCATCACGTACCTGGTATGTATAATGGACCGCCCTGAAGTAGCCACACATTAGCTGCCTTCTCGGGGTCGATTGCCTTGGCTGGAACGTGCTTAACAAACACGTCGATGGTCGAGTCGGCAGACGCAGGCGTCTCGCAGATACCCGGGCGGCACAACGGTGCGGCGTACATGGTACATTCAGCCACATCGGTGTCACCGATAAGTGCAGCAGGGAAAGAGACGACGGAGCAGGAAGACCAAGTCACGATGGATGCTCCCGAGGCTTGAACGAGGGTCGCCACCAGAGCGAGCACCTGTCGGTAGAACTGCATGGTAGGTGCCAAGGACCTTTCGTCGGTAGCAGGTAAATTGGACAATGACTATCGCAACTCTTACCCAATGTCACTGCCGGTACATGTTGTGTTATCAGTGCACTCATCTCATCCGACTTGGTTAGCAAACGGTGAACCTCTGGCCATATGCGATATCGGATGGAGATTGCTACGTGTAATGATGGCGAATCTCAATCAACGACACTGTATGTTTCTCTTCAGTGAAAACAGTGTTTTCAAAACACGCGAGCGAATCATTCCGAGTGCAAACTGCTGCTACAAAGTAAGCTTGACTGAACTCGTTTCCTGCAACAGTAACTGAACCAGTTCGTTTGGGCATGATTCTGTTTTGGATTGCGAAGCGGCACACATTGTGTATTACGGGCTACATTCTTCCGCATTCTGACGGTTACCCACAAAATATCACCAGCATCTCACACGGTACGAAGGTGTCCTAACGGCAAATCTGTAAACAGCGAGCGTTCGTACTGTATCTTTTGCCCCCCAGCGATGATGAGTATTGTCAGGCATGACTCGTCTTGTATGCCGTAACATTTATATTTACCTACTTCGCCCACGTGTACGTGTAGTTCCTTTACAGAATAAAGTAAGAAAAAATACCCCGTTTCCTAACTATCCATGATTTCCTCGGCGCATAAGTATATAATTATTTTCCTTTTTTCTTCGTGTGATTCTTTCCGCAAAGATATAAAAGTAGATTGTTTTACAGTCCGATTTAGAAATGCTTCGATTTTTATCAGCCCCGTCTAGGCTTCGTCAAGACGTCAGGAACAATACTCGACTTGCCACTCGTAGGGCTTCGATACACAAGCAACTTGGCACCTCTAGGTTTAACGGAAAATGCTTTGCCTCGCTCGCTACATGTAGCTGAGCTCCGAAGGTTGTACGAATGTGATAAGTCTACTGTTGTGAATCCGCTGCAGTTGCCACCGTTGAAGCTGGAGTGCAATCTGAGTGTTGGTCGACGCGGTCTCCCAGATGAGAGACAGTGTCCAGAACGGACAAGAAGGATTTGCTACCAAGTGTCTCTCGTAGGTTTTTGCATTTGAGCTCAGTCTCGAATAGTACATCTAGGGATCAAGAGAGCTTCAGGAGAAGAGAGAGCTGAGTAACTAAGTAGGAATAGGAAGTCGTTGTTTGCTTTTCAAGGCTTCTTCTATTAGTTAGCTCGAGGGCTCTACTGCGGACCTGAATCGCAACATCTACGATCTAACTCTGTTAGCTGTAAGGACGCCCCTCAGTCTTCACTTGGCAACCGTTCATCTCGCTTGCCCAATAGATACATGTATTACATGTTGAATCAACATCAAAGCTCATGTTTCCTCTGGTACACTGAGAATGATTTATCCGGGAAGTGGTACGGGTACGTACTACGTACACATTACTTTTTAAAACTATTTTTTTAAAAATAAATAAAAAATATATGTTTTTAAATGTGTTTTTTTAACATTTACCAGAGATTCTCGGTAAGAACCGAGACAACAAGGGGGGTGATCTCAGGACAACTAAATGCGGAACTGGTCGTACGAAGCCGAAATTTTGGTCAGCACATAGCTGACACAATAAAACCATATTCTGCAAAGTTTGAGAGCCTTACGCCTAATAATTCTTACGCAAAGGGGGCGCGTAGGGAGCGCTGCTTTCTTGCTTGTGTGGAGGTGCCTAAAAGTTATAATGTCAATGTCGCATTGAGGTCCAATTTTAGTTCAACAATTGCCTATCTCATAAGTCAGTGATCGGTAGGAGTGCCTGTTTCACATCAGACATACATCAGTTTTACGAACACTATCTAAGGAATACGGTGAGGTTAGGGTATAATTAATCCTCCCAGATTGGACCGCGATGGTGATTCTGGTGGACGCTCCAACGCCTCTGCGGGCGTGCACATGGATCGATATCTGCTCAACTACGTGTCGTTAGGCCACCAAACTTTGTCAGTGTTGGTTTTACACCTTATGCTATGTGTGTGCCAAATTTCAGCTCCATAGCATAAGCTCCGCATTTAGTTGTTCTGAGATCACCCTCCAAATCCCCCCTTACTGTGTCGGTTCTTACCGAGAACTTCTGATGTTTTTAAAAAAAAATAAGAAATGTAATTTTAATTTCAAAATTTTCAGGTAGAAAACTGATTGTGTAGAGTCAACTGTCTTTATTGCCTCTATGGTTAAGTTGTATCCGTCATAGACGATTGTTTCTTGGCCTAGCCTGACTGCTCACCCGACTGAGGGTATAAGATCTCATCGTAGTCGCCATCGTACGCATCGGTCGTGAGGAGGTAGCCGTGTAGAATGTCCGTCACAATTGTCATATTGAGCTCAGGCATCTTGCTTAGGCACGATTTATCCAACATTTTCAGGTCCCCACCGTTCTTTACATACGATACGAGCAAGTCCATTCCGCACAGGGAACTTTCGGGATCATTCGGGGCGAGTGGCGTCGACCTTATCGTGCTACGCGTGGCGTACTTGAACGTGATCAGCTCCTTGTTGTCGCCTTTGAGAGCGCCTAGCAGATACTCGGCATACTTGTGCGTCGTCTGCCCATCAAGCTTGCTACTGAGCAGCAACACGCTAGCCTGACTCGGAATCACGACACTCTTATTCCAGTATTCATCTCGCTCGTAGGTGATGGGGTTGGCGTCGTAGTTACCGAAATGGAACTTGTTGCACGCTCTGGACTGCTCTTTCGAGTAGGCACAGTAGAGCTCAGTTGAGGTGTAGATGCCTGTGTCGGATATCAGCACGTCCGTAAACAGCTTTTTTATCGTTGACATGGGCGGCGAAGGCATTTCCCACATCTCGGAGTAAATGATGAGATTGTAGAGCAGCAGCGATTGAAAGGCATCATCCTCAATTTTGGTATTGAGGGAATCATTCAAGACCTGGATGACGCGATACAGAACGTCTATGTCTTTGTCGGCACAGCGATTTAGTCGATATACTACCGGTGGGATGAGCTTTCGCATGTCTGCGTCTGGCAGCATCGATCCCAGCGCACGCCGCAGAGCAAACGAGGTTGGTTCGCTGTCCGGCCCATTGCTGGTATTGTTGTATGAGCCCTTGATGATGGCCGCGCACGTCGAGTTCGGGTCTCTGTCAAATTTTGCGATCCGGTGTTGGATCGTCCCCGACAAGCCCTTCTTCTTGAACCGAACGCCAATCTGATCGTCTTGCTCGCACAGCGCCAAAATTCTGTTGGTGACTTCACCAAAGTCGGTATCCCAGTTTGAATAGTACGGGAACTCGTCGGTCGACGCACCAGACGACGAGGCAATGCCGTCCAAAACATATCCAGTCACCTCGGGGGGATCCAAGTGCATAAGACGCTCTCCCAGTGTTGTACCGTAACTCCAACCGAAAACAATTGTGTCTTGGCCATTCGTATGTTCACCAATGAAATATGCTACGTCTGTAGCAGCACTTGTCGTGGAGACGGACGACAGGTCTCCGTACTTGGCAGCCAGCTCTTGTGCACAAGCACCAACTTCTGATGCCTCAACAGCGCTGCTCCAAAGAGAAGTGTTGGTTGCTTTTGCCGCCGCCGAACAGCCTAGTCGCGTACTGCGCCCAGTACCGCGGTGGTCCATGAGGTACAGGTTCACTGTGCCTTCCAACCGCGCATGAAGATTCACCATCGTCGGTTCCACTAGCACAACACCAGCAAAAGTAGCAGTGGATTAATCTAATTGAATAGCCCGATGAACTACTAAACTAAACATGGCAAGCTTACATGGTACGGTTGAAATACCCAGCCCTCCCTGGAGAAGCCAGATATTACTAGCCGTTTCTGGGTTGCCTGCCGTTGCTGGTAAGCGTTTTACGAAAACCTCGATGGTGGGGTCGGCGCCTTCAGGAGCCTCACAAATTCCCGGGTGGCGCAGCAGTGCATTATAGACGGCGCACTCAGCGTCTTCGCCGCTTGATCTCCCGCTATCGATACTTGAGGGCTTTGAGAGGTGGTGGTGTAGTGGGGACAGGAATACCATTCAATGACCCCCTTACTTGGCTTGGTGATGCGTGATCCGTCGTCGCCAGGAATATGGCATGGTAGAATTGCTTCGGCCCGCAGGAGATTTCTTGTGCATGATGTCGCTTGTGGCTGGTAAATCCGGGAATGCGAGTTGATTTTGCTGCGCATGAACCATCCCGCCCGGGTGAGTACCCGCACACACGTACACGACGAGTCCAATACATTACAAACTATTTGGTTTGGAACAGTACTCCGTATGGTGATTGCGAGAGGCAACAAGAGTGCAAAAGTTTTAGCGGATGGGATTAAGCACACATCTTGCCAAAATGCCATTTGAAATTTCAGAAGATACCCATCGAAAGGAAGGATTTTACGATAGAAAATATACTGTAGCGCCCGAAGTAACGGCGTGTTAATTTTCTGGTGGGCGTGACCTAGATGTCCTAGGCAGCGGGCAACATGGTGCTGACGTTCGACGTTCGGCAAAAGTATTATACCACTTGCGAGTTAGGGGGCAAAAGACGATATATTTACTGGTTATAGCTATCTCAAGTTCTTCGTACCCCTGGTTACACTTACAGTAACCCTACGTTTCTGTGCCGAAGAGCAGCAGCATCTTTACTGGCGTGTGACCATCACGCTTTCGCATCACCTGCCCCACCTGATGCTTCTCGGAGGCGCAGCCTTCTTCATGCACTGGTACGACTCTTAAGGCTTCTCTGTGCTTCTCAAATGTTGCTCGGGGTAGCGACTTCGTGAACATGTTGGCTACGTTGTCTGCACTTGCTATCTTCTTCACTTCAATCTCGTGAGCTTCTTGCTTTTTACGAATAAAGAAGTGTCTGACGTCTATGTGCTTTGTACGCGAATGGAACTCTGGATTCTTTGATAGCTTCGACGCGCTGGCGTTGGCCACGTAGACATCAGTCGTTTCTGGCCGCTTCTTCAGCATTTCTTGGCTCATCATTCGCAAATGTATAATCTCCTGTACTAACATGTTCAGCGATATGTACTCTGCCTCAGTGGTGTGCAATGCCCCAGTCTTCTCTGCTTGGCTGCACCACGACACTAAGCTTTCGTCGAGCTTCGTCACGTATCCAGCGATCGAATGGCGATCGGGGTGACTCGCAAAATCTGCGTCACTAAACGCAATCAGCTTAAGCTGCAAGGGGCTACCAGCATACATGGTTCCACCCAACACTAAACCGAAGTCTTTTGTCTCCTTCAAATATCGAAAGATTGTCTTTACGGCTTGCCAATGGGCGATCCCGGGGTTCGCTAAGAACTGGCTGCACTCTCGCACTGAAAAAGCGATGTCTGGCCTTGTTCCAAGTATTCAGATACATCAGCGAGCCTACGGCTGCTCTATACGTCTTGCCCCGCATGAGCTCAATCTCGTCTGGATCACTTGCGCACAATTCCTTTGACAAAAGCAATTCTGGCTTGCTTGGAATTCGTATGCTTTTCTAGCGTTTGGGTTGTATACTTATGCTGTGAGATCCTTATCTCTCTCTTTGCTCTGCCACGTTCAATTTCCCAGCCAAGGATATAGTGGACAGGCCCTAGATCCTTCATCTGGAACCGTGCTGCGAGCATTTGCTTAAACTCGTTCACGATTTCCAACTTGGGCGCAAATATGAGTAAGGCATCCACGTAAATCGAAATAAAACAGGGCGTCCCATTCACAAACTTGACTCCAACACATGCCTCTGACTTTAGCATGGTGAATCCGTTCTTCTCCAGCCACTCTCTCAACAACCGATACCACACTCTTGGAGCCTGTTTGAGTCCATAGAGCGATCGGCGTAATCTGCATACATTACCTTCTTTTCCTGTGACTGAGAATCCTTCGGGTTGCTCCATAAAGACAGCACCGTCAAGCGCACCATTCAGAAACGCTGTCGTTACATCCATCTGGTGTACCTCATAGGCTCGTACAGCAGCGTATCCCAGAAGGAAACGCAGCGATTCAAATCGAACTACTGGGGCGAACACCTCTAGGTAATCCACTCCATGTTCCTGCAAATACCCCTTGATCACTAAACGGGCTTTGTACCTTTCAATGGATCCGTCTGTACGATACTTCACGCGCATCACCAACTTACTCTGCAGTACTTTCATGCCTGGTGTACGCGGTACAAGCTCCCATGTTTGATTCTCCAACAGGGAGTTGTATTCTGCTTGAACAGCTTGCTTCCATGGCATAAACTTATCTGACTCCATGGCTTCTTCGAAGATTGCAGGCTTTTCAACCACTTTTGCAGACATCACTATCGCTTCTGAGTGCCACTTGTGCATAACACCCTTCACAATGTATTTTCGTGCCTTCTCTTCGCTCGATTCTATCTCCTTTGCCATCAGGACAAAATCGCTCATCCACCGTGGTGGCTTACTGTGGCACGGTGGTCGAACTCTCTAAGCCGAAAAGAGTCTAACGCACCACGGTAAATCCAAGATTGAAGGTTAGGAATAAGACACTTCCTCATGTCATCAAGAGGTGCTCAAGGTAGATCCATTATCACGAACGAACCACGGGCAAATGTAGGGTATACGTTCCTTGACAAGCCGCAAGAAGTTGCTATATGTACATGTTTTCGCGTTTGCGTTTTACAACGCCGCATGTGTTGAACGCCGTAAATTTGGCGCTGTAGGCTGAAATATCCCGTAAGTTGTGGTTGATGAACGCGGGTTGACGACAGCAATGCAACAGGTGCGGTTGTACCTGGAGGAGCAGAAGGGGGGGGGTACCTGACGTTTAACGTCATGGTTGCCAATATCGCCAACGGTGGTCGAATTCGGATCGTTGGGATAAACGCCTGATACTGAGTATCACGCGTACGATCTTCTGCAAAGAAGTCATGGATGACTCGTATGAGTCACCTGTACTCTACTATGCTCGAGTCGAAGGTTCATTGAGTGTTCGAGAGTACGAGCACCAACTACAGATTTGCCGGACATTTTCGGGCTTCACGCCAAAGCAGACACTACATCCCAGCAAAATGAAACCGGTCAGCTACTACTGTAGGCACGAACAGGTATTATACCGAATCTGGATATGAAAAATAATGTTTTACTACTACATGCAGTACATTTTTTCCTGTTTTAGCATGAAATAACTTAGCAGAAGTAATCAAGATTTGGGGAGAAATGAACTTTAACGCTCCTGTTGTCCTAAAAAAGACGCGTTACGGGTGTCGCTTGGAAGACATCGCCGATATTTACCCTTGATGAAGCACAAAGAACCAAAGAAAAATGCTACTGCGGGTGCAATCAAGACGATTCAGGAGGCGGAGTTCGCGGTGCTGAGCAGTATTATCGTAAGAGAGGAGTACAAGGCGAAACTTCGATCTTTGCTCTCAATTATTACCGCACAGACATGGCCAGATATATCATCACCTGCACGGTCTTGCGAAAGTGCCAAGTCTTCGAAACCCAAAGAAAAGAAAACAAAACGCGTGGGACTTAAGGCTCTCGAGGTTGCGGAGGGCAAGGGAATTTACGTACTGGGTGATTTACTTTTGTTAACTCGAGCGGCCTCGGTGGATGTCGTGGAGAGTATTCAAACGTGGAGGGAAGTTGTGCATAATGGAATGCCTCGAACATACATTTACGACAACATCAATTACTTGCTTGGTATGTGTGAAGATCTCGATTTTCTGGATCAGGTTGGAGACTTGGTGGAGTGGCTTGGCTTCCGCCTTCTTCGCAACCCGTTCATCGTCGACAAGGCACTTGATGATATTATCAGTTCTCGACTTGCAATTAGTGTTCACGATGATCGTTCACTCAAGTATTGGAGCTCTGTTAGTTGGCGTCAGAACAATAAACTTATCAGCAAGCAAGAAAATTCCCCAAAACCGTCGACAGTCGAGCCAAATTATGCTTCTAAGGCTCGCTGGAAGAAGTATGCTCCATCACCGCCTCTAGTAAAGCCTTTGGCTAGCATCAGCCCGGAAGATGATGTCGTGAGTGGGTCACGAATTGCTGCTGCTCAAGAGGTACTGCTGGATGAAGAAAGTTTTCACGGTCGGCTGCTGGCTCTCAAAGCAGCTCAAGAATATGTGGACCGGGGTTCTTCGACTTTTGAGCGCCGATATATTGATAATAATGCGGAATCTCCAGCAGTATACGATGCGATTGCAGCATTGAACTCACAGATCAAGTGTGTCGTCAATAAACCATGATGCAGTATTTGTGGTGGTATGGGGAATCTGACTACGAAGAGTGCTTGCTTTGTGTTATCTAGAACAGCAGAGTACCGGTTGTCTCTGTTGCGCCGAGAACGGGTTCAAGTAGAGCGTACACTTCAAGATTTAAGGAACCAGGTAGCCCTTTGTTGTAAGTTTGATATCACAGTGCTAGAACTTGATGAAGTTTGACGCGCGTGTGTGATTTGTAAGTTAAACTGGACAACGCTACGCCGTGACTGCGATCACACAAAAAACCATCGTGTCTGGTACGATCGTGCTTCTGCTTTCCATAGTGTTATCAGTGGGTGATACTTCTGCTAAACTTTCGTGGTAGGCACTGTCGTGATATATATCGACAAGAGATACTCAAGGTATATGCCAAGCTGGTAGAAAAAATTGAGCATTGCCTTGCAGTACTAAAAGGCGAGGAGTGCAACTTCGGGGATACGTCGGATAAATGCAAGGGCCGGATGAATGAGTTGAGGGTAGAGAAGGTAGTTCCTAGATTTGTTGTACTGGGGACAGCTATCAACTAACTTATCGGATATATGACGCTACTTTCCACCGGAGCAGGAGAAGCAACGAGTGGCCAGACACAACAAGAAAAAGGAGGAAGAAGCGGCAATGCGTGATGGCATTCGTAAGAAAACACAAGGGCATAGTTTCAAGCTGCGACCAAAGAAAAAGAACTTGCAAAAACGTTGTCAGGCCGTCCCAGAGCCTGTTGCTGAGAGTCTGGACGATACAAATAACACCACCGATGAAGGCGTTGAAGTGGAAGTTGAAAGTGATATTCGCGTAATCGTGAAGAAGAAGTCGAGCATTTCTGAAACAAACCGTGAAAGCCCTGAAACAATTGATCGCCAGCTGGAAGAAAAACGCCAAAGATCGATTTATCTGAAACGAGCGCGACTTGAACAACAAATTCGCATTACTAAGGAAAACGAGCAAGTTTTAGATCGTAGACGAGCTGAAAATGTGGCTATGAAATGGGAGGATGCCTTATCAAGGGCAGTGGAACGTGAAGCGAACAGAAGAGCACGATTAAGGGCTCAAAAAGAAACACTGGATCGAGTAGCCTCGTGCGCAATGTTCAAGTGTATGCATGAAATGAATGGAAAGCGGTTTTTGATATCTATGTATACTCGGAACGCTCGTGGATATGATTTGGAGGGACTTCGTATCGTGGCGTATGATCCTAGTTCGTCAGCTACATTCACAATGGCGATAACACTTCGCGCGTTCAATTCACTCGGGTATGGCCGCACAGGCGACGGATTGGGGTCATTCTGTAACTGGCTGTGTCTGCTGTATGAAAAGCGACGTCGGCAATTTCGACTTGTCTGGTCTGGATCACTATGTCCTCCTCCCCTTCGAGTACGTGATAACGACGAAGCGCTTGTTTGCGTGCATAAAGAAGGTATTAGGATGCGGTCCACATCCACAGACAGATATTGTCTCGTGTCTGTATATCTGAGAACAGATAACCCGTCGAGTGTGCGCTTTGTATTGGGTTCTTGGCATGCCCAAGATTTTTTACTTACGGAGCATGCCGTCGAAGCTCCTCGTCTGGTTATTGGCAGTGATTTGGATTTCCAATGGGGATCTTCAGGTCACGCAACGATCGTATGGAAACACCATGTCGACAATTTCAAAAGTGAGGAGCGACTTCACCTACTGCATGATAATGTGGAAGCGAAAATATTTAACAAAATCGGGCAGCGAATTTATTCGGGTGAGGTTGTTGTGAATCGAGTGAAATTTCTCGTGCACTTATACGACACAAGTGATGCTGAATACACATTGGAGCTTACTCCTAAACCCAAGAAAGGTGAACCTGTACAAGAAGTGAAGCACCCGGCTGCAAACAAACTGGTACTTCTCAAACGTAAGGTCAATCCGTACGATGTTCACCTTTCGTCGTCGAATTTTGCAGATTTGATGTCGTTAGTCCGATTCGAACAGGCTCCCGCTCAAAGTAGCAACGATAACGCTATTTGTTTCAAGAAGGCAACGATATCTCCTAAATGGGCAGGTAAACTGGCAAATTACATACGCGTACTACGTCTCGCTAAATACGCGTGTAAAATCGGCGGTGTATTTTGTTTCGTCGCAGTGTACAATGTCCAGCAGAAGTCCGAGTTTCGAGCTCACTTACTACTAGAAATCACGTGGTTGGGCCCCACTCTTTCGTCGTCATTTCCCCTCGGTGGTGTGCCAATACGACAGTCCATACGCATCGCGCTTTCGGATTATCTACGATGTGTTAATGCCTCGCGTCGTTTTGCGTTGACATTGAAGTATGGCACAAACGAAAGCGAAGATGAAGAAGAGTGTTCTTCGTGCTTGGCGTATATGGAAGCACGTAAGAAGCAATACGAAAATGATACCTGCATCATACCAGATAAACCATTCGAGTGTTTTACTAACTGCTCCAATTGCGCCACGATTCAACAGCGTCGGCTTCACGCAATCGAAGAGCTTATTGTTCATTCCGGCGTCATTACACCAGAGTCACTAGAACTTATCTACCATGGATACTGTCACACTTGTTCAGCGCTGGCTCCACCGATTATACTCGTTCTTGGATCAGTATTATCTTCGAAAATGTTGCTTCTACCATTTCTCGAACACTATTTTGCGTCTTTCGATTGCAGCAAGAACGGGTTCTCACAATTTAAAGGAGATCAAGAACATTTAATTTCTGAAGAAGGTCTGCATTTGCGCGAAACTTTTCTGCAAATTTTAGAACGAGATCAGGTCGTCGTCCTGTTCAATGCTGACTGTGGCGTGACGGTAGCAAGTGCCAACGCATTTGTGCATGATCTTCATTGGTGGTTGTATCCAGATCATCACGATCTTCCTTGTCACGTGGCGTACGTTGTAAGTGACCATAACGCTATCGAGGTAAGTGAAGCTCGAGACCATCGTGACTACGACCTTCTAGAAGCAATGCGGACATTAAATCTCGCAGCTTGTCAGATAGCTGAGCTCGATCCTGTTCACCTAGATAACGGTGATGAGGAAGAGAGTGATCATGCCTCTGCTTTCGACGCTTATCTAGTATCAGAGGCGGTGCTGATTGAGGCTACGCGAGTGCTGCTTCATCCAGACTACGAGTGGCAGAAACCTCGGAAAATTATCGGTGCCTCTAGTTGGAGCTCTGCGTGCAGCTTTTTGTTGGGCCCTGTTGAACTAAGCACTGCCTTACAGCAGTGTGATATACTGCAGCTAAGCGTGGCGACTGCATATATTCTGGATGAATATTTTACAAACGAGAAATGGCCTCAAAACTACCCCAATGTTCGGCCATTTTTCTACAGGCTCCTGAATTTTATGATGAACGTACAACATGTGCGTCAGATCCTTGTTTTGAGAAGTGGTTCTCTTCAGAGATTATTGGTTAGGCGTGCTGTCAATGAAGGAGAGACTGCCACTGAACATGAACAACTTGCCAAGAACACCACTGTCATTGATTGTTCGCAACTCGAAGATATTGCGTCATCTTCATATTGATACAAACTTCAGTAGGCATCTTACTTTACGGATGATGCGATGAAGGTAATGGGGGCAACGATCTTGATGCTGATGCCATCTCTGAGTCAAATCGTATGTTGTTGAGCCGGTTCCAGTGTTTTTATCGATGATCCTGCTGATTTTCTCATGCTTTGCCGAGGATGAGAAGCAAACTACATCAACAATGAAGACCCTTCGTATTATTGGACTCCATTAAATGGAGTGCTCTCCCATCGCAGAATTAATCCTTGCATAGGTTTATGCAAAAAAAATCATCTATTGGTGCGTACATGCTCGACTAACGGACATCATATAGTGCGAATGTGTGAGTACAATTCGGTTCCCGGAAATGTTTCATCACTTCACAATTTTCGGAGTTTTACCTCAAGCCCCGCATTGCCGTCTTCAAGTCTACCAGTAGTGATGAGCTTCCGTCATGCCCTGCTACTAGTGACTTTCAGAAGGACGTGTATTTGGCAAAAACCCGTAGTGGAAAACACGTAGCGGGAGCACTTACTACGTGTTTTCTACTACGGGAATTTTAGCTACAGGTTTTTAGATGCGTGTTTTTGCCGAATATACGTCCTTCTGAAAGCTTCTATTAACAGTAGTATTCGTCGCCCTTACTAGTAGCGTTGCTCACGTCACAGCGATTGATTCTGGTTCCGAGCACCGTTACGACAAAATCAACGGTGGAAGATTGCTACGTACTGTCAATACAGTGGATGCCGGTTCTGCTGAAGGCGAGGAAAGAGGCGCATCTACGTTAAAACTGAAGTACTGGATCAAAGCTGGAAAGTCTGACGACTACGTCGAGAAAGCGTTGAGGCTTGAGGGGCTGACAGGAAAGGCTCTGAAAGCGAGTCCGAAATACAAGTACTACGAGAAGTTTATGCTCAAGACTGGGAGAGGTGGAGTTTTGTCCGAGACTGGAGAGCGCATTATTTTAAGCGATACGGAAAAACAAGTGAACGAGTGGTTGAGCTTTGGGGTTAATGGGCTCCCCACCCATGAAGTCTGGAAAGAATTGAAGCTAAGCACCGTTCCTAAGGCCGAACTCACGAAAAGCAACTCGTACAAAACTTTTGTGCGCTATGCGACGATGTACGACGACCAGTTATTCAGTCGTCCTAACTCCCTGGTCGTCATTGGAGGTAGTAGCGAGGCGGAGATGAACGTTAAAGTTCACATTTGGGTGAAGGCAAAGAGACCGAACTCGTACGTGAAGAAATTGCTGGGGTTGGATAAATCGTATGGAGGTGCTCAGGAAAGCAAGTATTATCAACAGTTCTTGGAGTTGACGGGACGTGCGAAGAACAAATGAAGGTTTTACTTTCCTTCGAAGATGAACTTCGAAGTAGTCGGTTAATGCGACCTCGCTGTTATACCTGACTAACAAACCCGTCAAAACATCTTTATGATTGATAAGCGCAATGTTGCTCGTGAAATATTCCCAGGTTTGTATTTGAGTTATGCAGTGATTTACTTAAGTATTCTACTGCCGGTAGTGATTTAGGTGGGGTTTGGTACACACGTAAAACGAAGGTCCTTCGTCTTCGTGTCATCATGGGATGATCTCGAATTTGTATAATGCTTGAAATCAAAGGTATCCATGCAACGCAGCTCGCCCAGAGCATTGATTGCATTCTAGTGGGTGGTTGGCATAATTGAGTTGGCTCTCAGGCGGGGCTGTTGGATCTCAATTTGTAAATTCAGTCAAATACCCAATTGGCTGCGTCTCGACTACCCCACCGCCGTAAAACAATTATTGTCGTCACGATAAAGATGTATCCTAAGCCTACTACTTCATCGACAAACCACTGAGGAAGGTTCACAAATGAATGATTGCTACGCACCGATACGAGCTCAAGTGTCTGAATCAAAGTATTAAAAAAAATCCTAAAGACCTCATGTAGTATTAGAATAAAAACCGAAGAAGCCCCGCAGCATGAATGACAGTAGCGCCACACGGACACAGCGGTCCACGACTTGGGAGATTCTTGAGATATGTACATGTAGATGGAGAGCGCTGCTGTGATATGCTTGCCCAGCTACTTTGGTGGGTAGTCTGAAAGGACCAACGCACAGTGACAAACTCACTATCATCCGGTGTGCACCCGAGAACAAACTAGGACGATGAAATCAAAGCTGAGCTAAAAGTGAAGTTAGAAATCTTCAATGTCTGTGTTTCACGCCATCTCGTGCTGTCTTGTGTTTTCGATGCCGACGACTACTAAGGCCTTTGCTTTTCATTCTACCAGATAAAGTGGTGGTGGTCCGCCTCGTCCCCTTGGTCCACCTTATTGTCGTCTTCAGCATGTTTGATGTGTCGAGCAGGCTGTGATCGCCACATAACTTGTCTTCCTTTGCGTTTCTTGGGCGCCTGCATACTTCGTTCCATCGACTTTTTCATGCGTTCTTCGTACATTTTCTGTTGTTGCGCGATTCGTTCCTGTCGAACTCGTTCGCGACGCTCCTTTTCCTTCTCCTTCTCAGCTTTAGCCACATATTCCTCTGGCATTTGCTCGATTGCACTCAACAGATCTTCCAGACGAGCCTCTAGATCCGTGAGCATATAAAGCGTCGATGAATTGGTCTCAGCCTCGAAGCCACAACGTTTGTACACTTCCAGCACCCTGTCCTGCAGTTCCTTTAGCATACGTTCTTGTGCATTCTCACCCGTGCCTCCTTGAGACCTCAATCGCAGTTGACTAGCTTTACTCTCCTCTGTACTGATCTGCTGCTGTAAACCATCGACATTCGTCTTCAGTGCCTGCGTCTTGCGATCCATCGTTTTCTTCGTCTCGCGGTAGTTTTGTTTGAGTTCTTCAAGTGTTTGTTCGGTCTCCTGGCTGTTCTGGATCAGGAAAAGATTGCTCTCCTCCAGTGCAGTGAAAATGTCCAGTAATTGCTGTGGGTTCTGGAAGTACATTGGGATCTCCTCTTCACTACTGGTGAGCGGCATATTATCGAGGTTTGGCATGGGCGGGACGATGATCTCCTTCATTTTTACCACTTTGTCGGGTTTCTTCTTGCTGTTCTTCGAGTCTGGACGTTCCTTTTCAGCGCGTTCGCGCTCTTCGATCTCTGCAAGAGCTTTGGCTTTCTGTAGTTCCCACTCCCGCAAAATCTTGTCCTTGCGCTTTTGTAGACGTGCCATTTGTCGAGCTCGTTTCTTGTCTTGCTGCTCGATTTCATACTCTTGAGGCGTCAATTCATCCAAGAAGGCCTTGTATTGAAGACAGTCTTGAAGCTGCTCGCTGAGCTTCGACATGTCGCTCTGCACAAGTTGGATTTGTTGGTTAAGCTTCTTAATCTCCTGCACTTTGTCAGCTTTGGCCTTGGTCTCTTTCTCCGCACGTTTGATCGCCTCATGAGCTTTCTTGTCATTCTCCTTCAAGAACGTATCAAAGCGTACAGCGTCTTCTTCAAGCATCAGTTCGCTTTTCTTCAGCGCTTCCTCCTTCAACTGAGCTTTCTCCTCAAGTTTTCGGATCTCTTCACGCTTCGTGTCGAGCGACATTTGCACTAGAAACATTTCGCGCTTCTTAGCGATAAAATCTGACATGTTCTCCTTCTCACGGAGTCGATCATTAGAAATAGTAGCTGTAGCGGCGGCAACAAGTCCACGCGTTTGACGGGACTGAGATGCCGAATAGTTATCTAACCCATTTGGCTGAAGATGAAAGGCACACGAGTCAGCATATACATATAAAGTTCACGAAAGCTGTTTTAGGTGCTGCCTCACCGCATCGTCGGAGCGGAAGCGACGGATGTTGCCGATCTTGGATGAAGCCGTGGTCTTGTCATAGATCTTGAGTCGTGAATTCTTGTTCTTTTCCTGTAAAATAGGAACGCACAAGTATCATGAGACTTTTTGTTACTGCAAATACAAAACACTAATACAAAAAGTTAGACTTACCTCTTCTTTCCGCTGCTTCTCTGTCTCGCGCATACGAAAAACCTCCTCATCGGATGGAAGCGTGAACGGATTCGACTCTACCGTCGGGTGCTCTACATAGTAAACGGGCTCACGTCAGCACAAATAACGAGATACTTCGGATATATTATTTTCCATACCGGAGATGATGCGGCTTCGCTGCATCGTAGACAGAGCGCTAGGAAACGATTCAAGCGGGGCTAACACGTTCGATTCTGTTCTCAACGGTGGTGAGGGGCAGTGCGTCGTTGGGTTATTTCAGGTTTCTCCATTTCCCGAACACCTTCCAACGAAACGCCTAGATGAAGATGGTCTCATCAATTGTGCATAACAACATCACTCTATCATTAACAGGGGCAACGCCATGATAGACTCTGCAGAGGAAGTGCTTTTGAGTGAAGCCTCGCCATCACACATTGTCGAGGCGGATACCCCAGTGTTGACCCACCCTGAAGGACGAATGATTTTCCATTGCAGACCGGACTTGAATGGCCGCAGACTGCTGTTCCAGGACAGGGATTTCAGGGCCAGCAACAGTAGTGAACAGCGACAAACAGCACCCGTACAGCTCCTGACTATGGACGGACGATCTCATTTGGGATTGTCCGTGGCAGGAAATCCCTCCGTTCCAAGCAATGACTCTCCTTTCCATCCTCGACAAGATGATGACAAGCTTCCACGGGTACGCTACCTTGATCAAATTGCGTCTGGACAGCATGGAAATTCCTAACCTGACATGTGTAGATTCTGGTGACTACCAACCCGTTGACAGACCCACTAAGCGAAATCCAACTTCGACGAATGCAGGTAGGTATGAAACTAAACATTTTCATGTTTTAGTTGCAACGATTTTACAATTCTTTGGTGAATTTTGCAGTTCACAATTGTCGTTGCCGCAATTGCAAACTTTCTGTTCACGGTTGCATTGGTGTGCCCTGCTGACACAGGTAAGTTACTTGAGATTGACAACCTACGAAGTATCTCTGAAATTCGTCTAATTCTTTGCGTGGTCGTAGATGCCTGGTATCACATTGATGCATTCCAATCCCCAAAAGGTGTCGAAAATATTCAACGCGTAATCTCCGTACGTCCGGCTCTCCTAGTCCTTGCGATACTCTGCAATGGATACTTGGTCTCGGCAACGTATCTCAAACTGGATGCGCTCTTGACGGTTTACGTCTCGGGTACGAAAAAAAATCACTCATTGTCTGTGGTCTACTTCTTCATCTCTCTCACACTTTCAAATATCTCTTAGCAATCGCGATAGTCGATATTTGGTCGCTGATGTCACTGCTGCCGCACACGCTCTTTCTGTTGCGCTTCCTCTTCGACGTGTTGCTCGTCTGCGTTGCACTGGAAGTGCGGACTCACCTGGTAAACAAACCATCAATCCTGGCTAGATCGATCCTGCTGCTCACACCCTCTATTCGTCGATTGCCACAGGAACACACGTGGTTTCTGACCAGCTTTCACCGGCTTCGTGCTTAGTTAATCGTATCGAAATTCCTTCATCCTCGTAGTCGCCGCCAAGTGAAAATATATTTTTTCCGTTTGTGTCCCTGCTCACGATGCTCCTCCTTCAGCAGGTCCACCCCGGGAAGGCAAAAGTGTACATCGGCAGTTTGCAATTGCACAAGATCGCGTGGGCTTTGCACAGCTCGTTCAATTGAGTTCTCGTCGTCGGCTCGTTGCACTGACAAGTCGCACGTGGTGCTAGAACACTCATAACTTCACGCTGAAGTTCACCACTTCAAGACTCCGTCATTACCAACCTGCGTAGTGATCTCCGTCTACACCGAAATGCCGGTGGATTTTTCGGGGTGCCACACGTATGAAGAGAGCATTTCGCCCTCCGGCTACGTTGGTTATTGTCGTCTCGCAGTTCCCGCTCACCATCTGGCTGTGCTCTGCGTGTACCCATCCAATTGAGGCCAAGTCTCTCTTATCCACGCAGTGTCCAAAGCGACTTCTTGTACGCCCCGTTTGGGCGCCGCTACCGAACAAAAGAGCGGACTGCCACGGCGATCGACACGCCGGATCTCTCTTTCCAGCAGCAATGTCTCCGCTAGACAATCAACGCCCAAAAGTTCCGTCCTGCCGTGGCATCGTAGCCCGGTATCAACAATATAAGAACACATTGTCTACCATGCATCAACAACATGTAAGCTTAGAGCTACAATGCAAGCATGCCATACTCCGAAAACCTGCGACGTGTGCAGCATTAAATGTCTTCCCAATGTCGCGCTAACGTCGGGGAGAGGCGTGACTTTAATTTCCACCAATCAACATGTACTATCAAGGGTTAGGTTTTTGCAACATACAAATTTCCAGTCCTCCATCCCAAACCGCATACTTTTTCGCCGTTCACTCGTCGGTGAACAATACACAGCAAAAGTAGGCAGTCGCTCTTCCCCCTCGTGAGGAAATGTCGGACGCCGGCGCCTCGACGCCCATGACCAACGAGGAGCTGCTGGCGCACCAACTCGACTTGCACCAGAAGATTCAGCAGCAAATGCAGCTGCAGATGGAGATGAGCATGCAGCTTGGCGCGCGTCAGTCGCTCACGTCGTCACTGGCCAAAGTGGAGCCGGACTTGGGCGACAACGTCTTCGATATGCTGGACGACCTCATCATGATCCCGTCGGGAGCTGTAGCTCCTGAGCGTGGGTCTCTGTCTAAACAGGCGAGAGAGGAGACGATGGATGATGAAGACACACCTGCTATGGGCTCTGGAAGCGTCAGTGGCGGTCGGGACAGTCTCGCAGACATCCTGGAGAGTCTGGACATGGACCTGGATGACGACCTCAATGACGACACGTTGTCATCAGGTAGTGAACGTGCTCGAAGTGCCAGTGACTCGCTGGATGAAGGAGATCTGGATGATCTCGAAGATCTGGACAATCTAGAACTTGATCTAGATTTAGATCAAAAACTGGACAAACAAGACGACAAGAGTGAACCAAATGAACATGCACCGGCGGAAGAAGAATTTGTCCATTTGAGACGCTCGTCCTTGGATTTGCTGGCGTCGATGAGTGGGAGTACGTCCAGTATGTCGAACAACGCAACGGGTAATATGTGTACGTTGATTTGGGAAGGAGGACTATTGGGACTCAGATTAAGACACTCACAGTCCAGAATGATGCCGGCCGTGTCGAAAATTACGGGGAAAAGCTCCATTTTCGGCATTCATTTGGTGGATGTGGGAGATTTGCTTTTGAGAATTGGAGATCGTGTGACGCGAGATATGGAGTTTTTGGAAGCAATTAACTACTTGAAGGAGGTGCCCAAGCCGTGCAAGTTGGTGTTTAGACGGTTGATGGCGGACCCGATGGCTGTTAAACCTGTACAGCCCAAGGTGAAGAGTACGATTGGGTTGAAACTGGCGGCCAAGTTCGAGGAGCTTACGGCAGCGGAGAATGAAAAGTTCCCGCCGCAACCGGCGGTGAAACTGGAGGCCAAGTACGAGATTAAGTGGATTGACGGACCGCTGGGGATTAGTCTGATTGCGAGCAAGGATGTGCCGTATCCGCTTGTGACGCGAATTACGGGAAAGAACCGCTCACCACAGGTGCAGGACGTGCAACCAGGTCATTATCTTGTGCAGATTGGCAGCTACAACACGGCAGACGGCAACTTTAACACTGCGATTAAATTCCTGCAAAAGGTGCAGAAGCCAGTGTCGCTCTTCTTCTGTCCAGGCAACAAGAAGGTCTCTGCGCGCCCGGACCCCACCGAGGACGAGTACGACCACATTTGGGAGAAGAAGCAACCGCTGTGCTTTACTGTACGACCGAATGCTGCCAGTAACATGATTGTTGCGGACTTGGGTAGCGCTAAGTCAATTAAGGTGAAGATTAAGGGTGCTCCGAACAATGTGGCAGCGTTTGTGAGCTCTGGAGACCGCATCATGTGGATTAATGACGAAAGTGTCAAGGATTTGACCTTCCACGAGTCTCTCCTGAAGTTGCGCACAGCCAAGCGGCCGCTGGTGATTCGATTTAAGAAGGGTTCCCCCGAAGATGCGATCGCAGCTTTGTCTTCTTCAGGCGTGCATTCGGCATCCAAGTTTACGGCGTCGTCCTCGTCACTGGCATCGTCATCAGCGTCAGTATCTTCAACATCCTCCACATCCTCGTCGCTGTCGTCCTCCTCCTCGTCCTCCTCGTTGTCTCCTCCGTCTTCTGCGAGTGAAAACGCGACGCCTGCTCCCGCAACGTCACCCCCGAAGGTTGTTCAGCCACCGCCGACTCCAGCAATTCCTACGCCGCGAAGTTTCATTAATCCGCTCAAGAAGATGAGTATAGCCCTCGGCAATCACGCGAAGGAAAACGCTAATAATGCTCCCATCGCGAAAACGCAGAATGATCACAGGAAGCACCAGGACAGGCAGCCATACTCGTCACAGCAACACCAGCAGCAGCAGCATCAACAGCATCCATCGCAGTCCCAACAGCACGCTGCGCAGGAAGCTGCACAAAGCAAATACCGTGGCCACGCTGACCAGGAAGCTAAACGCTCTGCGCATGACGCAAGGCAACCAAACACTACTTCGTCTGGTGCATCAAGAGTGTCACCACACGGTTCAAGAGGAGGACACCACCACACGGCTGCGCCTGTAATGCTCACCAACAAGGACCCCTCTCCTCGGACTATGAACAGCCCGGACCACAGCAGCGCACATCGGAGCGACATGAATCACCGTATCGCGGATACACAAAATAAGCTTCGCAACCTGGAACACGGACTGCGCAAGTCTCCGCTGGCGAAGTCTTCTAGCGATCCGATTGACGACACGCCGTTGAAGCCGCTGTCACGGAGTGGCCACCGTCACGGTTCCGCACCTCAAATGCCGAGCAGTGAAGCTAGCCGATCCAAGGAAAAGGAACTGGAGAAGGACAGCGATGTGTACGAGGTGGTATGGCCGGAGGGAACGGCACTTGGTTTGACTCTGCGGGTGCATCCGACGACAAGGTTTCCTGTTGTAGCGCGTGTGACCGGTACAAGCAACCTCAAGAATATCGAGCACGTGTCGCCTGGGGATATCCTCTTCGCGGCCAACAACATGAACATTGTGCCGCAGCCCAAGTTCAAGCAGACCTTGGAGAACCTGTCTCGCCTGCCGAAGCCAGCAGTACTGCGCTTCCGACGTGCATCAGCTGCAGCATATGCTTCCTTGCGAAATGACGAGTCGGATCAAACGTTGCCGCGCGGACCATCGCTGAAGGACCGCGAGTACGAGCTCATCTGGCGGGAGAATGCCAACCTTGGACTTGTGTTTAGCTCGGACAGCGACGTACCAAAGGTGACGAAGGTGGACATGGATTCGGGCGGCCCCATGCTGCACAAGGTGTCGGTAGGAGACGTGCTGACCTGGATCGGGCCCATGGAGATTAGCGGCTCGACTTTCCACTCGTCTATGGCGACACTACGCGCCGTCAAGCGGCCTGTCGTGCTGCGCTTTTTCAAACGCGGGACATGATGAACCATCATTTCACCCACGAAGTCGTAGCTGAACTGAAGTTGGACACGAGTCGTAGTAGTTAAATACCTAGGAGGGGAAATCGCGAACGCAGCAACAGAAACAGGATTGTAAGCTCTCGATGTTAGAAGACGGGGATTCGACCTGCCCCGCAAAAAATGTCTTTTTGGTCGGTGTCATCGATCGTGTTGTGCAGCACTTGTCTTCCATCGGTCATCGGCTTCACTCTTGCCATCTAAAGTCACACAACCATGACGTACAAGTCGAAATGTAATAATTAGGCGTGTGCTTACTGTATCGCTCGCTCCCTTCTCACGCAACCTTCACTAACAGTTCCGGTACGGCAAATGCTACTTCTGATAGACACTTCAAAACATTGCACCGCCAGGTGACGACGAGTTGAAGCGCTCGAACTTGGCGGCCAGCGCCTGCTTCTTCGTGAGAATCTCGTTCCGTGAGTTCTTGAGGTCCGTCGACACGTCCGTGACATTGATAGCGTCCATAAAGTTGGCCAGCAGCGGTGCCTTGACGTTCGAAGACGGCACACTAATCCCTGCAGTCCCTGACGGCGACAAAAAGTCTTCAATAGCGAACGCGTAATGGTGTGCGATAGCGAACCCCAGCATTTCCACACAAATGACAAAGTCATTCAGCGCCGACGCAATTTTCTGTGCGTCCCAACAGTCCGGACATCCAATATGCCACTTCTCCGAGATAACCCCAACACTCACCAACATACTGATCATAATCGACTGCCAGTACGTAAAGAAAATGATAGCTTTAATAGCCAAAAACTTTGGCCATGGTCTCATCGGCTGCAGTTCTTCATGTGCACCATGGAAGAATATCAGTAGACAATAAAGTGCCCACGTCTGGGACGCACTGAGGATGAAACACACGTAGCCGTAGCTCACCAAGGGGTTCAGAAGCTCTCCTTCCCCATAGACACCTGCTAAACTTGTGATGAGCATTACAATGCTCATCAATAGCTTAATAGGAATATACTGCAAGATGCCAATTGTCGTTTGACGTAGGAACTTGCCGCCCATGGACCAGGGCTGCACGCAGCAGAAGGGGAAGACGTGTGTCATCTGAGGCTTGGAGCGCATCGTACTGGCCAGCACTGATTGACCGCCTAAATACTCGACCAGGAAGCAGTGGAACGAGTACAAGGCGAAGGCTTCGTACAGGTCACGCACAGTCTCGAACAGCAGCTTGGACTCGTTGAATACCAACGCCATGTAAGACGTTAAGGCGTAGATGGGGACCATCATGAGGATGCGGATCACGTGCTTGCGGATGCCAGCCGACGGGTTGTACAGTAGATGTGTCCAGATGAGCCACCCGGACAGGATGATGGCCAGCAACGTGAAGGCGCCCGAGATGGCGTACGCCAGCGTCTGCAGCTGCATGGCGACTGCAGAGCGGCGGGGGACTCGATTCCAACTTGAGAAACCTGGTTTATCTCTGCCGGGATTGGTATGGAGAGGGTTTGGGTGGACCACACAATATTGTATTGAGAGTGATTGCAGCAGGAAATGAAATATGCAAATTTTAATTTGCAATTAAAATTGCGTGAAGTTGAAGTTTAGCACGAATTTTGCGTACATTACATGTAGCAGGTTATTTCGCATGATATCAAGATTGAAGTGCCCCTCCGAGGTGGCAATTGTTGCGGTGCTGGTCTTACATCCAACGCATCAATAGTTTTTGCAGTCCACGCTCAAATCAAGTCTTGGCAAAAATTGTTTTTTTTTATTTGATTGCGGTTTACTTGGTATGACCTTGACTCGCAATGTTTCGAATTAATTGGCAGCGTTGAACAGTAAATTTTACAGAGTCGTGGAAAGATGAAGCAAGGTCAAACTGAACACTTCCGTTTAGGTGAATAGAAATTATTAAAATGATAGAAATTTGGATGAAAACATCTTACGATCACCACAACTTCGAATGCAAATAGAAAATTGATTCATTTCAAGTGCTACTCTCATAGTCTTGGCGTCGAAATGGTGAACTGCCAAAAACTAAAATTCATATTGGGCATTGACAATAGTTGCAAGAAAATATGTAACATTACGGCGCGACCATATTATTGCCTACATGTTATAGAGAACTGCAGTTTTTGGAGTTATGGAGGTAAAATTAATACTCCTAGTGTAGTCCACTGATCTTCAGTATAGGAGTATCCGCCAGCGTATTATTTATTCTCAACTTTAGAAACTACAGTTTTCTAATACATGTATTGGTCCTAAATACGTCTACAGCAGCAAACTCGCTGGGGCAACCGTTTGCTCCCACCAGTTCGCAAACTGAATCCATTGAGCCACCGAATACTCCGCGTGCACAATGCTGTGGCAGCCAGCAAACCGATCACACACGACGTCAATAGAGGTTTCGTCCACTTCGGTGACCGATACGTGGATGCCTCCCTCGGTGGCCCACTCAACGTCTTCTCCAAAAGTATCCGTCTCACGATTGCATCGATTGGTGTCCGAGTCCGCCATGGTCATACTTAACGCCAATCTGCGTCTTCCGTCGGGCAACAGCCATTGGGCACGGCGAGAGAGATACAGATAGCGCAGGTGCTTGTCAGGCCCGGGGATGTTGTGCACGAGGACACACGAGTGTTGGTCAAACTCTTGTAGCACTTGGGTACTGACGTTGTGGCGCTGGTGAATGCTCCAGCCGATAGGAGTAACGATACTTGGGCTTATATCTTTGACCTCTCTGTAGGATGCCATGAAAAGGACGTCTAGCGAACATTGGACGCGCTTAGTAAGACGAGCACGCGCTACGACGGACTTGTCGTTCAAGGAGGAGTATACCAGCGGTGCACGTTGGATCTCCCACCCGAAAAAGGTCCCAACCATTGAGAGCGACAGTAGACCACTGGCAGTATTTGCATCAAAGCGAAGTAGTCAACAATATCACTTTACTTTCTTCCTCCTATCTCTCAAGTCTCCGGTTTTCCCTTCTTCCCAATCTGCCCAAGTGTCGACACGATGCCTCGACAAGGAGAAATCTGACGACGTGATGCACTTCATTGTACTTAATCGAGGTCAATGCAGCAGGGCGTCGAATATCGCACTTCATCGAGATCGATGCTAAATATGGATGCTGCTCTCACTATTAAATGGAGGCATATCGTGGTATCAACCTTTCGCAGCTAGAAGCGAATATTGCACTAGCTTCATCGATGTCAATCTATACGCCTCTACGCAGCACTATCTGGCGTACATGTATTCTGTTTTTTATGCTCATGTACTATTATAATAGTACATGTTGTTCGGTCCAATTGACTCTTTTTGTAAGCTTCTAGATTTTTCCCAAGTTGTGTACAAAAAAAAATCGCTTCGGATTTTACTAACAGGTTAACAGCCGCATCGCTAGCACGAGTATGGACCGCAGTAAGGAAGCTCCACGCATGGTGTTCTCTGGTGTCGCGGACACAGCATCGCCTCCTCACAGCGATGCCCGTGTCGGCGCTCACCGGGAGTACAGAAATCCATCGCCAGATCCATCGCGCCTGTTCACACCATAGCAGTGGGCAAACCAGCAAGCTCAACAACGTCCCTACATGACGCCACAATGGCCACGATACCAAGGAGCAGGGACGGAAGCGCCCCAATACAATGCTGCGCCAGATGTACCGCCGTACGAACGAGTAGTGAAGTCATTCAAGATCGACACCTTCAGTGGTGCTGCTGAACCAGGAGCTATTGATTCAGGAGTGGCTCAATGGCTACTACGCTTCAAGGCGCCACTGGGTATGCAAGAGGACTTGTATGATGTTCGTCTTCCTGAACGCATGAAGAACGCACTACTTTTCCAACATCTCCGTGGAGTAGCAAGCAAATGGTATATTGCGAACGTTGAAGATCTACGTCCACGTTCATTGACAGTTTGGGGCGGCGTCTACTTCGCGAATTCGGCAGCAAACTGCCCAAGCAATCCAAGCAACAAATCGGAATCATGGTCGCAAATGAAAGGAAACGCTCAAATGAGACCTATCATGAATTCTCAGTTCGCTTAAGAACGATGGCAGCAGCGACAACTGCGGACGGCTCAGAGACAACTGAATCCAATAATCTTGCTTTGAGCTCACTCATCTCAAATGCATGGCCAAGACAGACGGACATGCTCAGAATGGCCATTCGAGAAGATCCATCCGACCCGCTGCGCGAGATCGATCGAACCGTCAGGAAGCTCTGCGCGTTGGCTAAGCACCAGGGTATTTTAACAGACTCGAAAGCGTTTTCCTCCCACCCAAGGCCTGTTGCCGGGAAGCGGAAAGCTCCACCGAGCATGAGCACAAACGGCAAGCCTTCAAAAGTAGTCAGAAACCAAGATGGACGACGTTTCCGGAAGGATTACTCCAACGCTAGATGTGGTGAATATGGCAAACTAGGTCACACGACAGAATACCATGATAAATTCATGGCTCGGAGGCAAGGCCAAATTGGCGTTGCCAACGCGGCTAAAACATGTTCGGTGAGGGGCGGAATCAAGCGGAGTGTCAAGCTCACAGCAGTGCATTTGACTGAGTCAGACCCAGAAGACGCACCTGGCTGCCAGCAAGTACAATCCGATGATTCCGAGTGAAGGTCAGGGGAGCCATTGGCGTTAACGACTGGGATTTCGCATAAACCCGAATTCGCCAGTGGTGCCCCGATAATCGACTTTGGTTCTACGTACCACATTACGGGTGATCTATCCAGACTAACGGAGCTAGCCGAATGTGAACCGCATGCTGTAGAAGTCGCCAATGGGGGGCTCATCATTGGCAATCAAATGGGGAAGATGAAACTCGGCTCGTTCGACAACGTCACACTGGATCGCGTCATGTACGCCCCGGGATTCCAACAAACACTTATATATCTGTAAAGCAACTGATCGACATGGGATATAAAGTGGAATTTACAGACACATAGTGTTTGATTTACGACAAGCCAATTATTAGAGGATCCATCTCTCGTGGGGTCTACACGCTGAAGGTTCCCCCAGCAATTGCTGCAATTTCAATACGGCCAAAATCAATCGAGGATTGGCGTCAAAGACTGAATCACCTTAACTACCCTGCAAACGTCAAGTTGTCCAAGTCAAGTGCTGTAAAAGGATTAACAATCGTCGGAGGTCATACTCCAACGAAACCGTGTGAAATTTGTGCGCTAAGTAAAATCACACGAGCGCCTGCTTCGAGGAAAGCCACACGTTCTTCGGAAGCACAAGATGAAGTCTGTCATGGAGATCTTGCTGGGCCTTTCCAGCGTAGTTACAATGGCAACAAGTATTATCTCGCTCTAAAGTGGATGGGGCACACTTCAGTCTACTTCATCAAGAAAGAAAAGTGACGCAGCAGCCAGTTTTCGAGTTTATTTGAATAGGGTTAATCGACGATTCCGAGATGCAGGCAAAACAATCAAGGTCATTAAGATTTTTCGATCTGACAATGGAGGAGAATTTATGTGGAGTTTTCGGAACCTGAAACTCACCACCAGAACGGAGTTATCGGGCGTAATCATCGTACGTTGGCTGATGGTGCAAGGGCATTGATGCTGCAGGCTGCGCTCCCACATTATCTGTGGGAATATGCTGTCCGCAGTGTCGTGTATTCCCGCAATCGAGTTCTTTCTAAAGATGACCCAACAATGACACCTCACGAAAAAATTTGGGGTACTAAGCCAGACATGAAGACCATCAAGACATTTGGTCAACGTTGTGTCGTTCTCATCCCAAAAGAACAAAGATCAACTGCACATCAATTTCGACCAAAAGGACGAAGTGGAATTTTCATCGGAAGTGATCCCCAACGCAAAGGCTATTTCGTCTATATTACTGGTCGGCAACATCGAGTGGTACACAGTCGCAGTGTTGTGTTCCTTGAGCCACCACAGAACAACACTAGGCACACCGAAGACGGGGAAGATCCTTAAAAAAATTGTTAACGATGAAGATTTGGAGGATGACCTGGAAAGCAACGTTGAATCAGGACAATTAAATTCCACTCCAGAGGTAACTGCTGGCAGAAAACGCAGCACGCAGCTAAGGTCAGTGTTACGTTCGTCGGGAAACAGAAATATTTCCTCCGGTAACCAGCAACTTCGCCGATCACAGCGTATTCGTGATCGTGCAGCTCATTCTATTGCTTCAAGTGCCATGGTAGACGAAATTATACAACCTCCACAAAGTTTACAAGAAGCACGAGCGTCTAAGCATTGGGCAAAATGGGAGAAAGCCATTCGTGATGAAATTCAGGCGCTTCGAGAGAATGACACATTCGATTTGGTTGAACCCCCACCTGGAGCTAACGTAATTGGTACGACAATAGCGTTTCGGGTGAAGTTGGATGGCAGTGGGAAACTTGACAAACTCAAGGCACGGATTTGCGCTCAAAGTTTCTCTCAAGAATTCCTAAAGGTCTATTTTGAAACCGACGCTCCCGTGGCCCGCTTGAACTCAATCCGCGTCTTTCTAGCATTAGTTACCCAAAAGGGATTGCTAGTGCGCCAGGGCGATGTCCCTACGGCGTATGTTAAGGCGAAGCTGAAAGAAACGGTATACGTTCGTCCGCTTACCGGATTCGAGGAGGGCAATCTTACACTAGTGTGGAGACTTAAAAAGGCGCTATACGGCCTAAAGCAGGCTGGGTGTGAATGGAATGCCGAAATCAACGGTTTCCTCATTTCGTGTGGTTTACAACCTACTCGGGAAGATCCCTGTGTGTACATCGATCTCACATCTGACTTGATTGTACTTCTATACGTTGACGATATTCTTATAGGTTACCAGCACGAAGAAGATATGCTCAAGATCATGAATGCTCTAAAAATGAAATATGGCGTGAAAGACCTCGCCGAAGTAAATTGGTTTCTCGGAATTCGAATTCACGTCGATCGCGATCACGGAATCACTACGCTGGATCAATCCAATTTTGCCGCGGAAGTCGTTAATCGTTTTGGTATGGCTGAATGTCGCCCACGAAAAACTACGATGGATCGAGGCTGCTCTCTGAAATTTATTTCAGAGTCTACTGGGGATACCATTTTCCGCACAAATTTTATAAATTACTATACCAAGACGCCCTCTTTACGATGATAGTTATACGTATGTAGTATAATCTGGACCTCAAATATGATACCCTTGCGTACTTTTGAAAAGTACTGCGCTTCGTAATTTAAATGCTCTGATTATTTGAACACTTTATACACAAGCGTACAAAACTAGCAGCTTTTGATACATAATCGTTTTCAAAAACCTTTTATAACATATACCTCTAGTGCTTTTGAATCGCCCAGGTGAATGTTGACTCTGTCGGCGACGCGTCCATCTTCGCGCAACACGCGACCGCAAGTAATTTAAGCGTTATTTATTATGTGTGCTTTTTCCAGGGTTAAATCCGTTCTCTATTTTATCCCAGGGTTAAATCACAGCGCGACCCCAACGCGATTTTCGCTCATGCCTGAGAAGCTCTCCAAAATGGGCGGCCCAAGCCACGCGGGCTTCTGGACGGCACTAGCAATATACAGCAGCACGACGGATAACGCAGCCACGAAGTACCGTTGGCGAAGGAGGACGTGATGGCCTACACCAAAATGCCGATGGATGTGAAGATATGAACGCCCAGGCCCCGTGAGTTGCGCATAGTCAACATTCAAGATTCTAGCTTGTCGTACCTTCACCACCAAAAGATGAAGGAGGTATGGGTGTGAAGATTTGCGCGCAGGTTCTTGAGAATGCCTTTGCCGGTACGCAGATTTACGTGGTTGACCCCGATGATGACATTGGGGAGCTCAAGGACTCCGTTATGTCGGACCTGACGGGCATTCTGGACTCGGTGAAGGCTACCCCATCCTGGGTGCTCTGGAAGTCAAACCTTTCGATTCGGACGATCGTGGCTTTGGACGACGTGCCGGTGTTCGGACTAGAACAAAGAAGTCGATCTTGTAGCCCGACGCAGCATAGGCAAACACGTATGCCTACACCAGTTAGAACTTGCACATCAGACAGCGGAAACCACCTAAAAATCTCAGACCACTTTTACATTTAGACATTTCAGAGCTTCCTCGTGCGCAGCACGACTTTGTATGCTATACAGCAAAAGTGAAGAAGACGAATCCTCAGGAGATGCTCCCTATCGACAAGCTGTTGGTGC
The DNA here is from genome assembly GCA_014706135.1 of Phytophthora tubulina. Lineage (NCBI taxonomy): Eukaryota > Oomycota > Peronosporomycetes > Peronosporales > Peronosporaceae > Phytophthora > Phytophthora tubulina. The sequence continues at coordinate 141,301 of JACBOY010000033.1, read as the reverse complement.
ACTTCTCTACTTAGCAAGAGTGACACGACCAGACATTTCGTTTGCAGTAAATCAAGTGGCGGCCCAAGCCTCGAATCCGTCACGCCAACACTGGATTGCTGTCAAAAATATTTGCGATACGTAAACGACACCAAGCATCATGGATTAGTCTATCGCCGGACAATCTCGGAGCCTCCTGTGCGCGTGTATACTGACGCAGATTGGGCAAATAACGAAGAAGATCGTCGTTCAATTTCAGGTTTGATCGTTCAAGTGTATGGTTGTACAGTTTCGTGGCATACCGAACGGCAACGCATAGTCTCCAAGTCATCTACTATTGCGGAGTACATCGCTGCAGATGATGGCGTGGAAGAAGCACGGTGGACGCTAATGCTGGCTAAAAGACTGATGAAGTGCAATTCCAACATCATTATTCCAGCCATGATTGATAACAAGTTGTAAGGGATCGGTGCGACGGCTAGGACTTGGCGTACGTGACGCACATGATGGTGGTGACGCGCGTGACGTGCACAGCGGACATGTGGAGCATGGTGTCAGCGTGTGTGACGATCGTGACGAGTCGCGAGCGGCTAGCGGTGCCAGCGGCTGCCGGTGTGACGTTCCACAGGACGGCGTGCCGGTAGTGGATTCTGTATGGGGCGAACGTGTGGGCGGAGAACGGGGAGTCAGCGAAGTACGGACGGACGGAGATGACGAGGCGGCGGAGAACGCGGTGAACGCCAAGTGAGCGACGGGTGGAGGCTCTGTGAGTGCGGCTGAGTCTATCACTTGAGAATTCGACAGCTCCTACGGAATTGACGCGGAGTGAAGCACTGACGGCTTCCACTTCGTGCAGAGCGAGCTTCTGGACGGAAGCACAGCGAACGAGACGACAGACGAGTGAGTGAGGACTACGAGACGGACGAGGACTCGGTGGCTAGCGAGTCATCGACGAAGACTACCTGGACGGCGTGCACGTGACTGGAGTCGGCGACTGGGCGGCGGCTGTACGGCGGTGTCGGTAGACGGGGAACCCTGCTGACGTGGCTGGCGTACTACGTGGGATCTGGAAGGCGGCGAGAGTTGCGGGCGTGACGGACGAGTAGCTGAGGAACGAGTAAGAAGAGAATACAAGTAGGGACTGAGACGTGAGTCGAAGTTCTGGCGCGGTGAACCGAGCCCTCAAGTGTTGCAGTTTCATTAGTGTTGTTAAAGTCTACAAGGACCTGGGCGAGACAGCGCAACTAAGCACTACAGCTGTGCGTACCTGCCGGCAAGCAGGCGCTTGAAGACTTGTTACAGAGTCAACCATAAAACGTCTGACAAACGGCAAATTATCCGAAGCCCAGAAGACCGTCGATTGCAAATTCTTCTCTATTCGAGATGCTGTTACGAACGGAGAACTTAAGTTGGAATATTACCAACAACTTCGATGTTAGCCGACGGGCTTACGAAATCCCTTCCTACAAATCGTTTTCAAGAGCTGCGAAGTGCTATTGGCATTCAAGATATTTCACTTGTGACCGACGCTGGCGGGGAAGTATTGGAAGATCCAGTTCGGTCCAATTGACTCTTTTTGTAAGCTTCTAGATTTTTCCCAAGTTGAGTACAAGAAAAATAAATCACTTCGGATTTTACTAACAGTATCAAGCAACTTGTTTATTTCATCTGGCTAATCTCAAGCTGGGGAGTTTACGCAACGACGAAGATTGGAAGACCACGATCACGGCTCTCGTCTGAAGTCGACGACTGGTATGGATAGTATCTTACCTGGCCACTTGGTTGTCATTTGCTTTGGTGTCAAACATTTCAAATGCAGCACAATGCCACGTGTTGGATGCTAGTCATCGACTTGTCCAACCCAACTGACAAAAATACGAAGTGGCTCACGTCACGTGGTTATTCGAGTTTGTCATTCTCGATTAGGCGGCAACAACGGAAGTCACCACAGCACAATAGCGAGCTCTATTGCAATGTTAGCGACTGGTGCACAGTCCGTTAGAACTGTTTGCTGACTTGAAACAGGCACTCGAAGACACGGAAATGCTCGGAAAGGAGTCGCACCTCCATGATTAAGTTCCCCGGAACAACAAGTACCGACACAACAAATTGCTACGCGAGTATCGTCGACTTGAGCGCGAGATGAGCACAATCGCAGCAAGAGCAAGGACTACGGCTGCTCAGACCAGTGTGGCTGGATCCCAGTCTACCAATAGCACGATCAAGTCGCAAGAGCTGATTGTGGAGAAAGAAGCGCTCCGAGAAAACAACATGGCGCTTCGAAGAAAGATTGGGAAGTACTCAAAGTGAGGGGGCTGTGCTCTTTAATGCAGCAACTAGCGAATTCGATACCGCAATTAGTTTTTTTTTTACTTGGAGCTGGCAGATGGTCATCGCTGTCGATAGCTGGTTTTGCTTCGTCGTGCGCGATCATATATTAGGTATTCGGGAAAGAAATGTAGATGTCTTGCGTACATATCGAGGTCACGTAGTGTTGGCAACGCGGCCTGCGGTGGTTCGAAGGCCTCCTAAGAGGTAGTACTGGTAACCAAATTTATCATCCATGGAGTGATCGATTATTATAATATATAATGCTGGTCCTGAATCATAACCACTTGGTCTTTGTTGCTGCACATAAGATCTGACCCGGATAGGAGCTTGATCACTCAAGCGACCGGTTTAGGTGCGTTTGATGCCCACGAAGCCAAAACGAACGGATGCAGTCATCCTAGGGAAATGAATCACAACAAACAGCATCGTACTCTTGAGTAAAACAATTAAGTGGCGGAACTATCATTTACTTGATTTAATCAAGTTCACCAGCACGAGCCAATCTTAATCACCTAGTCGTCGTACTGTACGACTTTTCTTTGCCATGTATTAGCTCTTCGTGGACTCGTACTTTACGCGAGAAATGCACATTGGCATCTGAACTGCAAGGTGGTCCACGTTGTGGTTCGTGGACGTAAGTGCACACGACAGGGAGATGGACAAAGTGGCAATCAACTGCTGCGATTGAGTTTTAGGCTGGGAACACCACGCAAGCACAGGAAACTATAAGCTGAATCAAGACAGCAGATGAACCTCCAATTTGTTGGCACAGTACATGTATTCACGCTGACAAAGCAGTTTGAGTGGACAAGGGACCTGTCAGCTCACGTCACAAAGTCGTTAAACGCCTCGTTTCAAGTCAGAGCGATACTCATTGATTCGGATCCCAGTTCATGCTAATGAATGGTACCTCCCCCATTCCGAGTGGTAACTACATATGACTGTGACCCAGAAGCAGATACTCGACTCGAGTCGCTCCATATCCTGGAGTCTCAAGGATATGAAACAACTGCAGACCATCAACTTGTTGTTAGGTAGCAACAAGGTGCTACCAAAGCCGTGATCATTTTCCGATCTTTGTATGCCCGTACTGTATCACGTCGCAGATTATGTGCACTACACAAAGGCAACTTGTAGGTGTCGTGAATGATGGTCGTGGAGTCTTCACAAAACGAGTGATTTAGTATGCATCTAAGCGTTGGATAGGACTTACGCATGCACAACAAACCGATCACGCGTTTCAATAGGACTCACGCAAGCCAAGGATGCAGCGATAAGACCACCGATCTTGATAATCGCAGTGCTTACACACGGCTAAACTACGCCTTAGTCACTATGCCAAACAGTGTAGCACACGTCAAAGTCGGCATTCCAGCAAAAGCAGCCAACTGCACAAGTCGGACTAATAAAGACCCTTGTTGACATCGACGATGACTATCTGCCTGAAGAGTACGGTCTCGGTACGTCGCTCAAGCAGGCATTGGAGGAGATGAAACAAATGCGGAAGGAACAACACCGCGCCTCTATGGTAACATTCCGACACAACCGAAATGAGAGACAAAAGCGGATCCAAGCTGAGCTCGAACGACTTGAGAACGAGATGAAGTTGGCGGTGCAACGAGTGAGGATTGCAGCCTCCAACCACAATAACTCTGAAAATTGTACCTCAACGTCGACGGCAGACGCGCTCTAGGAGCTGATCGTGGAACACGAGTGTCTCCAAACCGAGAACCGATCGATTCGGGCGGAGGTTCAACGGCATGAAAAGTTCTATAAGATGGTGATGAAGGCTAGCCAAGAAGCGGCGACTGAAGAGTCAATGCCAGTGCTCCCCCAACCTGGCTGGCGCGTACACTTCGACCGTGGCGAGCCATCTTTCCTATTCCACCCGTTAACACGCGAAGAGTACGATGAAGGGCTACTTCGCTTTGATGCAAATACTGCCAGTGGTCTACTGTCGCTCTCGATGGTTGGGACCTTTTTCGGGTAGGAGATTCAATGTGCACCGCTCGTATACTCCTCCTTGAACAGCAAGTCCGTCGTAGCGCGTGCTCGTCTTACTAAGCGCGTCCAATGTTCGCTAGACGTCCTTTTCATGGCATCCTACAGAGAGGTCAAAGATATAAGCCCAAGTATCGTTACTCCTATCGGCTGGAGCATTCACCAGCGCCACAACGTCAGTACCCAAGTGCTACAAGAGTTTGACCAACACTCGTGTGTCCTCGTGCACAACATCCCCGGGCCTGACAAGCACCTGCGCTATCTGTATCTCTCTCGCCGTGCCCAATGGCTGTTGCCCGACGGAAGACGCAGATTGGCGTTAAGTATGACCATGGCGGACTCGGACACCAATCGATGCAATCGTGAGACGGATACTTTTGGAGAAGACGTTGAGTGGGCCACCGAGGGAGGCATCCACGTATCGGTCACCGAAGTGGACGAAACCTCTATTGACGTCGTGTGTGATCGGTTTGCTGGCTGCCACAGCATTGTGCACGCGGAGTATTCGGTGGCTCAATGGATTCAGTATTCGAACTGGTGGGAGCAAACAGTTGCTCCGGCGAGTTTGCTAGTGTAAAGTTGCTGCGTCAACTGTCCGTCTTCCTTTTTTTTGACATGTAAATAATACTCGTTATCAGAACGATAACTGATTTCCGAATAAGACCGACAACTTTACTTGCCGACCACCTTGCCTGGTGATAAGGAATATTGGATAACTGAACCTTATGACCCACTTCGAAGTAAATCCTAATAACCCTACTGCCAAGGTTTATCCCTCAGTCGTTAGTTCACCCGCTCTTCATCTGCGCCAGTGCGTGTGTTGTTTCACCTGGCCTGATTGGTGGTATTACGCTGGGCTTTGACCGGCGAACATGTGCAGTCAACAGTAAGCCCCCATCATCCGGAAAGCAGAGCGTGATGCCCTTTTCGGCACCCTGGCGTGCAAAGCAACTCAACCAATCAACCAAAAATACAGCGGTGAGGTGGCTCGACTGGCTTAATCACATCCCGCGTGATAGATAACATGATAAATGGTCGTGCACAGACCAAATTTCCTTTATGGATAACCTCGAGCAGAATCTCAGCTCGTCTGGCATTTCGCCATGAACCATTCATTAAAGGTCATAGCAATTTCATGTTGATATTTTGGTGTGGCTTCATGTGGACAGCTTTGTAAAAAGACATCTTCGTAAGAAGTAAATGTACATGTATTGATCACCCCGCCGCCGTGTTGCTCTCGCCTAGACTGTCTGACAAATCAGGCGAAGTAGAGGTCCACTCAACACGTCGCCCACCGGAATGCAACGCACATACCATAGGTATTTCAGGACATGGATATATTTACGGAGAAAATGAAGTCAGTGGGCCGAATTCAATGCCTCTAGCAAACTAGAGCAGTCTTGTTTGTAGCAATTGTCCTATGCTTTTTGCTCATTGTCAATAAATTGTCGTTTTATCTCCAGAAAGCTGAACCGTTGCAATGCAAAATGCGCTGCTCATGCTCGTCAGCGGGAAGCACATGCGGAGCTCACAGGAACCATGACTACGATTGGATTGCACTCGTCGACCCAATCAGGGCCTGGGATTCGTTCGAGCTGTACTAGTCGAGTCCTGCACCATGGAATCGGAACACGCCGTTCCGTTAATTAAGCTGGTCATTCACTCTCCATTTTGCAGCGTCAAATCGACATCACGCTGAGTTGCAAGATGACTAGGTTGAAAGTACTTCTCGCCAGTCTGACCATCATTGCCAATGCATCTGGTTCAACCGGTATCATCGTCACCAAGAATGGCCCTGCGACGACATCTCCAACTTTAGTTCGACGGCCTGGCTCAGAGTCGGCGTCGCTTGCTTCGGGATCCAATTCAATTGATTCAATACTCGATGCACTGTCAGCTTCGGCCTCTGCGTCGAGCTCGGGAGCCACATCATTTGCTGCAGTATTCAACGAATTCTCAGCTTCGGGGTCAGGATCGTGGGGATCAGCTTCTGAATTGGAGTCGACGGCTTCGGTTGAGGACATCTCAGTAACGGTGTCGTCCGGTTCATCGTCAAACTATTCGGCCCTCATCACGGATGGATCGGGAAATTCATACGAACTTGCTACTCCACTAACAGCGAAGAGTTCAGTTGTACCGACGTACCGCAACTGGGTGGGTCCTTGTGTATATCAACTCGACAGTGCGTGCTGGCGTGAAGCTCACATCATGGATGTTTGTCCTTCGAACTACGACCGCAACGAAGCTACCAACACTTGCTGGGCGGAGTGTCCGATCGAGTTCCCAGTAGAGTGTGGCATGGAGTGCATCCGTCAAAATGACGACTGTGGTCGCGAAATCTTCTACAAGATTGGCTCCGTCTTCAACGTCGGGCTGAACGGTATCATGGATAATTGGTTCGGCAAGTTCGCCAAAATGGCTAAAGCAGTGAGAACCACAGTCATGTGCGCTTGTATGGTCCTAGGAGAGATCCGAGCCTTGATTCGGTACATCCGTAGTATCCAGACTTCAGACCCACAAGCGTCGCAAGACAAGATCTTGGCACTGTTGTACCAGTCGAACGCTGTGGTTGTCGAGCTCCCCATTACCATCAAGTTGTGCATGGGTGAGAAAGCAACCAAAAGTTGGTGGTTAGCAGACCGAATTGTGGGCACAACCCAATTCATGCTGTTCCAGATTCTGTACTACAAAGAAAACCTCGTGACGAGTTGGGATCGATTCAAAGCCTTCCTCAAAGGAGCCAACTTTATGGCTCCACCAGAACAGATCACGAAAGGCGAGATCGGATAACTGAAAGATACCTTGAAGTCCAATTCGACATGCGGTCACGACTTGCGAGGACTAGTCGAGCGTACCTGGGCTACGATTGAGGAGCTTCGTGAACAAACCCCTGGTATCACGGAGGACCAGCTTCGCGTGGCAATTCAGGACACCGAGCTTGTGAAAACGGACATCGCCATGGTGACCAGCACCTGCATGGAGCTGCTCATCGAACAGTCCAACGAGGTCACTGCGTACAAGACTCGAGGCAAGCTCCGCAAGACTTTCGGAGTGATCATCTACGACCTCATTACGAAAGGCAAGAGTAACAACGGAACGTCCTACAAGGCCAACGAGTACACATACAAGGTGCTGAATGATGGCCTGAGCTTGTGGGTCGCCACAGGTTTTGATATGACTGGTATCTCCAGTATGATCTCCGAGTATTTTCAGTCCATCTGCGGTCCCACGCAGTTACGACACCAAAGACGTCACTGTGAACATCATGTCGGGAGGTGACAAGATCGACGAAATAGACGTCGCTGCTGGAGGGAAAGCTACGTGGACGTCGACGGTGAAGAAGTTGGGCGGCAAGACGCTGTATCTGGATCGGTGGCGTCCAGGATTCCTTGGTCTCCCAGGAACGGGAGCTGGCTCGTTGATGCTGTGGGTCCCTCACGCAGCTCAAGGTGGCCACTTGGATCTGAATGCGAGGATAAACGTGAGTTAGGTTTGCCCCCAGGGCGATGATTGAGATTAGAAAAGTTAGGAATGGAAGTAGAGGCACGAAAAGCTACAAAATTGACCTGCACGAATTATTAGTTACCACGCACGGTATCGAATCCCACACGTTGTGCCCTCAGCAAGCGATTTAAGTATTCCACTCCTTTGGCTGTGCCAAGATGTCATTTAGGTGTTTTTTCTTCTTCATTATAGCTTAGAGAATTACTGCAAACTGAGAAAGAAAGCGTTGTAAAGTGGTTGATTAGCAGTGAAGAATCTTCATTGCTGGCCGCCGCTGAAGATAAGCTGATGTGATGAAAAGCTTAAAAAGAGTGCGCCGAAGTGAGCTCAATTGTACCTTATCGGAGTCTTACCTAGCTTCAGCGCGTGGCCCAGTCTCGTTTATTTTCCTTCATGGAGCACTCAAGAAGCGGCCGCTATACTGCCTTCTCCTTGCATTGCTTCACGTGCTCCTTCATCGCTTTGTCGGGTATAAGCATCTTCCCCTTGCAGATGGCACAAATTTGGAGCTTGTGCATTTCCGCTGGACAGAGTTTACGATGGTCCTTCAATTCAGTGGTCGTCTCGAAGTAGTCGAAGCAGAGCCGACATTTCAGTGGCAACGGCACATTCACGTCGAGCGTGGTAGTGACGTTCTCAGGCGTGAAATTCTTCAGCAGACCCTTCTCACTGCGCTCGAGCATTTCGAAGTACAAGTCAATCAGTACCAGTGCGTCTGACGCAGCGTAGCGAAGCTGTGCCTTCGACAACGGGCGGCGCTCCCAGTTTGACATCTGCTGAGCTTTTACAAGCTTCCTGTCTAAGTAAAAGAATACCAGCTTCTGCAAGCTAAGCGGAAGGTGACCCTCGCTTAGCATCGAAGACAAATCATTCACCTCAATGAATGTCTCGATCACGGTGAAGCAGGATGCGTCCGGGTACGACTTGGCCAACTCCTATATGGAAGAAGCAGAAGTTATGAGTTCACAACTGTACTGGATGTCACTCTCAACATCCTCGCTCCAACCTTCAAGTCTTGATAGAATCCTTGGCCAAGCTTCAGCGTGTTGGACATAAACAACTTCGACAGTGCCGCGTTGTACAGCTCCGGAGAAAGCTGCAGTAGGTCCAGAATGAAGATTTCTTGCGTCGCAAACGAGTCGCGCACAGCAATTTGCAACAAGGCACACGGATTGGGTGGTTGATGCTGTTTGAAGACTGGCTTCGTTTCCTACAAACAAGTTAAAGTTTAATCGCTGAGGTTGCGACCTTGACATGTTAACTTACGCACCGTGTCGAGGCCTACGATCGTCGCCGCGAGCAAACGATTCTCGCAGTACTCCCAATCTTGCTTCGTCGCCACATAGTAAATTGGCACTTCCGACTGATCGATCACATACGGCGGCAATTCTCTAGCAAGCTCGGACAGCAGAACCTTGGTCGCCATGCAGTTTATTATAGCGCACGGTACCTGACAAAAGATCGTTCAGACAACTATTTCCTCAAAAATGCTATACAAACCGGGTGGCTTTTGAGAGTCTGCACGATGAGTTTCACAGAGGTAGTATTTGTCACGTGTAAGTTTATGAAAGCCCACGACAGCTACAGTAGTGCCGTGCTGCTGTCTGCGCTTAGTGGCGATGCGATTTCTTTTTCTTGGACGAGCGACGGTAGTCTTCGTCTTCCTCCTCGTGACCGCGCTTCTCGTTGCGCATACGGTCGGACGCCTGTGCCTCCTTCTCCAGCTCGTCCCAGGACGGCGCGTCATCCTCCTCTGATTGCTCCTCCTCCGACGAGTCCTCGTCCACAATGGACTCCCAGTCCGAGCCGTCTGACTCGCTCGACTCGCTCTCTTCATCGTCGTCGTCCGAGCCGCCCGAATAGTTGCTATCTCCGGCTTCTTCCTCCTCGTCATCTTCGTCATCCGATCCCTCCATCTATTTAGCATTAACACAGCAGACAAAGGTGAACAAATACGTTCGTACACACAATTTCAGCAGGTAAAAATAACGCACCTTAAGGAACTCCCAGCCGGCAGGCTTGGGCACACCATCGTCGTCTGTGTCCAGATAGAAGCGGTGGTCGCTCTTGATCGTGGACATGATACTCTTCCAGTTCAGGTTTGCAGTACCCGTGGTGAAGCAAATATCAATGTCGTCCAGCCACTCCTTAATACGCTCCAACTCGCTCATGGACACGGCACTGATACGCGTAGGCATGATGTCGAAATTCTTGAAAACAAACACGACATCGAAGTTCTTGGACGAGAACATGACACGCTCAAAGTGGACGTGCTCCACCTCATCGAGCGAAATGATGAAGAAGGGCATGTCCGTCAGACTGACGAGGCAGTGTACGGACGGTTGAAGCAACACCATCTCCTTGAACGGCGTACCCATGAAGCCGAGCTCACGGTAAGGAATGTCGAAGACGATCGGCTTGCCATGTCGCTCGGACACGCTTTCCATCTTGTGACAGAACTCCTTGAACGTAGTGTTCAGCTTCTCACGCAGCGCACGCTCGCGGTTCTCCTCATCCAGCTCGTCAGGGTCGTACATCGACCGCCGCCGGTTGTCCAGCGTCTGTGAGCCTTCAATCACCTCCGTGTAGAACTGCACGTCCTTCTGCTTCTTCTTGCCGATCATAATGTGGTTCTTCAAGTGAAAGTGAATTAGCACCACAAGCTCCTTGTCACAAGGCTGAAAAATCGCGTGCTTGATGTTTGAGTACAGGATATCGAGCTTCTGGTTCTTGTTGGTCGTGAAGCGGACACCGTTTGAGTGCGCCTCCAACGTACCGTGCGTCTTACGGCCCGTCAAGTGCGGGCGCGCGGACAGATCAATCAGACGCGGCACACGGCGGTCGCGCGTCAAGATCAGGTCCTCCTGCACCACCAGATCGGATTCTTCCTGTTCTCGCTGCTCGCGCTGCTTCACGCGCTTCTGAAGTTCCTTGATCAAACGGAACTGATTGTTCAGATTGTGCGCATCCGTTGAGCGGAAACCCAGCTCCTTGATGAACATCTTGTTCGGGAACTTGGTGATAGCGTTCGCCATCGCCGGCAGAACATCACGTCCAAGCGACGTACCAGGCACGTAGAAATTGATACGCAAGTACGTTGCCTTGTCTTCCTCGGACTTGCTCACATTTTTGATGGTGGAAATGTGGAACGGGACTGGCACACCGTTGATAGGCAGAATCACAGCCTCGGCACGCATATCCACCATAACCTGGCGCTCGCGCAGCTCCGATGGGTAGTCCTGCGGCCCCGGGTACGCCTTGATGCTCTTTTCCTTCTTAGGGTCATCCGACTTGTCGTTGTTCTGCTCCTCCAGTCGTCGCATGGCCTCCTCTCGCTTTCTACGCATTAGCTCGGCCTGGTGACGGTCACGACGCTCCTGGTCCGTCTCCTTGCCTTCGAGCTGTCGCTGCTGATCACGAAGACGCGACTGGAGCACTTGGTTGCGCGTGCCAGACAGCGAAGTGTCCACTGAACCGTGGATCGAGCCGTCTTTGCCCTTGCTCGACTTTTTGTTGGGCTTCACCTCCTCAGCAACGTTATCGTCGTCGATGTCGTAACGCACCTTACTCCACGCCTTGGGCACCTTCGTGTAGCACTTCGTTTCGTTCTCCAGCACGACCACTGTGTCAGCAAGGAACACCGCGTAGCTGTCGAGTTTCTTCTTCTTGCGTTGCGATTCCGGGATTGGGATATCGTTAAAGCCGAATGCCACATTGAACGCCATGCCCTCTTTGATCACCGTCTGGTTCTTCGTAGTAAGAAGGTTGCACGATTCACGGAACTCCAGTCCAATACCGAAACCGAGGTTCTTCGTGAGCTTGCCGAAAAGCGTCGCGTTCCTGGACTGGATGAACTTGCGCACCTTCTCCACCACCTTACCGACGATCTTACCCGGCTGCAGCTCCTTCACGCACAAATCATGAGCCTCACGGAGCAGCTCGTATGACTTCTCCATGGAACTCGTGGGGTCAATGAAGAACGTGCGTCCCACATTCGAGCAGTATCCCTTGTACCTCGCACCGAGTGAGCAGATAATGACGTCGTATTTCATGTGGTCCTTGTTGCTCTGCGCACTGGGCTTCAAGTCATACTTGCCTCCCGACTGCACAATGGGCGGGTAGCATGGCTCAATATCCACAGGATCAATAGTCACCTTGATCTTAGACGGGTTGTCGAACACGTCCTCAATAGCCATCGAGATCTTCTCATGACTGATACTCTTCTCATCATCGATAATCTGCTCCATGTCCTCCATGAACTTGAGCTTGAACACTTTACTGGACAAAGCTCCTGCCCAGCGGATGTTCTCGAGTTCTTCAGTCTCCTTCACAGTCAGCACTGTTTCAATACCTTTGCCCACCTCAATCTGCTCTACTTCAGTAGCTTCCAGAGCTTTCTTGAAGCTGGCAACAAGTTCTCCCAATGGATTCTCCTTAGTAAGCACGCCAGTTTTGCTTCCACTGGCCTTAATGGCATCTGTGAGCACTTTAAAGTTGGCCTGATTACCGTCAGCTTTGTTCCTCTTGAGCAGCTCCAGTTTGATGTCGGACGTCGCGTTCTCCTTGGCTACTGCCTCCAACATCGTATATTTCTTGCCACCCGTGAGAACATAAATTTTCTCAGGTGTAAACACCATCAGCGTCTCTGGGAACTCGAGGAAGCCCAGTAGGTAGATCTGCAACACTGCAGACTTACGGTAACCTGACTCTTCCTGCTGTGCGCGGCCTGCAAGGACACAGAACGAGTCTACATCGCCCCATACAGGGTCACTCTTGTGTTCCTAATAAAGATGTATAATTAGTATAAGGTAGAGTAAAAGGTAGAGTGAAAAGGTAGAGTGTTCTACCTTCCAGGAGCTGTAGAGGCGGTTGAGACGTCGGAAGAACATGGTCGCGTTCAGACGCGGCGCGTTGGAGGCGGGGGCCGCCCCGTTCTCCGTCTTGACCTCCGTCTTGACCTCCTGCTTCACTGTCACCGTGTCCTCCGCCATGGCTGCTGTGGGACGAAGTGGGGGAAGAACGCGGGTGGCTTTGACTCCTGTGCGCACTTTGTGGTCTTCGCGCCAATAATGCGTTTGGCGCCAGCCCCTTTTTAGAAACGTTTTTTTTTTCGGTGAGCGTTTCTAATAGGGTTAAAAATGGGGTTAGAAATGAAAAGACTCTTTTTTTTAAAAAAAAATAGGCACACCCGACTGGGAGGTCCTTAATAAGGTCTTCAAGGTCCTTAATAAGGGACTAAAAAGGGTTGCGCTATGTGCATAACGCCGACTTGAAAACGCAAGAATGATATGATGCTCCGCTCTCCGTGATGCTAATCCTATGGGGCCACCTGGGACTCGATAGAAGTTACGTGGCAGCGCTGGCAAAAGAAGCAAATTTTGCCCCTTTTTGATCTAGGCTGGTACACCGACCACTCTCTTTTCTTAAATACTTTTTAAAGAAAAACTTTTTTTACTTTAAGTAACAAAATCTCGCGATTAGAGGGATGGCCGATGCGATGGAAATTTGCCACCGGAGACTCACTCGACAGCAACACGGTGTGGAGGAAATACCAAGCAAACGCAATGGCATACAAGCTGCTAGAGCCAACTAGATGTACATGCAGAAATCGAGAGCTAAGCTTTCCTGAAGCCTGGCTGAACTTCAGATGATCTGGATTGCTTGGGTCGAAGCAGCTCACCGTGGTCAAAACCATTCCCTTGTCCGGGGCATTTCGCAACACAAATTCCTCGCAAACACTCAAGTTGGGGGTTACCACTACAAAGACGCGCTTGACACCCACAAAATTTGGGGTTTTATCCAACGTTGTGTTCAACTTGATGAGACGATCCGGCTTGAACGTTTTCGTACTGCTGGTGGCTACTTGGCGGTACGCCACGATCATCTCCGCCTGGTTACTTCTACGCCGATACGCTTTGCACATGGCCACAGCATCGATAAATGGGAAGAAGGAGTAATCGGGATGCCAATAAGTATCACGTTGGAGCTGAGCCAAGCACTGGTAGCACGAAACCTCATCGATACCGCTGCCCTCGAATTGTGTGCCGCATATCCCAATCTTCTCGTAGTCGGAACCTGCGCACATGTTTAGCACAAAACGTTGCTGCTTCTTAAATGCCTCATAGATCGTGCGGTGCAGTAATAATTTATACACAGTTCCGAAGAAGCCAGCACCAGTAGATCGTGCGTACTTGTATACTGCCGTTTGCTTCTCCAAGCCAACACGCTTCCCTAGCTCTTGCATTGCAAGGCCGGAATCCAAGCATATTTTCCAGCATCTAGCGTCTATGTAGTCGTTTTGGTCATTTGTGTCAGTGATATAATGGCGACGAATTCGGTCCTCCAATTGCTCTTTAAACCGCCCACCGATATATTCGTACACAAGCTCGACCGTCTGTCCGTCCCCAGCGAGTGTGCACGCTTTCGCAACGCTGCATGGAATTTCATTGGGTTCTCGGCAAAACTCGCACAAACTCCCACCACTCAAGAAATGCAACTTCGTGCCGATAACCCAATCCGTCAACTTGGCAAACTGCAGCAGATCAGTACACTACCACGCCGGTAAACCCACCAAATACGAAGGATCATCCGGAGCCACATCAAATTGGCACGACGTCGCGAATGGAAGAAGTCCAGCTTTTGCAGACAACTCGCGTTGCCTGTAACCATCAACATGAACCTTTGCGTCACCAATAGAGCTGCGGATTGTGCGCATCTCTTCGTTCGTGAGGTTTCTGGCTCGTGACCAACATCCTTGGCCATCAAAATATACCGCTGCGTTTGTGCTTTTGTTTCCTTTCAGTCGGCGGATGATAAGAACCTTCTGCTTCAGCACGTACGCCAGGTAGAACCCAACAATCATGAGAAAACAGGACTTGCCCACGCCAGGTGAGCCCACCATCACAATGCTTCCCCCGGCAAGAGTCGGAAACCACCTCTGTATCGCTCGTCATAACATCACTTCTTCCTTCCGAACAAAATAGCTCGGTGGAAATTTACCATAGCCTTTCCAAACCTCATGCATACCCAGAGTCACCACGATCGGGTTGTCACTTGCTTGCTTGTCTGCCAGCCCATCAAGATTATACTCATCATCGGCGATGTGCGGAACGTCAAACTTCTTCAGGATGGCCTCGATTTTAGCTTTTCTTCTTACCGCAAACGATTCGATATCTGCTGGGCACTTCGCCAGAAGCGAGCCTAGGGATGGTCTTTCCACGATGAGCGCCGTCTTCAGAGTTTCCCCAAACTCTCCAATAACGTGCCAAGTTCGTAGAGAAACACCTTCTGGGTCATTATACACCTCAAGGTTCATGTGTACCATGAGGTCGGAT
The DNA here is from genome assembly GCA_014706135.1 of Phytophthora tubulina. Classification (NCBI taxonomy): domain Eukaryota; phylum Oomycota; class Peronosporomycetes; order Peronosporales; family Peronosporaceae; genus Phytophthora; species Phytophthora tubulina. Next base: position 126,152 of record JACBOY010000033.1, on the reverse strand, counting down.
GATTCAACAACGGCGAGATACGTGCTACCACTCTTGTTCTTAGCCGCATGTTGAGGGTGTATAAGATACTCCGGTCGGGAAGAGTGTCGGAGGTTGCGATCGATTCACATCAAGCTTCTCGCCAAAACCACTGGCGTGGGGAGCGCTGGATCCGGCAGCGCGCGAAAATCGCTTGGCGTGGAGGAAACTTTGGTGATTTGTTGTTGCACCAGCTTGGATTGACAAATGGGCAAAAGTTTCCTACGATTCCCGGTTAGATCACGGCACGCTAGCTCTTACTCGCCGTCCTCGTCCTCCGCTAATTCCTCGAGCTTGCGCTGTCTAAATCTTATCTTCTTTCTCATACCAGCCAGGATGAACGTGCCGTGCTTCCACGCCACATCCCAGGTCTGGTGGGACGTATCGGTGTTGCCGCTGTTTTGGCGTCGAATTTTGTTGCACAGGACCATGCCGTCGCCAAAGGTACGCGTGCATTCCTCGCAGTAGTAGTGCCTCTCGAAGCAAAGATGTAGCTTGCCGGAGTAGGCCGAGCAGACTTGCACAGATACTGACGCGCGTTGTTCTTGTATGGGTCTGTGGTTTTGTCAGGTGCGGTAACCCGCTGCTGGCGCTGGCAGTAAGTTCTGCGCCTGCATGTTGCCCTGAAAGTCTCTCTTCTGTTGCGCCAGGAGCTCGAGGTGTAGCCGCGCCAAGTCGTCAGCACGGGTAGTGACCGGCTTTCCTTTTTTCTTCATCATTAGCTTGTGCACGATGTATCCATCGACTAGTGCCATGTCTACGATACCGAAGAACAGGTTCGTGTAGTACGATCCATGCCGTAGTGGTTTCTGAAATGAATGACGGTGCGTCCTCAGCGGATCGTGTTCATCTACTCCCCCCCCCATGTCTGTGTTGTAGATGCACACCAATTCTGGGCAAGACATCCAGGGCCACGCCGTCACCCTTCTGCTGTCGACGTACAATCACTCGTTTTGTGGTACAGCCAATAGGTAGAAAGTTGAAAATCCGCGAGTTTTTCCAGGAAAATGCGACCATCTCAGGAATACGTGGATTATTCGCGACACGGTACGCGCAGCGCTCAACGTTACTTGCGGGTCTCAGTTGGTTCTTTTTGGATTGGAGCTGAATGCGCTGACTCCAACCTTGTCGATTGATGTGCGTTGTGCCTACCGTGTAGCCCCCCCCCCCCATGGTCAACAGCCTCTCAGCTAACCCCACGCAAGTGTTGTAGTTGTCTGTGACAGTAAGTCTCTTTCAGGGCTGTCCTCGCAACACCTTTGTAAGATTGTGGGTGACGGCTTTTGATACGGCGGCTTGCGTATTTTCCTTACCCCGATAAACCTCTATTCTGTATTGTACTGTAAACAAGTACAGCATTGTAAGACGGAATACTCATGTGCTGTATGATACAGTAGACCAGGAAAGAATGTGATGTATCCGCGCGAATAGACAAACTCGCGGAGAGCAGTATGTTGTATCCGCACAGCACACCATGTAGAAGTTGGTCCCCCACTTCGTAGGCTTGTCTTTCATGTAGATCCGCATGGGGTTGTACTGGAGTCTGCTTCCGACCATCCCCTCATCGAAGGACAGCGTCCAATCCATACCAAACCCGTTCCTGAAAGTCTTCTCAATGAACATGACGCAACTTCGAAGATTGCCCCCCTGCAGCAGTTGCTTGAGTTATCATTGAAGTGTAGGAACCTCGTGATATCTTCGAATCGCTTCCGGCCCATGTGCTTGCTAAACGTGCCGCGGGAAATAGCGCCACACTCCGTTGTGGACCAGTGTTCTCCACGAGAGCGCCGATGGGGGCAGATAACTCGCGCTATGAGCAGCGCAATATAGTGCACGAATTCATGTGCTTGAAAGGGCTTCGCCTTGCTCATCTTAGCTTTGATGTCTGCTAGTGATTTCACTTGCTGTTTGGATGTGTAGCTTGCCACCGCTACCAGGCATTCACAAATATGGGCATTTATATCATATTCCCATATTGACCATATTCTAATTTTCAAATCGCCCATATATGAAAGGAAGAAAAAATTCGACTGTATGTGAATAGATCGCACTTTACCACATACAAATTGTACCCAATAATATTAAAGGTGTCTTTGCTTAGCCGGTAGCATTGCAATTAGCATATCGACGGCACATGCCATACCCGATACGAAGTAACCAGCCTCGGAATAGCCCTCCCTAAGCTCGTCTCCGACTAGGTAGCATTGCAAACGCAACAAGCCGCAGGATCACATTGGATTATAGGGGCAAAGTCTCAGTTCATTCATGCGTTAATCTCCAACTCAAACAGTGAAGCTGATAGGCTTTGGCGCTTGCACGCGGCGCAGGCCCGAGTTTTGGATCGGCGAGATCAGTCCTTCAATTTGAGTGGCATGGACTGAGAGTCATGGGCGAAGAGTGATGTCTGCAGAGTAGTAAATCACAAAAGGGGTCAGCATCACAAGGAACATAAGAACAATACATTACTTGATTGTTAGCTTTGCTAGGACGTGCGTGTGACGCTGTTATTTGGACCTGCGTTGCCACCTTACCGTTCCGTTGGATAGACGTGAGGCACGCACGTTTCTGATCGATTTAGATCCATGGCTCACCGAAACCCTTGAAAATCGGACAGCGGAGGATTCCAAGTCGCTCGTTTTGGCAGTGACTAAGACGTTTGCCCAGGCACCGGATGGTATTGATAATATTGTAGCTGAGCACACATCTGACAACAAAGCAGGCGACATCTTACCACCAGTCCTGCCTCATCAACTTGTTAAGATGGATGCGCCATCATTTAACGAGCTACTGAGTGAGCATAAACCCCGTCTACTTGTTCGACTGTCAGAAGTTGAAGTGCACAAAATCGGTCAGCCACTTTCTTAACTCCGACGTATGTATGCCAGAGACGACATATTGTGCGAAACACTCGACTCACACCAAGATGAAACAACCTCGTTTGAGGATGGATGTGAGCCAATCGGTGAAGGCTTTAGCCTCCTGAAGCAGTTCTGTGGTGACCTTGCGTCGACATTTCCAAACACGGCAACTGTGGAAAGCGACTTCTCCATCCTTGGTTGGGAGAAGGACGAATACCGCAAACGCATTACAGACTTCTCCTTAGAGGGGGTAATGCACTCGAAGCAGTTCCGTGATTTTCGTGTGAAAGACTAATCTAACCCGCTACAATACGTTTGCACTGACATTCCGATATCCCCATATCTTAACTCTTAGATCGCCTACGTTTAGCTTCAATATGGGCATAAACGCCTCACACATATTTGTGAATTCCTGACCGCTACTGACGTTTATGTTACTGCTCCGCCACTGTGTCAATCACGGACTAGCGGTACCAGTTGGACTCTTCTGCAATTTTTGTCCACATTAGCTTAGGCATGAAGCAGTATATCATACCAAGAGGTGATCCAGCATAAGCTCGAGCAGACTGAGTAGGTCCCCACCTCCCGTTGTATAGATCCGCTGCACCATCGACTTGTAGCTCAAAACTGTGGCCTTCATCGTAAATAACCCACTCTATAACTCACCATTACTTAGCAACTCTGGGTTGATGTTGACGACCTCATTAAGGGACCAGTCTTCGTCGACTACATCCTCGAAGAACTCACTATCATCAAGTTCTTCTTAGCTATTATTCAGCTCTTCAGCAGTTTCCGCACAGTACAAATCCTCTTCATTGTTCATCATTTCCTCTATGTATCCTCCGAATCAACGCATCAATCTCAGACTTTGCGTAGCAGAGGTTGGACGGCGTTGCAGCAGCCGGCGTTGCAGTAGTCGGCGTCTTCGCAGTCGGCGTCGTTGTAGTCAGCGGCGCAGCACATGACGTCTTGGCAGTCAGCGTCATCACAGTCAGTGTCATCGCGGTCGGCGGAGTGGTGGTCGGTGGGGCAACAGGCGGTAGACCAGACGCTGCTGGAGAGGTCATAGAAGTCGTGGGATGTGTAGTTCCAGCCATAACACCGTAATACAGCCATCCACACTGTCTAGCGAACGCCACCAACGCCTTCTCACCTAAATCACACCCATAGGTTAGCAACATGCACTATCAACAAGATAATTAGCGCTGGCAAGCGAACCCGTGAAGTAGTTAATGCCTTCTTTCCCTCGGACGGACCTGCCGGGCCGGGCGTAGCGATGGTCATTGCTTAGGCCGGTCGGGGGCTCGGGCGTCCACACCTGCTTCCACAGTTCTCTTCACAGTTGCTTGAACATTTTTTCCGGCGTCAACGAGGGGGAAATCAGGATTTCGAAACTGTTTCTGGAGGGAGCGGGATAGCTCAAGCGACAAGAACTTCTATCCACTCGACAACCACCGTAGACAGGCCCACCTACCCCGATCTGGATATAGACACTTGTCAAATGAGGCATGATTACGATTTGAAATCGCTCTATACAATCCTCTATATGCGGGCATTTTTTCGGTTTAATTGTTCGTTGCATATTAAAACCTGCAATAAAACGTATGCTGTATTATGCAGCATACGGGACAAGAAGGGTTAACTTTATACGGGGGCCAAAACATGAAACGATAAATAATCGGTCTGGGTTTCAGAGACCACTGCAATAAATTTTTAATGATTCTTTATTGCACTTATTGCCGTACCAAACTATTTATCGGCCTTCCTGTTGCTAAACGCTATCCAGATTAATCTAGCAAAGATCAAGTCCGATTTAAAATAAGAGGTCTTGATGATGGCATTTCACGGCAAACACACCTAACCGGTGACCAGCATCGCGTGCTTAATCGGGGTACGAACACCAACAGCATCTATTTTCAGCCCGGTGAAGTCGAAAGATACCTAATTAGAGAACGTTATCTGATCAAATAGGTACGCTGCAAGAATCCACCTCAATCTACCGCAGTATGAGCCTTTTTCGACGATGGAGCGGATTTTTGCGGTATCTCGGGACAATTTGTGACGAAGTAATGTTGGATGGACGACGTGGTGGGCCTGGGAGTAATGGAAGTGACATATGCTAATGGCATGGCCGAGTCTGTACACCACAGAACGATTCATCGTACATGTACAGTTTTCGTAAAAAAAAAAACTACCAGCATTTGAGTTTGAAGTTACCTGTCGTATCCCGAATGAATGTGATCTCACCTTTGGTGTGCCGATAATCAGGGCCGCCAATTTTATCAGTTTTAATTTTTAGAGCTTCCAGCACACAATAAATAATGTGACCCTGGCGTAATCTACGTCCTCATAAATAATGGCATGTGCAAATAGATAAGGTTAAATGCAAATTGTTGGTTTTCACAGGAGGCATGTTCTCCAATATTGGTGTTTGTATGAATAGTAGTTCACGTGATTCCTCATATTGAAGTTTGTAAGACGATGAGCTTGCGACATAAATTATGATCAAATAAATATTTCGGTAGCATGGGATCTGCAAATGGTCGACTCTGATTGGCTGTCAGGATGCAACACTCACTGACGCACTAAGTAAATCCATCTTTGATTGGCTCTCACAGATTAATGAATTTCTTTTTTAGTATAATTTTATGTATGACACACTGTCAATACAGACAATCCACTCCTTAGTAATGACAAGGTATGGGATATAAAATGTGTACAAGCCCAACAAATAAATCCGTCTCACACCTCGATCGTTGCAAGAAACACAAATCAAGAAATATTAATATTCTGAAGTACTTGACCCTTTCTCGAGCCACCTTCGTTTTGTAATTGATTCTTAAAGGGCGCATTTTTCGCCCTTTTAGAAATTCACGGTACTACCTCCTGGTATACCCGCCTCTTCGAGGATTGTAAGTTGAAGTGCACCATCCCATAGGACCTGCGTCTGACAGAACCAGGAGCCGTCAAAGGGCGCATTTTGCGCCCTTTTACAAATTCACGGTACTACAAGTGCAACAAGTTGATTGGCCAATATTGAAAAAGTGTTTGTGCGACTAGTCAAATCTATCGGTTATTGGCCAAAATACTATGGTACAATGTACCTACACCGTATTTTATCCTGCAAATTAAATAATTTCCCCGTATTTTACCATTTAGTCTACTCTTTTTTGGACGACGACGTGGCATCACCCGTCAATGAGTCCACGAATAAAACAGCCTGCATGTGCGTTCGATTTCGCATCATTATCGGGTGGATACAAATGACGAGGAATTGTACGTACTTGCTTGTGTTTGTTGGCACAGCAAACGTAGCTGGAAGCTAAGGAACTTCCTTTATCAAACCTGGGGGGCTATCGCTTTTCCCAGTGCACGCAACTTCTGCTAGCAGAGCATACTGAGCAACTCTGATCATTTAGGGTCCTGCACACAATGCATGCATGCATTAGGGGAATTGTAAATGATGCACGTGCGCAACAAATCCGCGCCAAAATTTGGCGCCATCTGCTGACCTTTTGAAGTTAATATCCTTTGGGTAGTGTTGGCAATCTATTTGGTAAAACAATAAAACGTGTAATACATGAACCTTTATAACCTGAACAAGGAGCGACATTCCGTCACAGCCTCCAGTTTTCACCATCACCCCCACAACTAAATCAGTCAGGAAACGGCGGCGGAGAATGACTAAGCGCAAGGCTGAGGAAGCGCTCCCCGTCGCGAGGAAGCATAGGCGTGTGAGACGAGCTACAGGCAGTGACAAGGGGGATCAGGTCGTGACGGGCTGCTTTGGTGGGGTGCTCGAGTTCAGGTAGCTGTGGCAAACGCTGCGCAAGGACAGCTGGACTTCAAAGCCACCTCTAGGTGGGCGATGCTTGGGTTCCCGCTACCGCTACATCCGCCCAGGCGGAAATCCACGTGGCATTGAAGGCGATGACTATCTACTTGGAGAGGACGCCGTGCTTGATTTCATTCAAGCGCACGGTATGAATGCGTATGCTGATACAGGACCGTCAATCAGCCGCTAATGTTACCCTACGTGGCATGTGTTGTTGTTGCTAGCTACTACGAGTACTGGATCTGGACGAGGCGAAGGGCAAGCTGACGACGATCAGCGTGGTGGAGATGGCGCTAGTGGGCATGGCCGTAACGAAGGTGTTCGAGGCCACACCCGTGGCCGTCTTGAGGACACGGCAGCGGCACTGACCGTCCGTCGTGGTGCATCCTCGAGCTCGCAAGTCGAAGCTGACGTCATCGACGTGGAAGGTAGGACCGACGTGGGCGGTGTGCGTGTTGACAGGTAGGTGCTAACAGGTACACCGTATGTGTGTAGCTACTGCGAGTGTGCCCGGACCTGGACGCGGCGAAGGGCAAGCTGGTGATGTTCGACGCGGTGGGGCTGGCGCTAGTGGACGTGGTCGTGGGTCCCGCAACAATGCTGTTCGAGGCCGTGGTCGTGGGTCCCGAACCAACACTGTTCGAGGCCGTGGCCAGACCCGTGGCCAGACCCGTGGCCAACTTGAGGACGTCGTCGTCGTGGAAGGTAGGACCGATGAGGGTGGTGTGTGTGCTCACACGCAGGTGCTAACAGTATCACTGTATGTGTATTGGGGCGTAGCTACTACGAGCGTGCCCGTCGCTGGACGATGCGAAGGGCAAGCTGACGATGGTCGACGTGGTGGAGATGGTCCTAGTGGCCGTGACCGTGGAGTCTGTTACGATGCTGCTCAAGACTGTGGCAATGGCAGAAGCTTGGTTGATCAACCAGGACGCGGAAAAACGCGTACCCATGGTAGTGACGTCCAGAATGACGTTAGTTTACGAGCTGATGGACCGATGATATCTACAACTCCAAGGACACTACCCCCTCGACTGATTCGTGATGTGTATATCGGCCAGTTCGTGGCATTTTCCCTTGCGAGGGAGCCGTGGATGAACAAGAAAATCTATCGACCGGCTGGTACGGCGTACTTCGTTGGAAGAGTCTGTCGCCCAGCCAAAAAATGCAGAGATGGTTCGAAGTTCCAGATTCGGTGGCTCGACACTGAGTTCCAAAGCAGCATTGAAAACCGCAGTGTCGGCATGATTCAGCTTGGGATGGACAATTACACAGTATTGACAAAGGACCAGAGCAACCAAGACTGGCAAGAACTACTTGAGTGTGATGAATCAGAGCAAAACGAGATTGACGAAGACCATGACCTCCTAGAAACAGAAGTTTATGAAGCTTACGATCCTGCAGATCTCCTCCCAACGACCCTGGAAGAAGTGGAGGCGGTGCGTAACATGCGTTTCAGTCCCTCAGAGACCATGGACCCACCCCGAGATCTTTATACACATGATGATGGAACCACGCTGACTTATGTTGGATCCGAATACCGCCACATCTTCGAGCACTCTGCGAGCTCCAGTTTTTTTTTTGTGTACATACCATTGTTCTTCTGGCGCCAGGTGCTCCATGAGACGAATGCGTACGCAGTCATTTATGAAATCAAGATCACAAAAGAGTTTACGATGAACGAATTAATGACCTTCTTGGGCTTTTATTTTTCATGGCTCTAAACGACAAAGGTGAGTACGCAAACTACTGGGGGCATGAGCCCGAAGACGCCATTTTTTGGGTGAACACTTGCTCATTAGATGGTGTTACGTCTCTAAATCGGTTCAAGCTTCTTCGACGATGCCTAAGTTTCAACGCGGCTCCCACGACCATGGCCCAGGACGCCGCTGCTCGAATCCGACCGCTACTTAATTTGTTGAAGGTCACGGGCGACAAGTACGTGATTGTAGGGAGAGACGTCGCTCTCGATGAAGCAAGCGTTGCTTGCCGATCGCGTCAGGGGCGGCACATGATTGTGTTCAACCCGACAAAGCCTGGGGGGAAGTACCATTTTAGGCTCTACATGGTGTGTTGCTCGTCGACCTGGATTGCTCTAAATTATAAACTACACTGCAATCGCAATGACATCGCGGATCGGCTGAAAGGTGTGATTGGAGAGGCGGAGGTTCAGGCTCTGAGCCAGGAGCTGCAAGAAGTCTCGAAGGTTCGCCAACACGTTCTTGAAGTGGTGCGCCCTCTTTTCGGTTCACATCGCGTGGTAAACATGGATAATTATTACGCATCTGTACAACTGCTACAGGGACTTCGCCTAAAAAGGGTTGTATGGATGCGGTACCATCCGCGCCAATAGTAAGCACTTTCCTGCTCACACTATGCTTGACAAAGACGACAAGTGCTCCCGCGGTGAATTGCGTCAAGCCGTGTCCAGAGAGCATACAATGGTAGCGGCATCCAGGTGCGACGGTAGTATTGTTCATATGGTGTCCAATGCCGATGCCTCCACCGTGGAAACGGTGACCCGAACGGTCTGGAACATGGCCCAAGAATTCCCGGCACCCACATGTGTCAAGGAATACAACCAAAATATGCAGGGAGTGGACAGATTGGACCAGATAAGGGGAAGATTATCCATTGCAGACGGCCACAGCTACAAACGGCGGCATAAGAAGCTCGCTCTCGCTCTTATTGACATTGCACGGACGAATGCGTTCCTGACCAGGCGCTTGGTGACCCCCGAGTCCACTGCGCGCGACCCGCACAGAACGTTTATGACTACTTTGGTTGGAGAACTTATTAGCGGGCAGTGGGTGCCTACCAAATATACATTATCCAGGTGCCATATCTGCAGCAGATAAGGTCGTCATTTTCAAGATGTAAGTTGACTTATCGCTCAAAACCTCCACCACAATTGACGTACAACTACAATATGTGTCCGGCTGATACAGCCCTGAATCAGACGGTTCCAGTCCAAACTTCTGTTAGCTTGAAGTGTACCCGACACTTTGTCTCGGACACCGCTGCACACCGCCAGCTTCTAGATTTCATCACTTCGGATTTTTGCGCACGTCGACCACAAGCATGACCGACGACGACTTGGACGTGCTGCTGCTGGCGACGGATGCCTTCCTGCAGCAGGGGAAGGCACTGGGGGAGGTGCGACGAGAAGTCTACGAGAGGCTGCTGGAGGAGGCGTGGCGCTCCGCCATGCGCTGCCGTCACAATTTGACGGTGCAGTGTCTGGACACGCCGAGTGACTCTGCGTGGATGATGCTGTACAACTACGGCAGCGACCTGAACTTCCTCAACGCAACTAGCTTGACTAGGTAATGTATTCGATGTTATGATACCTGATCTACGCTATCATGGCTAACTCTTAGCGTGTATATCAACAGAGCTGCGTTCCAACAGCTATTACACCGGTTTGCAGACTTCTACGTCATTTCAAATCCAAATTCGCGCGGTCGCCCGCTAAAGCTACGCTACCACCACCAGATCCTGGGACTCGTGCTAAGTTTCTACGTCGGATCGATGGAGCAGAGCACGCTATGCATGCTCTTTGGTGCTCCACCAAGCACGTTGTCGCGGACACTTCGACGGGCTGAGGACGCGTTGTCCAAAGCGCTCACCGGATACGCACCTGCAAGAATCTCGTGGCCATCACCTGCGCACCAAGTCGAGTTGGCGAAGCTTGTTGAATCCCGTGAGCCCTTGCTCAAGCACACGTTCGGCTTCATCGATGTAAAGAACTTAAAGGTTGGTACAACATGTTGTTTGGAATCGATGCTTTTATTTAAAGGAACTTACGCATGTTGGTAACGAATGTGTTGTAGGCTCAGGAGCCTTCCAACGCAGACTTGCAGAATGCAATGTTCAACAGGTGGCTTCACACCGTATTCGTTACGGGTACGATCTGTTTTGCAGCTGACGGCTGCATTTTCTGGAGCAAACACAACTGCCCCGGATCGTGGAACGACTCGGACACTTCCTTGGAGTTCCGTACGAAGTCGCTCGACCCGGGGCTGTGCCCCGACACACGCATGAACGTGGTGTCGGACTCTGCGTTTCCGTGCTCGACTGCCATGGCAGGCCGCATCCTGACACCGCTCAAGGACGGCGATCTGGAACGCATCCTACCTGCACTTAGAAGTTCGGCGAGAACTGTTCACAACGCGATCACCTCAGTGCGCCAAGCTGCCGAGTGGGCATGGGCAGTATACAGAAGGTATACAGCCGCCTCAACCTCCCATTACCGTACGACCAGGAACGTCGTGGACGGAGGCTCAATACCTTGTTTCGTCTTGCGAACTACCGTGTACGCACGGTAGGAATATCACAAATCCGTACGACCTTTTCGGGTGCTATGGAAGTGCCGTCACAAATGTAACTGCCTCGCTGTTTGTCTTTAGTGGTAGTTGGTTATGAACGATCAATACATTTTGCTATTTGCTGAATTGTGTTCACCATGGCTGCAATCGCTATGTTACACACCATGTAGATGCACGCATCAACAAGAACTCGATCGTTTCACGTGAAAAGTAGTTGGTTTAGAGGCTTAGTGTCCTAACATGCAAGTGCGATGTAACTTCAATTCAAATTTGAGCCTCCATGGGCTCTCGAACAGCTCTTCGGTCTCGACGCGGTGAACTCACGCCTTCTTGTTGAGGGTCCCGATCAGCAGGATCGGCTCCTGCGTGCGCGCGCGAGCTTCTTCCTTATCGCGGCGCGCACGCTCTTCCATGTCGAGTTTGTCTTGGCGGCGGCGCTCCTCGGCCTCCGCCTTGTCCGCCATGAAACGCGCCTCGCGAGCGGCAACGTCGTCGCGACGACATTGCTCGTCTTCAGCACGGCGGGCCACAGCCTTGCGCTCGATCTCATCGCGAAGCAGCAAGATTGTTTCGAGCATGCTTCCTCCCATATATGGTGTTGGCCGATGTCTCGAGTCCGTCCAACTTCGACTTGAGAGCGGTCGTCGCCTTCATGGCACGGATGCGCTTGACCTTCGCAAAGCTGGCCTCCAATAGGTCCTTGTCGCCGTCAAGGTTGCGCTTGGATCCGACGGTGTCACGAAATGTGGTCAGGTCGGAACCGCCAAGGCGGTTGGAGAAGTTCTGATACTTCGACTCTTTCGACTCTTCAGGGTCGTCGCGGCTTCTGATGGAAGCCTTCTGCTTCGATGGCTGCAGAGCTCCCGATGTCGGCGTTGTGGTCGACTTGCGAGTCTTCGCGCGTGTAGTTGGCGTCGCACGAAGTGTTGGTGCGGGGCGAGGAGTATCAGGAGGGGCATCTCGCCCTTCGCTAATGAAGGGCGATGCGAGAAGGTCTTGAAATTCACCACGACTCGATGGTCGGCTTGAAGCCGAAGACTCTCCATCGTTGGACTGGTCGATGCGGACCGTGACTTGTTGACCAAGACCAACGCTGGTCACGCGTGCAGCGGCACCAACAAGTTCAGCTATGCTGTTACCGTTCCTGTCGAACACGTCGTCGTCAGGGTCCACGTCGAAGCCAAAGTCCGGTTCAATGTCTTGCTGGTCCTCGTCCACACCGTCGTCCATCACAACAACGTTAGCCTTTTCGTCGATGGCCTCTTTGTGCTCCTTGGCTCGCTTGATGTGCGGTGGCATCTCAGACACACCCGTCAGCTTTCGGGTACTGTACAGCACCTTAAACTTGCGCCGCAGACTTTCGTAGTCCAGATCGGGCCACCCGCGGGTTCTAGTTGCGTTGTAGAACCCCGCCATACGATCCTATTCATCTTTGCCGAGTGGTAGGTACTCCTCGACAAGGTTCGGTAGTCGGTCGACCTCAGACATCTTGTAGTTAGCGCTGCCAGATATTTTAACCATCTGAGTACATGTACAACAAGACCATGTCAGTGCAAGCAAACTCAGGCACAGCCGCGAGCGAGAGAGAGAGAGAGCGTACCAGGGGCGAACGAGGCGGAGAGGAGGAGGGCTTGAAGTGGAGATCTGCTCGGTACTTGGCAAAAACCAAAATGAAGGACGCTGGTCGCCTGCTTCGCCAGCAACTTGCCCTTCCAGCAACAAGAAGAAGCATTCCCCGCCACCAATTCAAGTTCGATCTTGGTGCGATGCTGCTTTTGAACAGCTTGAACCTGATAGCGCGCCAAATTTGCGCGCGCAAATACAGTGCGAGCCTCCTCCAGGTTGTTGGCGAGCGCAAACTCGCTGCGAACGGCGTTGTCGAACGAGGCCTACGTCACGTACGAGTTGAAGTTGGCGCCGAACTGCGACGTGCACTAAACGCCTTCATAGCCTACCAACGCATAGTAATAGTGATGAGCTAACTGCATTCGAATCTTTCAATGTGCATCTGTCTTCAAGCCACTCTTATCTATACAAACATCGGTATGTCTGCACGTCTTCAACCTTCTCTCGGACCTTGGCATCTCCTTCGCGCCTTGAACTTCGCGCTTGCGGTTATCACGGGTCTTGCTGGTCTTGGATATCGCGGTGGCGGCATCCGTCGCGCTGGCAGCGACAGACGAACCACAGGTCGTCGCCGTAATCCACCGTCACCTCTTCACCGCGGTGGACCTCTTGAGCCGTGGCCACGACAACCGTAGTGCGTCGTCCGTTGGCGACCTCCACAAATTTGGCCATGGGATTGCATGAGTGGTTCACGAACCTCAGGAGACCACCCATGTCGTCAGCATTGATCGCCACGCGAACGGGGTGCGTCGGCATCTCAGGGCGCTGCTTAATCACGAGGCGATAACCGTTGTTGCGCGGTCGATTTCCGCGCGAGACGCTGAGATGTTCCATCTCGCCTAAGTACTGGCCAAGTACCTCGGCAGCATCAATGTCCTCGGCAGCAACCACGCCCAACTCCGACGTGCGTACATTGCGACCCAAGTACACCTTGGGGAACTCCTCCAACCCGTTGCCGCACTTGCCGTCGAACAGACAGCAATTCACGTTGCAGTACAGGTTCATCAGTGAGTTCCGGCATGAGCCGACGCGGCATGGCGAGGAGCAGTCGCACCACCCAAAGTGTGGCACTGCAGGAAAGACGGTTGCCAGCGGGTTAAACAGCTCTCGCAAGTGTGCCACACGGCACGGAAACGAGCAGGCGCGAAGACGTCGCGCGATCGCGAGCCACTTGATCTTGGTCGGCGTGACACCTCCGTGGTCGTGCGCATCGATCCGCGGGGGTTGACGACAGGACTCGTTGACTGCTGGACCACCGGTCGTGCACGCGTGTAAGGTGCAGCAGCATGACGGCGAGCATGACGCCCGTCTTGACGAGCGCTCAGCCCCTTCGTACGCGTGCCCAGGAGTACGGGGGATCTTGGTGGCGTCTCCAGAAGCACTGGTGAAGAAGTCGTGGGACTGCGAGGTGGACGCCCAGCCACCGGCGACGTAACTGGTGCAGTCGTTGCCTCCGTGAGTGGTGGCGCATTGACTGCTGCCCGCGCTTGGTGTATCGCTGGGTGTGTCCAGGCGACAGCCACGGAGGTGCTGAAGTTCCAGTGGAAGCCAAGTCTTCATCAGGTTCAGCACGACATTGCGAGCGGCAGCCGGAGCCGTCCTTGGTGCCGCGGTGCTCGTTGTGCTGGGTGTTCGGCGGCGTATTCTCGTCGTCACTTGAGTCGTTGATGCATCGGAGCTTCCAGTGCAGTGAGGATTGAGTGAAATGCACTATGATTACTAGGAAGGTAGTGCACGTTAGATAACAACCGGCAATAGAACATCTTTTTCACAGTCAAAGCGCACCTTTTCGATTTGAAGTGTCTTTGCTCCTCCGAAGGCAGAATTGAAAGTGATCGACATCTTGAAGTGTCGGAAGATTTATGCAAGTGAATAAGACGACGGAGTGATGGAAGCTTCGGTCGGAGTGATGGTCAACTTAAAATATACAAATTTCAAGATTAATTCTTAAGTTGGCTACACGACATAACTCTAGGGGTAGGTGAGCCTCGTGAGACGATATTTACGTCTCACGAGATTTATGCTTTGATAAAACGCGTCATATCTGCTGCAGATATGACACCTGGTTAATGTATATTTGGTAGGCACCCAGTGGGTGCATGCACCAAGCCAGGGCCGCCTTTCTACGGACGAAAATTCCACAACGATCCTGACTCTAGCAGTACCTTCGCAACCCCGTCTCGTCTGGATGGTGATCGAATAGTGGTAAACCCAGAGCCAATGTGTCCATCGGTGTCGTCAAGGCAAATTCATGCTGATAGGAATCGTAAGCGAAGACGATGCATCATCTGCCGCTGGGAAGGTCGCTATCCTACCGAAGTGACGAACTACTGCCATACGCATTGCGTATGTTTATGCCGAGTTGTTTACACGTAGGAACCCAAGCCGTGGCACTGCCCGACTGTAACGTGGGCGTGCTGACAAAAGTTCCACTGCTTTTACCTGCCGGCCGGGCTGTTGACCACGAAGAGTTGCATTCGACGAGGCTCTAAACTTGCACTAATGCGTAATGAGAAGAGGACAGCGCTGGCGATGAATGAGGTGAACAGTGAGGTGACCAGTGAGGTAACTCACCAACCCGAGTCAAGTGAAGAGATGGGCGCGTCTTATTCTGGCGATGAGCAGATGGCTAGATCGCTGACAGCCGATCTAGACATGGCGGTCACCGATGTGGACGTGGTATCCGTTTTAGATGACGGCGAGGAAGGGACAAGGCCGTCGTCCCCCAGATCGTCGTCGCCAAGGCCGTCATCACCGTGACTGCTGTCACCTTAACTCTCGTCACCAAGACCGTCACCACCATGCTGCCGGCCGTCGTGACAGTCTGCACGCTGCTCGGTTACGCGGTAGTCGTCACGGTGCACGAGGCGACCAACGAGTAAGGACAGAAGTGCATGTATGTTTGAATTTTTATGATACTTGCAACCACTAGTAGTGCACATATATTGGGTTTTGTGTGGAAAATGTGGGTCAACTTACAAAGATAAACTATGATAGTCCGTGGCCAATCTCCTACTCGCTGGTCGCCTCATGCACCTGACGACCACCGCGTAACCGAGCAGCGTGCTGTCTGTCACGACGGCCGGCAGCATGGTGGTGACGGTCTTGGTGACGAGAGTTAAGGTGACAGCAGTCACGGTGATGACGGCCTTGGCGACGACGATCTGGGGGCGACGGACTTGATGATGAGGGTCTTAATGACAACGGCCACGGTGACGACGGCTGGCCATGACGATCTGGTAGACAAAGTCCTTGGTGACGGACTAGTGCTGATGTGACGAGGTCGGTGAACCTTAATCGCCCAAATGTATAGCGCTAGCCCTGACTTTAGATTAGACAGAGGGTCAGTCTCAGAACGCAGATGTTAATCCACTTGTAGATATCAATCCACTTCCTGAGTTGGCGTGTGTCCCTTGTGATATCCTCTTTGTTGTCGTTATCTCTAGGGGTAGACTGAGGGAATCACCGTTGAGTTGTTGTCCACTGTGAAGCGTGAGCGTTCTGAGTTGGGTGTCACATTTCTCTTTGAACCGTCTCAGTGCTCAGTTGGGTTGCTTCTGAACGCAGATCCAATATAGATAACCAATATAAAACAGGGTATACAAATATACAGCCACTCTTATTCTTTTAGACCCTTGAGTGGTGGGTCTGTACGCCAGTCAACTGGGACTACGCTTCAGGCACTGGTCAACCTGAAGGCTCCCTTCTTCTTTTCGCGCACCACCTCCCGAAAGAGGAATATACACTTCAATACAATACTTTCCTTTCAAACACAGTCTAGTAATTAACTCTGGGGGACTGCAAACCAACCAGAGAAACAATCGTTAACATGAAATGGGTACCCGCCCTTACCAATACACGCAACGGGCCCAACTAGGATATGGAGTGCGCGGATCACCTCAAACGCTCGTTGCGAATGATCACCAACGCAGGGGGACTTGAGCGTTTGAGTGCTCCGCTCACCGGCTTGTCCTTATAGTCCGATGCGCCTCGACGAAGTCGACTTGTGCTTGTGACGGCAAAATGAACACTAAGTTGTTAACCTACTCCTACTACATGCAAATATATACTCTGTTTCACTATACCAAGTGTCGGCTATCTTTGACTGCCAGTTCACTTCGCTTCGATCGTCTTCTGCGGTCTCAGATCTTCCATGTTCCTTGGCGTTCTTCCCATCGCTCATCTCCCGGGCGTTTGACTTGACTTCAGTATGGACATGCGTAACATAATCACGATTGTGGGTACAGGTGCCACATGGTCGTGCGTAACGTAATCAGGATAGGGGGGTGCAAATCACCCACCTTCAAGCGTCCCTTCGCGTACTGGCTCCTTCGCATACTGGCTTCTTCGTTTCAGTGCTGAGTTGAATATGTGATCCAGACTCAGAGTGGATGTGCGTTTCGAAGTTAGAGTTGACCGCACTCAGACTTGGGATGATGTATAGAGTATCCCTGGGTGATAGTCACTTTGAGTTGGTACCCGAAAGTCACTCAAAGGACTGGCCACTCTGAGTTGGGGTGCTTGAAAACACACTCGGAGGACTTAGGTGTTCTTGAGTTGGGGTACCCGAAAGTCCCCAACTCCGAAAGCATACATTCTCAAGTAGCTATATATAGAGAGGTGCTTCCCAACTGGGACACCTTCGTCGCAGAGGCTCTTGATCATCCACTTGTCATCACTTGGTCACTCGTAGTTCGGAAGTTACTTGGACTTTGGCGTCTTCGGGGTACAACTACTTTCACAACTGTGGAAAACATCGGTCCCGGGTACATGATATATTTGTGCCTTTGGTCAAGGCGATACGGGCCACCACGTGGGATACATTCCCAAGGGTGGTTACGACTTTAGAAGGTCTCCTGTAGTAAGGACGGGGGGCGACCTGGACTGAGTGCACATTGTGTTCAGAGTGTACAATTCTGAACACGCACTTCCAAGTCTAAGGGCCCATCCTTGACCTAGGGCACCATCACTCCGCGGGCCAACTGCCACTCCAGCAGTCATCTTGTCTCTCCCAAAATAACCAGGTCTTCTTCCATAAATCACACAATCTCCACTGAGAACAATCCAGTTCGTAACGTATCCACATCCATCCGAGAAATTTCCAGATTCCATCGTCACAATGCTGTCGCTGACGGTGAAGGCTCTACGGTGGATTCCGACTACCTCCTACTTGCCAACTACCCCCTCCCCACTTGCCACCGCCTGCTCAGTGACCGCAACCTGTTCGCTTGTCGCCGTCTTGATGCTTAGCAGCTGCACTCACGATGGACGCCCATACTAGAAGGCCACCTCTTCCTGGTGGAGACGCAGCCACTGACCTCACTGGCAGCACGGATGGCAGCGCTGAATCCGCACTCACCGCCGACGTAGCTCTCGCTCGTGGTGCTCCTGTCGCTCTGGTGCTTGTCACCGAGTCACTCTCGCTGGTCCAGACGGCGGTACTTATGTCGCGCTCTCTGTAGGCAGCAGTAGCACGCCATTAGCCGTCGTACTTGCCTCTGTCGCCGAAGGCACTCGAGCAGGTGACGCAGTCGCCAATACCGGCTCACTTTCACCGACGAAGGCGTTCTCGCTAGTGTCGTAGTCGCCGGTCTCTCACAATGGTCTCGTCTTACTCCTTGGCCACCGTCTCCTGGCTTGTCGCCACCTCCTCGCTTGCCGACTCGTGCACCCTGATTGCCTGCCCAGTGACAGGCTCCTGCATGATGGCCGCATCATGCTCAGTGGTCGCCTCCTGCTTGCTGGTCGCCTCGTGGCTGTTTGGCCATCACCTCACCAATTGACGCCTTCTGCTCCGTGGGCACCTGGCGAGCATGTATCTTAGAATTTGTATGATACTTGCGACCTCGAGTAGTTCATATATATTGGGTTTTGTATGAACTATGTGGGCGACCACCAAGATAACACTAAGATGGAAAATTCACATTTTACTCAGTGGCCGATTCGCTCATGTATACCAGCTTCCGAGACTAAAGAGAGGACGAAGCAAACGAGCTGTAGGTGGAAAGTGAGAAGGTGGTGACCAGGTGCCCACGGAGCAGAAGGCGTCAATTGGTGAGGTGGTGGCCACACAGACGCGAGGCGGCCAGCGAGCAGGAGGCGACCACTGAGCATGATGCGGCCATCATGCAGGAGCCTGTCACTGGGCAGGCAATCAGGGTGCACGAGTCGGCAAGCGAGGAAGTGGCGACAAGCCAGGAGACGGTGGCCAAGGAGTAAGACGAGACCATTGTGAGAGACCGGCGACTACGACACTAGCGAGAACGCCTTCGTCGGTGAAAGTGAGCCGGCATTGGCGACTGCGTCACCTGCTCGAGTGCCTTCGGCGACAGAGGCAAGTACGACGGCTTATGTCATGCTACTGCTGCCAGTCGCGAGCACGACGATATAAGTACCGTCGTCTGGACCAGCGAGAGTGACTCGGTGACAAGCACCAGAGCGACAGGAGCACCACGAGCGAGAGCGAAAGATTTAAACCGCTGAGGGCGACTAAACAGTGATATCTTTGACAACAAAATATTGTTGTATTTGGCATTTTAGCGTTTTCTCCTGTAGATATATATGATATGAGATCCTGACCTCCAACTACACGGCACGTTCACCTGTCTTATAAAACTCCACTTGGTGCAGAAGGGTTGCATGCATGTTACTCGATGCCTTGGACAAAATCGACAACTTACTGCAGCGATGCGAGCACTGGCCATTGCACATAACTCCCGCGACAATACCAAGTTTGCATCTTCCTCAAACAAAAAGTTGTTAGCAAACACGATCGTAGAGTTGCACATCGGTCTTTTGGATGACAGTGCTGCATCGCGGACATCGGCTGCAACCATGGTCACTTTTTGTAGAAGAAGATAGTCTTGTAAAGAACTTTCGATAAGCTCCTCGCCAAGCGCACACAACTCCGCCCGTACCTCGATACCCACAAACGCTCTGACGTCGGTTGTAAGCGCTACCTGCGCTACTACATTGCCTATCCCCGATCCAATGCCAAGGAACACGTCATTGGCATTTACGGGGCCCACGGCCTCCACTATATCGGCAACACCAGCAGGAAGCACTTCTCCAGCATTCCCATACATACGGCCAGCCTGCTGTCTCACGTCATCTGCACTGACGTCACCGAACAGAGCTGTCAGTGCTCTCACAGCTTCGGGAAGAGTCCGAAACGTCGATTGAGGATGGTCACGAGGTGCAGGGCGCCTTGGGGTCTGGGTTGGGTGAGGCGATTCAACCAACAACACCGTTGTTGTTGTGGTACTTGGTGTCGCTGGCTCGCTAATGTCGCTGTCAGTGGCGGTGTAACACTCTCTGTCGGCGCTGGCCTCGTCGCCGATGCCGCTCTTTCCGCAGATGTCTCTCTCAGTGGTGACAAATCAACCACTCTCGCTGGTGGCGCTCACGCCGCTGACATCGACCTCACTGGTGACGACAGTGTTGCCCTCGCTGTCACTGCCGCAGCCACCAACTGCGGAGCTAATACGGGTAATGGTGTTGCCCGCGCTGGTGGTGACGCAGCCGCTGCACTCGCTTCTGACACTGGACTCTCTCTCACAGCTGATGTCGATCTCGCTGTCGACGACAGTGGCGCCCTCGTCGCCGGCATCGACTTCGGATCTGAAACTGGTATCACTGCTGACGGTGGTGTTGCCCAAGCTGACGACGCAGCCGCTGCTGTTGGCGGAGAAGGCGAGATCGCTTTCGCTGGTGGTGCTCTCTCTCGTGAAGACAGAGCCGCTCTCGCAGGTGGTACTGGTGGCGCCGAAGGCGTTGTTACTGGAGGCGGCGATGTTGGTCGCGATGGTAGCGTGGACGCGGGCCTCACTAGCGTCGCCAGTGTTGAACATACTAGTGTTGCTGTAGTTGTTCTAGCAGACAACGCAGAGGTCGACCTGACAGGTAATACACGTCCCGCTCTCCCCGATGCGAGCCTTCCTGGCGGTCTTGGTGTCTGTCTTGTTGACGGCGTGGCCGTCCAGATGGATTGGTTTGTGAATTTTCCGAAGAAGCACGGCGGGAAATCGCTGATATTTCGACCATAGGTCCGTTTGAGGCTACGTAAACGTAGCTGGAGCTCGCGCGCAGTTCTCTTCGTTTTCGCCATGCGGCGCTCGACGTAGTCCCATGTGATTCGAATTCTCTCCCTTTCAAATTGTAGCGCAATTTGCACGAGCTGTTTATCTTCCCAGTCTTGGAAGCTGGTGCGCATGATGAATACGGAAGTACACGCGCTCTGTGGTGCATGTACCTTTGACTGTATACCCAATGGGTCGTCCTGAAGGCTGAAAGATAAGACTGAGTTATTTTGCCGTTTATGTCAGCCAAGATCAATTCAGGATAGGAAAAAAAACACGTTTTATGGTTAGTAAATCAGGTCGTGTTGGCGAAGTGACAGTGCCACGTCGCCACTGGCATAGTATTTTACGATGAGTCCGGTTCAACTACAATAAAATACGTCAGCCCTTTTACGCTCCTCGATTATGATTGGTGGAAAAACCTTGTTACAAAAGAAGGTTTTGCAGAAACAGCTGTAAAGCTTAAAGGGTGCATTTTTCGCCCTTTTAGAGGGGGTATTCCTACCATGTTTGCAAAACCCCTAAAAGGGCGAAAAATGCGCCCTTGTATCGCGAAAGGGTTAACTATGGTAAAAGTCCATTCAGTGCAGGGATCCTTGCTCCCAGTCTAATCCCTCGCATAACGTACGCTGCATCGATCGGTACCACTCCTGCATCCGGTAAGAGTGTAAGGTGTCGGACCTGACACTGACAAAATCTGGAGTTGACCAGCAATAATCTGGATGACTTGGGCTTGGGCAGGGCAGGCATTGTGTGGCAAGCTCCAGTTGTTGAAATGAGTGATAGGCCGAGAGGATCGAATCGCGAGCTGCTCGATTGAGTGGTGGCGGCCGCAACTGCGGGTGCGCCATGCCTGCAACCCCTGACAGTACGAATGGCAGCGTGAATGGTGTATTGAGTGTACCATAGCAGTGGTATAATGAACGGGGCTGTCACCATGGCAGGACAGGAATATTATTACCTAGGAATAAAAACTGAGTTTCTGATGCCATGACAACGAACGGTGATTGCACGTATCGAGTAGAATAGTAAGTATTAGCTGGAGGCATTTGGCTTGGATTTGTATGTCGCTCTGCCAGCGTTGACGATAATCACGGATTTGTATCGAAAAATACAATGATTGGGCTTTGCTGACATGTGAATTCCCCCACCGAGCGAAGCGAGGCGGTCAGTTACTTTTCTCGGCTTAAACCTGCCCAGGTACAGGTGCATCCTAATAACCCTATTGACGACTAAACCTAGTCCACGAACGAGCACCACGCGAATGGATACAGAAGCTCCAAGCATATCCTCACCACATTTTTTAGCAAGGAAACCGTCAGATGACGAATAGTTTATGATTACAAGACAATGAACGCGAGGACAGTCCGTTAATACATGTCAATGCCCCGGAAAGATGTATGTTTTGGGTCGGATGAGCGGTCAATCTCGTATAGCGTACAATCAGACAAGCGTGAGAGAAAGACATCCAGTACACAGGATTCCAGACATCTTCGAGTACATCGCTATGCCAATGGAACTTAATAACGCATCGACAACGTTCAACCGAATCGTGCAGAGGCTTTTCAAGGACATGTGTAATTGTGTAGCCACTTACGTCGACGACATTTACGTGTTTAACAAGTCTAGGAACGTTAATGACTATTTATGGAGTGGCGCGTGCTTGAGCGATGACGTGAGAAAAATCTGTAGCTGAACCTTTCGAAGATGACTATTTGTTCAGAGGAAATAGCCTTCCTCGGGGACTTTGTTGGGCGCCCGGGAGTACGCATCGACCCAGATAGAGTCCGAGAGGGGCGTGAGTGGTCGTTCCGAAAAATATACGCAAATTGCAGTCGTTCCTGGGGACTACGGTCTACGATCAACGTTCCGCAAACCGTATTCAGAAATTAACGCTCCGCTCTCGGAAAGGGTCAAACGGAAGGACAAAAAAGAGCTGCTGCGGTGAACTCCAGCACGCCTCCCAGCTTTGGATTAATTGAGGCGTGCACTCAGCTAACTCTTGTGTTAGCTTTGCCCTGACCATTCGAAACCATTGTTACTACGCACAGATGGGCCTCAATATGCTGTGGGCGAGGTACTGTTACAGCATTCATAATCGAATGATGGGACAGGAGAGTGAAGCAATCAATTGCATATTGCGACCGAAAAATGAATTATGCTGAGTTTAATTATTAAACCCACGAGCAGGAGGTGATTGTGATCGCGCAAATTTTGGAAATTGAGAGGTTTTATCTTCTAGATGGGGGGGGACGGTTGAAACAGACCACCACTCACTGAAATGAGTGTCCACGCAGACGACAATAAATCAGAGGGTTTGTAGGTGGTACGATCACCTTGCAGAATTTCAACTTCGTTTTCGACAGATTCCTGGCGGAATAAACGTCGTCGCAGATGCCTTGAGCTGACGTTCGCATTTTGAGATTGTTTTTCCGGTAGCACAAGAACAAACAGATGTTCGCACTTCGACGCCTAATGCCAGCGACACTAGTTACGTTGGTTCAAAGTAGAGCTGGGATCACGAAGGAATTTGCCGCTCAGAAGGAGGTCGAGTCGCCCGTAAAATTTGTGCGCGATGAAAAGGACCGGAGTCAAGACCAGTTCAACAATATATTGTCCCCGTCGATGACATCGAACTCCCAAACACTATCTTCAAGGAACAGCACGACATCGTCACGGTGGGACACCCAGGAATCGGAAAAAAAATATTACAGACAGAGGCCGAACGATTCTACTAGAAAAAAATGACAGAAACGCGTGAATGAATATGTAGCAACATGTGACCGGAACAAGTCCTGCCCAGGAAACCCCCCACACCTAGCCCCCCATTAGAAACTCCAACTACAAGTATCGTGTATCGACTTCATGAATGGCTTACCATTGACTTCGACACAGTTCGTCTCGATCACGGTAATAGCTGATCGATTAAAAAAACATTTCATCGCGACAGTGGTCGACATCTCTGCAGAATCGCTGGTAAAAACGTTTTATCGAGCACTATGCGCGTTAACATGGGCTTCCGGTGGATATCACGACATACGCGTGAATTACTGTCTCCTTGTCTAAGGAGTGGTGCGCGTCCCCTAACCGTAAAATTCGGATTCAATAAGACACTCGTAAAAAGTTCGACGTCCATATAAAATTCATAAAAAGGCTGTAGTTTTTTTACACTGGTAAAAAGTCTGAATAGCGCGACACTACACACTCGGCATAGCCCGCTTCGTGCCTCCCGCCCTCAGTATGCAATTAGCGATGATTCGCCGTCCGAAAAACATGAACACGGTCAAGCTGATGGCGCTCAACCGCGGGGACAAAACTGTGGTTGCTGTGGCGACTGAGGTCGGGGTCCACCGATCGTCGTGGTACCGCTGGAAGAAGAACGAGACAGTAATCAAGGAGGTTGTGGCGACTGCACCAAGCAAGTACTGCACGACGCACAGCTCTACCATGTATGTGCCCCCAGCTCGAAAAAGGAAGTATTTTGTGTTATAAATATTTTGCCACCTCGATCATTTTTTTAACTGAAAAATCGTGTTTTAGGCTGCTTGCTTGGATTGTCGAGATGAGGAAGAACCGCTATCTGTGTATCTCAATGGAGTGCCTGCTGATAATGTTGGCGCGCTACGACCCAGAACGCTCCAAAGCTCGGACCCGTATGGACAATATCTCATTTAACAGGCGCTTTCTTAAGCGCAACCAGCTTTCCATTCGGCGGATTACCCACAAGGGACGTAAAAAGCGTCCGGATATGGAGGTACTTATGCGATTTGTGTTTATCGGTTTGGAAATTCAGTTTCAGCTAATCCTTTTGTAAATTTAGCTTGTTGCAAACGTGTTCGCACAGTCTATTCAGTATGTTATCGAAGAAGATGGCATTTTGTCAACTGAAAGAGGTGACGGCAAGCTTGCCGCTGTGTTCAATATGGATCAAACAGCTATCTACATTGATATGACCGGCAAAACTACGATCGACTTCACTGGCAACCCTACCGTTGATGTCCTACAAGGTAAACACGTTTTTTGTTTCTATTTACTGTTAAGTCGAATCGTAATTTTTTTTGGTTGGTACAGGAAGTGAATTCAACGGGTTTAGGGCGTCAGTGTTTCTTGCTGCGTCAGCGACTGGCATCAAATTACCACCGCTCATTGTCTTTGCTGGTGTGCCGGGCGGACCTGTGTCTCACGAGGTGTGGAACCCAGCATTTGGGTCTTCAATGGCTGAGCACACAGTCCAAAAAAAAACTTTCTGCAATGAGCGGGTGATGAAGGAGTGGATTGAGCGGGTAGTGATTCTTTTTTATATATAATTTATGTATTTGTATTATTGTTTTTACATCTTTTGTTTTGGTCTGGAAGCCGTCTGTGGACGGGTGCAGTTTGCTGCTGTTGGACAGGCTTAAACTCCGCAAGATGAACTCAGTGAGGATTGCACTTGAGAAGTGCTGTACCCAGGTCCAGTTTGTACCGCCAGGCATCACGGGAATGTGTCAGCCGATGGACGTTGCAGTGATGAAGCCATTCAAGGATGCGATCAGGTTTCTTTCTTTTTTTACTTTTTTTTATACGCCAATGTTTTTTTTATAACAAATACGTTTTGCTTGTAGACAAATTTAAGTCGCTCATCACCTCGACAATCCCTTTCCATCGTCAACGTCGGAGAAGAGAGCTCTGATCTCTCGCCTCGTCGTCGAGGCGTGGGACAACATCACAGAAGCCACGATAACGAGGGGTTTTGCTACAGCGGGAACAATTCCGACGGGCCCCAATTACTGTAGTAAAACCAACCATGTTGCATGGGTTTACCAATAATTATTGCAATTACTGTAGTAAAACTAAGCATGTTGCATGGTTTACTGCAAGTGTCATGATTGGTCCAAAAGGAATTTGGGGGTACTTTGATTGGACTAAATTAGTAAAACCAAGCATGTTGCAAGGTTTTGGGGTAATCGGGTTAATTCTGGCTCTAAGGAAAGAAGAGAGAACAAGAAATGTGTTTTGTATAATGCTGTATATTGGAATGTTTGTGTGTTAGTATTGTTTGGTATAGCTCCTCAATACTGGGGTTTGATACCAATCCCTGAGAAAAGAACTGCTACCAGAGGATAGACAAGTGCACGCCTGACCAACATCCCAAGTTTGCACCTGAAGCACCAGCAAAAGACCTAAGAAGAGCTCACGCCCCGTCGCAGTTGGACAGTGTAAAGCGACGCGAAGTCGCTCGGTCGAGATAAGAGCCGCGTGCATTGCGAGCTCAACTTCTCGTATCCATCAGTGAAGGTTTTCTCCTTCCTTCCCTTCAAATGGGATAACCTTCAGGCGCAACAGCTTAGGACCGGCCGGGTTCTGTTCGAGACAGCGGTCGCTCTTCATGTAACTTGGTTGCGCTCCGTTGTACTCCTTTACACATAATCTGGCAAATTTGTTTGCAATTTGTTCGTCGGGGGAGGGGGGTAATGGCGTTTTCTACCATAGATAAAGCGAGGTGGGCTGAATCGGCTGTTCGAATTTGAGCACGATTGGCCTAATATTGACTGATCGGCTGACATACCTATCGTCGAGTGGTACTGACGGTTGTTGGCATATTCGCCCAGCGCCAAATGTGTTATCCCAGTCATTCAGAAAGCCGTACACATAGTGTTACAGATAGTTTGCCAGGATGGTATTGCCACACTTCACTTGCCCATCCGCGCACTGGGCTTTTGTCAGATACATCTTGGTCCTAAGCAACTTCACTCACAGTCCCCAAAACTTTGACGTGATTTTTAGTCCCGACTATGGGTGATATCCCAAGTACAGGAAACAGGGTCGGAGCTAGACCCTGACAGAGTGACAGAGCCCCCCTTCAGAATTTGCCCTGGCTCCGGCCCTGTCAGAAAATTCTCTAACAAATTCGCACTTCACTGTTGATGAATCTAGCGGCATCGCCTGGCAAGCACCAAACTCCGTCTGCCCCTTACGAACGTGTTCCGCGGAGAGACGGAATTTATCCTCTGTTATAAAGAACACTGCTCCTGACATTGTTTATCCAGGTGATTTATTCGTAAGAGAGAAGGTATTGCGTCCTTCCTGGTCGCATGAACCTACCGATCGCTTACGCGAGCTGAAGCAACATCAGCTTTGAGCTCTCAGACTCTCTTGGTCAGATTCTCGAGCGGTGATAACAGTCTAGCCAAGTCTGGTTTCTTTGATTTGAAAATTTTGTCGGCCATCTTTTTTATGAAACCCGGTGGTTTGGCTTCGCGTTGGGCCAATTGTGATGCTGACCGGAACTTGAAGAGTAACTGGCCTTGCAAGAGGGTATTGTGCTGGGCTATTCGAGCCAGAAATGCCTAGCATCCGATCTGGTGTCATCTTCAGTTGTGTAGTCGTGCAAGGAGCCGCCTGCATCGAACAACCGAATGGATTTTCAACGCCACTGAGTTGTGATCAAGCATCTTGTTGAAAACCCACACACACAGCATTCCATATTTTTGGATACGTATCAATTCTTTAGCGACTAAAAGGGCCCAAAATGCGCCTTTTTGACGGTATATAGTAACAAATCATTTGTTCTCGACAGAACATAGTGCACCCTTTTAAGGTTGCCTTCTGATTGGCTAATATTGGCAGCTGCTCTTGTTATCTGGCGTTCATTGGATAAAAGTAAACGATACAGCGTACCTCATCAATAAACTACACGGAAATAGAGAGGTCCACAGCATTGAGGACTCAAAGCCCATCCCTTATGCGGATATCGGGTACAACCTGCGAGTAGCAGCAGATCGTCGGCGCTCGAACCTGGAATATACACCTGTCGTGGCGTTTTTACGACAACAGGAGCAAATGCTTCATAAACCGCAAACACAACTTTGCGTTGGAGCAGAAAAGTTGAAACTTGTGCGATCGTGGCCGACGTGACCTGCAGTTCGATAAGGACGACGCGTTGTTGATTTCTACCTAGAATTTCAGCCCAGTGACAGTCGGAGCGATCATACGTAAATTTACAGCCAAATGGATTGGTCCTTGTGAAGGCATCGTGGTCCTTCAGGGCGGAGCGTCCTACGTAGTAAATTTGACAAAGAAGTTGGGCCTTCACCCAGTGTTTCATTTCTTCTTGAGTAGGGCAGTTATGTATTTTCTGCTCATCAAAGACAACAACTTGCTGCACTTGGAGCTCATCAAGAATTCGTCTCATCGTTATGATGTGCTTCACCGTGCATTTGTGCTTGGCCACCCCAATACTCGCACTGCACTTCGCGTTGCACGTCATGCGCAGATGGACGAGCATCGTGAGTGGGTGCTCCATCAGATACACCTCCGCAACGAGCTTCTCGTTCAACAGAGCCAAGATGAACGAAGCTTCCATCTTCTGCTTTGTCATTCGGTCGTTGGGGTGTCGTCAGTGTCACCGAACAGCCGGCGCTGCCATTCCAGCAGCAGTAGTCGCTTAAGATGCGGCTGGCCCCTCTCGCGGTTCAGCTCAGCTTCGCTTGGAGTCGCTTTGTTTACAGCGCCCCAAAGGACCTTGACCGCCAATACTAACTTGTATAGCGTACCCCATCCCGGAAAGCCAGTTCCGCTGAACTGCCTGAGTTTCGTCGTGAACGTCGAGGCCATAGTCGTAAACATCATAACCTATTGGAAGGACTTAATGCAGAGGAAGTTGATGGCGAATGGACACGTGGCCCGGTAGTGGAAGGACGAGTAGCGTTGGATAATTGGGAAGGCGGTGGAAAGCTGGAAAGGAACTGATGCGGGGCAATGCCTGAAAAACAAACTGAACTACAGTCCTTCGACCCCCCCTCACACACACACACACACATACATACATACATACATACATACATACATACATACATACATACATACATACATACATACATACATACATACATACATACATACATACATATATATATATATATAGCGAGATATGTATCCATGGCGCGCCGCGATTGGTTGCCGCGCCGTCAGCAACCCCCAACTTAAATATGATTCAAGCAGATGCCCGACTTCAACTGCTACGCCATCATTGACAGTGTCCAGGTCCGACGGTCGCTTTTAGCGCCCAACAACGAGATGGCCTGATTTCACTTGGTTTGAGTATGGTACTGGTGTCTCAAACAGGCTTGGTTGATTACAGCACACTTCCAGCGACTGGACGATTGTGGCTAAACTTGGTCATGCACGGAAGGATGTTGTGCAAACGGTGGGTACGTGTGTGATACTTCGAATCCTGACACATCTCTGGCCTGGATCGTTTTGGTCGGCTTGGCCGATCGGTAATGTCTTGGATTAATATACTCGAATTTTCCCGGCCAGGGCTCTCTCCGCTCAATAATATACCCGAATCTTCTCGTCCAGAGTTATCTCCGCAGGGTTCTTCCGTCAGAGTTCTCCGTTCAAGATACTCTTGAGTCTGGAATCTTTTGGATCTTATTTTGCTTGTCACCGTGCAAGTTAGGTAGCGTCGCGTCCTGAGATACGTTTACCAGGCGCGCTTTCATGTCGCTATGGGCTTTACTCGACAGCCAGTCAGAGTGGGCTTTCATATAACACACTTTCGGGATTGTCAAACTGTCCAAGACTGGGTGTAAGCTTCTTCGATATTCCACAGCTTCATCAGTGTTGTTCAGTTTGGTAAACACTTCTTTTTTTACGTTTTCAACACGCGGTTCGCCGCTCAAGTAAAGATTTTGTACGGAATCCGGTAACATGGAGCAAAACGACATTACAGTCAGAGTCTTATTGGCTTTGATATTTTGTACACGGCATCCAACATGCAATAAATGAATATTCACGTCTTTGCTATCCTGTTACGAGGTTTCCATGTAAACATATAGCGAAACGAACATCTCCTCAATTTCCCATTGTCTAGGAGGGATATCTTTTATGTTGCAATAGTCGACAAGTTAGAGAGGGCGAATGGGATCGGTAGAGACAAGAGGGGTGGATCAGACCGAGGATTTGCTGCACCATCAAGATTATTTTACCTTATTCACAGTGTTCTCATTTGGCGATTTCGTAGCTGACACTGCGATGCAGACGTGCCTAGCGGCATGGCCACTGCGCGTACCAGCGCGACGGAGGCTAGAACATATTTTGAGAGAACAATGCATACGTACATGTGATATCTGGCCTATGATAGCTAGCGTGGGGAAGTTCGAATTGGGCTATGGTACCGGATCGCCTTTACTTGAGCGGTGAACAGCGTGTTAAGTAAAAATTGTTAACCCTATTGTGATCAAATTTATACTTGGAAATTGTACGTGGATTTCCGATACAAAGTTGTTAAACATGCATAAATGCTTGGTTTTAGCCCGCCACCCGCAACCTGAGTATTGCAAATGTGCCATCATTTGGAATCATTTCTGAGTCATTTAAGCTGTATTTTGGCAAGCCCTGATATCAACTAAGCCTTAATTGATGTCAGGGCTTTGCAAAATACAGTATCATATTGATTGGGTCCGCAAAACCTGCCCAGTTAATAATTGACTTATTTTATAATTTTCCTTATCACCATGATAGCAGGTTTCAAGGCCACAACAAGCGCATTTGTGGCAGGTTAGATCCATACATGGTACATATTAATACATAACGTTCCATCAGCTATTTGTACACGGTCAACGGCTTGGCTCAGCAGGTTGCTCAGATTATCACGGTCGGTGGTCAGGGTTGCTCGAAAAACAAGTGCACCACAAATTATTCCAATTAAATCTGACTAAATTATTGTTTGAGCGAGCTCTCAATTACCTCAAAATAAAAATTCATTCTGCAGTAGACGTCTACGTCGACTATCGCACAAGTAACCTTGCTTCAGTCCTCTCACAGCACTGTAGCACGTCTATTGGTTCTAAGCAGACGGTGTACTTGCACTCGAATAGCTTAGACTGCCGTGAGCGGCAACTTGCCTCGGCATTTTGTTCATCAATCTGTAGTTTCCTGCGACCTCAAGCATCACTGCCCTTTGTGGTATGCAGTCGCCGGCGGCGAATCGCATAGAACTACAACCTAGTTGCCACCAACAGCTCGGTCGCGAATATGGCATTGCATCGGCGCAAACTCGCCGTTTTGCCAAACCCGGTGTCATATCTGCGTGCATATTAGGCTCTCGTTGTTTGGGTGTCCACGCGCTCAATTACAGAGTGTAATTAGCCCTCGTTTACCTTCTGAGCATTTGCCGTAATAGTACGTCGAAGTACATCCCCTCTTTTTCCCTTCCGGCTTGTAGTAAGTGCAGACTTTACACAGTCGTTGGCGAAGGTGCAGCACGCCATTATTCATCCGAGCGTCAGGTGTTTGAGCAAGCACGTCGCTTGCAGCGACAGCAATAACATTTTCTTGCGGCTCGGTGCTGCTGTCACCTCGCTGCGACGTCTGCGTGAAGTCGTCTTCAGAGAGTTCAATCATCTGAGCATGTAGCTTGTTCATTAAAGCATAATACGAGTGTTTCTGTTCTCGTTTTTCCCACAGCTTGTTGTGCACGATGTAAGCATTCATGCAGACGCTGTCCACGAGGGCCAAGGACCGATTTTTGTAGTCTTTGTTGAATCTGAACAACAGAACAACATAAGTTAAAATAAATAAGCTGACCTGGTCAACATCACGACACTTGTACCTTAGCGCTTCTTGTAGCAAGTGCTCAGACGACGGCTTCGTTTTCAAACGGTCTGTAGTGTCCATTCGCGTGTTGTAGTCGCTAACCAGCGCTGGACACGGCGGTAACGACACAGATCCATCTTCTTCGCTGCATTCAACACTGCCTGCCTTCGTTGAGACATAACCGAGGAAGTACTCTGGACTGGTGTCCACCCACCCCACAGCAACCAAATCTGGAATTGCACGTGCCACCGCCATTTCGGACGAGCCTCTTGCGCAGTCTGAGGGCCTGTTTGACGGATACATGACTCCGGTGCACCAGCCTGAACTAGCTGGGATAATTTTACCGCACATGTTGAAACACATTGCCCAGAGTTGTTGGGCCAACGATATCGACGTAGAACACTCTTCCGTAAACACAATACGTCGCCCTTCGAATCGAACACCTCGAAACACAGATGCCAAATTACGAACTACAGCGCTAGACCCTTGTTTAGGCGGCCACCCACGACACTTTGACTAGTGGACTTCTTCTCCTCGACCAGCTCAAGCCTGCACAATATTTCACAAGTTAAACATCGTCAGCATATCAGTGTTGTGCAATGGCGTACCGGTCAGCTTTACCTTGTGCAGTACCCAGTTTTCACTCAGCTTGTAGCAACGTACGTATAACTGCCCTCGGTGTGGGTTTGAATCACACCTTCTTTGGCTATGACCCGTGCCCCGAGCACGTAACTCGACTTGTACGTCTGTTCTAGCATTGCCAAAACAGACCGTAACTTCCAAGCGCTGTCGGTGGAAGCCTCGGGGCGGCGTTATCGGCAAAATGCAGGAAACGCGAAATGCTTCCAAATCTCCCACGAGACATAACGGCACCAAAGGTGCCAACGGAAATGACGGCACTCTCAACCGTACCCCAGTGCATTCCGAAACGCTTGCGCGGGTGCAAAGTGTGCGCTATCAGCAAACCAAGCCACTGGACAAGTTCATGTGGTGAAATCTTCTCGAATTTGTGCAGCTTGTTACTCAACGTAGTTCTGGTCTTTCGTTTCTCAACAGATAGCGGCTACTTACGTAACCAAGCTTGCTCAATCCTTGATTCTAGTGTCTGCTTCCAGTATCAGTTCGTTTCACTGGCGACATGTCGCCAAAACGACTTCGGCAGGAATTTGAAGAAAAGCTGGATAGGAGATTGCCTGAACTTGCGAAATCCTTAGCCGGACCCCAATATCCCTGTAGAGTCGACCCGCATCAATTTCAACGTCGTGGGCATCTTGCCCGGTAAGTACGTCCCATCCGTTCTCCGCCATGGCATCAAGTTATGTCTGGTTCATTGTTCCTGGTAACAAAAGACGTAGCAAGTCAGTACGAGATAATCCTAAATGAAATGACTTGTATGACGGATGCGAAGAGCATTGCAATCATCTTCGTTTGGCAACTTAGCTATGCGAGCGATTTTATTGGCAACTGATCCTGACGGCTTCTTGTTTTCGTGGTTTGGAGGATAAGGTTCGCAATGACAACTCCAATCGGCTTCAACGCTGTCCTCGTCGCCTCCTCCAGCTGACGTTAGTAGTGTGTCCCCGGGAGTCACTAGCACGTTGGTATCAAATACGTCGCACGTGGCGAACGAAATGAGCTTCAATTGTCGGGATCCGTCAGCCAATGTCGACCGCAATGCTGTTGGTATGTCACCGGTGTCATCATCGCTATCATTGTCGGGATTATACGCTTCGCCGTCAGCAGCAGCATTGCTCTCGTCAGCTCTGGCAACACTCTCAACAGTATCGGCGATCACGGTAACATTCACGTCAGCATTGTAGTCGCCATGTATACGGTCGGTGTCAACATCGCTGACAGTGGTGGCGGACGTGTCAACATTCGCACCGATCCCAATACACTCCACGTCAGTATCATGGCCTTCTGCGTCAATCCTGTCAGCACTAGCAGCTACAAGTAAACATCACACGTCAGCATTCAAGAGAATGTATCATGTCAGCATAATAATGAAGCAATGTACCTTCCTGGATGACCTGTGCCGTTGTAGGGCGGCCATGCGTGGTCGGTGTCTGGTGTAAAGGCTCTGCATCTTTCTCATCATTCGCTGGCTTGGCGATGGTGTTGGTCAGAGTATCGTTCACCATGTACGAAGCCTCGGGCGAACTGACTTTGTACGTAATGGTAGTGACAATGCCAGTTGTAAGAGGCAATCCCCGGAGATCGTCTGGGTTGACTTCTAACTCTTCGTCCAAAACAAGCTCAATCGGACTAGTGACGTTGGATCCATTCATGACTCAAACGCCACGCGACACCTTGAAGGACTCTACTTTGAGTCATCTATCCACTACATCGAACACTTTCTCTGTGCGCGCGAAAGTGATGAAGGGCAGCAATATAGTGTCGACACGACCAGGGGCGGAGCCAGGATCTAATCAAGTGAGGGGCACAGCTCAAAACGAGGGGGGGGGCACAGCGATTAGGGGTAAATTCAATATAGCGTTCACTATGGAGGGATGGAATTCTTCTGTTGGAGAGGGGGGTCCGGGTAAATCGACCCTACCTCTGCTACTGGACACGGTACACCTTGTTGGTCAAATGCGTTGCAACTGCGAAAACGCTTTGAGAGTTCGACACAGGCGGGTTCGAACGGGAAAACCCTCCACCACCGGCCGTCGGATCGATGGACACGCTCTTCGCAGTACTTGTGGCTAAACCTTGATAGCTTCAGTGCATTCCCTTTCGTTTCCCGAGCCACTGCCCCATGAATGTTACAGGGTCGCCAGACGAGCAGTCTGCAGCGCCGTGCTCCATTATCGGGTATTGCTTTGTCTACCAGCTTCTTTGCGTTTTGTTGAAAGAACCGCTTGGCTCAAAGTCTGAAAGGACTGTACGTATTGCCGCTGGAGAGGCTACGAAGCCAACGAGTACTTGTTTAGCTCTGCTTAGCAATGAATGCATGTTATTTAAACACATCCAGCAGTTTGGCACAGGGAACACTTATTCGCAGCCCCCCCCCCCCTTCCTACACTGAATCCGCAGTCCTCAAGTAAGCAAGCAAGCTTGATAAGAGACACGTTGACAATTTCTAGTGCTCGAGGTTAGGAATGGCACGAGAGTGTATTACGACGTCAAACCAGAGGTTGCTCTCAAGCTAAAATAAGGATTTTACATTTTATAAAATTATTTTTAAATAATCTATCGGATAATGTGCAAACGGAAAGAGCACGCGTTTCAAAACAGATTTCTAGCCATGCACACAGGTCCTACTCTTAGTTGGAGCTGTATTCCGAGTTTGGTTTCAAAGGTATGGCTATTCAATACAGCCCTCGAGGTCTTTGAGTTAAAGCCGCCATCGTGGCGCCCAAGAGCACGGTTGAGCTTTACTTGGATACAGTTAGTTAAATCGATCTCACAGATTTTCAGTTTTAGTTTCAGAAAGAACGGGGGGGCGGAAAAGTGTTCCCCTTGGCATAGCATGCTTGGCCACGGCTCTAATGATCGCGTCGTTCAGAGTTAGGATCCCTCCCGTGTCAATCAACTCAGCCAACGCGATGGCCGCGCTCAAGCACACCAAAGCCTTCGTATATTCTGTGGTACGGCACACCCACCGCCGTTTCCTTCTGGCAGCACCTTCTTCGTCAGCACCGTGCTCTGTATCGTTTCCATCAGGGGAACCTCCTGTGTCTCCTCCGGCTTCTCCACCAGGCCCTCGTCCATTGCCGTCGCCTTCAACGTTGCGACTGCTACCTCCATGAACTGATGTTCTGTACATGTATTATGGAACGCATTTTCTCAGCTTGGCCACGAAAGGTTGGAAATGTGAAAAGTTTGCTAATCACAGTTTGTCAATTCCCCCGGTTTCAACTATTTCTGTATGACTGAAGTGTTTCGTTTTGCATGTCATCTCCAATTGAAATAAAAGTCTCGTTACTACTAGTTGAGCATCACTTGAAGTGATGCTTTGGGGCCATCGTCCAAAACTACAGTTCGCCCCCTACCCCCTGCAGACCGGGCAAGATATCGGTAAGACAAGTCGTCCAGAGCAAACGAGGGAGATCAAGTCTAATCTGCTACTACGTGGGATATAGTACTATTTCGATGCTTCTATTATTTTATCAAGAAAATACCAACCTTATTTAAAAAAAAATTACGGTTGTACATGTTGTAGCAGACATATCCTGGAAGGATACTCCTATTTCCGGAAGCATAAGGAACGGAGGACGCACCGCTGCATCGGAGCTCGCGGCGAGGACACTAGGACCAGTTTAGAGTCCGATAGAATCGTAGGCCTCACTTTCGTTTTCACTCAGCTCGTGGAAAGAGAAAAAAAAATCTTCGCCCAAGCTCTTCTAGCCTTCCGCGTCGCCGATGTCAAGACCAGTTCAAGTCGGAGCCCTCGCCTTTCTCGGGTCGGCCCATACCAGTCAGCCGTCCGACTTTCAATACGTCGAAGTCGACAACCTCACCGACAGCACGGCTGAAGTGGAGATCTCTGGACCTGCCGTCAACAGCGATGATAACACGTTCGAAGTTCCCAAGGATGTTATCGGCTTTCGACTGTTCCGGATTCGGAACGTAAGATTTGGCCCGGTTCATACATCGCTTACCCCGTCGCGTTCGTGTGCACGCCAAAAGCTGGTGTTGGTGAGTGGCCCTACGGTGTTGTTTCCGGCTACACAGCGTCCGCAACAGCCGACACCCTGCATATCGCGAGTTCTGAGGGCCCAACACGTTTCCTTCTGACAAACATGCAGTCGGTGATCAAGGTGGACCCGCTCAACTACGCCTTACGACCAGGTCAGCGCGCTAATGTGGCGGAATTAAGCCCAATGGAGCTTCTTCATCAACAAGCTGCCATCCTAGCCGCATGTCGAAAGCGGGAAGCTGGGGTTCCCGCTGCGATAATGGCCAGCCTTTCGGTCACATACGCTCCAGTTGATATGGTTCCGTTGGTGAAGCCATCTTCACTTGGTCTAGTGCATGTCCGTCGACAACATATTGTCGACTTTTCAACCGCCAGACGTACCAACCGTCCTGATGATCTATATGTAGACAACGGACTCGCCGCTGAAGACGACTCGTCGACCCCCGAGAAGAGTGCGAGGTCAGTCCAGATCGAACCAGCGACAAGCAAGCGCCGCAGCATCGCCCAGGCGACGAGCCAGCGGACGGACTACGATAGCGCTGACGGTGATCAACCCTCAAGTTGCTCAGA
The DNA here is from genome assembly GCA_014706135.1 of Phytophthora tubulina. NCBI lineage: Eukaryota > Oomycota > Peronosporomycetes > Peronosporales > Peronosporaceae > Phytophthora > Phytophthora tubulina. Next base: position 89,616 of record JACBOY010000033.1, on the reverse strand, counting down.
GAACGATGATATCCAAGAGGTGCAACACATGAATGGCTCGTTATCCAAGCGCCGGCGTGTCGATGACGACGATAGCCGCTCTGATAACAGCACTGAGTCGGTGTCAGACGAGAACTCAGCGCGGAATCGTGTTTCATCCATCTTCGACCGATCGTCGTATACACGCTGCAATTGACAACGGCCGCGACACAGGTAAGATCTCTAAAACATTGCTTTAAAATGTTCAGCAGTCACCATCCGTGGAGTTCGTGGCAAGTCCCGCTGTACTACGAGGTTTATTTTCCTTTGGATTCGGACTCGGGCTGTCAATAATGTATTGCAGACGTGCCCTCTGGGACGACGAGGTCGCCACAAGCGAGAAGGGCGTCAATCTGTGGAATTTCTCCTCCAAGAACGGCTTTCAAATTCCCGCAATTCATGTTATTGGTTAAAATCCGAAATGATAACATCTGATTGGGTAAAATTTGCAAAAACAAGCATTTTGCTTGGTTTTACAAGGGTCTGTCACAATAGGGTTAATGATAACAAATATTACAATTTTACGTAATATTTACGTGACAATGTAAAAAATGGTCATGATACGATTGAAGTTTCGATGTACCACAATGGTGGTGACCAGCCCCAGAGAAGTTTACTAGCCACTTCATATCTTTCCGTTCACGCCAAAAGCCTAGCGCGGTGAATGCCGCGCGGCCAACGAAAAAGTCAGAGCGTCCCCTCAGTGAACGGTTTACTTACTCGTACTAATGAGAATACCAGCTTGCCGCTTTGTTGAACCGTGTGCAATCTATGCCTGGCAGAGAACACCGAACGGCTTGGTCAGCTCCCAAAAATACGAGGACGCAAGTATTGCTGGCTAAGGCACCTAGATAACCGCCAATTCTACGACATTGTATTTATTGGTTCTGAACGAGGGGCTGATGATGCTGCTGCTCCATCAAACAAGAGGCACAAGGCTTGCCAGAATTTCACAGCATCGGAGCGACAAACATTGTGAAGACTGCTGTTGGGATCTCAAGCGGAGGCGTCACGCTAAAACTCATATGTCTTGCTGCAATCTTTCCGAAGGTTTGCAAATAATTAATCGCAAAGCGTAATCGTGGGTTGCCTCTTCGACACGTTTTGGACAGTCCTCTTTTGGATGGGTACGTTGTGTGTAAGACAGCCAACAATTCACAGAATTGGCCGATATGCAGCATATTTCGGGCGGATGTATGAACGTGCTTTCGGCTGTATCTAAAAATATTGAAAAACAGCATCTTTAAGGCTGTCAGGATCCGTTGTTTGGAATAGTGGCGACTTATGTGAAGCATCTTGATACTCCTTCGTTCCATGTTGTAGTGAACCAGGCCAACCTCCGTGAATACAGCTCATTGTATCTGCAGGTTTAGACCTTTCGAAGGGAGCAATGCAGTTGTAGCATGTTTACCTATTTTAAAACGACCTTCGGTGAGGCTACAGTACATATTAAAGTTTGTTTCATCATAATATACAATGAAATCACCTATAGCCACATGTATGTGCTTGGATAGTTATTCAGCAATTCCTTTCGCTTAATCTTATTGGCCTCTCTTACAGGTTGGAGGCTTCACACGAACCTGTTACACAAGCAGTATTTAATGTTAGAATCTCTTTTTTACATACAGACAACGACGGTGAAAGACGCCATACCATAAACTCGCCCAATTTAACTTGAAGTTGAGAAAAATCCGGTATTGTTTTTGTCCAATAGAATTCGATTATTTAACAACTGGATGCTAGAAGCTCACCAGCAAACTCGTTTACCCGGCAAGCATTTCGTGTTTTCTTACTGCGGTGGCGCCACAACAACGCTCTTACACGATGCAAACTAAGCGTAAAGCTATCGAGACCGCCGAGTCGATGGGATCCAGAGGTGCTGCAGAGTTTCTGAAGATCCCGCGCCGAATGCTCCGGGACTGGTTTGAAGGCAAGACGAACATCGAGATTCCACATTAGGGTAGGTGACATTTAACCGCCGCCTCATCGAACCCTCTGTAAACGGATCGTACCCTCCCCAACCTGCTGAAATTTACCAATAAACACACGAAATCAGGCCACCAATGTTGAAGTGCAGCCACTAGAGCAGCTGCACTTCAACATCGACAGACTTCGAAATGAGGATGGCTGTGCCACCGATGACGGTACGCACGTCACGCTGCCCACTGCCGCCGACGACGCTCCCCGGCGTGTTACGCGGGTTGCCGCGCTCACCGTGCCACCGACGACGGCTCGCCGTTCGCGTATGGATATCCTCCACGGCGTTGTTCGACGACGTACACAGTCTGCTACCCACTTCTGACGATGCCATACTGCTTCAAGTTGCGTTGAATGGGCTCCATGCTCGCCGCGGTAGCTGATGATCGGACGACCCCCTGTCTATTGACGATGACAACACCCCGAAGGATGCTGCCTTGGGCCAGGGCCTGGTCGCTGTGCTCGATGTGTCACCGATGACGGCACACTTACGGGTTGTTGATGCCGCTCTCCGCACTGCAGATGATGCTGAAGACCACAACGCAGTACCTGACGAACGCTATCCGAACCAGTGATGCAGCCCCACTTCGCTGACGTAAGATGTGTAAGGCACGCTGCCCACGTTTGACGACAACACCAACGGAGCATGCTCCGTTGGTACCCATGCTCGGCGCACTCCATGTTGGCGGTGGTACGAGGGTGGCGTACGATAAGCACAAATGCGATCAAGTAGTATCTAAATCTCAATGCGATTTACTTTTCCTACCAAAACTTCGTTTCATTTTTCGCTTCTTATTGCTTAAATTTGATGCATTTACGGCCACGACTCCATGAACTCGAAGCAAATTTCCAGTCTTAGTTAGCGATATCATGTCAAAACGTCAATTATACCATGGTATTATGAAAGATCGGCTAAAACACATGTGATTATCAGTCTAGCTAACCGCATTCGTTGCTACAGTCGCATTGTGGGCGCTCTTGATCATGTACAGGTCAGCCAGTGGCCGGATGTTGCCTTTATCGGAAAACAACTTCTTTGGGGAGTAGAAGTGATGGAATTTTTGCCAACACGTCCAGTTTGTATCGGGCATAAGTAGTAGTTACCCTCTTGTGTTAAACACACCTCGACACAAGCAGACATTGTGTTGTCCGCAATAGTCTGTCCTCTGCGTTGCATATCGCCCCTCCCACAGACACACGACGCATCCACGTAGTTTTCTATTGCGCCCTGCTAACGCTTGTTCAGATGCCACTGCTGAACATTCTTTTAGACTAAGAGTAATGTTGGGTTTCACAACCACCGGTCCACCGAATTCTGATAAAGCTGCAGAATTAATGCGAACAGTACTGCCGTCAAAAGCCATTCTACTGTCACCAAGTGCATCAGACCACTTGCCTGATATAAGTTCTGAAGCGAGATTAATCATAAATGCACGATGAGTATCTCGTTCTTTCGATGTATCCACCACCATCCTCCGCGTTAGGTATACATTCACCCTAGCGAAGTCAATCAAACCCAAGGCTACCTTTATATGTCATTTTTATAAGAATGGTCATCTGCGATCGAAAACGTCCCACGAAATTGATCGAAACGGTCGACCCCTTGCATAAACGTATTGTAGGTCTTCACACATGAAGGAGCAGGATAGTGTTGCTGAGTATTGCCCACCTGTCGCGTCACCGTGGTTACAGTGGGCGCATCTGCATTTGAAACCATTTGATCCACACTGTCGTCCCACCAGAATGCAGCCACAATGTTGTTTTCACGTGAGACTCCCTGGCGGTGATCACTGCGTGAAGTTGTATTAGGATCTAAAATGGTATGCTTCGGAAAGTGGCGACTTGAACTAGGCACAGTGCCTCGTGTGTATAAATCTTTAGACGTAGTCCTTGTCGCAACTGCACCGATGTATAATAATTATCCATGTTCAGAATTCTGCTGGATCCGTACAGGGGTGGAGCAACTTCCAGAAAAAGTTGTCGAACAGATGAAACTTTTGCAGACGCCATTTCTTGCCGGAGACGCTCTACTTCGTGCATAGCAATTACTCCTTCCAGTCTATCAAAGATGTAACTACTGCAATGGAACCGGTGGTTCACAGCGATTCACGTAGTAGCACAGCATAGAGCATAAAGGCGAAAATGGTATTTGCCCGTTGGCTGCATGGGTTGAACATTATGACATGACGGCCATACTTGGATCGGCAGGCGACACTGCATTCGTCGAGAACAACACCTCTTCCTAGCTCAACATGACTTCCACCAGTTCGTTTCAGCAGATTTAGTAAAGGGTGGATTCGAGCAGCCGGATCACGCTGCAATGACGGTGGTGCAGCTCGAAAGCAAAAGACTCTTTCGAATGTGCTTGAAACGACGTAATGTCATAGCATCTTCAGCCCCCCCCCCAGTAGTTAGCATATTCACTCTTTTCGTTGATGCCCATGTAGAATAGTATTCCAATAAACTTCATGAACTCTGGTAGTGTGACTGGTTGGCTGTTTTGGATTCCCACGATGACCGCGTAGGTGTTCGTTTCATTGACGACTTGATACCAGAAGTAAAGCGGAATGTAAGCCAAGAAACTGGATGATGCTGAATGTGTAAACAAATGAACAGATTCCGGTCTCGCCCGAGTCTTCATTGATCCATCGCTATGCTTGTACAGGTCTGGCGACTCATTCATCTCGATTAGTGGGCCGAAGCACATGTTGTTCACTAACTCTACATGTACCTCCTTCAAGCAAGTCGGGAGCGGTTGGTCAGGGTTGTACTGAATGCACGTCGAGTGAACTTCCTCAAGATCTTCGATCACTGCGTCTGGTGGAAGTGTTTCATCGGGTGAAGCAGTGGTGAGCTCCGTCCAACCAGGTTTTGATGCTCTTCGATCAACTAGGCGATAATTTTCAATACCACGTTGTAAAACTCCGATTTGAACCTCAACAGTTATTTTTTACATGCTGTCTAACCATCGTACGTCGAAGAGGGGTGGCTTTTTGGCTCTTGCGATTCGCCGACACACACGCCCAATGCCATATGCAGATTCTACCGGTCGAAATAATGGCGCAAGTTATTTTGTCATGAGCCATTTCTTCTGTGAAGACGTGAAGACTACCAGAGCATATATGTAACTCCGAGTTTACAACAGTTTCATTTTCATGTCTGTCAGCCTCTTCATTCATATCTCCATCATCTGTGTCGACATCAACTTCGACTTCACTATCAGAGCCACTTTCAGGACTGTTGCCGCCTTCAGAGACGTATGCTACCGTCACATTTACATTTTCTGTGGATATTGTAGTGCCTTCATATAGTGCTCGAGAAGAGCTCGAATTATCGTTAGCCAAACGAAACGAAAGTGGTAATTTGAATTTGATCTTCATGCTGGTCTCGCGGTTTGCTGCTCTCTTCATCGCCTCCCATCTCGCCAGCAATACTTTGTTGGTTTTTGGGTATATTCCTTCACAAATGGAACTTGCCAAAGTCATAGACCTGCAAGAACACTAGCTTGATTTTTGTGAGTTATTGTGTTGTCCGAAATGCGTGAAATAGCTCAAGTTGGAAGAATTGCTCGTGATGAGTGGATTCATCGTCATCAGCGCAGTCATTCGAGAAAGAAAACAGTGCCAATCCAATAATCCCGGTACTTGATGGTGCTACTGGCTGACCTTCTGCTGATAACACTTGGGGCAGAGCAGCTATACGCTGCGCGATAGTGGCGTAGCTTCGCCTACGGATATTGAAATGCGGATTGCGATTGGTACACGCCACGGCATTGAACATTATAGTCGTCACGAGAGGTGTGGTGGCCAAATTCCGACCGGTTTCACGCTGCTCTTTACGAAGCTGGTGTAACAGCTCGAACTCCTCTGACGAGAAGCCCGCATCAGATTCATAGTTGGCTTCCAACAGACTCAACGACTTTAAAAGTGTGTAGCGACTAACTTTAACGCGCTGTGTCGAGTGCATTAGCAGAAGTTGTTTGATGCAGTTCCGGTGCTGCCGAGAGCGGTTGAGCCGGGCCTTAGGCACATTGGGATCCACTCGTACGCTGTCGAACATGGCCTGCCAGTTCGAAAATGTGAAATCATGATTTGTTTCAGACCGATATCGAGGGGACAGTAGCGGCTTTGAAAGTAAATTCGCGACAAATTTGCCCAGTGGGGAATCTGGAAGAGTGCCTCTGCACAGTAGCGATGCTCTGGCTATCGACGCAATATCCGCGGAGCCAAATGAAGGGTTTCGGCCAACTCTTGTCCCCACTCGAAGGATGTGGCGAAGAATGAAGATGTCCAGTATCCTAAGCCCCACTTCGATAGCAACAGAACGGGACACTAGACGCTTTGATGCCGCATGAAAAACTTCAAGTTGACTTGTTGATACAATGCTGAATTGCACCCCGCCGTCGACGTGAGTGTTATCCTCCACATGCAAGTCTCCGCGAGTAACCTGTTCCAGATTGCTGTTCAAACACCCATTCCACTCCTTTTCGGAGCACGAAAGATCACTCAAGCTCACACTACTGATAACCTCACGCAATTTCGCAGCCATGTCATCTGGTTCAGTTGTCCTCCCACTGAGTACATTGCGGTCTGCAGGAGATTATAAAACCCATTTCTCTTTCCCTTGTTTTTGAGTTTCTCCGAGAAGCGTTGCATCACATGAAATAGGTCCTGTTTTGTTGCTACTTCCCCTCCAAACACATCGTTCACTAAATTGTGCACCGCAGATGCATTGTCACTAAGACACATTTTGACTTGTCTCCGGTTTGAGTAAAGTTATCGTTCACGCCAAGAAGGAGTCCCCGTGTCTCCTCATTATTCTCCGACCGTGTCAGCCGTCTACCCACAATTTGGCCAACCTCGTTCTGCATGAGGAGCAGCATCTTAGCGTCTTTCATACTCTCTCGTTTTCCAGAACCACCTTTCCACAACTTGAGCCGCTTACAGAATTTGACCGAGTGGTCACTTCGGAGAGCTTTGGAAACTTGTAGCTCCTTCATTAACCTTTCACAAAGAGAGCTACAGACCTTCGTGCTCTGCAACCATGCTTCTCGCAGTATGCGAGAGCTGCGTCCAGGTAAATACTCTGGATCTAAAATCCAGAGAATTAATTATTAGTTATATTTAATAAACTATAATTAAAATTAATTATTAATGAAAATACATGAACGCTAAACATTTTTCTTAATTAAAGCAATCACCAAAACTAAGAGTTTTTTTAGCTTTCGAGTGAGAAACGCTGGATTAAAAATCTAGAGATACGTCCAACAGGAGAAAACAGATGAACCATGTCTGAAGTCCGGAAACAGCACTTCAGGCACATCTTTAGGACGAGTGAGGATAGCTATTATATTAACCCTTTCGTGGTAGAAGGGCGCATTTTGCGCCCTTTAAAGGGTTTCTCAAAAGACGGTTGATACCCCTCCTGTAAAAGGGCGCATTATGCGGCCTTTTAACTTTTCGCCAACCTTGTTTCGTGACGATTTTTTCTACCAATCATAGTCCTTTGTCCAATAGCGATTGATGTATTTTACCATTCTCCGTTGATCCGTGACATCATGACCATGTAATTTACCGAGACACGTAGCCTACGTCACACAATTGGGTTCATAAACCATGAGTATGACCATCCCAAGAGCTAGATTGCCCCACTACCATCCATTCGCTTCCATACAATATCTAAGATATTTATTCCCTATGCCCACTACCATACAATAGCTAAGATACATAGTTCTTCTGGCCACTAGCCATTTTCTCCTCCATGCGCACACGCTTCCTCGACTGGGAGGACAAAGCTCTCGCTCAAATTGCGTTGCAGGTTGAGCGTGAAGGCTTGCGCATTACGTGGAATTATGTGGAGAAAAGGCTAGCGTGGACTAGGCGTACGGCACGCGAGCTCAAGATGAGATTTCAAACCATTCTGTATTAGCTGGAAGTTAGTGCGCGAGGAAGAGGTGCGCTGTAGCTGGAAATCGGTGCTGCATCCACTTTATTTCTACAAGCGCGCGACGTAATTGACCAAACGCACTCACGAATTGTCAGCTACACGCTTGTAGATTCATATCACCATGTCACCATCGTTTGTCAGTAGCTCTTATTCTACGCCAATGTAAACGCGTCGACAACCGCGTCCACGGCTGTCGCTCCGATCACCAACTTGCCGACGCTCGCCGACTTGCGCGCAGCCTCTTGCACTCGGCCGCCACGCACACCAACTTGCATCCAGTCACCTCACGCACGCCACCAGTGTGTGCGGTCCCAGACTCACTAACCGCAGCTGTGCTCCCTAATTTTGACCCCCCCCCCTGCTCAGATCGCACGCTCACCACCTTGAGCGCCACCACTCGCTGGCATGCACACCGTTCACAACCTTGTATACAGCCACCCTACGTACTCGTACCCAAACGCCGCAGCCGCGCTCAGTAGTTCTGTGTAGCCGCAACAAGCCCCAGGCCAAATACTCGCATGTGCCCCACTCGCTCCACCCGCACTTCAACTTAAAAGTGGTCGCCGTTTTCACCAACTTGTGCGCGGCCACCGTAATCGCAATCCACATTTCAAGCTGTTCTCGTGCTAATCACTGCCACTGGGTTGGTGAATATTCGTTTGGTGCTGGCGATACTCTCATACTACTTGCTGCTCCATGACAGTATTGATACTGACACCGGCTCCATCTAATTTTGCGCTGGCACGCAGATTTGCCAACTTCGATTGCCGCCGAACATTCCATTTAGATGTGAACAAATCCGCCGCTAGATAGTATCGGTGAAATTTATCCCAGAAGGTCCAATTGGTATTAGGACATGTCCACGGAGATACCGCTTCTGAGTGGACGACCCGACAGAGGCACACATGATGAGTAGTGCAGTAATTGGTAACCTCTGTCGGGTATCTTCCCTCCCAGCGGCATACAATGTATCGTTTCCGTTTCCGATTCTTCTCCGCAAACATTTGCTTGGATGCAACCGATGAACACGTCAAGTCTCCCGTCTCATCATTCCGATTAGATCCAAGGGTCGACGGCGTACCGACGTGAATCGGGTGCGCTTCGGTATTTCCACCTGAACCATACATCATGCTTCCTTCACTAGGAGCATCTCTCCACTGACCGTTGATCAGCTCCCCAACCAATTTTGTCACGAACGCTCGATGCGGATCCCGCTCCAAAACTTCCACCCGTGCCAGACGCCGTGTCAAGTAAGCATTAGAACGTGCCACATCAATCAGTGCAAGCGCCAGCTTCTTGTGCCAGCGCTTGAAAGAGTGGTCATCCGCGATCGAGAAGCGTCCACGGATTTGGTCTAAGCGGTCAACACCTTGCATGTTCGCGTTGTATGCAGCAATACATGTACGCGCATTGAAGGCTTGAGCTCTGTTCCCGACCAGGCGCTCCACAGTAGTAGTTGTTGACGCATCAGCGTTGGATATCGTGTTCACTATATTTCCGTCGCACCACGATGCGGCAATCATGCTGTGATCCATCGAGGTTGCCTGGCGTAAATCCCCTCGCGAGCATCCATCGTCCTTTTGGAGAATCGTATGACTGGGGAAATGCTTGCTATTTGCTCTGATAGTTCCGCGTCCGTACAGACCTTTCAGCCGAAGTTCTTGGAGGAGCTGAACAGACGTGTAATAGTTGTCTGTGTTGCTGACGCGATTGCTTCCAAAGTACGGACGAGTAACTTCTAACACGTGCTGGCGAATTTTAGACACCTTGTCGAATTCTTCTCGAAGTGCTTGTGCTTCATCCTGCCCGACAACACCATCAAGGCGACTACCAATATCACTGCGGTTGCAATGAAGTTTGTAGTTCAATGCTATCCAACTGGTGGAACAGCACACCATATGCAAGCAAAATGATACTTCCCCGTTGGTTTCATGGGGTTGTATACGATGAGATGCCGCCCTTGCCGAGATCGGCATGCCACACTTGCTTCATCAACAGCCAAGTCTCTCCCCACGTCCACATACAGTCCACCGGTAACTTTCAGCAAGTTTAGCAACGGGCGGATGCGTGCTGCTGCGTCTTTCTCCAGTGTCGACGGCGCTGAGTTGAAGCAAAGGCACCGACGAAGAAGTTTGTAGCGCGTAAGAGTCAGGATGCCATCCAGCGAAGTAGAACGACCACCAAAAATGAGGTCCTCAGCCTGCGGCTCCCAATAATTTGAATATTCACCCTTGTCGTTCAAAGACATGAAGAACATGATGCCCAAGAATTCCATGAGCTCCGATAGCGTGAACGGTGTTGTCGTACGTATGTCCTTCGTGACTGCGTAGCTATTCGTTTCATGAAGCCCTTGCCGCCAAAAGTATAGTGGCAAGTATGCAAAGAAACTTGAACTGGCTGAGTGTTCAAATAGATGCTTGTACTCAGGCTTGAGACGAGTTTTCGTAGAGCCGTCTGGATGCGTGAACAAGTACCCAGGAGCTTCAACACTTCCGATGGATTAAAGCTCAAACTTTTGATGGCTTCCACTTCCTCCAGACTTGTAGGTAGAACCTCGTTCGGGTCAAATTCCTCAAACACCTCAGTCTCATGTAGCTCAGCCACGTCATTCACTTCGATTTCATCGACAGCTTCGGGGGCCACAGGTACTTGCCAGTCCGGCTTGTTCTTCTGGCGTGTGACAGCGACGTAGTTATCAATGCCTATCTGAATAATGCCCAGACTAACGTGATGCACCGTGCTCTGGAATTGGCTGTCTAACCATCTCACTTGGAAGAGAGCAGCATGTTTTCCTTTACGCATTTGTCGACAAACTCTGCCAATCAAGTATGCTGTTCCCACAGGCCGGTACGCTTTGGCCTTTATCCAAGACTCTTTTTCCGGTGTATACGCCACGAGCTTATCCACGTAGACCTCATGGAGAAGGGAAGGCGACGAACGTACAGCGTTTTCAGACTGCGCACGAGTTGGTGTTTTTGGCAACGTTGGCATCACAGCCGGTGTCTGTTCTTGCAGTGTCGTAGCCGTACTGTTCTCCTCTTCACTGTCCGACGCCACGAGCCTACGCGCCACCGCACGTTCATCCCGACGTTGGCCACTAGCAGGCAGCACTCCCCCAACTGTTGTCGCATGCTGTCCGCCACGAGTACCACGGCCTCCAACTCGTCCAGCTGCACGTCCACCACGAGCACCGCCTTGGCCAGCTCGACGCTTACAAACCGTGCCACGGCCACCTCGAGTGCCATCTCGACCAGCGCTACGCCCACCTCGAGCACCGCTTTGGCCAGCTCGACGCTTACAAACCGTGCCACGGCCACCTCGAGTGCCATCTCGACCAGCGCTACGCCCACCTCGAGCACCGCTTTGGCCAGCTCTACGCTTACTAACAGTGCCACGGCCACTTCGAGCGCCATCTCGACCTGCGCTACGCCCACCAACAGCGCCACCTCGACCAGTGCTACGACCACTAACTGCGCCACGTTCACCACGAGAGCCTCGACCAGCATTGCCCCAGTGTAAGAACAACGTCAACATGGACGCCAACTCGGCCAGCTCTTCGCCCACCAACAGCACCTCGAATATCACGAGCACCAGCAGAACGTCACCATTCACTCCAACTCCACCTTTCACGAGAACACCATCGTGACTGCGTCCTCGCACTCGCTCTGCGGCGGTGGCAAGGCCGCCATCGATATCACCAGACAGTCCTATAGACCCATACAAACAATACAATAAGCAGCTGCACAGCGACGCCAGCAACGCATACGCAACTGTAGCAGTCGCTCCAACAGTCCCAACTTGGTCTTGTCCACCGCGTTGGACACCTTCGCGGGCCCCGCGAGCTGCGTACGCGAGTCCTCTGTCCATTCGACAAACTTGGTCATCCAGGTGTCGTACACGTTGGTGTTGTCGCCAAAGCAGTACTTGTCTCCACGTGGGCTGCTGACGCGTCCGCTGGATAGTCCTTGGCGTAGCCGAAGCACTGACAGCAGACACCGTGAGAACCAGCAACATCAGCATCATTTAAAAAGTAAACGACGTACACGAAGTACGTACATGGTGGGTCACGTGCGTGGCGTATCTGGGCATACGCAGGATGTCCAGCGATAGATGGAGTAAGACGGAGGAGGCGGTGCGTTGAGGGTGACAGGTCGACCGTTTCATAAATTACTTACCGAAGAAGACGAAGTGCGGTTCCTTTCTATCCAATCAGCGACGAGACTGCAACTGGAATTGGAATAGCACAGAATTTTAGCCAATCAACGACGTATCTAAATAGGCGCAAAATGCGCCCTTTGAGTGCACAGTACCAGCAGTCCGACTGCATCTCGCTGGATTTGAAGATGACGCCTGTAGTACATTACCACCTAAAAGGGCGCACCATGCGCCGTTTTAGTTGGAATTGACTGGAGGTTGTATACTATACTAATTCCTACATGCTCGCGAAAGGGTTAATACATATTGTGCTACACTGCGTTATTCACCTAGCTTGACTGCTACTGGTACTTTTTCGTCAAGAGATACGAAGATGAAAGACCGCGATTTTTCGACCGAAGAAGTGAGCCACGTTCGAGCCAGTGGCGAGTGAGATTTTGCGACTCATCACTATAATACAGTTGTACGCTATGGATACAAGTATGCCATGATTTTGCAGCTGTGCTTTGCAGTTTGGAACTCTCATGGAGACTCTCATGCAATTGTTTTTTTATAAGGGCCCCCTTATATATGTAAAAAAAAATGCATGAGAGTTCCAAACTGCAATCTAACTGTTAAAAGCTTTCTTTCTGTGAGGTCTACAAACGATCAACAATATATTTTTATAGGCAATATGGTACGGAGAAGCAGGCTGGACGGCACTGTCAGTTGCTCCCACCATAGCGAGAACTGTACCAAGTCGGTCGTCAGGTGCTCCACGTGCATCTTGTCCTCGCAACTGGTCCACTGGTCGCAGCAAACATCAACCGAATTTTCGTCGATCTCTGTGATCGACACTTGCTTACCTCCCTTCGTTATCCTCTTAGCGTTGTCCTGCGTCTCAGCGCCATCGTTTTGCGTACATGCGTACGAGTCGGTAATGAGCATACTTGCGGTCAGCATGCGTCTTCCATCTTCCAGTGTCCTCTGACAACGCCTTACTTGAAACAAACACTGGGAATCTTTCTCCAGACCGGGAATGTTGTGTATGAATAGAATTGAACCCTCATCAAACTCTTGAAACACCTGCGTGCTGACTTTGGCCGTCTTGTGATGCCCCCAGGCCTCCGGTGTGAGGGCCATTGGGCTGAGATCTTTCTGTTTGATGCACAGCGTATTCTGCTGGAGATCAAACGAACAGCACAAACGCTTGGAGGTTTGTGTACGCACGATCAGGCGTTTAGTACCCAACGGAAACGGGGACAAAGGCGCACGAAGAACCTTCCACCCCATAAAGCTACCAACCATCCACATGAACGAAGTGTTGCTCGCAATGTCCGCCTCGAAACGATCCATTCTAGCATCGAACTCGTCGCGTATCAAAGGGAGTAAGGGGATCGGAGTATCTGTACCATCATTTGACGGCAAGACTCGTTCTTCCTTCTCCACCAAGATGTCACTGGCCTCCAGCACAGCTTTCTGGAACTTGACATATTTCTCAATCTCCTTGCAAAGTGCCAAGTTCTGTCCCTGGAGCGCCTCCCTCTCGACGATTAGCTCTCGCAACTCATCCATTTTTGCATCGGCAGTGTTTCTTTCACCAACCCTGGTCGGAACAGCAGAATTCCTCACTCTAGCCGCGAGTACTTTCATCTCACGCTCGAGCTGCTGAAGTTCACGTTGCATTGACTTGCGTTTGTGCTTCTTGTTAATACGGAACTCCACCATATTGACCCGGTGCTGCTCCTTCCTCAACTCTTCCATATCCTCGAACGTTTTCTTGTAGGTCGCACTCAGCACGCTGTAGTCATCTACGAGAAATTCGTTGGTGTGCCAGTTGCTATTGCACCAGGAAATTGCCATCGTGGATCAACGCACTGTGCTGTCTTGAGCAGTTGCCGGCTTTAGCAGGAATGACAGAGACTAATGACATTCCGTGACGTGAGCCGCTTCGTGTTCGGTCGTACAGTTCTGTTGATTGCGCGTAACAGGGTAGATTTTCAGTCTCGATCTCCAGCGCAAACACACCTGACACAAACCTACGAACCGAACCAAAGCACGCTGAAGTGGCGACAAAGTGCTCAGGTTATAGTAGAAAAAGCCAAACAAATGGTCATCTTGGTCTTGTCAATGTGATGAAGACCAGCTTTTCTCATCTTTACCCTCTATCCGTGGGGATGCTCATCTCAAACGGGTGGATGCGAAGCATATCGTGATTACGAACATGCGTACTTGAAGAGTACATCAATATCTAGGATACGATGTACTAGAACAATTATGAAAATTGCTTGAATGCTGTGGTATATGGACAGCTCGGTCAGGTCCATATGCTGCTGTAAGATGTGGGACACAGGACACACGTGAGCCGAATGAGGAGGCAATTGCGAGTTTTTTGGTAAGTTTATCGAGCGCCACGGATAGCGGTTGCCCCTATAATACATGTAGCTTATACTGTATTTCCTTTAAGATACGCTTACCCATGAGGCACTGTACCCCTATTTGCGTGTGCTTTTATTGTAGGTTCTACTCACAATATCTCACAGGAAATCTCGCAAAGCACTTCGTTTTGTATTGAACTCGACTAAGTACGATAGCTGGGTGTGGCCACATGTCACGATTGGACTCAAAAACATATGAGTTGGACATTGCGCGGTTTATGCATGACTTGGATTTTGTATGCCATGAAGCTAGTTGGCTCGCTAAACCAGTCAGCATCTACAAATTTAGGCGGAATTCACAATACCAATCGATGATAAAAGCACACGCAAGTAGTGAACAGGAAACCCAGAGAAACCTACCGTTTTTAAATATGCTGCCCTCGCTATTTTTGACATGTGAGTTCATCGCCACCGTGACCGCGTTGCCGAAGTAGTCAGCGATAACTAATTATCACCTTCGTAAAACGCACGTGCAAATCGGTTTGCAGTGAAGCTCGTCATCATCGACTACTTGTAGACTTGGATTTCAGCGAGTTGGCGGTTCCACTTAATGTATAGCCGAAGCAATGCACTGAAAGCTTAGCCTGAACACTACGCCAGTAAACCAATCCTGTGGTCCTATGCTATTGTCCAACTCCAGAGATTGTGGTTCAACAGCGCGTTTAAATTCCTATACGGCTAGTTTGCTCCTGCGATGCTTGGACAGACTATCACTTCGTAGGCCTCAACAAGAACAAAGTTGACGTCTGTTAGAATACTTGGCATTGTAGTGCATGACGTTTTCGCTACGATCGTAGTGGCCCTGAATAGGCTGGCAATCAGGAAGTTCGTGAACCCGCAGGCGGCATATGAGCCCAGTCTAGACTCAGCTTCTTAGTCTAGAGAAATGGGTGAGCAGCATTGTAGTCGCGCTCTGGCGTCGACACGACAGACCGCTTCGTCGCGGCATATGAGCGCCCGTGATACTTTAAATTAAGGGAAAGCGGGACTCAATCTGAAAAACATTTTCATTCGGGGACTCAATTTTAGAGAACCATATAATTACGCTAAATCAGACTGCTTCTACGTGTAAGACAGCGCAGGACGTGGTTCTCCAACGCCGCGCTGTTAGTGTCCGCTCCCGGAAGCCGGTGGGCGCGATACTGAACTTACGCTAGAGTGCGAGAACAAAGGCGTAGATAAATGCAGCGCCGACACCTCCCTGCAAGTCGGCACACCACCACAACACGAGCAGTCGCCCACTCAGGCCCCAGACTGTCGTCGGTGCGAACGTGAGCCAAGGTCAATTCGACGCTTCTGCTGCAGTTTGTGAATATTGTTGGGTTCTCTAAAATTGAGTCCCCGAATGAAACTGTTTTTCAGATTGAGTCCCGCTTTGACATTTTCCCTTAATTTAAAGTATGCTTGACCACACTGGTAAATACTCGTTTGAAGTAGAAGTGCATGTACCTAAGATCTTGTGCAGACTACATGATGGTCCAGTGGACTCGGTTCGCGACTTAATGGGAGCAAAACGGTAAAAGACAATAGGCGCGACAGGGACAAGACCAGCGGCTGTGATGAAGAGAGGATAGAACTCACGGAAGCATAGCAAACCTGATCACAACCGCATCCAGTTGTTTTGTTTTTGTTGGAGCAGTGTTCATGCTGACAGAGAGGCCTCAGAACGACGTAATCGTGATCATGATTTGTCACGCTTTGTTCTTCGTGTTACGACAGCGATGTACGTTATTAAAAAGACGGCGGCTCACGTCACAACTGCCACTCCAACAAAATCCGTCAAGAGCTCAAGATGACGACCTCGGTTCCCGTCAGTGAGTAGCACCTATACACCGAGTTTGTGCAGCCATGCAACAACTACAACGTAGATGTCAAGGGCGCGGATCTTGCCCTCCAAGAGACTTTCGAAGTCATAGAACAAGTACGCAAGGAAAAACACCGCGTCTCCATGGTGGCGTTCCGGCAGAACAAAAAGGAGAGCGCGAAACGAATCCGAAGCGAGCAACCGCCGACTAGAGCGCGGGATAAAACTGTTGGTGGAGAGTGTGAGAGCTGCTGGTGCCTGTAGCAGTTCGGATGGCGAGAGTGCCGATAAAAACACACATGAAGGTCTTTCGGAGCTCGTCGCAGAGCAAGAAACACTTCGGAAAGAGAATTTGGTGCTTCTTGAAGAGATTGGGCGACGCGAGAAGTTGCAGCAAGTGATGCTGGAGGCCGATCAAGTTTGTGTTGAGTCGGAAACATTGACGCTGCTTCCGAGTGATCCACAGTCTGGTTGGCGTGTGCGCTTTGATCGTGCCGAACCATCGTTCCATTTCCACCCGTTTACCTGCGACGAGTTTGGCGCTGGTATGAAGCGCTTCAACACAGAGCTTGCACGTAGCGTCTCCTCCGTGTCACTGGCTGGCAACTTTCCTGGGTGGAATGTGCTTCGCGCACCTCTAGTCCCTTCTCCGTCGAACGGAAACACTATAAGTATTGGCACAAGCGCAGTTTACTAAGCGTGTGCATTGCCCACTCGACGTGCTACTCAGCGTATCGTGCATTAGGGAGAAGGACACCAGTCCTACCGTCATCACACCGATCGGATTTAGTATTCACCAGCGCCATCACGTCAGCACCAAATTGCTGCAAGAGGTTGATCAAGACGCTTTCGTGTTCGTACACAACATTCCTGGACCAGATAAACACCTTCGCTATATTTACCTGGTGCTCAGTGGAAACTTTCCGATGGGAGACGCAAGCTGGCCTTGAAAATGGTCATCGCAGACTCGGATTCCAACAAACGCAGTCGTGAAGCGAATGAGCTGCAAGACAACGTCGAGTGGGCTACTGAGGGAGGTATACACATTTCGCTCACTGAAGTTGACAAAACTTCGATCGACATTGTATGCGACCGCTGGAAAGCAAGATACACGCGGACTACATGATGGTCCAGTGGGCTCGATTCGCAAACTGGTGGGAGCAAACTGTCGCGCCAGCGAGTCTTATTTTGTAGAACCATGTAATCTGAAGCTTAAAAATCGATAAATCCAATTTCATAACTCGTGGCGTGGGCGAAAACCAACTTTGCGTGCTGTGTGACACCTTCGTTTGCCGGTGGTGGTGATTGGTGGTTTAGTCTGGCTAGTTGTTGATCCATTCACGTAATTAGTAGACGCAGGTCTGTCGAACATAGTACTGACACCCACGCCAGGGAGAGGGAGACAAGTACAGTATGTGGAGCTTTACTGCAATAAGATATGGCCATTCAAGCTGCAGGACGTGGCTGACGCTGCGTGGAACCACTTCAAAGGGTTAGAGAAGCACCTGGGCCATGGCAGTGTACGAGAAGATAACAAAGGGCCGTTCTACCGTCGATAGTAGTAGAAGAAACGGCCCCTTTTTAAAAAAGATCTACAAGTAATAACTTCGGAATGAACAGAAGAAGAAAATGTATTCAATTCTGCTCGTGTTGACGCGAATAAGCAAGTTATTCGGCACTACGTTGAGCCTCAAATGGACGTTGTGGTGGGAGCTGTTGTGTGAAGAACTCTGATCTCGCGTTGAATTCCCACTCGAGCTAATATACATGCCTATACTTACTATGGCACAAGGAATATATTATTGACGTCTAGCGCAGCCGAACCTCGCCTTTTAAGTGGTGTTCAAGAGCAAGTTGGACGGCACTGTGAGCTGTTCCCACCACACAGCAAATTGTGTCCACTGGATCATCAAATACTCCGCATGCAGTTTGCTCTCGCAACTGGCCCAATGATCGCACGCGACGTCGATAGAGTTCTCATCAACCTCAGTGACTGAAACCTGAATTCCTCCCTCGGTAGCCCACTCGACGTTGTCAAGCGAACTCTCAGCGTCGCGACTTCGTCTGTTGGCATCCGAGTCGACGATGGCCAAGCTCGCAGTCAGCTTCCGTCTCCCATCTAGCAGTCTCCACTGGGCTCGCCTCACTTGAAACAAATATCGAACGTGTTTCTCCGGTCCGGGGATATCGTGTGCAAACACGATCGAATCCTGGTTAAACTCCTGCAACACTTGAGTACTCGCTTTTCCTCGCTGGTACAGTCCCCAACCCATTGGCGTGACAATCATGGGGCTCAGATCCTTCTGCTTTGTGTACGACACTTGTGTATGAACATCAAGCGAGCACCTCAAGCGCTTCGTAACTCGTGTACGAGCTACGACCCGTGAACTATCCAACGTCGAAGTAACCAATGGTGCATAGTACACTTCCCACCCGAAAAACATCCCCGCTAACGAAAGCGACGACATTTCACCGGCTAAATCCGATTCAAATTCCTTGAAAGCTGTATCAACCTCGTCACGCGTGAATGGGTGGAAGTAGAACGACGTCTCCTCTACACCGTCAAACGTCACACGCCAGCCAGAATCCTCATCGGTTGGCAACAGATTCGACTCCTCTCTCTTCATGGGATCCTCACTTGCTTCCAGCACAATGCTCTCGAACTTCTCATACCGCTTGATCTCCTCGCGCAGCGCCATATTCTGATTACGGAGCGCTTCTCTCTCCATCACCAGCTCCTGCAGCTCGTCTGCCGCACCGCTAGAGACTGCGATCCTCACTTTGTCTACCAACATTTTCATCTCGCGCTCCAATTGGTGGTGCTCGGCCACTATCCGCTTCTGCTTCTCCTTCTTGTTGAGGCGGAACTCGACCATCTCCTTGCGGTGCTTGGCCTTCTTGCGAGCCGTGGGGTCCTCCACCGGCTTCTTGAGCGCCACGTCGTACGGCGAGTCGACCAGTAAGTCCATGAAGTCACTCACCGAAAAGGGGCTCTCTGTCATGGATGACATCACGTTTACTTGCGTACAGTAGTGTTAATTGGTGACTGTGACTTAGCTGGACTGGTTCAGAAAAGCAGTGAATGACGTGAGCTATTTGTTACTTTTGCTGCTGCTACCGACGGGAATGGTTTCTATTCCATCCAAAATAGACACATTCCGGATAATCATGGTTAATCAAATGTAATTACTGGATAATTGTATACATCATGGTTCAGGAATCGGTTGCAGCCTCAAAATGAGTGATTTGATTGATTACGGGCTCAACAACGTACTGACTTGATATGTAACCACATCACTTTTACATAATTTTACACCACATATGTACACCACACACACCATTATTATCTCAACAATGGCTGCCCGCCGCACACTTGGGCGCAACATCATGCTCTTTGCGAGCGAGGTGCCTGTCATCAGTGCACTAAACCCGTACCGCAAGATCGAAGATGTATTCCTGGACGTATGGCGACGTACGAATCCTCGCCAAATGTCCCAGCTTCAAGAGGAACTGTCGCTATCTCTGTCCACCCCTGAAGAGAAGATGCAGGCTATTGTACAGGACTTAGGAGCTGCTCCAGCCATCCACGAGCTCATCCAAGAAGCCTCCGAGGCTGAGACCATCCAACAAGTAGCCAAAGCTCAAGCTAAAGTGATGCAATCATTGCCATCCACCACCCCAGCAGACGTCAAAGCTGATGTGGTGCAGTTCGTCACTTCCACAATGCACAAGGGATTCGGGGTCAAACACGAGACGGCGGGCATTGAACAGTATCAGGAACAGAAGAAAGTAGTTGTCAAAGAGAGAAATTTAGTCTTTTCTAAGAAGAAAGTAGCAACTATAGGGAACTTTAACTTGTTAGTAGGAGGGAAAATTGACGGTCGAGCTGACGGGAAGGTGATCGAGGTCAAGAACAGACTCAAGAGGTTTATTACACCCCTCCCCAAGTACGACGTTGCGCAACTGCAGACGTATCTGTACATTTTAGGGGTTCAGGAGGGGGAATTGGTCGAGCATTTACATGCCGATAAGGCGAAGACCAAGATGACCAAAGTGTCATGGGACGACAAGATGTGGAACGCAGAGATTGAACCGTACCTTGTGAGGTTTGGTAGTGCGTTGACCTACTTGATGAAGGACAAGACAGCGCAGACTGACTATTTGCAGTCGGATGCAGGACAGCAGAGAGAGATTATCAGATACCTTTGGAGTCAAGAGGTGCAGCGGACAGAGTGATGGAGTTACGGATGGTGTTCAGGTGTTTGATAAATGAACGACGTTGATACTGCTCGGAAGAAATTGTAGAACTGGTTGTGGCGAATGAGGTTTCGAGAGGGTCGTGAATAGTAGGGTGGTGTAACGGGCGCTGACACACCCAAAGCAGGAACAGCAGTAGCAACGCGAATGACTGACAAGGAGCTACGCGAGACTGTTCGTGCAGCTTTCACCTGCTACGATGAAGATGAGAGCGGGTGGATTGACGCAACAGAGCTACGCCACCTTGTCTCGGATTTGGGCGGCGTGCTTACGGAACGAGACTTCCGCAAAGCACTTCACATTCTAGACAGGGATAACAATGGCGTGATTGACAGGGACGAGTTCACCGAGTGGTGGATAGGACAGAGCGATGGAAATGAGGCAGTTGGTGAAGTCGAGAAAACTCTAGCCCGATTGAGGGATCTTGGTCGCCAACGTTTCAAGGTCGACATCCACACAGCTTGCTGGAACGGATTCGAAGACGTGGTGGCAAGGCTTGTGGATGACGGATCGGAGCTGGTCAATGAACGGGATTCATCGGAATACGGTGTAAGCTTGTCTGGATGGCAATTTGAATCAAGATTGGTTGACGGAGTCTTGCTGTGTATGAATGTTTTGAACCACAACAGAACTCAAATTCTCCATTGCACTATGCGGCGTATCAAGGGCATACGTCAATCTGTGACGTCCTCGTAGGTATTTTTATTCTCTAGAGGAGCTAATAGTGCAGCATTTTTTAATCTGGAATATCTACTTACGCAGATAAAAAGAGGAGCGAACAGCAACACCACGAACGGATCTGGCTGCACCCCGGTGTTTTTCGCTGCCCAGCAAGGGCATGTGGAGGTGGTCAAGCTTCTACTACAGGTGCTTGAACCGAGATCCGTGTTTTTGCTGCTTTATTTGTTCACCCATCACGCTGAACTCGTTTTGAACTGGTGGTGACCACAGAACGGGGCAGAACTTCGTATTGCTGAGAACAAGGTCGCCGCTCTTAGCACCTTGCTGATGCGAATCGAAGTGGTTCCTCCAGTATTGATCTAACTAAATTTATTGTTTACGTAGCATGGGCTGACACCGGTGGACGTATGCACCACGCCAGCTATAACGGAGCTGTTTAGAAACCTATCTGGAAAGCGTACGTTCTGCTTGGTCTCCAATAAAGATCGGTAAGACGTTCGACTGAGGCGTTGTGTTTTCATGGCCAGCCCCGTCAATTCCTGCCGCACCGACGCTTGAGACCTTATCCGACACCGAGTTGAAGATTTCGTGGTACTATACGCTTTACTGCTTCGTCACAGACTGCCTAACTAATTGTTTTGCTCTTCGTGGACGCAGGTCGCCACCAAGACCTAACCTGGACGAAGTTGTCCCCGTGTCTGGATACAAGATCAAGCTTTCCTCGCCTTCAGCACCAGCAAAGATTGTCCTGACAGTTGCTTTCCCCACTGAGACTTCGGTTGGTGGGCTCTGTGCGGACACCGAGTACACCTCCTCAATTTGTGCGATCAACCTTCACGGCCTGAGTGAGTTTAGCACAGAGTCGGAACCCGCTAGGACGAGAAGAGGTGAGTTTACTCATTGCCTACCTCTGCGTCAAATTTTGACGCATGTGATTATTTGTCATGCCGACACAGCAAAACCATCGGCACCAGTGTTGTGCATTACTGAAACCGGACCAACTGAGATAACCGTGTTGTGGGCACTAGCAGACAATGACCGCCAACCTGGTGTTGCATGTGCCATCTACGTATCGTCACCCGAGCCTGATGGGACTTGCAAATGGGAATCGGTTTTTAGGACTGACGACCACACAATCAAGTACGTAGTCCAAGCGCGTGTTGGATTTGGCACTCCGTTGTTGCGTAACTTGCCAGGTTCTCTCTTACCTGACAATTTTTGCTTGTCTAGCTCAACAACAGTGGAGAAGTTGCTCCCCGATCATCGATATAAGTTTCGAGCAGCAGCGATCAGCGACGACGGACAACAAACCCTTTCAGATGCCGTAGCAGCGAGAACCGCTAATAAAGCGGCGGCAAAGCGCAGCGCCTCCAGCAAAGTTTTGGGCGCAGTCAACGTCATGAAATCTTTCGGTAGGTATTGTGGAAATCAACGCAGTTAGCCACTGTTGTTGGGGTGACTAAATTTTGATTGTTGCTGTAGCAAAAAGCAGGAAAGAGACCAAAGACGACGCGGAAGTCGACGGATAGCATTGAAATTTTGGGCATGGTACGACGCAATTTGATCACTTTTGCAGCGAGATCAGTCAAGCTGCGTCTTCACCCAATACATTATGGCATTTGCTATTAATGCTGTCCTGAAGGCGCACTCTGCGGGTCTATTTGGCGATCCCATTCGAAAACGTCTGGAACTGATCGTACTTGTTCGTGCCGAAGTGGTCGTAGGCACGCTGAACCATACTCTGGATGGTCGACGCTATCTTCTTCTCAGGCATATTGAGAAATAGCCGGTCTTTCAGTCCCGACAGCCGTCCAGAAGCGCCTCCTAAGAAGCACGGAAGCTTTGAGTGGTAGCTCATGACTTCCACTAAGGCATAGATGGTCTCGGCGTGTTTTCGAGCTGCAAGAGCACCTTGAACACACAAGTCGGTAAAGTACTGGAAGTTGGAAGAATGGCGCCCACCGAGTACGTCCACCATCTCGGCTGTCAATTTGAATGGGGCTGTTTCGAAGCTGAAGCTTCCTCCTGGTGCTCGTCCTAGGACTATATCCAAAACAAGACTGTGAGTGATGAAATTCTGGCATCTTTGGTGAAGAGAAACACTTACAGAACCCGAAGTCAATGTGGATGATGTAGCCTTCGATGTCGAGCATGATGTTGCCATTGTGCCGATCCTTGATCGAAAGAATGTAGCACACAATCGAATACGCAGCTATAACCATAGACGATTTGTAGGTTAGGACGCTGACTATCACAATAGAGGAACTGAAGCAAGAAGACGTACCTAAGCTGTGGATGAAGTTGAGTTTAGCCTGGCGAAGCACCTCAGCCCCTTCACCAACATTCTCACCACCTTCGCAACTGTCCGTTGCTCCGCCGTACATTTGTTCAAAGTGGTTGCGGAGGTTCTTGAAGCCTGGGGTTTTCTTGATCCCATCCAGTGACATCGCGTTGCGAACCACTTCAATAAGACCAGTGCTAGAACCCGTCGACAGGATGCGATACGGGTGTAGCCGCAGTGGCAGCTTCTCGACTTCAAAAATGTGCTGGAAGTACGATATGAGCTGCATAACTAACACTTCCTGACGGAGATCATCGTAACTCTTGGACATCAACCCAGTTAAACGCCAGCGGTCTGGATTTGCACACGTGATAGTTTCCTGAAGACGCTTCGCTTTGGTGAAAGTCAGCTCGCCAAACGTTTTCTCAATACGCTTTTTGCGTTCGTCATCCTGTTGGTGATCACGCCGTTTAGTTACAAAAAAAGAAGAATTAGATAGTGCATGACTCCCTGAACTTACCGAAAGAAGTTCTCGGAGGAACGGCGACATTTGTCTAAATAATTGCTTCGCTTGAGACGCAGGCGAGGTTCTTACTTGCCGCAGAGCAATATCCGCAGCATGTTCGTCAAATGTTGTCACGGCTTCATCGTCCGCGTCAATGTCGTCAGAACCATCGATGATTCGAGTTTCATACAGCTCGTTGAACAAGACGGTGGAGACATCTTCGCCATTCTCATTCTCCTCGGTACCGAAGTAGATCAAACACGGTGCTCGTTCCTAATGAGTTTATAGTTGATTAGCGTATAACCAAGATATGATGTAATGGGAGTGCAAATAACATACATGAGTGCTGAAGACGCGGCCTTCTTCACTGAAGACCGACATAACGTTACAATACGGCTAACGTGGCATTTACGTGAGGAACAGTTGTTAGTCACGATGAGTCACCAAACGAAATAACAAGAACTTACATCCGTCGACTTGCATAGTGGAATGTACGCCCGATTGGGTATTCGCAGTTGCGTCAAAAGTGGTCTCAACAATTCCTTGCGCTTAGGAGGCTCGACACGACGCAGAGCTTCGGACACGTCGGTGATAGACTTCACAAAGTGAATCATGTTGCAGAAAAATTCATAGCGCCGCTGTTGGTCTGGCATCATTAGAGCCTGCAAGAGGGCGTCGGAACCGTAGCAGTCGGTCGTTGAAAACTGACTGATTTCAGTATCACCCGCTTGAGTCGAGCACGCACTCACACCACTACTGAGCATACGCGTTCTCATCTGTCCTGTATTTGCAACTACTGCGTCCGCCGTGACTTCTGCTGGGCGACTCGCACTATCCGATTTTGATGGCGAGCCACTTCGTGGTGAAGCTGTAGTGCCGTCAATGGTAAGAGTAACATTGCTGGTCACGTTAGTGGAAGACTGCATAATGAAGGTTCGCATGACAAATGACATGCGTGCCAGTGAACTTTCAGGACTATTGCCCTTGGTTGGGCTCCCAGGAGGAGGCTCCGGCAACGCAGCGGCCTTTTGAATGTACGCCACCCAAGTGGATAACTCATCAGCACTTTTCGCAGCAAATTTTGCCTTGGTCTCACTGAAATCGTGGGTGATCTCGAAGTAAAACGGACGTTTGTTCTCCACTACGTGAACCTTAGCACCATGCAACGGTATCGCCGCTCGAGGTTTAGAATCTGTAGGTTTTGTGAAGACCAGCAAAATGCGCTTCTCAAGGCGACACCAACGCAAAGTCCAATTGCGTCGGCCCATTTTTCTCGTTCCACCACCTTTCTTCAGTAACCAACCACCGGAGATTGGAGCCACATCTTCAACTCCATTTCCAGCGCTGGAAGTGTCTGTACTGCTCTGTTGAATCGCGAAAAATCGACGATCGGCCATGAGAATCTGCTCCATTTCGTCCCTAGAGATACTTTGTTGGGTTAGCAGTTCCGACACCTGACGTGCTGCAGGAGATCCATACACAAAACATTGCTCGAGTGCAAGCAATAGTCGAGCACAACGTGCAAAAGTTCGAGGGTTGTTACCCGCACGTTTTGGACGATTCTCGTCCAGCGCCGCGTAAATCATCCAGAAGAATTGCAATGCGAAGTGCACACTACTCTGCGAGAGTAGCAGCACGAATTGCTCCATATCTTCCATTGGCAATTCTTGTTCGAGATGCACTACCATGTGTGCTAACTGAGGCAAGTAAAACTCCACTTGGTCCAGCATGGGTTGGGTGATCGGCATCGAGCACAGTCGTTGACAAAGTTCCGTCGTGAACGGGGCATTGGCTCGATGTTTCCACATGGAAATCATCAGTAGACGAACGTCCACACTTCCGTCATGAGTCAAAATGTCAGCAACACTCGGAGTGGGTAACAACTTGGACTTGGTAGGTGACGGTGGCGGAGTTTTGAACGTGATCGCGAATGGTGTCGAGGAGGAAGAAGTCTCTGCACTGGTTGGAGCACCCGGCAGATCGGCGGTCGACGCCATCGATTTGCTTCTTTGTCACTCCGTCAATTCCTTGCGGGTGCGAGGCCTTGAGCTTAGATGACTTCTGGCTCAATAGCTAGGTGTGGACGGCGGTGCTTGCTAAATAAAGCGAGAGCTTCCTCCATTTTGAGGGCACCTTGGTCGAAACGGACGATTGACAGCTACAAATGAGACTACAGACAGCTCAGCTATCGCGCTTTGCTCATAACGTGCCACTGAAGCTGAAGAACTGCATTGAGCAGTGCAACGCAGTGTTTCCTAGAATACTACTACAGTATTGCCATATGTGAAATAAATAATGGCATAAAATTAAAAAATCCAGAAATACATTATTGCCTAATTCTACTCTCCGAAATACAATAATGCATACATATTTACGTTATTCTGATTGGTTGAAATAGTACCTCGGATTGCCTGGATTGGTGTAAAGATAATGCTTCCAGGATGGCAAAATAAATTATGGTACGGATGGAATGGGCTCCTGGAAATACATTATTGTATGGTAAAATATGGCAATAATTGGTATTGCCATATATTTTTAGGAAACACTGGTGCAACGAGGAACTACATGTATTGTAGCCGTGACAACTTTGGCCCAAAAATGCTTGTCGAACGAAACCTGCTTGTACATGTAGCAAAAGTTTAGGCCGAGCTTCGAGCACGCAGCAGTTGAGTGCATCGTGCATCTTGTCGCGCTGTCGAGCGAACTGCTCTGTGTATCGTTGTTGAAGCAGATCCGCCACGAGAGCTTTACGAAAGACCATGCGGACTCTCCGGATATCGGTCGGCGCGATCGAGAACTCGCCCACAATTGCCGCCAAAAGCTGGTGCGGCTCCATAGCCAGAGCAGTGCTTCCTGCCGCAACCAACGCTCGCTGCGAGTTAAAGTGCTTGCGGCAAAGCAGCATAGAATCGTCACTTGGCCTTGGTGACTCAAGTCGGTGAAGGGTGGGACCAACGCTGCCCCGCCGATGTCCACAACGCACGCCAGGCAGGCAGACGTGGCGATCTTCGACGGAGTCAGCTGGTCGACGCCACACGGACCTGCTCGGCCGTAGCGTGTGCAGTCGGTGGCGTAGCCAAAAGATACTCTCGGAGCAAGGCACTTTCACGCACTTTGAGTTGGCGAGGCCGAGCCGTACATGCACTTGGCTGCAGCAAGCCTATGCATCAAGTAAACATGTACATGTACGCAGTGGCGATGGCTGGCAGCGCTTGTGAAACAGTAGAAACACACAGCGCGGCGTTAGATGTGGCAGACGGGCAGGGATGGCATCACACTGTCGCGAGCTTTGCTGTTGGCACGCAATCTGTGACAGCGCTGCTGTCGTCGTCCTCGGCAGCAAAGCGAAGCCGGCTCACACGCATATCGATTCCGGTACACTATACGTAGGCTGTTGTACATGTAGCTGTATGCGCTGGCAGAGTGAGATGCTACCCCAATTTGCCTCAAACAAAGTAGCCTGGCATTGGTCGCTCTGGCTGTCATGCAATATCTCTCGGTTTGCTGGTCTAGCCTCGACTCGAGGCCCTCGACTCGAGGCTAGCGCTTGGGTGGCACGTGCTTCCCGGGACCCTAATTCGAAGTGTCCATTGCTGGCGCGATAGACCCTGCTTGCAGGATCGGCACCCGGAACTTGCCAAGATCTTGGCAAGATTCTTCGCCGTCTCGGTTTGGCCAAGGTTCCCTTGTTGAAGCTCCAGTGGAGCCTCCACGCGATGGGTGAGCAGCGAGCGAGCCGTAGACCTGAGCTTCGCGGCATTCCTTGACGCAGTTCGCCGGTGATTGTATCCATCCGGAGCTCGCTGGACACGATGCTCGCGGCTCGAGTGTGCCGCTGGTTTCCGCTGGTCAAGCTGGCCGATGTCAGCTGAGCGCCATCCAGCGCTCGATTACGGTGTTCACGCCCGAGATCAAGAGGAGCCCGCGTGGCGCAGAGCGGCTCACTCGTTCAGGACGAATCGTCCTTGATCGTTTGTACGGCACATGTACGGTACCTAGCTCGCAGACTGAGTGCCAGCGCCGATCTTGTGTCAAACGTTAGGTGCAAACCCTGTTGATGGCGGAGCTCTGGATTCTTCATCGGCAGCTGGAAGCAGCACGTGGCAAAGCTGACCGGGCTCCATTACCGGCTCCATTATTGGTAAGCTGTCTTGGCTAGGCTGCAGTTTGCTCGAGCCGAAGCTGCTGCTGCCACATGCTCGCATAGATGTCACGGGTGACTACCACACAAGGCTGCTGCCACATGCCGCTGGCATTGACACGCGCATCCGCACGCATGAACATAGCGAGTGGTACAGTAACCCGACAGCTAGCTCCACACAACTCAGCCAACGGAAATGGCGGGGTTTTCCGAGTCGAAGTCTCTCGGAACTTCCGAGGGCACGTCAAGTTGACGGTCAACACACCCCTGCAACGCACGTAGATTGGATCAGGAGTCCTGATTCAGGACAGCACGTTACAACGCTCGCGACAGACTACATGTACCGGTACAGTGGCCGCGCAGTGGGGAGCACGGCGCGCGCCAGTAGTTCATGGTTCCCCTGAGTCAATCGAATGTCGTTGGCCGTCGACGTCGGGTAAATTCGTTCCAGTGGTACGAAACTGCAGCCGGACCAAGAGGCTTCGGATGCTGCAGTGCTCGATGTTCAATAGCAGTTGCCGCGGCCTGGACGCACCACTGCAAGCACGACAGGAAGTTGTTACCGCCACCGACCGGGTCACCAGTTGCGCCACCGACTTCCGCTGACCTCTGCAACCAATTGTTGCAGTCGCCGCAACTGCTTTCGACGCGTCTCTGCACCACTCGGCTGCCCATCCTCCTTCTGACTTGACGCCGCTCTCTGGCCCGAATAGCGAGCGTCGAGCGCAATCGAGCCCTCACTATCTATTTTCCCTAGCTACGAGCGAGTGGTGTGTTGCCTTTAGCACTCGCAGACTTACAGACAGCAGCACACACAGAAAGAGAAATGGAGACGGCAGACCAGAGCATGGAGCCAACTGAAACCGTGAAGCAGGTGCGGTGGGGAACCGTGAGCGTGCTGGAATTCCGCGTGGGCTACAACGCCAGCACTGTGCCCGAAAGTGGCGGCCCACCCGTAGGACTCATCGGCCGGCCAACGCGGCACTCGTACTCGATGATCCCGTCCGAGGACGACATGGAGACAACTGACAGCGAGTGCGAGAGTGTGGACTCGGACACCGAGGTGTTGATGGCGCCGCTGTCCACGGGCTGCGGTCGCCGCAGTCGCAACGACCTCTGGCTGGACCCGATGGAACGCGCGCGTATCCTTGCAGAGGAGCACGCGTTCCCGGTGGAGGACATCACACTGATCTGCCGCGACGTGCGGGCTACGCTGGACTCGCGCGCGTTCTCGCGTTTGGACGAGGTGACGGAGAAGGCACTGGAGACGTCGTGCGTGCAGAAGGACGTGCGTTCGTTACGGTGCGGCGGGGGCTTTTGCAGTGATACAAGAGAGAAGGTGCTGCTGTATTGAGCTACGTCAAAGGCTGCTGCGATCGAAGCGAGTGGCAGAGAGGGAAGACGAAGCAGGCCAGCACCGTGTGTGAAGAAGTATTTTATCGAGAGTGTCGTGAAGCAAGGCGAGGCGAGGTCATGTGTATCATGCGACCACTGACGCCTCAGCTTTCGTGCTCTACCAGTCCAGTCCAGTATTTATTGCTCTGTTGTGCAGATATAAGGAGAGACCTAGGAAACAATAGACATCGTGTTCACTACGACAGATACAGACAGATCCATTTAACGTTAGCCTTCAACTTTCATCGTTCTGGTTGATGACTCTGGTCAGCAAGCTGGAGGACTGAGGGCGTTTGAGCGCGGCGCAACCCATGCTGACCGGTTCAATATCGCCGACTCCATTGCTGAACGGAAGTTGTTGAGCTATTGGCTCGACGTCGACGAGGCCACGAACGCCTTGATTGAATTTCTGGCGATTGAGGCCCACGTCGAAGCAGGCACCTAGACCACGGTGCTTCAAGCTCGTGAATCTGGTTGATGGCACCTTTACGAGCCGATTCGATATGTAGGTACATTTACTGCATCATAGCGGAGCCTCTCGGCTCGACTCAAGTCTCTCTCTCTCGCTGTGCACGGAATGGCGAATCGCCATTGGCGATACATGTAGGCCGACCAGACCAGGTTCTACAGTATACATGTACAATGCAATGTACGGGCGTGTACGTGTACGCCGAGGTTCTCGCTCGCTCGATCTTATCCTTGCGCGCTGTAAAATCTGGTCCAGAGCGAGTTACGCACGGGCTTCGCTGTGTCGCCAGGGTGTGAACTGCAGCAGTGTCAGCTCGAATGCATCGCTTCGTGGCGGGGCGGATTTTGCCGGATACTCCGCCTCGATTGCACCACAGTAGCGCTACATAGCTTCTTGTCAAACGGGCATACATGGACAGAATGTAGCTTACGTTGCACGCGAGCTGAAGCAGTAACGCGGCAACGAGGACTGCAGCGGAGCAATCTCGCCACCAGTGAATTGGAGGACAAATCAAACGCTTCACGCTGCTCTTCGCCACATTGCCGACTTCCTCAATCGAGGTTATCCTCGCCTCGAGCATGGATATGTAAACGAGTGCGTTTAGGATGTGCACTGGAGGCTATCCGGCCTCCAAAGCAGAGGCGGATCGTACGGACGCAGGTGCTAGCTATAATAGCGACGTTCATCGGACGCTTCCAGGCATTGGTCAGGGACGACGGTGATGACGGGCAAACCATCGCATGCTTTTCACGAAAAACTCCGAACGAATGCAGCGCCCAGTGTACGGTACGAGTCGTACCGTACATCGGTGGCATGTACTGTACAATACGGGAAGCACGTGCCCAGTACAGCTCGTCGAGCGAGCACGAGCACGATGCAGGTCAAGTTGGCATTACCAACCACCAAAGCTGGCGCCAAGATCAAGGTCGCACAAGTTGTGCGGCACAACAGTGCGAGCGGTGCCCTTCTGCAGATTTACTGTACGTGTACAACGACACCCGGGCGCGTGTTTATTGTCTCGCGTTTGGCATGGCGGCGAGCCATCGCCGGTTCGCCCACCTCGGTCACCGACGGAGCGCTGCCAGCGAGTGAGCACTGCTCACCGAGCAGAGCAAGTGCCGTGTAAGTGCATGTACGGTCTTCAAGTGTCGCTTCGATCTTTCCGCGTATCTTTAGCGGCGACCGCATAATGGCATTCGGGCCGAATTTCGGCGAATGCGCCACCGACTTCACATGTTTTGGGACTAGCAGGTCCATCAGCCTCGGCTCCTGACTCGGGCGAACGCCGCCGCGTCTGCCAGACGTATGGACATCGCCGGGGCACTGTTCGCTGGCAGCGATCCGTTTCAGATCTTGATCCACAAAGCAAACCACTCGGCTACGGTGTAGACCGCACACACAAAGAGACCGACGGAGCTGCATGAATCGTTACAGTACATGATGGCAACGCCACATTGCAAGATCCGGAGCCGGATGCCCTCGTATCAAGCTCCCGAAATAAGACTGGTTCTCGGTGAGTATGGCCTGTCCTTGTGCTTCAACGTGGCACGACGTGAGCGACATCCACGAACCTGTACAGTAGGGCTGTCGACGTCGGGTCGTCGGCCCGTCTAACGGTCAGACGTCGAATGTTGTCAGCCGACGTCGCTGCTGACGACCCTCGACATCGTGCTCATTGTCACTATTTCGAATTAAGAGATGTACTCGAGCACCTCAGTGAGGGCACTTCAGTTACCAATGGGTACATGTATGCTAGCCTCCTGCTTCGATGATCAAGGCCACAGATGCTTCATTTCTCTTCCAGGCGAGCATGCTGTGAACGACTATTGCTTGTGGTGTACATGTTTGTGGTGTGCTGACATTCGCGTGCGTGAATCGGGAAGCTGCCGCGCACAACTGAGGCACCAGCACTTGCATAGATCGTGTGATCCAACACAGACTTGCTACAATTTGACCATGATGATAACCGAATGGCCATATTTGACAGGCTCATTGTGGTAAACTGGGCGGCTTCACGCTAGATGAATGGATGGAGTACGCCCCTCGCACACGACCATTACCCGCGTGGTCGAAGAGGGTGAGAATCCTCTATTTACTGCTTTATTCAAGACATGGACTGAGCCCAAGGTGCTTGCGTTTGGCTACCAGCCGAGCAAGGGCGTTGCTCACATGAACGACGACAAACCGGTTGATGTTAAGGCGTTGGTGAAGGCTGCCTCGCAGTCAGAGGAGGACATTATCGGCGTGGATCTGAGTTCCATTGCGAGCTTACTTGAGTCCCAAAGCACAAATGGGATGAGGCAGTGAGGCATTGCGCGACCCTGCAAGATTGAGCTCTCTGATTGGTTTTACTGAAGTCATTTTGACCAATCAACAGCTTAAAGAGGCCCGATGTCAGCCTGGCGTCAGTAAGACGTCACCTGACACCACCAGACGTCGTATGCCAACGGACGTCGAGTCGACATTCAGACCCTCGACGTCGACACCCCTACTGTACAGTAACCTGTGGCACAACCAGTGCTTCTCATTGCTTTACAGTACATGTACTGGCAACGCGATTGAGCCTAAACGTACAAAGGTCAGCAATGAAGTTGGGCTTGGCACATGCACGTGTTTTTAGGATCATCACGAGTAATAGATCTCCGTCAAAGCTACGTCACCCTCCACCACGACGAACATGCAGTCTAGGGATCGGCACTAGGCATCGGTCGATGGTACGGCGCTGCATTCGTTCGGAGTTTTTCGTGAAAAGCATGCGATGGTTTGCCCGTCATCACCGTCGTCCCTGACCAATGCCTGGAAGCGTCCGATGAACGTCGCTATTATAGCTAGCACCTGCGTCCGTACGATCCGCCTCTGCTTTGGAGGCCGGATAGCCTCCAGTGCACATCCTAAACGCACTCGTTTACATATCCATGCTCGAGGCGAGGATAACCTCGATTGAGGAAGTCGGCAATGTGGCGAAGAGCAGCGTGAAGCGTTTGATTTGTCCTCCAATTCACTGGTGGCGAGATTGCTCCGCTGCAGTCCTCGTTGCCGCGTTACTGCTTCAGCTCGCGTGCAACGTAAGCTACATTCTGTCCATGTATGCCCGTTTGACAAGAAGCTATGTAGCGCTACTGTGGTGCAATCGAGGCGGAGTATCCGGCAAAATCCGCCCCGCCACGAAGCGATGCATTCGAGCTGACACTGCTGCAGTTCACACCCTGGCGACACAGCGAAGCCCGTGCGTAACTCGCTCTGGACCAGATTTTACAGCGCGCAAGGATAAGATCGAGCGAGCGAGAACCTCGGCGTACACGTACACGCCCGTACATTGCATTGTACATGTATACTGTAGAACCTGGTCTGGTCGGCCTACATGTATCGCCAATGGCGATTCGCCATTCCGTGCACAGCGAGAGAGAGAGACTTGAGTCGAGCCGAGAGGCTCCGCTATGATGCAGTAAATGTACCTACATATCGAATCGGCTCGTAAAGGTGCCATCAACCAGATTCACGAGCTTGAAGCACCGTGGTCTAGGTGCCTGCTTCGACGTGGGCCTCAATCGCCAGAAATTCAATCAAGGCGTTCGTGGCCTCGTCGACGTCGAGCCAATAGCTCAACAACTTCCGTTCAGCAATGGAGTCGGCGATATTGAACCGGTCAGCATGGGTTGCGCCGCGCTCAAACGCCCTCAGTCCTCCAGCTTGCTGACCAGAGTCATCAACCAGAACGATGAAAGTTGAAGGCTAACGTTAAATGGATCTGTCTGTATCTGTCGTAGTGAACACGATGTCTATTGTTTCCTAGGTCTCTCCTTATATCTGCACAACAGAGCAATAAATACTGGACTGGACTGGTAGAGCACGAAAGCTGAGGCGTCAGTGGTCGCATGATACACATGACCTCGCCTCGCCTTGCTTCACGACACTCTCGATAAAATACTTCTTCACACACGGTGCTGGCCTGCTTCGTCTTCCCTCTCTGCCACTCGCTTCGATCGCAGCAGCCTTTGACGTAGCTCAATACAGCAGCACCTTCTCTCTTGTATCACTGCAAAGCCCCCGCCGCACCGTAACGAACGCACGTCCTTCTGCACGCACGACGTCTCCAGTGCCTTCTCCGTCACCTCGTCCAAACGCGAGAACGCGCGCGAGTCCAGCGTAGCCCGCACGTCGCGGCAGATCAGTGTGATGTCCTCCACCGGGAACGCGTGCTCCTCTGCAAGGATACGCGCGCGTTCCATCGGGTCCAGCCAGAGGTCGTTGCGACTGCGGCGACCGCAGCCCGTGGACAGCGGCGCCATCAACACCTCGGTGTCCGAGTCCACACTCTCGCACTCGCTGTCAGTTGTCTCCATGTCGTCCTCGGACGGGATCATCGAGTACGAGTGCCGCGTTGGCCGGCCGATGAGTCCTACGGGTGGGCCGCCACTTTCGGGCACAGTGCTGGCGTTGTAGCCCACGCGGAATTCCAGCACGCTCACGGTTCCCCACCGCACCTGCTTCACGGTTTCAGTTGGCTCCATGCTCTGGTCTGCCGTCTCCATTTCTCTTTCTGTGTGTGCTGCTGTCTGTAAGTCTGCGAGTGCTAAAGGCAACACACCACTCGCTCGTAGCTAGGGAAAATAGATAGT
Organism: Phytophthora tubulina; assembly: GCA_014706135.1. Classification (NCBI taxonomy): domain Eukaryota; phylum Oomycota; class Peronosporomycetes; order Peronosporales; family Peronosporaceae; genus Phytophthora; species Phytophthora tubulina. The sequence continues at coordinate 54,951 of JACBOY010000033.1, read as the reverse complement.
GAGGGCTCGATTGCGCTCGACGCTCGCTATTCGGGCCAGAGAGCGGCGTCAAGTCAGAAGGAGGATGGGCAGCCGAGTGGTGCAGAGACGCGTCGAAAGCAGTTGCGGCGACTGCAACAATTGGTTGCAGAGGTCAGCGGAAGTCGGTGGCGCAACTGGTGACCCGGTCGGTGGCGGTAACAACTTCCTGTCGTGCTTGCAGTGGTGCGTCCAGGCCGCGGCAACTGCTATTGAACATCGAGCACTGCAGCATCCGAAGCCTCTTGGTCCGGCTGCAGTTTCGTACCACTGGAACGAATTTACCCGACGTCGACGGCCAACGACATTCGATTGACTCAGGGGAACCATGAACTACTGGCGCGCGCCGTGCTCCCCACTGCGCGGCCACTGTACCGGTACATGTAGTCTGTCGCGAGCGTTGTAACGTGCTGTCCTGAATCAGGACTCCTGATCCAATCTACGTGCGTTGCAGGGGTGTGTTGACCGTCAACTTGACGTGCCCTCGGAAGTTCCGAGAGACTTCGACTCGGAAAACCCCGCCATTTCCGTTGGCTGAGTTGTGTGGAGCTAGCTGTCGGGTTACTGTACCACTCGCTATGTTCATGCGTGCGGATGCGCGTGTCAATGCCAGCGGCATGTGGCAGCAGCCTTGTGTGGTAGTCACCCGTGACATCTATGCGAGCATGTGGCAGCAGCAGCTTCGGCTCGAGCAAACTGCAGCCTAGCCAAGACAGCTTACCAATAATGGAGCCGGTAATGGAGCCCGGTCAGCTTTGCCACGTGCTGCTTCCAGCTGCCGATGAAGAATCCAGAGCTCCGCCATCAACAGGGTTTGCACCTAACGTTTGACACAAGATCGGCGCTGGCACTCAGTCTGCGAGCTAGGTACCGTACATGTGCCGTACAAACGATCAAGGACGATTCGTCCTGAACGAGTGAGCCGCTCTGCGCCACGCGGGCTCCTCTTGATCTCGGGCGTGAACACCGTAATCGAGCGCTGGATGGCGCTCAGCTGACATCGGCCAGCTTGACCAGCGGAAACCAGCGGCACACTCGAGCCGCGAGCATCGTGTCCAGCGAGCTCCGGATGGATACAATCACCGGCGAACTGCGTCAAGGAATGCCGCGAAGCTCAGGTCTACGGCTCGCTCGCTGCTCACCCATCGCGTGGAGGCTCCACTGGAGCTTCAACAAGGGAACCTTGGCCAAACCGAGACGGCGAAGAATCTTGCCAAGATCTTGGCAAGTTCCGGGTGCCGATCCTGCAAGCAGGGTCTATCGCGCCAGCAATGGACACTTCGAATTAGGGTCCCGGGAAGCACGTGCCACCCAAGCGCTAGCCTCGAGTCGAGGGCCTCGAGTCGAGGCTAGACCAGCAAACCGAGAGATATTGCATGACAGCCAGAGCGACCAATGCCAGGCTACTTTGTTTGAGGCAAATTGGGGTAGCATCTCACTCTGCCAGCGCATACAGCTACATGTACAACAGCCTACGTATAGTGTACCGGAATCGATATGCGTGTGAGCCGGCTTCGCTTTGCTGCCGAGGACGACGACAGCAGCGCTGTCACAGATTGCGTGCCAACAGCAAAGCTCGCGACAGTGTGATGCCATCCCTGCCCGTCTGCCACATCTAACGCCGCGCTGTGTGTTTCTACTGTTTCACAAGCGCTGCCAGCCATCGCCACTGCGTACATGTACATGTTTACTTGGATGCATAGGCTTGCTGCAGCCAAGTGCATGTACGGCTCGGCCTCGCCAACTCAAAGTGCGTGAAAGTGCCTTGCTCCGAGAGTATCTTTTGGCTACGCCACCGACTGCACACGCTACGGCCGAGCAGGTCCGTGTGGCGTCGACCAGCTGACTCCGTCGAAGATCGCCACGTCTGCCTGCCTGGCGTGCGTTGTGGACATCGGCGGGGCAGCGTTGGTCCCACCCTTCACCGACTTGAGTCACCAAGGCCAAGTGACGATTCTATGCTGCTTTGCCGCAAGCACTTTAACTCGCAGCGAGCGTTGGTTGCGGCAGGAAGCACTGCTCTGGCTATGGAGCCGCACCAGCTTTTGGCGGCAATTGTGGGCGAGTTCTCGATCGCGCCGACCGATATCCGGAGAGTCCGCATGGTCTTTCGTAAAGCTCTCGTGGCGGATCTGCTTCAACAACGATACACAGAGCAGTTCGCTCGACAGCGCGACAAGATGCACGATGCACTCAACTGCTGCGTGCTCGAAGCTCGGCCTAAACTTTTGCTACATGTACAAGCAGGTTTCGTTCGACAAGCATTTTTGGGCCAAAGTTGTCACGGCTACAATACATGTAGTTCCTCGTTGCACCAGTGTTTCCTAAAATATATGGCAATACCAATTATTGCCATATTTTACCATACAATAATGTATTTCCAGGAGCCCATTCCATCCGTACCATAATTTATTTTGCCATCCTGGAAGCATTATCTTTACACCAATCCAGGCAATCCGAGGTACTATTTCAACCAATCAGAATAACGTAAATATGTATGCATTATTGTATTTCGGAGAGTAGAATTAGGCAATAATGTATTTCTGGATTTTTAATTTTATGCCATTATTTATTTCACATATGGCAATACTGTAGTAGTATTCTAGGAAACACTGCGTTGCACTGCTCAATGCAGTTCTTCAGCTTCAGTGGCACGTTATGAGCAAAGCGCGATAGCTGAGCTGTCTGTAGTCTCATTTGTAGCTGTCAATCGTCCGTTTCGACCAAGGTGCCCTCAAAATGGAGGAAGCTCTCGCTTTATTTAGCAAGCACCGCCGTCCACACCTAGCTATTGAGCCAGAAGTCATCTAAGCTCAAGGCCTCGCACCCGCAAGGAATTGACGGAGTGACAAAGAAGCAAATCGATGGCGTCGACCGCCGATCTGCCGGGTGCTCCAACCAGTGCAGAGACTTCTTCCTCCTCGACACCATTCGCGATCACGTTCAAAACTCCGCCACCGTCACCTACCAAGTCCAAGTTGTTACCCACTCCGAGTGTTGCTGACATTTTGACTCATGACGGAAGTGTGGACGTTCGTCTACTGATGATTTCCATGTGGAAACATCGAGCCAATGCCCCGTTCACGACGGAACTTTGTCAACGACTGTGCTCGATGCCGATCACCCAACCCATGCTGGACCAAGTGGAGTTTTACTTGCCTCAGTTAGCACACATGGTAGTGCATCTCGAACAAGAATTGCCAATGGAAGATATGGAGCAATTCGTGCTGCTACTCTCGCAGAGTAGTGTGCACTTCGCATTGCAATTCTTCTGGATGATTTACGCGGCGCTGGACGAGAATCGTCCAAAACGTGCGGGTAACAACCCTCGAACTTTTGCACGTTGTGCTCGACTATTGCTTGCACTCGAGCAATGTTTTGTGTATGGATCTCCTGCAGCACGTCAGGTGTCGGAACTGCTAACCCAACAGAGTATCTCTAGGGATGAGATGGAGCAGATTGTCATGGCCGATAGTCGATTTTTCGCAATTCAACAGAGCAGCACAGACACTTCCAGTGCTGGAAAAGGAGTCGAAGATGTGGCTCCAATCTCCGGTGGTTGGTTACTGAAGAAAGGTGGTGGAACGAGAAAAATGGGCCGACGCAATTGGACTTTGCGTTGGTGTCGCCTCAAGAGGCGCATTTTGCTGGTCTTCACGAAGCTTATAGATTATCAGCCTCGAGCGGCGATACCGTTGCATGGTGCTAAGATTCATGTGCATGTAGTGGAGAGCTTAAACATATTACTAAGTCTATTAACTGAGACAGACTTTAGCTCTACATGTTCCCGGCCGAGGAGCTGGATTGGCAACATTGAACCACCATCAGACCGCACTTGAAATTCAGCCCGCCATCAGAAGTCCCTGGGTTGTGGAGGTGCGATGCTGTAAGGCATTTCTTTTGGCATATCGTTATGCTACACTACTGTAGCGGTTTGACGTGACCGCAGAGAAATGAGTGCTACACGAAAGATGATGCAACCGCCGTATCGCTATACTAGCTGACACTTCTCAGCCTGACCAGTGCGATTTTCAAGCAGTCAACTAAGGCTGCAGTATCGGGCAGTGCTTGCGCGAATTTGTCGGCTAACTTCGTGGTCTGTAAAAAAAAATCAAAAACGCAGGAAGAGAAGCAAGCGCCAGGAAATTTTCCACATGTACCGAACTCTATTAACCTTAACCAAGCTACACTATACCTCGCTTTGTGTATCTGCTGGCAGAGTTCGCACACAAGTTAGATATAGTGTGAACGCCACGCTAAGGTCGTACTTCACTAAGTGAAATTACTCAACTGCATAACTGCATTCGGGGCCCGAATTTCGGGCATATAATGTATGCACATGTCATGTGCATTGCATTTTAGAGTACATTTACCTGTACTTCAATACAGTACATACACATTCCGGTAGTCGAGCGAACTTCAACTTCTAGCACATCATGTTGTTATACATGTAATACAAGGACAGACGTGACTACGGGGGGATTGTTTGTAGTTGTTGTTGAAGCAGGCTGAATACTGTCAAACCACTTGTTTCTTGATCGAGAAACAGATACAATACGACTAAGCGTGGGATAACGAGAGCACTCGTTCAACGAGTTGTTGTGGCAGGCTATCTAAAATCCTATGCAGTACATGTACCTGAACATGTCTGAACCGTCTGCATACTATGATCTTCTTGACTGGCATACAGAGCAGCTCGTTAAATTTTTTCACGGTGTAACTTACAGTAGAATGGTATCCTGCTTTTGGACCCGGACAGATAGGCTGAATACCTGGCCGCTCAGCAGCGCTCGCAGCTTTCGATCGCATTCCTTTCTCTGCTCTGTCATTGTTGCTGCAACAGTGTTGCATCCAGTACACTGTACAGCAGCGTGAATTGACAGTGTACATGTAGAAACGCCCCCATTCGTGTGCAGACCTTTCGCTGTCATGGCCATACATGTATCTTAATTTGGAATCTAAATGCCATAACACGTTTTTCTTTTCGCTAAAACGCTGTTCAGTAAAACTTTTCGGGTGGAGTCGCGCTAAGCTGAAGCTTTGGTGCTGGTAGTCTTGCTGTGACCAGGGGCCGATCATTGATCGGCGATCAACTAATCCGTTTTACCCACGTGCACATCTCGGTTAGCTTTTTCTGTTCGAAAGGGTAATAACAGCTGTTGTTGCAGTGCGACTAGCGCAAAGGTATCGACTGCAACGTCCACTAGAAGCAGTGCATCAAGCACCGAGCAGGCATCGGACCCGCGTGTGAGTATCGGTGCCTCACAAGCGCTTAGTCGCTCTCTGACTGGTCTACTGGCACATCTCTGTAGATACCGATCAGCCGTACGGTGGCGGCCAACGACCACGATACGCCCCTACTTCATCACGAGTGCTAAACTTTTCACGGCGCAGTGCATTTGTGACGTTGCGATTCGGCAACCTCGGCTCGTTGGTCTCCTTACAAGACTTCACTTCCGATTCCACCTTCAAGGCCCAACATCCAACAATTTAATTCTGCTTTGTGCCTTCCACCATGAACCTCCGCGCTTTCATCGCCACGATCGTTGCCACACTCGCTGCTACCAACGTCACTGCCCTCGACCACGACCAAGTCCGACCATTTGGACAACCTGCACCGAGTTCCGTGTCTCAGAAGGCTGCCGTCAAATTCAAACCCCAGATCCACATCACCAATGGATGCCACCCATACCCCGCCGTGAACGCGGCTGGTGAGACGAGCGGTGGCCTCAAAACTAACGGAGCACCTAGTGCGGGCTGCAAAGGGTCCGGCTGGGGGTCCCAGATTTACGGTCGATCCGACTGGTACAAGGGTCGCTGGGCCATCATGTACTCGTGGTACTTCCCCAAGGACTCGCCGTCCACGGGTCTGGGTCACCGTCACGACTGGGAGCACGTCATCGTGTGGATCGACAACCCGGCCGTCGCCAACCCAAAGATCCTGGCCGTCACGCCGTCTGCGCATAGCGGCTACTTCAAGTACGCTCCCCCGAAGGCCGGGACTGTTGCCGGTAACACCGCTAAAGTCAACTATGAGAGTAACTGGCCCGTGAACCACGCACTCGACAGCACGAGCGAGGGTGGCGAAACCCACTCTTATCATGTGGGAACAGATGACGGACGCAGCGCGTCGCTCATTGAACACGGTGAGTTTTGGCGACGCCAACGTGCCGATGAACGACGGAAACTTCATGAGGAAGATCGGCAACGCTTCTCCGTGGTAGATCGCGACAATGAGTCTACACTTTTTCATTTTGTATGTTTGGTTTGAAATGAAACTACTTGATGTCCAATGCGATAACGAATTTTGCAGTGTAAGAAGGTAGAATTCTAAAAAAAGCTATATTCCTGGTAGTGGTACGGATACGTACTACGTACAGATTAATTCAGCGCATCGCATCGCATCGGTGGTGTGCCGTACACAGTTTGGACGCATACAAACTTCAAATAAGTGACCTTATAAATTTCATATTTCGCATCGAAATACCAAGGTTTAGTGAATCGTGCAGTTCTTACACCGAAATCAATAAATTCTGAAAAATGATGTGGTACACGACGAAGTTTCATCAAACCCCAATTCTAAAACCTGATGAGCCTTGTCCACCGACCTTACCGGTATCAGGTTGGTGAGGATCTTGTATGAAGTAAGACACATGTAGGTATGCGACGCGGTAAGTACAGTCTGCATTGAACATCATCGTTCCTATCGCGAGTTTATCCTTGCTTGTACTATGCAAATGTGACCACAAGACACGAAAGCGGTCGCTCGGACTTGAGTATGAAGCAAGCTCCAATCGTTTTCCACCGCGACTCGTTCACTCCACAATTCACTGCCTTGACCTCAAGTAGTAAATCTCCATGAATGTTTCACGCTCGACTGTGCGCTATTTCAAAGTCCTGCTTTTGACACTGTTCACTGTCGCTTTCCTTGCTGAAAGTAATACGTTCACCTCAGCCGCAGAGCCCAAGAATGTAAACTCTCCGGATAAAATGCTAGAGAAACATTTTAAAAGACATTTCTGTATTATTGCAGGAAAGCTCTAATGTTAGAATGGAAACGAGCGAATGCAATAAAGTCGGTAAGCGGGCAAATCGGGGCCTCTTGAAAACTGCACTGGCTTTTGTTTTTGTTGCAAGCATCCTTGCCAGGAGGAAGAACGTAAGTCTGAGCGACCACTTTCGTGTCTTGTGGTCACACTTGCATAGCACGACCAAGGATAAATTCACTATAGGATGGGGACGATGATCCCAGAATGATACTCCAGTCAATGTGAGTACGACTCGTTGAGTACATGTATTATCGGTTGAGTCAATATACGCGCCGATACCGGACCGATTCCCCCAGCGGAACATATCCCAGACCCCCAAATAAATATGCGGAGTAAGAGCAGGAATAAGTCTGAGAGCCAACAAAATGTTGGAGCTCAGAGTTTTGGGCGATCCTACTTGTACATGTATTGATAAATGCATTGGGTCCTTGACCTTGCTACACATGAGATGTACATCTACAACAATTTGAGAAGTCCCCGTATAAAATAACGAGGAATTAACACAGTAATCGTTGAATATAATGATCCTCTCGTTAGTACTATCGCCGATGTTTTATCCCTATCTAGAGGTACCACTATAGGAATTTGTTCCCATTTAGCGGTGCACGTAACTGGTTGGACGAGAACACGGTTCACAGCAGAACGGGCTAGACAAGGAACGCCTTTAGTGAATGGCCACGCTGTTCATCGATGTTATGGGCATATCATCAACAACGCTTCTAGATGCTGAGTGTTTTAGAGAAAACTGGGCAGAAAACGGCATTCTGTCGATTATTATAGTTTGGGTATCACTAATTTTTACTTGGAGGTTAAGGGTCTTGGTCTTGCATACATGTAGGAAGCGTCATCGGGACTCATACCAATAACGAGAGGTTATCGCAAATGTGGATATCGCAACCGAGAGGATCATCTGTACTCCTTTTGGCGGAAATCTAAGTTTATCCTTGCTCGTGCTATGCAAGCGTGACCACAAGACATGGCACTTTGAAAGTTTAAATAACTTTCGTTCGTCGAAAGCAGTCGCTTAGACTTCAGTACGTACTACATGTACAGTGCAACAAGCTAGTAATCGTTCTCCACCACGATTTGTTTGCCTGTCGGTCCCATCACTCCACCTTGACCACAAGTTTGTTGTCGTAGTAAAGCTACTGCATTGCACTGAGTCACAGCGCTGCACTCTGGGGGGAAAGAACACACTTAACCTATACCAGTTGGATGAATGTCTACAGTCTTGGGGTGGGTCTTTTGTGACTCCCACCATTGCAAAACGTTTCAATTCTAACTTCAAGCTTCTTTCATTTGCAAAATGTTTTTGTCAGCGATCGCAACGCGGACCAATTCGACAAGATACCCACGGTGTGGCGGAATTGCAACAATAATTAACTCCAGGCTTCAATACTACAGTATTACTGCTGAGGAAGTGAAAGATCTTATCATAAAGGGCAGATACGGGTTCTCGTGGAACATTATTATAACGGTAATCTGCAGGCTTCTGCCAGCTAGGCATTCGTGCCTATCTACCTAGATGAGTTCAAATAGGCATGATTGGAGACTTCACATAGGCAAACCCGATACAACTCCTATTGTTATTCAAATAGGCAAAATACAAAGCATATAAGAAAATGTATGTGGGCACGATTTGCTCCATAGGCATGCCGCTCAACTAAGTGCCTTGACTACCGGAGTTGGGTTCTTGCGTGCATTTCATCAATGACAAAAGATCGAAATACTGTCAGGCCTGAATTTCACCTTCCATAGCGTAGTTGCTGAGTCTACCTGGCTTTTCAAACTCAAGAAATACATCATGCGCCTCTACTTTATGTATATACGGAAGCTACCATATATATTTTAGGAAGCACTGGTGGTGGGACGCCCTCAAGCATGAGGACGGCGAAACCTACCGTTACGAGGGTTTCGAGCAGTCTCTGGACTACCTGACGGGTCAAGTGCAGGCTCTGGGTAGTGTGGATGCCGTGTTAGGGTTCTCCCAGGGTGCAGCTGTAGCCACCTTATTAACAGCGCACTACCTTTCGACCTATGGCCCGATGGGGTCCTTTGACACGCTTTAGCACGCTAAAGTCTCCCTCAACAGAGTGCGTCCCTGGGGCAATGCTGGCCAGACCGATGGCAAAATCTACCAAGAGTTTGGACTCATTCGTAATGTTTGTATTCGCCCACGCCTCCTCCAGATGATTTCTCGATTGAGCCTGGATGGTTGATTGGAAGTCGCTTTTGGAGTTGTAGTTGTCGATGAACAGCTTCCGTTGACCCCAAATATCACCCACACCCGTGCTGCCGAAGCAAGTTTCTATCTTGCCCGAATGCGACTGGAGGAATTCGTAAAACAATCCATCGTCGCAGTTCAACACGTCTAGAGGATGAGTGGGCACATCTACACGTGCGTCCTTGCTCACGTCGATATTTAATTCGGGTCACAGCTTTGATGAACACGGAGATAGCTGTAGCCATACCTTTTACAAGCTGTCTTTGTGTGGCGAATACTGCAAGCTGTTGTATTTCTTGCACCCCAATCGGTTCGGCATCCTCTACCTCACCCTGCTCGTCGTTGCACTCGAGACTACCATCATCATCTCCAGAGTTCGAAGCATATTCCTCCGTGTCATACATTTCAAACTCAAATTGTTGTTGAACTTCGGTCGCCCCGCTGCCACTACTAGCATTGTACGACTCTGTAGTGTCCACCAAGGCAGCAAATAGTGTATGTGAGTGATACGATGACCACTGTAACTCACGGCTTGTAGCGGCCTTTTCCGCGTTTTTTTTTTCCTGTTGGAGGCATCCGTCACCAGGTTGTTCTGCGCAAAGAGGGAATGTGGAAGTGGATCTAAGTTGCATGGAGTTTGGAAAAGCCAATTGCATTGTGAAGAGGCGTCATAATGTGGACACAGCAAACAAAACTCCCGAAGCTGCAAATTCTTACTTTTTTTTTATAGGCATTCTCAGAAATTTCAAATAGGCATTTTGTCGTACTTAACAAAAAATGCCTAGTTGTGTATTGTACATTCACAGTGGTTCGCGTTTTGCTAAAAAAAATGCTTCGAGGTGATTCGTCAAAATTAATGCATTTTTGACAACGGGAGTTTTGGACAGTGCCCAAAATTCAGAGGACGATGCTGCGGCCCGTGGTTGAGGTGGCGTTGCGCCTCACGCAGGCGGCGGCCAAGGTATACAGCAGGGGGAAACCGCGATACTCACCGATTGCTCGCTGCTTCAGCTCGAGGGTGGGAGACGATTCAAACCTGTCAGGCTGTAGTTTTAAGCCGTCAGTTTTGAAGTGAGGAGGACAACCAAAGCGGGCTGTAGGCCACGCGTCCTCCTCTCCACTAACATCCCTCGGCAAGTGTTTGTGCTACTTAGTAAGTGCCCTTATAAAGTAAGATGTCTTGGCTTTTCCTATTGGTTATAATTTTGTCCAATCAAGTGGACTCTTAACAAAACCCCTCTGCGCCGCGCCTGAATGTCAAAAATGTGCCACGGAAGGTTAAAACCCACTGGAGGAGGAAGGGCTGGGAGGAGAAGGTGCTGGCAGGGCTCAATGCGTACAAGGAGAAGAATGGAAACTTGTTGGTACCAATCTCGTTCATTGTGCCATTTGGTGAAGTGAGCTGGCCATAAGCAGTGTGGGGATACAAACTCGGTGGGGGAGTGAACCATATTCGGAAGCAACTCCAAGCAGGGAAACAGACTTTGTCAACGCAGATGATCGAGGAGCTGGAGAATATGGACTTTGTACGTAACGTATCGCAGTACAAATGGGACCACATTATTATGCCGAGTCTATGCCAGTTTCGAAAGCTGTACGGTAACTTGGATGTCCCTCGCAGTTTCGTAGTACCGGAGGGTGGCCGAAGATCGCGTGGGGGAAACGACTTGGCGAAACAGTTGGGTATATGCGAGCAAGGGAAATATATGTTTCGCAAATGGTAAAGTCGAAGGAAGAGCTGGAGGAGTTGGGGTTTTGCTACAATGTAGTCGAACGGGACTGGACGGAGAAGATGCTTCCTTCGTTCAAGGTACATGTACAGGAGTTCGGGCACTGCATCATCAAGTCGAAGTTTAAGGTTCCGTCTTGTGATCCATGACCTGAGAAGGCGTGGGGGATGCCTCTTGGAAACTCTGTAGCTTATTTCAGAATGGGAAAATCCTACGTGGAGCAAGCTGCTCGCGACAAGGATATACTGGACACACTCGGTTTTGCGTGGGATCGCGACGCAGCAGCTTGGAACCAACAGATCATCCCAGGGATTCGAGTGTACGCTGAGATTTTCAAGAATAGCAAAATCCCGGCCAGATTTGTAGTTCCTAGGGAGAAACCTTGGCCAAGGAGTGCGTGGGGGACGAACCTAGGATTGAAACTCTATGTCATGCGGAGCAAAGGGGCTTATTTTGGACACTTCGGTCGTGACGCGGAGATGCTGGATGAATTGGGCATCGATCTGAAACTGTCGGCCCGAGCGTGGCAAGCTCACGTTGTCCCGCTGCTCGACATTTACGCGACGCAACGTGGAGATGGTGCAGACATTCCTGACGACTTCGTTATTCCGTCGGAAACCCCCTGGCCCGAGAAAATGTGGGGAGTTCGTCTAGGGCTCTTTGTGGCTCGCAACCTTCACTTGCAGTGAGGATCTGTAGAAAGATGCTGGTAAGTACTGTAGTATTGGTTGTTGTTGTTGAAGCTCATTGTAGCAACTATCGTATACTAACCGCTAAATATTACTACTTCGAAGCAATCCAGTACTGTAGTATTTTTAAATTTTAGTGACAATAAAATTTCTAGTAGTACACGGGAAGGTCACTGAAAGCACCCAATTTGGCCAAGCACTGCTCCTTCGACCGCTTCTATTTCGTACAATGACCCAGTACGTACTACTTTAAGTACAACTTAACTCAAATGATTTTTGAGCTCCATATTAATGCCATCCTCCAAGTTCACGATCTTGAAGTGCGCAGCCTGGGGTTTGTTCTCAGGTGTGCCTCGAATGATGGTGAGGCAATAGCTGTTTGTTTGTCCCTTCACGGCGACCCAACCACCCAGGCCAAAGTAGCTGGACAAGCAAAATAGTGGCGTGCTCGACTTGAATTCTACAAGGAACTGTTCGTACGAATTGAGATCTGCGCCGCGCACCTTGAGGTTTCCATACCGGTTGATGCCCAGAAAGTTACTCGACTTCTCACTTTGAAAACCCCACACATCGCTGTCATCACCTAAGGTGTACGCACGGAACGTGCAGCCATCTACAACGACATCAGCACTAGATGACGAAGAACCATAACAACAGTAAGCTCATACATTCCAACAAAGTGCACAATTATTCCACATACCTCAGTTGTGCCTCTCCGTCTACATCTCGCACGAACCTTCCCGTGTTGATCTCCTGAAAAGCACACCGAAAGCGGGACACCACGGGAATTTTCTTCCCCGCTAGTTTGTTTGCTTGAATCCCCACTTTCTTCATGTCATGGTGCACTCGTCCAATCTTCGAGTCGAGCCTTCCCAATTGCTCATTCTGCGTATCCAGCGCACTACCAAGTGCCAACGACTGCTCCTTCAGTTCCACCAGTTGCGGTTCCAGATCCCGCAGAAACTTGTCATGTATATCCTCAATAGAATTGTCAACAACTTGGCTCTGTTGTTGTCCTCGCCGAATCTGCCCTCCACTTGGTCGAGTCTCCCCAAAGTTTGGAGAAACTCCACCATCTTCTCCACGCTTCTCATGAACACTGCCATAATGCATCCCAAGTTGCTCCGGAGATTCAAACATCACTTTGCAGTCGGGACAAATAAATCCCATCGCAATCTGCACAACAACAAATAACAAAATTTAAGAAAAAAATAACTGAGAATCGTTGCAATAACTTCAAGTTTGTATACCTCTGCTGCCCCGTTATTGGCTGAAAGTTGCGGCACTGTTGAGAATTTATTATACAGCCAACCAGACCACGTCATTCCTCTCAGAACACGCTTGGACATGTCCACAGTCGCCTGCGTCTCGTCCAGCACCCGCTCGCTTCGCCCGAGCTGCTCCGCCTGCATGCTCAGTGTATGAGCCGTGGCCCTCCCCATCTGAAGAGACTCGGCTGTGTCCCGCAGCGCCTGTGTGTGCCGCTGCTGCCACTCGCGCTGCGCCACCGAGTCCTCGCGCTGTGTAGCCATCTGGAAGTCAAATGTTCTTCTGTCTGATTTGGTTGACTGACGTGTTCGTACTTAACCCTTATTTTCACTAAGTGTACCTGGTGTGTACCTGTACACTAGTTTCGGTGGTCGAGTTGTTGTGTACCACACCAGTTGTGAAACTATTGAACCGAATATATCAAACAGTCTCGAACTCACAACGTCGACACTATGGCAGGGCTTGTGGAGAAGCTCGTGAACCTCGTGGGGCGGTGCGTCCTCTCGTCCTCTCGTCCTCCCTGCATCTATCCACTTACGTCCACTAACTCTCCTCCATCTAGCGCCTTCTATTCGGACGAACATGTCGTCGTTCTTGGTGCCTTAATCCGCGAAAAGTTCATGAAGGTCCGGAACTCTTATCTGTATAGTAGTATTTTTGCTACCTATTTAAATATCATATTACTATAATATTCCTACAGGACGACGAGATGGGAAACGCTGTGAACCTGCAGACGCGTCAAGTGCGCAAGATCATGAACGAGCTACACCAGGACAACCTCGTATGCGAGTGGGTGCCGCCCTTTACACCCTGTTGTGCAATGTAGTATACTATTTTTATGACTTTATTATTACTATTTCTTGTTTGATGTGAGCAGGGAGGTGCTAAACGACAAGCGGCTGGGCGGCAGCTCGTCCACGTCGTACTGGTACATTGACTACAAGTACTTTGTGGACGTGGTGCAGTACCGACTGTACTTGATGCACGAACATCTCAAAGACAGTGAGCAGCTCGAGATTGAACGACAAACTTTCCAGTGCAGTGACCCTGAATGTGGTCGAGAGTACACGGCACTGGAGGCGCAGCTGCTGCTGATGCCTGGACAATATCAGTTTCGCTGTGGACACTGCAATGAACTACTACTGGAGTGTGACAACAATGACAGACTACAGCGGATCCAGAGCTTGCAGCGCAAATTTAAGGACCAGATGAACAAGCAAAACGGCATGCACGAAGGCATCTACGAGGTGCTACGACGGATCGGTGACTTTGTGAAGGAAGGCCACGCGCTGCCAAATAATTTGCCAAGTGATAACCGAGCTGCTGGACTTGGAGGCAATAGCGCACGTGCTGCTAATGGTGCTGGTGGAGGTGGCGGTCGAGGAGGCGGCGGAGGTGGTGGCGGCGGTGGCAACCGCGGAGATGATCAGAACAGCCAGTCCTACTTGTATCCGTACGGCGCACAGGACCAGGAGATTATCGTGGATATTGCAGGCAACGACCAGGCAGAGGACGAGTATTTAACGAGCAGAGAGCGGAAAGAAGACAAAGAAGCTGCAAATCAACAGGTTGCTGCTCCTCGTGCGTTGCCGGAGTTCTTGCAGGGTAGTTCTATCAGTGGACACATGGCAGCAAAGCACCTACAGTCCGCCGCTGTTGTTGCAGATGAGAAGCCGATCCCCATGGAAACTAGTATCCAGGGCGTGGATCCTCTCACGCAGAGTGAGATGACAGAGGAGCAGCGACAGGAAGCGTTCAAGCGAGCTTATATGGCAGAGCTGGAGCGCTACAACGAAGAGAACCACGAAGGAGAGGTACAGGTACAGGTAGACAAGAAGGGCTGGGACGCCGAGATGAATGGCGATGCTATGGACGAAGAAGAACTGGAGGACGTAGAGTGGGAGTGGTGCACAGACGACGAAGGCGGCAGCAATGACGTGGAAGTCACGGTCAATGGTCAGCCCAAGCGGTTGGATGGCGTGGACGATGAAGATTTGCTCAATATGACGGAAGAAGAGTTCTTGGTAAATTTGCAACGACTTGCCAAGGCCAGTGCGAGCAGAGCGCTAATGATTATTCCTCTTGTTTGTCATGTTTACAGAGCTGCTACCGGATGTGCCTTGCTGAGAATGGCGCGTCTCAATAGCTGGAAGAAGGAAGCTTGTACAGTTGGCGAAAAGCACTGCAAGAGAGCAGCGAAGAAGATTGGTCTGTAGACCACGGAGTGACTGAAGCAATTAGAAAATGGATGGAAACTGAATCGCTAAATTACAGTTGCGTTTTGACGCTAGGTCTTGTATGTAGGAAGAAGTGTGCTGTCTCGGACGTTGTCTTCACTGCTGGTGCTCCGGTTCGTCGTCAACGAAGACTCCTTTGTGGTAGTGCCGAATACTCGTGATGGAGGTGATCTGTCGTCCGTAGTTCTTGCTATTTCCTTGTTGCAGCTCTGGGGGCGTCTTTGACTTCGTTGCCTCAAGTGCAGCACGTTTCTGCATGACGGAAATCATCGGATCGATGGAGTACATCCAGGACCGCTGCGACAGGGTATCGCGCTGGGGCTCTGAGCTCTTTTTGTAGACCTCACCCATCGCACCAGAAGCGGCCTTGCCACGTTCGACAGCTCTTCCTCCGGGCCCTCCTGCCGCAATTATGGCTCCAGCAGTGGATGTGTACGAGGGTTGAGATGACGAAGCGAAGTGGTTGATGTGTACCCGATGTTGGGTCGAGATCATGCCGCGATCAGGCTCTGGATCTGGCACCGGGAGCACCGAACGGAAACCGCGACTCCAATCAAGTCCGGCAGTCTGGCGAATTGCCTCGTCGACGTTGCCGTCGTGGATCATGCGCGTCTTCTGGCGCTGTACGAAAGCAGGGCAAGACAAGTCAGTCGTAAGTCTTCTCACAAGTATACTCTCGCTAGGAACTTACTGGGATGATCGGTTGGGTCCCGCTGAAGTCTGACCCTGTCGTTGTTTTGAATTCTTTCTGTGTACACAGCTCGCAATGAGAAATAAACCTCATCATGTCAGCAAAGCAAGCTGCTCACCACTCCGTCGCAAGGAAGCACACCATTCAAAGGCTCCGCACGTTCTTCATACCAGTTATCTGAACAAATGGCCCGGCGTCAGATGCCAAAGCTGCAACATACTTGGAGGACTTTCAAGCTTCGTACCATTCAGAGTTTCGCGGTAGTAGCTCTTCAACGCCATGCTGTAAAGTTGACCACACACAATCGAAGATGATCTTACTTGGCCCCACCAAAATGGTGTCAAAGAGCTTTGACACCTTCATCCCATGGCGTTCCCCAAGAATAGGGAGACAATATTAGCGTCGACAATTCCAGCACAGCTTTATCCTGCGAAACGGACAGCTAGCCGGCTCGAACAAAAGCAGCACAGCTTTACGGAAAAGCAAGGAAGTGAGTGGAGTCGTGTCGAGTGACGTTGAGTGGCGGCAAGTCATGAGCCATCGACTGTCCCAGAATGCGAGACACACTAAGGATCTGCTCGAGGAACTCGAGCGTGACAAGGAGCTGGATGTGCTTCGTGAGTACCTCACACGGTTCGAGCTGTTCCCGCGGCAACGTGATCCAGCTGCGGCGCCAATTCGTTTCGAAGAGCTCAAAGAGCTGGCAAAGCATTGGAAGCTGCACCGCCAACGGAACTTCTGGAAAACCAACACCAACAAAGAGGACCTTGTACGAACGTTGTATCGCCATATCAACACCAAGATCATCCCACAAGAAGCTCGAGATGAAAACAATGGGCATGGATCTCCTTCTCACGTGATGAACAGTCCTGGAGGTGTTGTAACATCGCCTGCACCACCACCAGCACGAAACAATTCGATCTCGGTGATTGAATCGCCACGAAATCGGTCTATCCTTCGACCTTCTCCTCCGCCTACTAGGGGACCACGAGTAGATGTCTTTGGTGGCTATAGCGGCGATCTCTTCGGTCAGCGTGGCAACTACGAAGACGGCATGATCTACTTGTCACGCTTCCGCAAACCAACCACGATCTTGAACAACATAGGTGGAATGAATGGCTCGCTCAATAATATTGGGGCTAGCGACTCAATGTTAATTCGTCACAGCAAGAGCAAAGAGGAGGAAGACGATGATGAAGACGAGCAGGAACCAAGCGCCGATGCACTCGATTTTAGTGCCGGACCGAGTCGCGAAATTCGACTCAAACAGGAATGCGCCTTCAGTATCTACCACTTTTCTACGATTCCGGGTCACGAGCGACAAATGGTTGCTGAAGGCTGTATGCTGGCACTGAGTAAATTGGCAATCTTCGAAGATATGGAGGTGAAGCGCTTTTGTGCTGCATCCATCTTGAATCTACTGTGTGAGTCAGCGCTCGGGAGTAAAATGGCGGATGAGGGTGTACTACTTGCACTTCTGGAGCTGGCCAAAGCTCAGCATGAAGAAGTACGACGTCACACAAGTATGGCGCTATGCCGCTTCTCCTACGAACGTGGAGGGCAGCTCCGACTCGTGCAGGAAGGCTGTGTGTCCGCTATCCTCTCGATGCTCAATGTGCCAGACCTAGAGACTAAAGAAGCCTGCGTCAAGGCTCTCATCAACATCGCCTCGTCTTCCAGCACCACGGTGGCCGAAAGCGTCGTTCATATGCTCATGAAGCTTGCCACCCGAAAGGATCAATCCAGCGCAAAATTCGCAGCAGAAGCCATCTGCAACTTGTCTCTGCTGAGCGGTTCGCGAGCGAAGGTTGTGGAAGATGGCATTCTTGACACAGTGTGCGAATTAGCACAACAAACGAGTGTAGCCGCCGCTTCTGGAACAGGAGAAGAAGCTGAAGACGGTGGGGATGTCGGTACCGTGCGAAAGCATCTTGCCACTGCGCTATGCAACTTGTCCGGGCTTTCAGGGAACTTGGAGCCTCTGAGTCACGGACGCATTCTTGAGTGTCTAGAAGAGCTGCTGAAATGCGAGAAACCTCGAGAGGTACGTGAAATGTGCGCAGTGACCATCGCTAACATTTCGTCGTACCCACCGTCACTCAAGAACCTGGCTCTTAGTGACGCAGTGGCCAATCTCGTTGAGATTGGTACTCACCACTCGAGCTCCTCTGTTCGTGAAAATACGGCGCTGTGTCTGTCGAATATGTCCGCCACAGCTGACAGTCGCGCTTTATTGGCACGATTTGGCGTTGTGTCGTTGCTGCTCCGCTTCGTGGAAGAAGATGAAGGCAGCGATCCTGGTGCCAGTGCCTTGGCTCAACAATTCGCAGTGCTGACGTTGTGCAGTATGCTGGCACACCCTGCTGCTTGTGTGGAAATCCTTCAAAGTAATATGCCAGCAGCTATAGCAAGACTGGCGACACGTACACCACACCATCGGGTCCGAGATCTCTGCGCCAATGCTCTCTTCAACGTATCGTGTGACAAGAGCCTCCATGCAGTACTGTTGCAAGACGACACTATCCGCGCGATCGTACGGCTCTGCAGACGGAAAGGTGACGTCGATGATGATACAGGCCCCGGAGCACCAGTGCCAACCCCTTCTACCCCTGCAGCAGGATCAGGACCACCGACAGTACTGCTACGTTACCAGGAATGTGCACTTGGTTGTCTTCTCAATCTTTCGTTCGCGGCTGAAAGCAGACCCGCGTTACTGCGTGCTGATGTGGTCTCAACACTGGCCAAAGTCTTCAACAAACCTCCAGTGAAAGCTGATGAGTTGCTGCGCCAATGTGCAGGAGTGCTAGCGAACTTGTCATTTGATGCTGAAGCACGCGCACGTATGGTGGCCGACCACGGTGTTCGATTAATTCGCCGCATCATGAGTGCCGCGACCTCCTCTGCTGCTGCAGCAGCAGCTTCAGATGTTCCGGTGAGCGCCTCCGCTGTGGCGATAATCCGCGAGACGCTGCGATGCTGTTCCACTGCATGTTGCAACCTTGCGGCGGACGCGCTGGAGAAGACTCCGGTCCTGGATATGCTCATCGACTTGTCAGCGTCGTCATATGCGCCAACAACCCTCACATGTGCCATTGCGTTCGCCAAAATGGCATCTAGTGCAACCCACCGTGCCCTGCTTACACGTTGTGCCGAACTGTATCCGGCACTTACGCTTATGATGCGTTGTGGCGTGGAGGATATCCAGATCTACTCAGCCGTAGCCTTGTGCAACTTGGCCGTGGAGCCTCCTGCAGCGAAGCCCGTTGGTGTACGCTACGTATGGAAGGAAGGCACTGTACCCGACTTTATCGTGAACGCGCTGCTGCGTATTAACAGTGACTCGACCAAGGAGATTTGTGCTCGTGCACTGTTCAATTTGCTCACCCACGACGAGTTACGAGCAGCACATATTAAGGACGGTGTCCTGTATGCTCTGGTGAAGCTCGCAAGACTTGAAAGCGTCGAAATCCGCACACTGTGTGTCACTGCCCTGCACAACCTCAGTTGTGATCCTGCGCTGGCGGAGACACTCATGGAGCTTAAGGTCGCACAAGTAATCACCAAGCTTTGTGAGATGGAATTCAGCAGTCAGGAGATTCATCGCAAGCTTGCAGCTTGCTTGACCAACTTGGCTTCGGAACCCAAGCCTCCGTCGGGGAAGAAGATAGTAACTACTGCTGACACCACAGCTTCGGGTGGTTCCTCCAGTATGGCGATAAGACTGGTTGAAAGTGGTGCACTGGTTGCACTGTTGGTGTTATGCGAGCACGCTGACCCACCCACAAGACACGCGTGTGCTGCCGCACTCTGCTTTCTATCAGCTTACCGAGTCAACTGCGAGGCGATGGCAACCCTCGGACTTGTTGATGTACTTACGAAGAAGCTGCTGCTCACACCACTCGACGCAGAAACATCAGTGTCAGAAACCGAGAATGCAGAAGTGGAGCTGGAACAACGACAACAGCATGAGTACGCACTCAACGCGCTCTGCAACATATCGTGCTTCCCAGCACTGCACGACCGGATCGAGGAAGCTGGGACCGTGCCTCAAGTTATCCGAGTGCTTGCTGCCAATGCAAGTCGTGACAATGACCAGGAAGACGAAGCGCTGATACTCGCGTGTGTGCAGACTCTGGGCAACTTGACGTTCCACGCACGGCACCGACGTGCACTACTCACTCACGCGCTCGTTCCAACGTTACTCTGCCGACCCCAAGCACTGCGATGTTCACCACGACTTGGAGACGTTTGTGCAGAGATAATTGCTGCTTTGTGTGAAGACCCGTTGCACTGGCACGAGCTCATCGCTACAGGAGCTGTTAAAGTGCTGCGCGAGATTACCGAAATCACTGAAGGCCCTACACCAACGTCACAGGCAGCACTTCGAGCCTCCATCTACGCGCTGAGTCAACTCGCTCGGTCTGAAAAATCTGGAGAAGCTGTCATAGCGGACGGAGCACTGGGCGTCGTGGCGCGTGCGCTCGATCTTGGCGTTGATGCACCGCCTCCTGCTGAAGATGCAGCAAGTAAGAAAGCCCACGAAGCTCGTCAAGAGATGGCAGAGCGCTGCGCTGTCATTCTCCGTGCATTGTCAACGCAAGGCGAGTCTGTGTGCTTGAACCTCATGCGTGACGTGCGTCTCGTGCCGCTGTTGAACACCATCGTGAATGCTTGCTGTCCTGGTCGCAGACAAGTGCAGGCCAGCAAGCACGTTATCCTGGCATTTTACAACCTTACATCCTGCCGCGTCAGCATAGAAAACGAAGAAGGAAGCAGCAACGACGACGGTGGGGAGAACGTCAGAGAAAACGAAGGCATGCGTGGCTTGGACGCGATGGTGATCAGTGGTGTGGTGCCGCTGCTCATTCGGCTTTCAACTGACGGTGGAAGTGACATGGCACCAGCTTGTGCAGTAGCACTTGCACACATTAAACACCGCATCAAAGAGCGTCTCGCAATGATCCAAGCTCAGGAACATGAAAGCACCGATCAGCCTACACGACGGGAATTCGAAGAGATGGATAACTTGATGGAGGCCGGCGTGGTGACAGCGCTACTTGCTATGTTCGAGCTGGACCCAGCAGGTATCCAGCGTGTCGATCGCTTAGCAGCAGCGATGCCACCGGCACTACCCGTACTCCGCGCAGCCACTGAAAAGGATTGGACCTTCCTCACAGGCAACGCCACTCTGCGCTATGAGACTCCATTACCTGTTTGCTGGGACTTCCGCAGCTCGGCCATCGACGACGCTCGATTTGTACCAGCTGAGCCTCGAACCTTCCTGGCTGTACTTTCACCTGTTGTGCCTCCTTCGGGTGCCTCGATTCAAGACAAGCTTTATGGCCGTTTCCAAATCCTCCAGCTACGTCTTACCAAGTGTCTGCTGCGGCTTGAGAATTCTCGTTTTGCAAAGTTAGCAAACGCTTTAATGGGCCAATCTGGATCAGCAAGAAGCAGTGCGAGCGACTTATCTGACGCAATCGCGAGGGCTATTGGAGACGCTGGAGACCCTGATGCAGATAATCACGATCATACCCAGTCTCGACCAGGAAATAGTACTCGGAAATCTACCATCGGATCCACTGCGAGGCCCATAGCAGGAACTGATGACGACGATGTTGGAAGCGAGACGAGAATGCCATCACCCGTGAAGAAGAAACCCACGGGACGAGCGTTGATCGTGCGAGCCTTAAGCAACCGAAACTTTGGTTTGGGTTCGAATAGCAACACCGACAGCAGCACTTCAATATCGAGACGTGTGTCCAAAGCTCCATCCACGCACACTGTAGCACGTCGTTCAAGTCGAACATTGACTCACGAAAACAACCACAGTTCTTCATCCATGATGAACAGTACACGAAACCTCGGTGGTACTGGCCGCAAAGACTCGTCACAACATCGTCTCGGTAGTGAAAGCTCCAGCTCCGGTTCCGGTGTCATACTCCCCAGGATCTAGTAAACTAAATGCAACATTCCGACTAAAATCTAGATCAAAAACCAATCTAGCAACACAACAATTGCTTTTACAATGTTCTATTTTCTCTTACTCTGGCACAATCTTATTCCTCAGTTGACTTGACATTTTGAGCATTTTTTCGTCTTGTAGATTCTGTATCAACTCTGAATTCCCAGCCACTCGCAGCGTCTTAAGCTTCGTCAGCGTCTCTAGTTGCTTTACTGGCAGTGTTTTCAATTGATTGTGTCTTATATCCAGCGTCTCCAATTGCGTGAGCTTCTGCACGTCCGTCGATAGCGTCATCAGTCGATTCTGCTGGAGTTCCAGCGTCTCCAGCGCCTGTAGCGCGAACACGGCGTCAGGCAGAGCATGCAGCTGGTTGTTGGATAGATCGAGGCGCTGCAGACGCGGGACGCGCTCCAATGCGAGCGCCAGGCGACAGGCGCAGGCGTCGCCCACGTGCTCGCACATGAGCTGGCGACACACCAAGTCGCTGGACTTGGGCAGCTTTAAGTCCACGACACGGGCACCCGAGCGCGCGATGTCACGCAGAGATGTAGCCAAGATGGCGGTGGGGGGGTTGGAGAAAGCACGACGCGGAAGACGCAGTCGCAGCGGCGTCAGCGCACGGCGGAGCAGCATGGTTGCCTTGTGGCAGATGTGCGGTGGTGGTGGTCTTTGAAACTGTAGTGAATATGGCTACATTTTGAGGTCTCACAAAACGCCCACGACACTGGATAACGCCTCGCTTCCACAAAAACTAAATTTTGTATTATGGTAGGCGCAAATTTTGCTCCCAACAAATTTCATACACTTTTCACCTAGTTGGGCGGCCTTGTGAGCCACGAGTCGTGGCCGTTTGCCTCTCCATTTTGGTGGACAATTCAAGCGGTTTGTCCTTTGGTTTGCAAGTCTCTGTTCGTCGACGAGCGGATACATTTGCAACCCATTCAACGGCATTCTCGCTTGCGTTTACCCCCACAATGCCTCGACTCAAGCCGTGTTCCTTGAGTTTCTTCCGACAATGACCACAACGCGATGAACATGAAAATGCAGCAAAGCACCGAGCCACGAATTCCGGCACCAAAACACATCGCCGAAAAGCGTGCCGTTTCGCCAGTGAATAGAACAACCTGATACTGTACACTCTGAGAAAGGCACTCGCTTCGAAACTTCGAGTGTCCACTACAAAATGAATTGGAACGAGCATCCACCAAGACATGTCCATCGAATACACATCCGCGGCGGATGACCCGCCCCTTGAATAGTTTCGGTGCGGGATGTCCGCAATACTCGGGATGGCAAACAACTTCTGTGTTTTGTGCACCACAAATTATGGTGCTACCTTGTCGTCGACTTGTGGCATGGGTTCAGGCTTTGACTTTTGTCCCGTCCATACAAACTCCCAGTCAACTCGTCCATCCCCCTTTCTCTACAGTTTTGCCTCTCATTAGCGTCATCGAGTCGGACCGAAAGAGCGAGTCAAGCTGTGACTTGTGACCAAAAAGTTGGCAAAGGAGACCTCGCCACTCTCAGTGCATGACGACAAGAGTGGCGTGTTGCGTGCGACTAGAAAGCCTCCTCCAGTGCATCCCTATTATACCAGTCCCCCTCTTCCAGCAGTAACCACAGCGGACGCTTTCTCTTCATTCCGGCTGCTTCAGGCCCTGTGGTCATCTCTTTCCGCTCTTCCAATATCAAGGACTTTATTTACTACAATACTGCCAGAAGAATATTAGCAGAACCGGATGCAGAGTGAGCGGTCGTCCAAGAGCTACAGCTTCATCTCGGAAGGCTCGTTCTGTGCTGAGAGCACAGCGTACGACTGGGACCGCATCGCTGCCCAGACTGGCGCCGGGGACGATGTCTATGGCCTTAGGGTACCAAGAGAACTGAGGGTACATTCATCCACGCCAACGGATAATGTGGACGACGTACTGAGTGTCAGTCCACGGTCACGAACAGCTACAAGAACCAGTAACACCTGTGCAGTGGGACAGAAATACTCAGTTGCCTTCGATCGGACGTGGGTGGACTCGGAGATTCCAGTTGTAGGCAGATCCAGTTCCGCCCCACCGTCCATTCAACTGCTACAGGAAGTGCTTCGGCCTTCAGAGAGGAGACGAGCAGCGACAGCTCCACCTTCGGGATTCTTTAACCACTTGTTGTATGGCAGTTTACGAGCAGGTGCACTCGCGGAATTGTTTTCCCAGCCGTATTGTGGATTGGCAATTTCAGCGGCAGCTACAGGTTTTATGGTCCCATTTCTAGCTGATGCGTTCCAGCCACTGCTTTGCGCCTACTTGAGCTTCAACAGCGACCAGTGCACAGCTACTCTTCGATTTCTCAAGCTACCAGGCGTTATCAGCTTCTTTATTGGACTGCTTTCAGATTTCTACCCGATTTGGAGCTTCCATCGCAAGTCGTACATGCTAGGAGGCTGGATTTTTGCCTACATGGCTCTAATGGCTCTCGTTATTGTGGCGTTGATCGACGACAGCACAGGATTCATGAATCCCAGCGTTCGAACATTTTACGGAGGTGCAGTTTACGTACTTTTGATGATGGCGGCCAATTTAGGTATCACGGTGGCTTCGGTAGCTGCGTTTGCGTTTTTAGTGGAGTTATCGCAACGTGAACCGATTCACGAACGCGGCACACTACTAGTGCAGTATTTGCTAACTCAGGAGGCAGCCACGCTGCTGGCAGACATTGTGATATCGTTAGTCGTGGGCTACAACAAGGAGTCAGATACGACCGAGGCGGTGATCTCGATGAAGGTTATTATTCTGCTTATGGCGGTGGTGACGCTAGTGCCGATTCCTGCAGTATTATTTCGTCTTGACGAGGAACCGAGACAGCTTAAGGTGGACTCGGTGGATCGATCATCGCTCACGCACCAGCTCTGGAGTATTCTGCAACAAGAGGCAGTTTGGCGTATAATTCTGTTCGTCTGCTTCTCGATGTTCCTGTCTTCGTTCAGGTTCAACTTTGCCGACGACGCAGTCCTGTACTGGGCAGATGCGTCGCCTAATGCTGAGCGCGTGGGCGAGATCCCGAAGCAGGTTATCATGATCCTTGCGATCATGGCGTTCCAGCTCACTTTGTTCAATTACAGTTGGGTGCGCATCTCTGTGGGGGGCCTACTGCTCGGTGTGGTAGTGAATTCGCTTGCAGCGCTTCCAACAATCTTCGATGGTGTTCGCAGCGCTTGGTACACCCTGTCGATTTTGTCGTTGACTGGCATCTCACGCGCTGCGGTGCTGCTGGTGACGTCGCTGCCGATCGTGGAGATTACAGAGAACTGTCTGGAAGGCGCGACCACGGGGCTCGTAGCGTCCTACAACACGTTGATTAGTATGGTGATTCTGACATTCTCGGATGCGATTAGTACGTCGAGTGCGCAGCTCGAGAAAGACTTCACGGACGATGTGATCGCTCAGGATGCGTCCGAAACGCGAACCCAGGTGCTGTCGTTCGTGCTGTCGAACTGTGCCATCAATCTGCTGGCGTTGGTACCAATTCTCTATTTATTGCCGCGTCAGAAGCTGGAGGCCCAGGAGATGCGCACATACGGCGAATACAGTCGTCCCGCTGGAATCGCTATTACCTTGCTGTTTGTTGGGCTTGTCGCCTACGCTGCCACGGTAAATCTGCTGGCGCTGCTGAATGACACCAAGTGATCAGCGACAACAACACGAGTATGAATGAAGCTGCTATATGAAGTCCGAAGGATTTTATTTGGACCAAATGCTGGTCAAGAGATTTGACTTGATTTTTGTATTGCGGTAGCAGACAGGTGCGAGGAGCGTAGCCGGAGCAAACCTGCGCGGCCTCACTTCGCAGGCACCCCGCGCGGTATTTGCGCAGGCGGGCCCTCCTCAGCGAACGGACCCATTGCCTTGACTAGGATTTAGTTTTTCTTTTGCGGGGGTCTGGCTGGGGGTGCAACTGCCAGAAAGCTCGAGTTGACCATTTTTTGACCTTGACCCAAATTGACCCCAAAAAAGTCTACCATGAATTCTTACGGGGTTGGATTCTCGTCTACAGCTGCGAGAGGTGTACCGGCGTCAGGTATGAACCAGTTTTGGTGGATTGATGTGAATAAGGCGAGGCGCGCTCAAGTGTCGTGGGAGTTTTGTGGTAGCACCTGGTGTTTACATGTTAGTCCCCATAGATGTGTCCAAACCACTTTTAATTGAATAGTAAAACGGCAACTACAGTCTGCCCGGCCATTTATCGTTTTCGCCCGAAACTTCACCAAAACAGCCACGGTAAGGTTTTAAACAGGTCACCCACTGATCTGGTCCTGATTGGGTCCTACGATACCAATTTAGGACCATTCTGTGTTTTTTCTTACAAATACGAAAATAATGTTATTTTTAGGGAAACCTAATAAAATACCCACCATCAATTTCAAATCTCAGTAAAATACCCAAAAAGGCTTCACACTCCATAAAATACCCAGGCAGAAAGTTTAAAATAAATGTGCATAAAATGTGCGACTTTGTGGCACTGCCACGAAACCGGCCGAATTGTACAAAGGCAGGTGCTACAACCCATGATTCCAATTAGGGGTAGGTAACTGTAAACATGGACAATGTCCATGTATTCCCATGATTCGTCCATGATTCTCATAAAGGCCCATAATAAATTACCGCCCGCGGTAATTTATCACGACCATGTTTGGGCAATGGTGCGACATGGGCAAAACATATTGACAGTAGCTCATGAAAATTGAAGACTGAACGGGTCGCCGATCTGTTGGCACGTGTACTCACTACCATTAAGCATGATGCGATACTCCTGACTTTCGTGTACCCATGATTGGATACCTGGGTAAAACATGGTAAAATGGAAGAAACATGGGAAACATGGACAACCTGGGTTCACCCTTTAGTGACTTGGAAAATATGTATTCAGAGTGTTAGCGTTGCAGCTTACTGGGCGGTCGTCTCTTCCTTCGTCTTCGAATCTTTGCTTGCGTCGCTAAAGTCCAGTACAGTCCGCAGAACGTCCCACCGCCGGCGTAGCAACCCAGTCGGCGTGTAGTCGTTGCCCAACTCTTTGACAAACCGACGCCAAAAGCACAAGCAAATGAACAGCCCACAGTTATCGCTGTCCTTCTGAATGGGGCTCTGCACGCGCGTGACTTGGTACCACCGTGGAAACATCCTCGTCACCATTTCAGTAGCTAACTTGGGGAGAACCTTAGGATTGGTCTTTTTGTTGAGGCTGTCGTAGAAGAAAATGGTGGTCTTCGGTCGGTCTAGCACGAGGCACACCCAATGATTGCCGTTAACGTTGAGCGGCATGAACACGAGATCCGTAGTAGCCTCTGCTATCTTTACGATAGACTGTGGTTGAAGCAGGTTGGCTTGCTCATCTTCTTCTGCCACTTTCAATGGGGGCAACAGGACCGTAGTGTTGTTCTGGTATGTTGCTGCAACAGCCACTCATGTTCTCGTCGACAGCAGACACGTTTCCAGGCGCCTCCAGGTCAAAGTTTACAAGTAGTTCCGCAAGTTGATCCTCATCACCTAACGTGCAACCTAAAGCCAATGCATAAGAGCACATGTATTAGCACTGCCTTCACAGGTACTTCGATCAATCCTCGCAGCTTTGCACTCGCCCTGGTTCTTGATCTTTGCAATGAGGTTGTGGACATCTTTCAACTGCACGTAATGGGGTGAGCGCTCGCGAATGTAGTCGTAGATACGACTGGCCTTACTACCACTTGTAACCATCAGCTTGACGTCCTTCATAACAGGAGCTTCCTTGGGAACTTGGCGCGCAGATGGGTAATTACGATACACTTCTTGCGATACCGGATGACAGTGCCCGTAAAAGGTGTTCTTAATTTGAATTCTCCACTGGGCATTTGCATTCTTGACGTATTGAGCTCTGAATTACATTTGACACCCAACACCATTCACATTGTGCAGTGTTCGCTTCCCCTTAGAGCGGGAGCGGGATCTCCAGCCGTGCGTACATTTGTACGCACGCTGGTACGGATCACACTGTTCGGGAACGAGCGGCAGCTCTGACGGTGACTTGGCAGCGTGTATCTTCAACTTTGCAATCTTCTTGTTTCTGATCCGAACATTCTCCGTCTCACTAATCGCCAGCACATTAAGTGTATCACGTTGGTATTTCTTGAGGTACCGCTCAAACTTGTCCCATGTTTTGTGGTACGTTTTCAACGGAGGTACGTAGTGCTGTGCTTCCTCGCAAGCTGTGAGTGGACGCTTACGACTGCCAGATGTTCCAAACCCGCTGCTTCCTTCGTCACTGCCACTCGCACCAGCTTCAGCATCATCATGTCTTTGGTCACCATCGGTGGAAGATGTCCCTTCCTTTTCCGATTCCACAACACCCACGTCCTCATCGATACTAGCATGGTCCCGTGTATTCGTCTCATCATCATCTGCCGTGTTGTCAACGTTCGTATTCTGAGCTGGGGGTATGCCGCCGTTGTCAATCACATCATCGTCTACAGGCTCCATGTTAGCGTCGCCATTTACACTGTTCTCGTCGCTGTTGCTGCTGCTGCTACTACTTGCTTCCAGCTCCAGCTGCCTCAGTATTTGCGCAGTTTTCTTTGTACGGGTCATGGTCCTGAAAACATGGGTCATAGCACAAACATGGGCGATACGTGGTACAAACATGAACCATGAAAAACATGGGCAAAACATGGTTTAAACATGGGCAGAGAAAATATAGGCAAAACATGGGCAAAACATGGTAACAGTTAGTTGACCTAGTACACTTCGCACGAGCATCGTCAACCAAACGCATGTACACATACGTAGGTGACGGAGGGGTGAGTGGATGCTGTCAGCTAGAGGTAGCGCAAACAAGTTTCAAAGAGACACCAAAAGTTAGTGGTATCCAAACACCATCCACACCGCACTTGCATGACCTGCATACCAGCTCGAGGTCCTGTGTGTTTGTCAAACATGTCGGGGGTCTTGGGTCTTCTCGCGCGCCTCCTCCTCGCTCAACGGGCCTACGCAAACGCAGCATAAGCTACAAGCACCACAACCAACCATAGAGCAAGTTAACACTATACCTGCAGGCGTCAGGCACCGGAGGCGATCTGCAGCACTGGGGATGGCGTAGCCAGTGAACGCGTGTTCGCAGGGGGGGATCTGGTGGCTGGAGCTCGCACAGCACAACACGACACAATCAGAACGTCTTCCCTCAACACACAGCGCACCAAACAACAAAAGAAGACTGCCGTACCTGCGCGCGCACGAAGGGGGAGACACAGGGACGGTCTGGACCGGTGTCTGCGCGGGGGAAGGGGCCACGGAGCTCCAGCGGCGTCGGCGAACTGGCTGGGGGCGAGGCTTCTCTGCTTCTGGACACGTGGCAGAAATCAGAGGTAGCCAGTTCCGAAATTTAAATGTGCAAAATATCGTTAAATTACAAACATGGACAAACATATTTTAGAAAACATGGACTGTAGATTTTGCGTTGTGCAAATTGGAGGTCGACGCTGTGGTCTCCAGCGCGTGGGGTTGGGTGGCTCCTCACGTAGGCGACGGCCAAGGTGTACGATGGGGGGGGCACTGTATTTACTGATTGCTCGCTGCTACACCTCGAAGGTGGAGGACGATTCTAGCCCCTCTGCGCCACGCCTGAATGTCGAAAATGTGCCACAGAAGGCTAAAAACCACTCTAGGACGAAGGGCTGGGAGGATAAGGTGCTGGCAGGGCGCAAGGCGTACAAGGAGAAGAATGAAGGCTTGTTGGTACCACGCCCGTTCACTGCGCCATTTGGTGGTGTGAGCTGGCCACAAGCAGCGTGGGGATACACACTCGGCAGGGCAGTGAACCGTGTTCGGAATCAATTCAAAGCGGGGGGCTGACTCTGTCAGCGCAGATGATTGAGGAGCTGGAGAATATGGGCTTTGTACGTGGCGTATCACAGTACAAATGGGATCACATTGTTATGCCGAGTCTACGCCAGTTCCGTAAGTTGTAAGGTAACTTCGATGTCCCTCACAATTTTGTAGTACCGGAGGGGAACGAAGCGTGAGCGGAGATCGCGTGGGGCAAACGACTTGGCGGAACAGTTCGGGCAATGCGATCAAGGACAGCATATGCGTCGCAAATGATCAAGTCGAAGGAAGATTTGGAGGAGTTGGTGTAACGACGCACAGTGCGTCGACGTGCTCTTGGCCACGCAATGGCCAGGTAGGCACGTGCCGTGCTGGGGGCAATCGGGATTGCTCGCACGCTTCATTCCTTTTCCACTGAAAACACAAACATTTGAATTCCATTTGAATTCGCTATACTAGGACCTCAACCCGATACAAAGGATTTCAACTCGCTCCCTAGCGTCCCTACCAGATTCGCCTCAAGGACCATTGTGAATCTTCTATAGTGAAATGCATATAATTGCATAGGATAATTAGGGAATGCCAATAGGCAAGACCTCGTAGCCGACAAACAATTAACAAACTCAATCTCACTTTCCATTTTACAATGTCAACAACAAGCGCCTACGACAGCCACCTCTACTCCGGTCTTCTCCTCCGCGGCCTCGCTTCAAGCCAAGACCGTCTTCCTTGCCTGCTCTCCGTACCCATCTCGTCCAAATCCGAGGTTAGGGTTTCCAGGAGATTTCTTCCTCTGCGTCCGCGACCAGACATCACAGTTGGGTTTTTGCTCCAATATAGCCGAACGGGACTGGACGGAGATGATACTTCCTTCGTTCGAAATACATGTACAGGAGTTCGGGCACTGCATTATCAAGAGGCCGTTTAAGGTTCCGTCTTGCCATCCATGGCCTGATAAGGCATAGGGGATGCCTCTTGGAAACTCTGTAATTTGTTTCAAAATGGGAAAAATGTACGCGGAGCAAGCCGATCGCGACAAGGATATACTAGACGCACTCCGTTTTGCGTGGAATCGCGACCCAGCAGTTTGGAACCAGCAGATCATTCCCGGGATTCGAATGTACGTTGAGATTTTCAAGAATGGCAAGATCCCGGCCAGATTTGTAGTTCCTAGTGAAGAATCTTGACCAAGGAGTGCGTGGTGGACGAACCTAGGAAAGAAACTCAGTGATACGCAGAGAAAAGGATATTATTTTGAATACTTCGGCCGTGACGCGGAGATGCTGGTTGAATTGGGCATCAAACTGAAACTGTCGGCTCGAGCGTGGCAGGTTGTCCTGCTGCTCGACACTTCCGCGACGCAACGTCGTGGTGATGCAGACATCCCTGACGACTTCGTTATTCCACCGGAAGCCCCTGGCCTGAGGAAATGTTGGGAGTTTGTCTTGGGCCCATTGTGGCTCGCAACTTCCACTTGCAATAGGACGGTGCTGGCAAGTATTGGTTGAAGCTCATGTAGCGTTCCAGGTCCAAGTGCCAGTTAACAACAGCGCGTTAAAATGGTTTTTGATCTTCTGCTACTGTAAGCGTAGCGCCCAAGACGAGGGACATAGAACTAGGGCTCCGCGCAGACTGAGATATCTTATTCTTTAGTTGTAGTGGTTTTGTAATCCATACCCCCTCCCTCCTCCTTGCCATCGTTTTTCCGGGAAACCTCTCCAAAAACGAGAGCACTATAAAAGCTGTGGGCACGTCAACATGTATTGATTGTTTTTTCGGCGACGCTCTCTAGTTACACGAAGTGACTGCCCTCGTCTCGATCGAATTTTCTCCAGTGCGATGCCATCGAGCGCAGGTCGATCGATCTCTCACGTCGAGTCTTACCCAAACATCGGTAATATCGTCTTCAGTATTAACGGCTTCTAATTGACCTGATTGGTCTGGCGGCCAGCCGCATCACCTTTCAGGCCACTGCTCAGGCCTTCCGAAAGAATCCTTTATTGGAGTTCCAATACAATATTTACCAATCAATAAGTTATTTCATTAAAAACTGCTGTGTTGACAGTATTGCATTTTTTTTTTTACCAGGACCAAAAAAATATTTGATTTTTTAACATTTTTTTTTACGGAGACCGAGTTCGTAAGAAGTGTTTTTTTTAGCACTGCAGTCCACGACAACCACCAGATAGCTCGTAATTACGTTAACCTGTATCCGAGGCGACAACTCGTAAGCTCTAGCACCGAACCGATGGCTAAGTCTGCCATTCTCGAATTCACCATGCCTTCGTCAAGCCTCTTCACCACCAAGCAAGTCTGCTCCTACTTCTTCACACCGCTTCTCGACGCGCAAGACGAGCCAACTGAGCATTTCCGCTGCCAGTGTGACACAGTGCGAAAGCAAGATGTCAAGACCGGCTACTCCAACCTCTTCAGCCACGTGCTGAAACAGCACCCCGACTACGTGGCAACGGTGACGAACAGCGGGTTCAACTCGGGGACGCTAGTGGTATTCGTCCATCAGAAGAACCAGACCGTCTACTTCTGGCTCGAATTCGTTACCGCATGTAACCTACCCTTTTCGTTCGGTGAAGATCCCACTGTTGACACATACACAAAGATGAAGAGGATTTGCACCGAACCGCTGCTCAATATGCCATCTTGGTGATCAAGAAGGTCAAGACTGCCATCGCCGCCTTCATCCCTTTCATATTTGGTATCACGATAGACGGGTGAACCTTCCGCTCGGAGCATTACCTGGAGGATTTTTCCATTTTTCAGCACGAAAGGCGCTCCTCCGAGAAGGTGCTCCTTGCATTGGCGCCTATTGCTGACGATGGCGTGGAGGACCGGACAGCTGAGAGTCACGTGGCCTTTCTGCGCGGCATTCTGCCCAACTTCCAAAGAGACATCAACAACGTCGTCTGCCTCATCGCTGACAACTGCTGTGTCAACACGAGGCTGACGGATTTGCTGCAGTTCCGTTTATCGGCTGCGCCAGCCATCGCTTGAATCTAGCGGTGAACCTGTATCTCGAAGAATACGAGTTTCAACTGGAAGAAAGGCAGCAGCTCATGTGAAGCTACGGAGTTTGAACAAGGCAACTCAACTCAGGTACATGTGCGCTTTTGATATTTTCGATATTTTCGATATTGCGAAATGTTCGTTATCTATAAAATGTATTTTTCTAGAAAAAAGACGAATTTGCGCCCTGTCCTTCGTCAGACAACAAGATGGAGCTCTACATACAAGATGCTGGACCGGTACTTTGCCATTCGCGACGCCTTGGACACGGAGGCAGGAAACCCGCCTGCGAGGTCTCCTCACGGAGTTAGGTGTCTTCAGCCGGCTAGCATGAACCTCCAGGAGAACAGCTTGACGCTTCTCGATGTGCGCAATATCTTTGACGCGCTCATCGAGAAGCATCCTGTTGTGGACAAGTACCTGGCAGCTGACGCTGCCATTGTCAAAGCCCCCGCGTTCGAAGATGCGTGCGCTCTGGCGCTGACAGACAAGGTAAACGAGCTGACGATGGTCCACCAGCTTATGCTGGACCTGTTCGAGATGACCCCTGGTGTGAGCGCGACGTCGCAGGGCGACCGCAGTGGCGGCCCACATGGCTTCATAGACCAGGTGCTGAACGCGCGTAAGAAGCAGCGTACGGCGCAGAAGAAGTTCAGACGAGTGCGCTATATTCCTCCAATACGGTCGAGCGGCTCTTCAGTGTGGCGAAGCCCACGCTTACCCACCACCGACATGGAATGTTGCCGGTGCATTTGGAGATCGTTCTGTTCCTGAAGCTCAACAGGTGCTTTTGGAGCGCGGGTACTGTCACCAAGGTGGTGAACGGCCGGTAAGCAGCAATACTTGACAAGTTGGACGAAACCGAGAGTTAATCGTCAATACACCTTTCTTGACCCCATAAATTTACTTCGTGTATTTCAGCACCGGTCACAACAGCTTATTTTCTCTAGCAGCGATACTATCATTGCAATATTATTATCGGAGGGCCTACCACTGCTATTAATACCCCTTATGGGATGTTTCATTCGGGGGCAGGTTAACTGGGGCAACTTTCTCGCCCAATAATATGCGTTTATTTTTGTCCGAGCTGCGACAGCTGGGTCGACTTGGGCAAGTTTCGAGACATTATAAATGATTTGAAGAAATAGTGCAATACAGCGATTTTGGATATAACATTCGTTTGTGATTCCTCTTTTTTTCTATTACCTCATACAAAATATATTCAGGATTGGATATTAAGTCTAGTAGGTGCTAAACCAAATTTCTGCCCCAGTTAACCTTCCCTGGAATGATACATCCCCTTATCCTGGGAGGACAACTAGAAGAGCTGTATGGACAGCCTCACAGAAATTAATTCGATCGGAAATGTTTTTGCCTGTAACAGTCAACTTTCAGACGACGACCTGACTTAACGTGTCCTACACAACATTTACACAAGTGCTACCGTTTCGACAAAAACAACACACTGTGGACCCGGCAGTCCACCACGACAACACCTACAGCTTGCCTTCAAAAGACACGAAGAAACCGATTCAGACTTATATTCAACAGATTTGACACAAACAGTCAAATAAGTTTAGCTCCACACCAAAACCAAACCCTAAACTCAGCGCTGAAGTTTTGCAAAATAATCCAACTTGGGTCTAAGCGATCTAATATCGGATTCACCGCCTTTAGTGGCCAAGTTTTGGGCTGTATGTAGGCCCACAATAAGAAGATACAACGCGACCGTCTAGTTAGATCCACCGCCAACAACGCTAAATTACCAAAATGCTGGCTTAAGAATGTCCTCCCAGCCTAAAGCGAAGCACCCTTGTTAATAGGGGATGTTTCATTTTAACCCCTTCAAACCGGAGGAGTTTTTGGCTGACGCAGGGCTGTATATACAGCGTAATTAATATGAAGTTGAGTATACTCACAGGGGCGGGCTAGATGGTGAAAGATGGTGAATGGATAGGTGAGCGTGGTAGACGTTGCGCGTGGCGAAAACGTAGGCTGTGTAAGATATATCGCAAGCTGTATCTACAGCGCAGCTGAGCTGTATAATAGTGTGCTCGCACTGGCGTTGTACCGCCATCGAACTGTTCTTGATTGAAACGGAGTGCAGAACCTGAACGGCTAGCCAGGAATTTTGTCAAAATTTGGAAATTATAGTGAAAAAGAACATGCAGCTCAAGCATATACTGAAATAAAGTGAGTACAATTGGCATACGGGCCCAATCAAGTGATACGTTCTCCATTGCAGCATACTAACTTGAGGTAAATCGAAAGGCGCCCTCGAGACCACGAGCAATCAAATGATGCGGACAGCTGATCTCCGTATGCAATCACCCAGTGACATTCACTCACTCGGAGCTTTTTCTTCTTCGGCAGCAACGCGGCGGCGCTTGGAGGGGGACTGACGAAGCCGGATCTTGCCCTGCAGGCTCTCAGGGATGTCGTTACCGTTCTTGTAGTTGATGTGCCATATATCCCAGCAGCTACGCAGCTCCCCATCGTATGTATGCTTCGGCTTCATGCAGAGATACACAGGAAGCGAACCACAACACGCATCGCAGAAATAGGCTGTCGTTCCACCGCGTTTGTCGTCCGTCCGGTGCAATGAGCACACTTTGCAGTTGCGCTGCACTCTCTTGAGCTGACCGGAGTGGTTTCTCCATTCGCTAATCTGCTTCGCGGAATGTTTTGAACGTCCGGCAGTATCGCCACTAGTAGCAGCAGCAGCATCTCCCGTAGAAGTCGAAGGCGACTCAGTGGTAGGCGTCGGAGGTGGTGGTGGATCTATGAACAGGAATATACAGGTTAGGCTGGTCACGATAAAGATGTATATACAGCGCATCCAAACACCGACCTTCTCCAAACGTATTGCTTTCATACATGTCTTCATCCTTCAGGTTGATGAGTTCCAGGTGCAACTTGCGAATGAATTGAACGTGAGTAAGTGGTCGTGTCCCCTTCGCCGCGTGGTATGCCCGATGCACAATGTAGCCGTTCACTATCGCCAGATCCACGAGTCCCAAGAACAGCGACTTATAGTATTTTCGAAATGTCACCGCTCGCTGCAATGAATACCGCTGAAGGCGGAGTTGATCATGCACATCAACTCCGCCCATGTACTTGTGGTAGTCCTTGATAGCTTTGGGGCATGGTACTTCGTGCTGCTCACCCGTCTTCTCCCTGCGAACAACCCGGTCCAGAGCCAGATCACTCCCCGTGCACAGGAAAAAAAAACTGGTTTGCTGTCCCACCACGTGATAGTCGCCATCTCTTTCATCTTGTCGGACCTTCCATACTTGAAAGTACCTCGTATCATCTCCTTGGGTCGAGTCTTCTTTTTCTCTTTCAGACTTGTGGCAAACCCAATGCGGTTCATCATGATCGTACCACCAGTATAGAAACCCATCAGGAGCAGCTGGATCGCAAGCACCACGCTCGTGTAGAATCGATCCGTAACAACAAGTCGAAAGCCTTTGTCGTTTCCCTCAGGAAAAGCAGCCTTGAGGTTGCGCACAACCGCTGCTGGTCCCGAACTCTTATCTATAGACTTTGCTTCATTGATATGTTGCTTCTTGCCTGCGTAGACTTCGAACCTGTAATATACAGCACAGATATACAGCACAGCATGTACAGCATAGTATGTGAGATGTATTATACAACTTAGCAACTTGATGCGTGTCGTACCTGATACAATACGCAGTGTGCGTACAGCAAAGCATAAACAGCTTTGTCCCCCATTTACACGGCTTATCCTTCATGTACACCCGAGTGGTGTTGAAGGATGAGCGAGACGGCCTCGTCGAATGCAAGCTCTGAAGGCGGAATGTAGTCTCGTCGAAATGTCTGCTGCAGAGCATGCACAACCTTCCGAATCTTCCATGCTCTGTCGGTTTTAGCGCGTGGGTCAAGATTGCGTGAAAAATGGAGGTTCCGAGAAATCTCCATAAAGCGACCGCGCGGCAGGTAGTTCCCAAAGACGCCTCTTGCAATACCACCTTCGCCCGACTGCTTCCAGTGATTCGATATCTTCTCACGGTTAGGTTGGATAGCTCGCGCGAGCAACAGCCCGGTAAACACGCACAACTCATGTGGTAGCACAGGCTTGACGGCCATAAGACTCATGCGTTCATCTCTCGGGGTTCGTGCAGGCGTCGTGTCCTCTGGACGCCGGCTTTGCATCTTGTTTCTCCTTTCGATGTAAGCTTCCACACGTGCATCAAACTGTTCATGCTTGTAGTTGTTGCTGCACATAGCGACGTGCTGCCAAAGCGCGACGGGCATGAAGAAGAAGAACAGAGCTAGAGGTGAATCTCCCCATTTCATTGCTTTTGGTGTGGGTCCATGAGGTTCTTTCCTCAGATCAGGGTAGCTATTCTCATCGCCGACGGCTTCATATGGAGTCTGTAGGTATGCATGCACGTCTGGATACACCGATTCACTCCACCCGTTCTCACTAAGTTTGCGAAGCTTCTCCAAATCTTTGTGACGACGTCACCAGCGAGCACCTTCTCGGCAAAGTGCCTTTCAGCAATCGCTTCAATGGCAGTTGGGTCACGCGACGCTTCCTCCTACTCTTCGTCTTTTTCGACTACATCCTTGTCTTCATCTTCGCTACCGTCATCCAGTTCATCTTCATCAACAATGTCGTCTTCTGCCGGTTTGTCACCAGAGGCAAGCCCGCCAAAGTCGTCAGGGTCGTCGCCGTCTTCCAATAGATTGAGATTGTCCTCTGAATCGCTTGACATGATACTGCTAACTGTAACACATATGATACAGCACATCATATACAGCACAGAATATACAGTGTAAGCATAAGCTGTATATACATAGTAGCTTCGTAACATACCTTCCGACGCAGCATCCACATACTCGTCGTCGTCGACACCAACGTCTTCATCTTCACTCGACGAACCAAACAGAGAATATTGATTGGAAGCTTCAACGGTGGGCCTCGCGGGTAGAGATCGGGATTGGCGTGGCAGTAAGTGGTATTCGTCTTCTGCGTCTTCATCGCTTACGCCTTCACTGGTGTGGAAATCGTTAGCTGGATAGTAAACGGCCAATTTTAGTAGTTGCTGCATATTCATCTACCGAGCAAACGCACCGTTACGAGGCGTGTCGGTAACGATCGGCGGCTCTTCGGGTTGATTTTCGCTGCTGGTGGCTGCCCCTTCCCAAGGTACCGAAGGCGAAGCTACATTCTCCGTGGCTGTGGGAGAAGGAGCTGGAGCGATGCATGTTAGATACTCAACTATAGATAGCATAATAACAGCATATGCCTCACCTTTTGCCGTGCACGCTGCACTAAGCGCTTCAGCGGCTGCCGTCGAATGAACTACAAAACACCGAGTTTAAAGGTTAGTTAGCAACGCATCGGACGAAGTGATAGCCGCAAAAATTGACATACCAGCCGCGTAGTGGGCAAGGACACGCTCTTTACCCAAAAAATAGTCCTTGCCCTCAACGCCGCTTGGGTTCCCGGCCGGTGGAATGAACTTCCATCGGGTTTCGAGAGATGTTGCAGGTGCGTCCATCCTGCTGCTTTCAGCTCGCTCCACACTGCTCGCCACGTGGTCGTCCCGCCCCGCTCAATCCGTTGCATGCGTCGTTTGCCACGCGCACCGACCATTGCGCTTCGCACGAAGAATTCCAAACTGAGACTAAAAATCGGGGGGACTTTGCGTGGCCACTCAAACGGAAAACCTTGAAAACATTGTTATTAGTGTGTCGTCTGTGTGTAGCACCTGCAACAACTAATTTTCCAAAAAGTTGAACATAAACGCTACTTGAGGATTTCGCATATCCCATGGCACAGCAGACAGAAACAGCCCTGCGTTTTGACTTGATCTTTGTATCCGGTGTGACAGAGTCAGGCAAATCACAACTTTTGAAGTATACGAAAACCAAGTATAACTGATGCCTGCGCTGTATATATACAGCTTAGATTTGATATTATCCTATCCATAGGATTTGCTAACCCATCTTAAACAGGCCACCGGGTTGAAAGGGTTAAGGATAGGGGAGGTAAAAGAGTTTTGTTCCGCGCGACCTCACCGAAATATCCACATATATATTGTAGTATAAATGTGCCCCGAAGACCCCTCGATTGCAAGTTGCATCGCTGAGCGTTCGGTTCTCCCTAATCGGCAGGCCTCTTCTGTCTAGGTAGTCTACCTAATTTTCCTAGTTGGTTTTAGTAAGGCCATATGAGTATCACCAATTCGGCACTGGAACAGACAATTTATGGGGGCTCTAAAAATGGTCAATTAGGTATTTTGACTTGGTTTCAGTATAGTTGGTGTGTTACCATACGATTTTGATTTACTATAGGCTGCTTACCGTCATTACCCGCACATAGCGCCTAGGCGTTGTACTACAGTTTTCCCCGCATAACCCAGATATTTGAATGCAACGCCTATTATCCCGGTCAAAAAGGCTTGGACGGAAAATAAAACAATGACAGGGTGGCATATGACCGGTCATAACTCGACAAGTTCTGGGACGATTAAGCTGCGATTGGCCTCATTATATAGTTCTGCGTGCCTGCATACTTGTGCGCATACCAACAACTACCCAATAGAAGGAACATATCTACACCGGACCCGTAATATATTATCTCCACCCAGAAAAAGCGCTTTCCCAGCAGACCTGAATCTTCAATCAATCATAACATGCCTTTGACTTTGATTGAAACACTCAAACTTCTGGAGATCGTAAACCTTAGCGCGGACTTCGTGTTGAGCAATGTTCTGCTCAAAACGAAGCTCTAGTTGGTGCACGAAGTCCCGCGACCTGAGTAATCGGCGCTTTTGCTGTTACATATCAATTTAACCTCTCAGTACTCGCGCTCATGATATATGTGTTTTTACAGGAGATAGTCTGGTACGCGTGAGATTTTGCAGGATAGATGATAATATGAGAGGATTTTTTCAAAAGTATCACTATGGCCATTTTGAGTTTTTTTTTGTAATTGGACTCGGAAGTTGGCGAGTGGTGATTGGTGCAGTTTTTGCTAAGCGGAGAAAACAGAGAAAAACAAAACTCTTCCTATCGAAGGCATGTCCGACGACAGCGGCGAGTGGGTCGACGACCCTGGATGCCCAAGCGCATCGAGTGGCGAAGACTTCGCACTTCCTCGCGGTGATACCGATCCCCCCTGCAGCCCTCGCTAGCCCGTTGCTACAAATTTAAGCACGTACAGCTAAGCTGGAGGAGGAAGAGCGCTCTTCAGAGCACTATTTGTGGACATTTTTGTTTTCAATGTTCATTTGGCCAACAGTTGCTTTTTGTAAAAGGTCGAGTACATGGATACACATTTAGTGATACTTTTGCATAAATGGATACATTTTTTCAGGTGCAATCCAACCACTTCCTAGAAACTTTTCAGCATGTTGTAGGACGATGTAGGGGTCGCTGATTGGTCCATTTTAAAGGCCTTGAGCTTAGCTTCCAAAAACTATAAAAAAAAGTGATTTTGACATTTTTGGTCACCCGGACCTGGTGTCTCCGTTCTCTCCAGCATCACTTTGCTTCTACTACGAGTTTTAAGGCGTTTGATAGCTCAAGAGCAAGCCAAGACATCGCTGATTCGCCCTGGATCAGTCGTTAAATAATCTCAAAATGACCATAGTGATACTTATGAAAGAAGCCTCTCATATAAGATACTAAAGGTATATAAACATCGGCTGTTTAATTTTAACATTAAGGATAAATAACATGATGGGGTAATGTATGGTCATTTATCCAAAATGATTGGGAATCTCCAGATGCTATCCTGATGTAGCCAATCATGTAGCTGAAACCGTCGTACGTGGTATGCTCAATAATGCAAACAAAAATGCAAGAAATAGTGACTGTTTTGAACGGTCGAAAGGAAGGGAAAGGGGTCCTGATACACAAAAATAGACCTCAAATTCGGAATCTGCGCCCGGTTTTACTCCTTATATCTAAATGGTAGTATAGGTTTTGTGAAGGGACATTGCCCATATTTTGATCCAAAGTCCGTCCAAGGTTTGGTAGCCGGGACAATAGGCGTTATACAACGAGTATGTTATCAAAGTTTGAAGCAGGAGAAGTTGGGTCCTAAACTCTGGCTTAGTGGTGTAGGCCTGCCTCTATTACGCTGCTGGCTGAAGTTCAAACCCGCCTGCGTACAGTTCACATCAAGTGTTTAATGTAACGGGTCTTTTCTTTCCTCGGTGACTGTGTTGTATACGGAGGTTTCTCAAAAATAACCACAATTCTTTTGAAAATATCAATACTAGCCAAGATGTTTTCTTTTGTCAACAAAATGAACGTATGTATTTCGGTTTGTAAAACGTTTGACTAAAGCATGAAGTCATACGCCTTGGCAGTAAAGAATGATCCACTGCGTACAAACTGTACCACCTTGTCGGGTTCTTCCACGCTGTAAGTGAAAGTCGACAGTCAGGACGCCGAATAGAGCTCTAGCTATCCAGGGTCTCCATCGCTGTTTCTGATGCCATCCGAGTATGCGGCATCAATTAGCCCTTCCAAACCCTCCAACGATGCCAGATAGTCCGTTAGATCAGCGATGAAATCGTCTCGTAATGTACCGACCCCATGGATGAGGCACAAAAAAAAGACTTGCTCGTTCGTCGACGGGACGATACCGTTCGGGACTGCAACACACAGTTGCTCGCGATCGTCAGATTGCTGTAGTAGATGCTGATAGGAGACATACCAGTGCTCAATATCTAGATCCGGGGCGAGGATCTCCTTGAGCGGAGGATGAAGCTTGGCTTTGTCAAATAGCTCCTTGGGCATCAGACCTCACAGCTCGAAGGCCTTCGTGATGTCGTCAGCTGTCCTCGTAGCCATCCCGTCGAGGGTCCACTGACCAAAATCATAGTAGCTGGGGACCTTGGGATTCCCGGACCGCGTCTGCGGTCCTGGGTCCTCAAGAGCCTGACAATATATTCGTCGAACTTGTTTCTGTAGAACTCTTAGAAGCCACGCTGTACTGCGACGTCGAAAGGCTGTAAGATCTTGATCAGATTGGGCGGGATAATCATCACGAAGATGTTGTAGCGTTCAAGTTTTCGTGACTCCATGAGTTTCACATGACATTCGAACGAGTCAATCAAGTAGAGCACTGTTTCTCGGTAGAGCTGGGTTTCCTATCGGCTGCACAGAACCTTCTTGGCGTGATCCATCAAGATCTCGTCACTCCACATCCCAGTACGATTCACATCAATGATCACACCATCGAGAACCTTGGGCTTGTTCTTCAACTTGGAGAAGATAAGGTGCGGGGTGAGCATTTTACCGTCCGCTGTGATAGAGAAGGTGTCAGTGAATCTCTTATGGCTCGTTCCGCCCTTACACAGCAGCACCTTGCGGGAGCCTCGTGTAGTGAGGGTCGACTTGGGCTCCGTCTCAAAGTAGCGATGTACTTGGTCCATATTGATGATGTTGTGCATTGAATGCTATGTAACTCAATGAATTGGTGGACGCGCTTGATGAAATCCCGGCAAAATATTGGCTGTATCGTCTGGGGGGTTTCGAGTTGTTGTCTGGCGACGACAGACCTGCTGCTTCCCCTTCTTGAAGCGCTCTAACCGACCTGTAGACGGGTCGAACTTAGACGCGACCGTGTAGCTTGCGGTAGATGTTCTGGCTTGTAGGCTCAGGTAGATGTCCTTGATACGAAGCCCTTTCGCATTCCTGTCAAGGATCCAGGCGTGGAGACGCTCTTGCGGTTCGTGTAGCGACGAGGCGGTCCATGGAAGCTCCCTAAAGTTTTTCTCGGTCCTGTCACCATCCACGTATCGTACCCGATGTGACGTCGTGCTTGGTACTAAGCGAAAAGCGCAGCTAAGCCTTTCCCATGAACACCTTCCTCGTACTCAGCGATGACTGCAAGTTTGTTCTTGTTGGTGTAATTTCGGCGTATTTTTCTTGGCTTTATTAGAGTCCATCATAACAAAATGGAAAATGGGTGAGTGCTACTGGCATGGCAACAGTAATATATGCTCAGGCTGTTGTTGGTAATGGATGGCGGTGGTGTGCACATGACTACAATATTCGAACCTAACCGAATCATGGCGCGTTCTATTTCGAATCGTATTGTAATAGAATATTTGGCCTGAAAATGTGAAATATGACATTCCGAATAGACCG
Organism: Phytophthora tubulina; assembly: GCA_014706135.1. NCBI lineage: Eukaryota > Oomycota > Peronosporomycetes > Peronosporales > Peronosporaceae > Phytophthora > Phytophthora tubulina. The sequence goes on along the minus strand of JACBOY010000033.1, from coordinate 12,080 downwards.
CCCAGGTAGTTTTGAGAAAGAAGAGCTGCACTGAATATTTATCACGCCATGAAACCAATTGATAACGTAAAAGAGATTGTTGTTGTCTATCTAACGCTCAGTCGCTCAAGAATCGTTGCTGGCAGCACGCAGCGGCCAACCTTCTTGTCCATCGTGGCAGTGTCACATGGAATTGATAGGGATCAACGTCGTAAAGGGATCAAGTCGTACTTAGTATTTAACTATCGATTTGCTATCTAAAGTGTCACGAACATGAATGTACCGATGCATTTGAGATATATAGAGTAATGGTAGTGGTAGCCTAAAGTCGATAGAAAACACCGTTTGGCCCTCAGAAATCCTTACTTTCAACAAGGGAAAGGATATTCCCACCCCGGTGTGGTAATAGCATGACTACCCGGTTAACCCGGTCGAATTGCATCTGGCACACTGGACATGAAGAACATGCGACTAGGCATTTCGGCCTTTTCGCAACACAAAAGCCTACCAGATACCGGTAGATTGTCTGCCATCCCGCAACGATGAATTTCCATAAGTTAGTAATAAGTACTGAGATTTGTTGGATCGATAGGTAATGTGTAAAGTACTGGTCAGTACTTGTCACATACGTAACTACTAACCGTCGCAAAATAGCAACATTACTATCTGGTAACTAATGCCAAAGAACAAGCAGCACGTATTTGAAAGTCGCTCCAACGAAAAACTACGCTACATGTTCAATCGTCACTATCCAATTTGCTCGAGTTATGGCTCCCTTCCTCCCCCCTCCCCCGAAGAAAAAGGTCGGAAGGCCTAACAAGCGGAAGACAAGTACGTGCATTCGATGCAAGATCACGTTCAGCTCCCCGACCAAACAGAAGAACCATCTAGCTCGCAAGAGCGGGTGCGGCCCCAAGGCCGTCGCTTTACAAAAGGAGAAGAGGAAAGAAGCGAGTAGATTCTCAAGCAAGGTGCATTCCATCAAGAGAGAGCTCGTCGACGAGGATAGCGAGGATGAGACGATGGAAGACGAGGAACCGAGTACAAAATGGGTGCCTTTCGGCGACAATTTGGTGACAGCGAAGGGCCTGGCAAAGCTGGACTGGGCCCAGGTGATGGACTTGCGCTAGAGCCATATCACAACGGTAGTAGTAGATTATTCAGAGTAAGCGTTTGCTATACTATTCGAATAACTGGCTAATTCCGAGCCCGGATCCGGGCAGTCGGCTTACAACAGTAATGGCTCATTCGTGTCTTTTACTGCTCAGTCTTGCGCCCAAGCATTGTAATTTTCGCGCCTATTTTAGTCTAAATCAGCCCAAATACCGCTTTTTCGGCTCAAATCTATTCGTAGACCAAACCTTCCAAATTCAAAACCCATTTCATATATATGTAGTTGGTTGACATCTGTAGGCCATGGTCGGAAAGCCAAGTTGTATGCTTCCATGATATTCCAATGGTCATTCTCTCGCTGATGTACAACGTATTGAGGGCCTGGCCCTGGGCAATTGCCGCTGCAACTGCATGTACGTAAGGAAACTCAGTGTCCTGCCAGTTCCCACACGTACATTCAGAGACGGGGGGATCTGCGAGTCGCCAGGGGTGGATATAACCCTCCTCCGTCGTCGGACCAAGGTACAAAACGTCGTACGCAACTCCAAGACACGGCTGGACTTGGCACTGTCCCGCAGCTTTGGTCAATTATTCGAATTTGGAGGCCAACTTCGGTACCAAATCAGTCGTCGTTTGCTTTTTAAGCCAAGTCGCAGCCTTTTGCCTCTTGCTTCAAACTATCTCGTTCAGTTTCCGGAAAATAACCCAAAAGCATCAAGCGGTTTTGCACTTCGGCAGTCGTTGTCAATCCAGTTGTTGGCTTGTTCCGCCAAATTTGATGTTGTTTCGCCATAAGTAGGCATCTTGAAGTGGGCTTGATAGATGTATTTCACCCAGTTCTCTTTCGGGATCCCAGATAAATACGTCACTGCAGCAGGCTTGATTATCTTGAGCTCGGATTCGTAAAGTTTGTAGTCGTTCTCACAGTCACTTTTAGCCATCTTGGAAATGACGCCCCATTCCTGTTTGGTCAGCGAACACGCCTTGTCGGAGATGTTGCCCTTGATATGTCGGAGACAATAACGGTGACTTCCTTCCGGGAAACAAGCTTGACTGCCGCCATGAGACCCTTGTCGCGATCGGAAAGAGCTGTAAAACGGGCAGAGATCCCTAACGCTTCGTTAAAGGCTTTGAGGAACTAAAGCTAATGCTTCTTATTCTCGACCGGGACGAGAGAAAATCTGAACGGTATGATGTACTTGCTGTAGTCCTTAGTCGTGGCAACTAAGAAAATCCCATAGTGGTTCGTCTCGCCTTCAAGATGCGTTCCGTCACATCCATAGAGTCTGCGGGACATTTGCCCAATACTTGGAATGAAACAAGCCCGTTTGAAAGTCCCGTCGCTGTGTTTTTCGAACTTCCACGTAGATCCCGAGTTCTTTTCGGTCATCAACTTGAGATAGCTCTCAAGTTTCTGATAGCTCTCAAGCATATTCCCGCGGAATCGATCATCAATCGCTGTCTTGATTCGTGATATCGCGCTAAATGCAAGCTTGTGCCCCTTGCCCAGAAGAAATCTATATATCGCAGCACCCGTCATTTTGTCCGTTTTGCCTTCGTAGTGAGGCAGCATTTCTGCTTCGACCATTTGAGTCAATCTGTCAATGTCTTGGGTAGTGTTTCTCTTGTCCTTGTCGGGTCGAGCGACAGTCCCTTCGGCCACCGGCCTTCCTGAAAATCCCACCCGCTTGATATGGTTATGTGAGAAGTTGGTCCGCGTAACTTCCCAACTCCCGTTGGCCCCGTTAACATTGATAGAGAATGGGCAGCTGATGTCATCATAAGCCTCATTTGTGTCGAAAAATTGCTGACCGTTTAGCTTTTTTGCAGACGTACTTTGCGTTTCCACCATTGTTCGGCTTACTACTGCAGTTCTCCACAAACAACACGAAGCCACAAGCTCGAGCTAGCTCCTTGCATTGTGCTTGAATGGCCTTTTGGGTGCAATGAGTCTCGGACGCCACGTTTTCACGCCTGCTGTACGCCACACCAAAGTCATCCTCGCTCGGGTCTGATTGCTGGATGACGAGGTCGAGTCGTAACAACCCTAGCGTCTCGGCCATTTTCAAGTCGGATGTGTCCAGTTTGAACGGGGATGAGGTCCTTGGTCTACTAATGCGATGCGTTGGGATGGAGATGGAAGCTTCTAGACACAGTAGTTAGCGGCGTAGATAAATTGAAAGTGACCAAGAGAATGCCCAACACTCCCCCGGAGTGCATTCTTCGCGGACACGGACGAATGTTATTATTAAATTCTGCATGGCTAGAACTATGAGGGCACGGATGGATGCTATTGTTAGGTTCTATACGGCTAGCACTATGCATGGGCGTGGATGGGTGCTATTATTACACTGTATGGGATCTGACATGTGCTATTGTTAGATGCAAGTATTGTGAGTTGAAAAAGGGCCGAGCAGTATCAAATCGCCAGACTATATTAATATTTTTGGTATTAATAATTTAGATAACATGTACTGTATGATTTTGAAAACTACTGGTTTTTCTGTCAAGGAATACTATTTACAGATCCCGTGGACCGATCTCATTACTTATCACAAGTACCACTTTATGGAAATTCCTCATCCCGCAACTGGTAGACTCACCCCCATCGCGCAACCATCTAAATGGCCGACGCTCGTGGCGTTCGTGCAGGCTCCGCCGCGGCGATCACGGAGGCACTAGAAGCCAACCGCGCCTTCGTTGCAGAGATGCAATCCCTCGAACAGTCACTGGCTCAAGAAGAGGCCAAACTCCTTGCTAAAACGCAGTCAATCCGCCGTCGAATGGCTCTCCGAAGAGCTCAACAAGCGATGGACGCGCTACTGCCTCAAACACCGACAGAAAATAAGGTTCTGCAGCCTTTTATGAAGGATCTACGTAGTAAAAAGAAAGTCTGGGGAGCCACGCCACGCTCTTATATTCGTCAACAGATTTCGTTCTTCACGGATGAGGAAGAGCGCGAACGGAAGGTTGGAAGACCCAAGAAAAAGAAGCAGAAGACGGTGGAGACTAGAGACAATGAAGATATAGAGCAGGCAGTGCTAAGAACTCTTTCGGAACCACCACCTAATGCTGACACGGAGTTTCTACGTTGTCATAGTCACGAGTCGTTCGTGGCGGGTCATCCGACCATTTTCTCGGCAAGAGAACGGAAAGTCGTCAAGGAATTTGCAGAGGATTATTACATGAATCATGCTGCCAATGTGGAGATCCCGTTGGAAGTATGGAACGGGATCCAGAAGTGGCAGGACAGGAGGAAGTCGAGACAACTTCCGATTGAACGCTCGGGTTTTGCGTGCAAGTTGTGGTACGATCTTCATGAGTCGCCCAAGTTACGACTCGGTGCGTGGACGAAGCAGGAGGATGCAGCGTTGAGACGACTAGCGACCGGTGAAGTAGATCCTGCTCTGGTGAATAAGTGGCATGAGATTGCCAAACGCATGCCGATTCCAGGAAGACCAGCGGCGCATTGTCTTACTCGATACCAGACTGCGTTGTGTGCAGGTAACACGAAATCGAACTTTACGCCGGAAGAGGATCAGATACTGCGTGAAGCTGTCCCAGTTTTCGGGGAGAAGTGGAACGTGATTGCAGACTTGTTGGATGGTCGTGTGTCGGAGCAGATTCGTCACCGCTGGCAACTCTCGATAGCGCCAGGTATCCGACGTGGTAAGTTCTCGATGATTGAGGATCGGCGGATGATTCTGGCGCTCCGCGCTTATGTGCCTAACGCTAGCGAGTTCAATCAGGATCAAGTGGCGTGGAACGATATTTGTCACCATATCCCTGGGCGGACGCAACCAGGGATTCGCGACCGGTTCCTGAATTGTCTGAACCCGGACTTGTCGTTCCGTAAGTTTACCAAACAGGAGGATCAAATTATCCTGGCGAAGGTGCGTCAGTGGGGAATTGAGTCTGCCAGACTGTGGCCTCGACTCGCTGCTGAGCTAGGTGATCGCACGGACTCTCAAGTTTGTCGTCGGTGGAGATTATTGGATCCTGAGGCTTATGAAAAGCGTCGTCAAGTGCTCGAAGAAGCAAGCAAGAAGCAGACAACCGCTGTTTTCCGTCGGCGATCAATTCATAGGCACAATTCCGACTCGAGGAAGAAGCATATTTCGCGTAGCTCTTACAATGGCCTGGCGGCTGAGCCAACTTGGGGCAACGGAATGCAATTATCTGTTCGTGTTCATGGAAATGGCGCCGTTACATTGCAGTGTGGTGATCAGTTGCAGATTCGCGAAGCGGAAGGAGAGGATGGGTCGACGGAGTACATGCTTTAGAATACAGATATCGGGTCAATGCACCAGTTGTGGCCACATGTTTTCAGTGTCAACGGGACAAAACCTATTCGCAGAACCTGGGATCTGCCGTTAAAACGTCTTAGCAACGCTCCTCTCAGAATACTTGCCAGTCTTTTATCTTTCAGATAGTTTGGTCGTGCTGTGCCATCCCCAGTTACCAAGAAACCAACCAAACAGCAAGCCAGACAAGAAGTATGGAGGTGCTGTCGATCAACGCCACGCCCGTGAGGTGTTCAACCCTCACGTCACGTGGGGCTTCACGAAGCTCCACAAGCACTCAATTCAAGATGGACGAGGAGTGCCCCTCTGGCAATAATAATCACGCGCAGCCTCAGTTGAATCCTGTGACGTCAAGCGCCAAGGCAACGCGGTGCTACCGTCCCAAGGAGTGGAGCCCAGAGGCAGAGGAGGCGTTCCGCGTACAGCAAACAGGTTGGCGCGACATCAAGGAGTACATGGAGACGTACGGCGAGCCGGAGCGTTGGCACAATGGATTTGTACGCTGCACTCGTGTCAAAGCTAACGGCTACTATACGTACTGGCGCCCGCACCGCGAGTGTGATGACAAGTACCTGCACACCGTCAAGCTCTTCGAGTACGCCTAAGCTCTTCGAGTACGCCTAGAAAACCACCTTTCGTGACAAAAAAGCAGGAGCTGCATTAAGTCGCGTGAATACACTTTTGAGTCTTCATCAACTCACCTTATCTACTCCACGAAGCTGAGCTGACCAAGCGCCAACGCAATGCCAATGAGCACAATGGCGAACATCCACAACGCGTTACTGGACTCACTGGTCTTTTTCAGCTGCTGTTGCTGCCTGGTAGTGGTCTTACCCTTTGTTTCCGTCTCTTTCTCATCCAGCAATCTTCCGCCCCAACGTTCCTTCTCCTCTTTCTTATCCTCAGCCAATTTCTCCTTCAACGTCGACATCACCTCGCGGATATTTCTATCCGTTGGGTGGTGTTTCGCCGCTTTTGTCAACTTCTCCTTTGCTCCACCCAGATCTCCAATTAGCAGTAACGCCCGTCCGCTACGGTACAATGCCTTGTCATTGTCCGGGTCGATGGCAAGTGCCAAGTTGGCATTCTCAACGACCTTGGCAAGCAGCTCTTCATCCTTCTCTCCGTCTTTGGGAGCTCCTTGAACCAGGTAACACGCTGCCAAGTTCAGATACACCGGAAGCCTCACCACATTCACGTCTGCTCGGTTTTTGGCTGTAAACTATTGCACAATAATATAAGTACAAAGCAGCAGCAATAGAGCTCTAACTTAGTATTGAAGCTGTGCACCTCGAAATGCCACGTGCCCTCATCGAAATCCACGTGATAAAGCGCGCGCTGGTACCACTCCATCGCATCGTTGATATCTCCGGCATTAAACTGGGCAGAGCCTCGTTGACGGCAGAGATCTGCGCGCTCGATGCGTGTCTCGAAGATGCAAGAGCGTTCCTAGCAGACATAACGTTTTAGAGGGCTACATCTACGGATACTACGAGTTAAAAAGTGAGAAGAGACTCACATCGTGCATCAGCATCTTAGTTTCTTTGTCCATGTCGCCTTCAGATGCTGGGGCTCGCGTGGGGTCCGCAGGAGGCGCTGCAGCGGCATCTTTCGTTGAGGTCATGGTGAATGTTGACAAGTGACGTACGTGCGTGGCAAACGTTTGACTTGATGTTTGTAAGACCTGTATTTCAGCCAATCCGAAACGTTAAATTTATAAGAAAAACAAAGACAAGTTAAAAAAAGAAGAAGATGAAGACGCTACCGCTCACGGAGCAGATGCGAGCTGCTACGCGCGAGATCCACAACGTCTCGGACAAGTACAGGCCGTAGATACTTGTTGTTGGGTAAAGTGGACACATGATAATTATAACTGTGGTGTCAGTCTGGTGAACCTGAAGTTGGTGGTGGCGCTGACGGACAAGCAGCTCTACGGCCGTGCGTTGATGCTCTTCTGTACGGGACTCTTTAATTTTATATTCAGAATATGTAAATTAATAATTTGTGGTGCAAGACTACGTCTACGCGCAGCTCGAGTCGGCCATCAACGAGCACAAGGAGCACGAGGCCTTTCGCGGACTATACGAGATCTACGACGAGATCGCCAGGGTCAGGCTCCGACAAATGAGTTGACTTGAAGAGGGATAAACGTGTTTATAAAATATGAGGTTCTGTTTACAGGCCGACGGCATCGCCAAGGACCTGCGCTTCTACCTCGGTGAGGACTGGAGCACCACGTATCAGCCCACTCAGGCCGTGCAGGACTACGTCAAGTACGTTGGAAGGTGCCGATTGGTGTTCTACTTGGTGTTTAGAGACTGACATCGTTGTTTTAGGCATCTAAAAGAACTTGGGGAGAAGGTATTAGCAACTTTTACTGTTGACTGAAGCGGGGTGTGTGTGTGTGTTTTTTTATCTCATACTTCTTCCATTTGCTCTACAGGAACCGATCTTGGTGCTGCCGTACTGCTACCACATGTATATGGCGATGCTCGCGGGTGGTATGATGATCAAGAAGCTGGTGAAACGAAGCTTCGCACCGCCTGAGGGGGAGGGACTCAACTGTTTTGCTTTCGATGTCAAGAGTAACAAGGTAACTTTGAATGGGATGCGTCGTGCTCATCGGTGCGGGGGTAGTAAATATTTGATGATGTGTGTGGCAGGCACTTCGCGATACGATCAAGGAGAAGATCAACGCTGTCCCGTACAACGAAAAAACCAAGACGCTTATTCTGGCCGAGTCGATCACCTGCTTCAAGATGAATAACCAGGTACAGTTAAGACATTCGGCCAAGTATCGATATTATCGAGAGTCATGTTGACTGTTTGCGATGCGTATTTGGGCTGTTACTAACCATGTAGGTTGTTCGAAGTCTCGACGGCGCCGGAAATCGTGTGATGAAGTTCGTCTTGAAGTGGATCCTCATCATTGGCCTCATTATCGTGGTGCGTTTGCTGTTCACTATCAAATGCGCGTTTATAAGCTCACCGACAACTACCTACGTTTTCTCTTGGCATTGGTGCAGACGTTCTTCGCCTTGGTGCCCAGTTTCATGTAGTGCAACCTTACAGCTTATTGGTGTTGTTTCCCATACTTAGTACTTAAGTAGTACATGTACTTCGTACTAAGTACTTCTGCAATATTTCATGCTTTCTTGGAAGTACATCGCCTTCAAGGAGATGACAGTGAATTGGGTGGTGTCGTGTCCGAAAGGTAAATTTACAGATGAATTCGAATTTGTGTCTTTGCTGCTGCAGATCCGCCGAGGACTTCCGTTATGGCCCAATGTACCGGTATGTCAATTTTACTACAGTAGTATGCCTCGCAGAATTTTGATACCATGGTACATGTACAAGAGCGTTGACTAAAAATTTACAAGTGCATGCTTTGTGCGTTGGCTAAAAATTTAATCGAGAACAAAAAAGCAGGTAAATAAGATTTCCCAAATTTGACTACAGTACTGCACTGTACCATCAACATCGCCATGCGGCATGGCATGGCCCATGCCCATCCCGTATGCAGAATGGTCGACGCTTCAGAAGGAAATTGTTCGGCCTGTGGTGACGTCGCATTTTGATGTCCAAAAATGTGCTTCAATGTGATTCGTCAAAATTGATGCATTTTTGACAACTTTACTTTGGACAGTGTCCAAAATTCGGTGGTCGATGCTGCGATCTACAGCGCGTGCGGTGGTGTGGCGACTCGCGCAGAGGACGGCCAAGGTGTACGGTGGGGGGAAACCACAGTATCTACTGATTGCTCGCTGCTGCAGTTCTAGGGTGGGGAACGATTCCAACCCCTCTGTGCCGCTCCTGAATGTCGAAAATGTGCCACGGAAGGCAGAACGTCACTGGAGGACGAATGGCTGGGAGGAGAAGGTACTGGCAGGGCTCAAGGCGTACAAGGACAAGAATGGAGACGTGTTGGTTCCAATCTCGTTCACTGTCCCAGTGGGCGATATGAGCTGGCCACAAGCAGTGTGGGGATACAGACTTGGCAAGGCAGTGAGCAATGTTCGAACTCAACTCAATCCAGTGGAACCAACTTTATCGCCTGAGATGATCGAGGAGCTGGAGAGGGTGGGGTTTATACCTGACGTGTCGCAGTTTAAATAGGATCACATTGTTATGCCGAGTCTACGCCAGTTTCGTAAGCTGTATGGTAACTTGGATGTCCCACAACGTTTTGTAGTACCGGAGGGAAACGAAGCGTGGCCGAAGATCGCGTGGGGCAAACGACTTGGCGTAACCGTTTGGGCAATGCGATCAAGGGCAGCGTATGTGTCGGAAATGGGCAAGTCGGAGGCAGAGTTGGAGGAGTTGGGGTATTGCTCCAATATAGCCGAACGGGACTGGACGGAGATGATACTTCCTTCGTTCAAAGTACATGTACAGGAGTTGGGGCACTGCATCATTAAGCAGAAGTTTAAGGTTCCGTCTTGTCATCCATGGCCTGAGAAGGCGTGGGGGATGCCACTTGGAGACGCTGTAAAGGATTTTAGAATGGGAAAATCGTACGTGAATCAAGCAGCTCGCGACAAGAGTATACTGGACGCACTCGGTTTTGCGTGGAATCGCGACGCAGCAGTTTGGAACCAGCAGATCATCCCAGGGATTCGAGTGTACGCTGATATTTTCAAGAATGGCAAGATCCCGGCCAGATTTGCAGTTCCTAGTGAAGAGCCTTGGCCAAGGAGTACGTGGGGGACGAGCCTAGGAGCGACACTCAGTTACATGCGGTGCACAGGGACGTTTTTTGGATACTTCAGTCGTGATGCGGAGATACTGGATGAATTGGGCATCAATCTGAATTTGTCGGATCGAGTGTGGCATGCGCGGGTTGTCCCGTTGCTCGACATTTACGCGACGCAACATTGTGGTGGTGTAGACATTCGTGACGACTTCGTTATTCCGTCGGAAGCCCCGTGGCCTGAGGAAATGTGGGGAGTTCGTCTAGGGCTCATTGTGGCTCGCAATTTTCACTTGCAGTAAGCCCGTGGTGAAACGATGCTGGTAAAGATTGGTTGAAGCTCATGTAGTGCCAGATCTAGTGCCAGTTATTGTGGCCAGCTCAAGGAAATGTGATCACTGTAACAGTCTGTTAATAATGTTTTCTGGTCATCTACTCGGTCCGATAACGAGGGCTATAAGAATTAATTTGCGTGTGAACGGAAAAGGATCGTTGAAATTACTTCTGGCTGCAAACATTTATGTGTGATCTATTCCTTAAGTTATTTACTCCTTCACTAACTTACATTCACCTTCACCTTCAGTTGCAGGCGCCCACCTCTAGACGGATTCAAAGAAACGCCGAATCACCTGCTGTGTCTGGAAGACCGAGGAATCCTGGGCCCCAACGGTCTAGATATAATGTCTTACCACCAAGGATTTTGACGTTGGAACTCCAAGTCGCGGAGTCTCCTGCTGCAACGGCTACTTCATCAATCTTGTCACCTATTGTATGCGGGCCATGGGAACCTATTTTGCATATTTCGGTCGTGATCCGGAAATGCTGGATAAGTTGGGCATATATCTAAAACTGTCGGCTCGTGCGTGGCAGGCTCGAGTTGTCCCACTACTCGACATTTACGCGACGCGACATCGTGGTCGTGCAGACATTCGTGACGACTTCGTTATTCCGTCGGAAGCCCCGTGGCCTGAGGAAATGTGGGGAGTTCGTCTTGGACTCATTGTGGCTTGCAACTTCCACTTACAGTAAGGCTCGGAAACGTTTTTGCACCAAATGTAGCAGGAGGTCATTGGACGTGACTGCGGGCTCATCGTGCTGACGGACTGTGGCGACGTCGATGATCGGCATGTACAAAACGCAGATTGGTGGGTACGCCGTGGCTGCTGTCTCGAAATTGTCGGTTGTGCCCAGAAACTTCGGTGTCAGGGAGCTCGGAAACAGTGCCACGCACTCTGGTGGCTCTGGTGAGGAGGCTGTGGCGGCGGCGAGCCTGCTGGTAGTAGTACTACCGTAATACAGTTGAGTGAGTTGATCGCTGCTTGCAGCGAGGTTTAATACCAAGGAATGCATACAAAATTGGCTCCCATTTATGATACCACTAACTTCGAGTAGCCTCTTCAAACCGATCGTAACCGTTTGAATGGGTAAGGAGTGATTGTCACATGGTTATACATGCAGCATATGGTAACCCTTTTTAATGTTTTACCCCGGTTAAGTAGATTCATGCATGGGTATCCGAAGCGGGAGCCATTTCTGTAACTCACTAAACCTTGATATGCTGGCGGAAAAAAATGCAAATCAAAAGTCGACGATTGTCGACTTTGCGATATTTTGAAGTAGAAATGCGGATATCATTCGTTACCACTACAGCATTCAAGTCATGAGCTATTTTTTTTAATTATTCAGAATGTTAAACGAAGCGCAACGTACAAGTATTTTTAACAGAGCCGCGCTGCACACGAAGGAGCTCTAAAATTTAAACGACCTGGGAGTTTTAGGTGGCTAAATCGGGGTGATGGCAAGGCAGCCACATTTCAAAACAAATATTGCATAGAACTTTGAACTCAGTAAACGTCGGTAATAAATAATGGCACTCGCAACTATTTCGACACAAAATGGGCTGTCGAGCAACATGCGAGCAACTTTACACCCGACCCCTAACCCACCTATACCCTGGGAGGAAGTGTATCTGGCAAGTCTCCGCTAACTTAATG